>OZ007596.1:192813801-194013801 GCA_963931845.1 Maratus michaelseni
CTGCAAGAACACATTTTTGACATTGTCATCTACCGTCATTTTGCGTTTCCCTGGTCGGCAGGGTCACTCGAATACATCTAAATCCAATTATGCTTCAAATTGTAGGAATAAACGTCAAAAAGTCAAAGTGAATGTGGCATGAATAACGCCATGAAATGTGAGATTCTACATTGTCTTCATGCCATGATTTGTTATTGCCCACATTTTCCCACATTCAATATGTCATCGTCCGTGAACACAAAATTTTCTAATCCGAGTAAAATTATTTGTTTTTGTCGCTTGTATGACCACAATTGTTCTTTTTATTGTTTTACTTTTCGTTTGTTTTATGTTGCCATCTATACCATTAAAACTAGTTTTCTATCACCATTCACGTTTTTTCACCATGTAGATCATTTTGCGGTGAAAAAAAAAATGGGTGTTGCTATTTGAAATTTTCATAATGTTATCACTGTAACCATTAGTGTGAGAGTTCGATTGTTGTTCTTTGCCTTATTCTCAAGTCCATGCCATAAAATACTCAGATACTAAATGACACCCCGTTTATTGAACGGTACGTTCGCCAGGGGCTAATATATCGACAAAGTTTTTTTATGACCAACCTGTAGAGTGACCTAGTTTTTTCCGTCTCCAGTCATAATCAAGAATGCAGCAAAGTTCTGTTCGTGAATTATATAGAAGTTTGTGAATAAATTTTATTCCAGTATCCATGATTAAACATAAAAGAAACATTGAAAATAATCAATAGAAACACCGTTTTCCTCATGACATAAGTTAGCTAGATTTTTTTCTAGTGAGAAATTTCTTCTTTCGGAAGGTCATAATATCATTCTCTCATTAGTCGAGTCTTTTGCAATATAGATTGTTTATTGCCTGGCTTCCCTGATAACGTATGGGATTTTACCGTTTCTATCTGAAAAAAGATCTGAATGGATGCAATTTAAGATCTAGTTCATTTAAGAAGAAAAATAAATTACTTCGTTGATGTTTATGATACAGGCTATACATGGGCGCGTGCAAAAGAAAATCCAGGGAGGGGTAAGGTTTTTTAATACAGGGGTTCCTGTAGATCACTGCCAAAGAAACTTTTATTTAATGGAGAATATAAACATGAAATAAACTAAACTAATAAATTTTTTGCCAGAATCTCATGTGCAAGACAATTTTACAACATATTAATATAAAAAAACAATTAAAAAATGTAACAAATAAGATGTATTCGAAATCCAAAACTAAGCTTCTAGCGGCTTCTTCAAAATGAAGAATTGAAACAGTTAATTATATTTTCATTAAGTGGAGGGTTCTGCCTCCTGAAATCCCCTTTTAAGATAATATTTTAACACATGAACGTAAAAAAGAACAACAAAACTAAAAATTGTGTTCTACGGGGAGTTGAGTGGGACAGAGCCCCTCTGACGAAAAATTACGGGTACTTTTTCTAATTTTTCTCTCCTACTAGTTGCCGAAACGTCAGTGAAGGCTTGCTGTAGAGACGCGAAAAGTTTATATGGTTTCCGTCTGTCTGTCTGTTCCACGATAACGGCCGCAAAAATTATCCGATTAGATTGATTTTAAGTAGGTATGTTGGTGAGGTACTCGGAATTAGCTGTATAGTTTTTAGTTACATTTGGTTCATTCGTTCGAAAAATATAGAACATTTCTTTTTAGGTCATAATGATTTCCTATGGGAATGCAGACGGTTTTCAAATTTCATTTTTAACTGAAATGAAAATCGCAGATTTGAATAATGGATTTCAAGGTAAAATTATGGATGCTAAATTTTCGATGTGGAGGTTTTAAACATATCCAATAACTTTGAAAATTTATCGATACATTTATTAGAATTTAGAAATTAATTGTTTAAATTATTGGAAATTTTTTTGCATCTGTTCGGGAAATATAAAACTTTTATTTTCATATTTTTTTATAAATTTTAAAATGCATTTCTTTTTACTTTGCTCTTTAATTTATCAGTTGCTTAGCAACCCTATTTCAAAGAATATCAAAATAATAAAAATCAAGTAACTCACACTATTTTGCTGCAATACTTTATTAGCAAAATACATTACTTTCAGGTGATTTTTGTATTCTATTGACATAAAAGAGAATTTATTTTGATACAAGTTGCCGTTTAACTATTATAGAATGATTACTGAAAAAATTTTTCAAAACGAAAATTACAAAAACATTGAAAATGTAATATGGATTCAAGTTTCGTAGTACGAGTTTACATTTGTATATGTATATTTCTTACATGAGATATTATTCATTTTCTGGAACAGATGTGGATGTTTCGTCGTTGAAAAGTTAATATAATTTTAAAAATAGGATAAAATCACTGGTACAATAAGGTGGTTAATCTAAAGAAATTAGAGTAGTAAAACGATCCTGAAATATTACTAGAAATTGAGAACATAAAAGCTATTACAAAAAATACTTAATAGCGCCAAATTACGTTTGCTATTTAGTGAATTGGCAGTGGGCACGATTATCAATGAACCCAATGGGTTTAAAAGTTTCCAAATATACCTATTTTGGGGAGATTTTAGTATGCTATTGCCATCGAGTTAAATCAGGATGTACTTAGATAAAATAAATATTATAGAATGGCCATCAAAACTGTTTTTTCGAAACAAATATTGTAATAACGCTGGATTTCTAAACTAGATATAAGTGAAAATAGTAAATTCAGTTTACAATTTATAAGTTGCTTTTATACACGTGATATTATTCAACTTACCCATCAGATGCAGGTGTTTCGTGGTTGGTATGTAAGTAAATATTGCTATTTGAGTATTAGGATATAACATGAAATTATTTTCGAAATTGTTGCTTATCCTAATAAAACCACTGTATAGAATGAAATCCAAGATATACTAGAATTATTCACACAATCAATATTAAATCACGGATATAAATTTAATAAGATTACGGGGGGTTCAGGAGGGCTCTGCCTCCCTTATGAAATGAATTTTTTTATCTAAAAAATTACAAGAATAAGAAGTTCATAAGAATTTCAGAATATCGTTGCATAAATCCTATTTAATTTAACGCTTCTAATTTCTGAAACCTCCGAAGTATTTTATACGCCTATAAATATGTATGCAATATAAACAAATTAAGTTGCGGATTGTAAACTGTTAAATAATATGAAAAGTGCTATTAAAAAACAATGACTTTCAGAGCTGACGTTGAGGATCCTGATCTGCAGATTTACTAGTTATTTTATATCATTTGAGGAGAATAAATTAGATAACAAAATCATAACAGAAAAAGAAAATTTAGTTAATTGCCAAAACGTCAGTGAAGGTACACTGTGGAGACGCGAAAGTTTTTGGTTTCAATTTGTCTGTTTGTTTGTTTGTCTGTTCCGCAATAACTGCCGCAAAAATCACCCGATTAGTTTGATTTTTGGTATATGTATGTTGGTGAGGTACCCGAGTTTTTAGTTACATTCGCTTGAAAAAAAATATATAGAACATTTCTTTTTAGGTCAAAATGCTTTCCTACGGCTTCAGATTATTTTCAAATATTCCATTCGTTTAAAAGAAAATGGCGCATTTGATTCATGTATTTAAACGGTAAGTTATGAAGGCTAAAATTTATTAAGTGAGGTCTCAAATTATTCCAATAAATTTGACATTTTGTTTATACATTTGTCAGATTTTTTTTAATTAGGCGTATAACTTTTGGTGCAATTTTATACATGTGTTTGAATAATATAAAACATTTTATTTTATAATTTTTTACAAATTTTAAAATGAAATTATTTTTATTTTCCTCTTAAATTTAATCGTTGCCTAGCAACTATATTTCAAAGAGTATCAAAATAATAAAATTCTTGTAATTCGCACTATTTTGCTGCACTATTTTATTAGCAAAGTAACTTATCTTCGGGTGATTTTAGTATTCTATTGAAATAAATGAGAATCTATTTTGATACAAGTTACCTTCTTTCTACTATAGAATGATTACCGAAACATTTTTTTTCAAACGAAAATTATAAAAATGTTGAACGTGTAATTTGGATTTAAGTCTCGTAGTATGAGTTTACATTTGTATACGTATATTCCTTACATGAGATATTCATTTTCTGAAACAGATGTGGATGTTTCGTGGTTGAAAAGTTTGTATTATTTACAAATAGGATAAAATCTCTCGTACAACGAGATGGTTAATTTAAAGAAATCAGAGTAGTAAAACGCATCCATAGATATCGTCGAATCTTGAAATATAGCACAATTACTGGGAATTGAGAACATAAAGAGCTATCACAAAAAGTACTTTATAGCGCTAAATCACGTTTCCTATTTAGTGAATCGGCAGGGGACACGATTATGAATGATTACCCAATAGGTTAAAAAGTTTCCAAATATGCCTATTTTGGGAGGATTTTAGTATGATACTGCCATCGAGTAGATCAGGACATACTTAGATAAGATCTTACATCGAAATATTATAGAATGACCATCAAAACTGTTTTTGCGAAACAAAACTTGTAATAACACTAGATTTCTAAAATAGATATAAGTGAAATATAGCAGATCAGTTTACGTTTCCATAAGTTGCTTTTGTACATGAGATATTATTCAACTTATCCGTCAGATGCAGGTGTTTCGTGGTTGGCAGGTAAGTAAATATTGCTATTTGGTTATTAGGATAACATGAAATTATTTTCCAAACTGTTGCTTATTCTAATAAAACCACAGTGTAAAACGAAATTCAAGATATACTAAAATCATTCGCACAATCAATAGGAAATCACGAAAATAAACTTAATAAGATTCAGGGGGCAGTACTCCTGTACAGAAATGTACTTTTTTAAATAAAAAAATTATAAGAATAAGAAGTTTTTAAGAATTTCAGAATATCATTGCATAAACCGTGTTTAATTTAACGCTTCTAATTTCTGAAATCGCCGAAGTATTTTATATGCCTATAAATATGAATATGTAATTTTAAAAATTTAGTTGTAAGATGTTAAATATTATGAAAATTGAGATTAAAAAACAATGACTTTCAGAGCTGACGTTGAGACTCCTGATCTGCAGATTTACTAGTTAAACTAGAAAATCCAGGGAGGGGCAATTGTCCTCCTTGGCATCCAACTTGATTGCGCTCATGATCGGCTATTTAGTTGAATGACATTATAGTCCATGGCATTAGCACTCTCGAACATTGTCATGTTTATCATTTTCGATGTTGAAAAAAAGCAGATCGTATGTTTATGGCTGTTATTTCCATTTTTAGGGTGTCCCCCATCTAAAAAAAAACTTCTATAATCACTCTGACTATCTTTGCACTGGAAATAAATACTGTAATGATCACTCTAGTCCAACTGATATAAAAAAAATATTCGATTTGTAATTAACTTTGCATACGTGAGTTATATAAATATTAAGAATGAGGATATATAAATCAATATTCACTCTAAAAACGACATTTTCAAAACTGAGCAAAAAATACTCAAATCTGAGTATGTCGCATAGTCAAAATGGCTCCGAATCAAAATTACTCAAGTTTGAAACATGTATATACTCATTTCTAAAAACATGCACACACTCAAGAATAAAACATCATGTGTTCATATTTGAGTATGTCCATGTATCAAAAATGAGTATTAACTGACTTCTATGTGCTCATTTTTGAGTATTTCCATGTTTCAAAAATGAGTTTGAACTGATTCTAATCATTTTTGAGTACATCCATGTTTCAAAAATGAGTATGAACTGACCTCTATGTGTTCAGTTTTGAGTATGTCCATGTTTCAATAATCTGAGTATTTCTGCTATTTCAGAATTGAAAGCATTGTGTTGTCCTATTTAAAACAAAAAGTTTCATAACAAAATGAAAACATCGATTTACTCAGATTTGAATGTGTCATTTTTCTCAGTGTTCGTTTCTTTGAAATGCTTTGTAGGGCAATGCATGAATTACACACAAAGCAATCTCACATTATGATGTTATTATTCAGAAATATTTTCTTTCATAAAAGTGTGATATTGGTGTACAATGTGTTAATATTTAATATATGTAAATAGATGCGTGCTCTGTTTAGCTATTAAGACAAACTATAAAATATCCATTTAATGTATATAGACTCTTTTTAATTATAAAAATAAACAAGTATACAATAAAATATCCATTGAATATAATTAGACATATATACAAATAGCATCTCAAACTTAAGTGGGTTATAAGTTTTCAACATATCTTTAACTAATGATGATTTACAAATAAACAATGAAATATCCAGCATTTAATTTAAGTAGATATTTACACACTCTCTTTAACTGCAATGATAAATAAATAATAAAATAATTATTTAATATTGATACATGCAAAGATACATGCAAATGTCTTCTCAAAATATGGTATAATAAAACTTTGCACCTCTGCTTAGCTAATAGTGATTTACAAATAAATTTACGAAATATAATTTTTTTTTTTTAATTCCGGCTAAATGATAAAATCTTTTAAAATCAGTAGAATTTCCGGTTTTCAAAAGACACCTCTCGTTTAGACATCACTCGATTTTGATTTCTCACCAATGATATTAGGATAGTAGTCTAGTGTTGGGCATAACGATTATTTTGATTATTCGAATGAATCATTCGGGCATGCTCAGAAGCATATCTGTCAAACTTCAGATTTTTTTCTTTATTCAAAGGAAACACATTTTTCATTTTTATCTGGCGTCTAATCTAATTCTAATTAAAATCAGAAACTTATTTTTTTTTCAAAATTTCTGGTAGTAATTGAATTTAAAAAAATTGAAGTTTGACAGATATGGTTCTGCATATGCCCGAATGATTCATTAGAATAATCAAAATAATCGTTATGCCCATCACTAGATAGTACATACAAGTTACTTGATTTTTCATATACGATATGATTAAAAATTGTCCCTTAAAAATATTTCTTATATTTATAAATCATAAAATTTCAGATAGGATCCATTAAAATGTTGATCAACAGAATATATATTCTTTCTTTTTATATAAATATTAACACCATTTCTACTGGTATCCAATGTCACCTTTTAAAAGATTTTGATTTATGATTGTTTGAAATTTTTGTATTAAAACAATTACAATTCATTTTTAATACATTAAAGATTTATTTTATACTTATTAGTTTTAAAAATTACAAGTAAAATACAAAAAACAAAAAACAAAACGTTGAAAGGTGCTACATGCTTATACATATAAAGGAATTTTTAGACAAAACAAAATACAATATGAAATGAATAATATATTTTTTACGTTTTCACAAAATAAGTAATGATGCTAATAGAGGAAATTAGCTGTAACGGAAGTATACATGTATATAACCTCATTAAATAAATAAATAAATAAATAATGATAAAAAAAAAACTATCCTCATCGAATATATATATTTAAAGTATTCTAGTATGTAAAACACCAAAAACCTTTCATCTTAAAAAAAATTATCCTCATCAAATATATATATTTAAAGTATTCTAATATGTAAAGCACCAAAAACCCTTTTCTTTTAATATTCTGTCAAAACTTAACTACCATGTACCGAAAAAGTAACTTTTTTTTTTTTTTTTTAATGGCCCAGTTGTATTACTTCATTTTTCTTGTTATGATGGTCTTGAAACATTGACAGGCATCTATTTAGGAAAAATTAGGGTCATTTAAAGAACTCTTCACCATTTTTTTTATATTAAAACAGAACTCTTTACAGCACTTTTCATCTTAAAACTTAATTCCTTCACAAAATACTTTATATAAAAAAAGGATCTTTCACAAAATTATTTCATATAAAACATGGAGTCTGCATCAATTTAATCATCTTAAAATAAAATCGGACAATGCACAAAACAACTGTAATCACCAAAGAACCTATTATTTAGTTATCTATATTATAAAGGACAAACGTGTCCGTGCGTAACGCTGACGTCATTTTGCGAATGGCAACACTTGACGATGAAATTTCGATTTTGCGATTTTTGCTACTGCAATTTTTTAGTTTCTAAACACCGCCTATTTTTAATTTTTATACCGTTGCATAGGGGGAGGGAGGAATCTACTTTCAAATGAAGTTTGTTTGAAAACTGTATTGCAGTTTACTCATTTATTATGGTATTTACATTAAATTTAAAGCAAGATTTTTTTTAAATCTATCTCTATCGTTTGCAGACGATTACAAAATATTAATCCGTTTGCACTTCTTAAGCAATATAAAAGGTTTAGCATTTGTTTTCAGCTAATATTCAGTAACGAAAATAAAACTTCTTTAAGCAATAAATAAAATAGTATAAATAAAACCAAAATGTAATTGAAATAAGCGATTAAAACCGCTGAAATTATACGAATAATAATAATAATAAAAATTCTGTAGATTTCTTCGGCCATTAATTTCAGGCACGAGCTCAATGCGAAATTGCCGCTTTTAATAGATTTCAAAATTTTATTTGAATATGTAATTGACATATTTAATATAAAAATGCTCTTTGGTGTTGCTAGAGCACAATCTAAAAAAATATTAAATGTAAAAAATTTATTAGAGTTTTCAATTAAAAAAATAATAGGTTTTCACTTATATTCTCTATCCCGGGAAGCTCGAATTGGATGCCCTAGTATATATAATGTAAATATGTATACATATAAATTTATATATCTAAATTTAATGCATTTACATAAATTTGTTCATTAAGACAGGATCTTCTTAAAATTCAGTTGTCTAAATGAAGACCTGAATATAACGCTAGTTTCATATTCACAAAATTATGAATACACTGAAAAAAAAAAAGTACGCAGCCGTGCATGCGCGATAGCGTATTATTGCTTATTTTACTGTTAATTTTACGGTATAATACTGGCATCTGGGATGCTAGTATTTTACTGTTAATTTTACGGTATAATACTGGCATCTGGGATGCTAGTATTATACTGTAAAATCAACACTTTTTTTGCTGTGTAGTTTTTCACAAATATATAAACCATTCACAATTTTCGTAAAAGCAGAACACTTTGAGAAAAGTCTGGATAGACCCTTGATTGAGATATATCTTACTCATTTCCGTTTGTTTTTCGTTATCCTTTTCTTTTACTACAACTACATGCCAATCAATAACTACATAGTTTTGGAATCCTAGATTAAAGACAAAACGCATGGAATTTCTTGAAAACAGAAAAATAAAGTATCTGAAACATTAACCCATTTTCTTCACTTAATTTGACGTGATCATGCAGTATTAGGCGAAGAAAAAGATGGGTATAATTTCAGCTCTAATTAATACAGAAAAAGCGGTTATTATTAGTAGAAAGTCTTTTATGCTGTTTATTTTTAACTTATGTTGTCATTTATATTCAAAAATTGTTCATAACTTTTGAAAGTCAATAGAAGCATCATGATTTAATTACATATTTAAAATGAATATGCTAAAACACATGAAATTACAAATTTTCGTCACTTTTGAATAATTATTTAGAAGGATTACTATTATTTTTAAAGAAACTAATCAATATTAACAAAAAATTTCGGTTACCTTGATATAACTCGAAAATAGCTTATGTATTTGTTTTTGTTTTATACGATAGTTTGTAAAAGAACAAATATAATAACCATTTATATTTTTGAATAAAATACTTTTGAAATGTTAAATATTAATTAATAATACAATAATAATTATTAAAATTTTAAACAGGATCTTTATTTTTTCGCTTCTGTTGGAATCAGCAAAACTCCTCTAAATCAAAATTTCGGTCACTTCTGGCCATTGTTTCTCACGTTATGAGCAAATATGTAACAGCTTAAAAAATGTGTAAATGACAACTTTAAGGAATCATATTTAAATTGCAGTTATATTTTTGCCATTTTATGTTAGCATACTATTTTATATTGCATATTTAAGTTCAATATGACATAAAACATCGAATTCTGGAGGACATTTTCACAATAAAAGTCCAATATGGCAGAAATATTTTTGATTATATTGTCTTATATTATATTGTCTAATATTTTTGATTATTGACCAACATTTTACGGTATAATACTGGCAGCTGGGATGCCAGTATTATACTGTAAAATCAACAATTTTTTTTTTCAGTGTATAAATACTGCCCCACTGTTAAGGCAATATTTCATGTCAGTATTAGCAAAGAAGCGATTATTACAGTCAACACAAAAAATGTTGGTCCAGTATTTTTTTGTTACTGCTGCAGTATTCTTTTCTACTTCAAATAGTGGTGGCATTCTACAACAGAGATGTCGGGTGCAATTTGTTGTCATTACCACTGGACGAAGCAGTTTCAGATTCCGTATCTTTAGAATTCCTCTTTGGCTCTTGAAACTGTAAAAGTGAAATCAAAGGTACAGGAGGAACTCGTGTCTCTATTCCAAAATTTTCTTCGCAAGATGAAGTCTCTTTATTCGTTCGTCCCCGGCTGACATTAAGTTCTTTTTGAGACAAGCTGCTGGATACTGTTGATATAGGAGAGTCCCTTCTTTTCAGGCTTTGTAAATAAAAAAAATACTTATATTGTAAGAGTTTATTAATTATGTCTCATTTTTCTATATATTTAAAACATTTCATTGATCAAAATACAAGGTATGTCTAAAAAATATGGCAAATAATAATAATAATAATAATAATAATAATAATAATAATATGCATCACTGATGTTTCTGTACATTTGTTGTAAAACAAATCGTGCCAAGGAATAAATTTGTATTTTCTTGATTTTCTTGCCTCTAAAGTGTTCTTCCATCCTTTCCTGTTATCTTGATCATCACTATGACAAATTCTCATTTTTCTATATATTTAAAACATTTACTTGATCAAAATACAAGGTATGTCTTAAAAATATGGCAAATAATAATAATAATAATAATAATAATAATAATAATAATAATAATAATAATATGTATCACTGATGTTTCGGTACATTTGTTGTAAAACAAATCGTGGCAAGGAATAAATATTTATTTTCTTGATTTTCTTGACTCTAAAGTGTTCTTCCATCCTTTCCTGTTATCTTGATCATCACTATGACAAATATGCGCGCGGCGTAGGAATTATTGGTTAAGATTACGTCCTCAATCGTCCCTTACGTCCGAAATACGTCCTTAATCGGGCCATCACTGGTGCTTTTACCCTACTTCAGTCATAAATAATTATCAACAAACTAATCTTCATGCATGTTTTCGCTAAATAAACTCCGCTAAACGAGCATACAATATGTGTGACGTGAAGGCAATGACACGGTGTTAACCTGAAAGATACTATTTTTGGATATATTAGCATATTTTACACAAGTATTTCAATTGATTTTTTTTAATGTAGATATTTCATCATTCTTCCTCAACAAAATGCAATACTTAAATTCCCATACACTTTAAACAGACTAATAAGACTCAAACGAGTTGTAATTTTCCAACTGAGTGAATAAGCGTTCAGGTCAGGATTTGAACAGGGTCCTTTGGCTTAAGCTTCCAATGCTCAGCCAACTGGGCTCTCCTGGACAAATCTGGCGCGCACATTTCACTCAGACAATCTTTTTGTTAGTAACATCTGGTCTGACAGCTGAAACAGCTCAACAGAATAAATTATAACTCGTATGATTTATTTGCCAATTAGAATAATTGTTGTTAAATTAATAAAGTTCAATAAGACTCACTATAAATTATTATTTTACTCACTGTTATTTTTTTTTACTTTCTGAACACATATAATACTGTAAGGAAAACATTGTAATCATGATTTGTGTATGTGTGTATATAAGTGATCACGGCAATTCCCAAATAGATTTTCCGATTGAGCTACCATTTGACGAATATGTTAAATACCACTGTCTCAGGAATTGTATAGATTTGGAACAGATGTCACAGATGCACCTGGGTTGGTGCGATTTTTGTTTTGCGTCATTTTGACGAAAAAACCCGTTTTGTGGTACCTCTTAGGTCTAACTTTCGAAAACAGCATGTTAGTTTTATTATAAAACAGTTTATTTTATTTAAAAAAACACACACACATTTTTTATTATAAACACACACAAATAATTTTATTATATAACACACACAATGATTAATTTATTATAAAATATACAATGTTTAATTTAATATAAAACACACGCAATCTGCTCTATACCAGGTTCCCATGCGAAGCAAAATATTGCCAAAACCGACAGATTGCCTAAGCATAAAATCGCCATTTTGGCGTTAAAAGACACCCTGGTGCGTCTACGACATCTGTACCAAAATAGGCCGACGGATTAAGTATTTAATTTATTTTAAAACCATTTTCAAATTATTTTTCGCTAGATTCTAAAAATCACCAAGCAAATGTGACAGAGCATAAGTTATAATTATTTCGACTATGTACTGAAGTATTAGTGCAGAGGTAACGTCTCCAGTTTCAAAACGGGTGATCCAGCGTTTGAATCCAGCCGATACCAATGTGTCAGATATTTATGAAAATTCCTTTTTAACACTTTCCAACATGCTTGAAAAGTGTTTATCACTTCGGTTTGTCTGGCCGTGCTCCAACTCTCGTAATTATACTCGTATTGCCATGTAATTGATATATGTTATGGAGGTTTACTGTACCATTATCGTTATTTAATTAAGTGTAAAGCATTTATAGTTCGTTTACAGGAACGTGAGCAATAAAAATATTTTATTGAAGAATTGGAATACTAGAGAAAATGTTTATCAGTTATCGTCACAGATTGGTTGGAAAAGAGTTTAGAAACCAAATTCGTCGGCCGATTTGTTCTAAAATATATGTAATTCTGTGGCCTACACAGTAAAAAATTTGCAGCAAACTGTCCAGTCATTTGACCGTTTTTTGAAAAAACGGTTACGCGTCCGTAATTCAACTATATTCTGACCATATTATTCTCCATATTATGGTCAGAATAGAGTTAAATTACGGTTATATAACCATTTTCTATAAAAACGGTCAAATGACTGGACAGTTTGCTGCAAATTTTTAACAGTGTATAACACATTTTCCAAATGGATTTTTGAATGAACAAGTTGGAATTTGTATGTCAAACGGAGCAAACGTTCATACAGTTATTAGCAAAATGAATTATAACGTCTGTTATTATGATATGATTAATTTCTGACATAAAATAAGTACATTTTAAGTTGGCAACATTTTATCTTTTGTTGACATTAACTAAAAATTTCAATAGAAAACTTAAGCCTAGCTTTGAAAATTTCAGAACCTGAAATCCATATTTAGACTTTTTTTTATTTAATATCTATTTCTCTGGAAACATCTATCCAAGACACTGTCGGATTAATGATAGTATATGATGAAAATATATAATTATAGGATTGCTATAGTTAAACAAGTTTAGTATACAAATTTGGTTTTTAAATTCAGTAATACGGAAATAATATGAATCCATCTTAAATAGGACGTAATCACCATGGCAACCTAGAATCATTACCTATCTGCTATAACAAGGAAGTACCAATTTTTTAAATATTCAAATTACTTAATAAATAATTTTATTACTAACTTTTTAAGTTTTGATTCCATTTTCATAAAATTTGAAATGACCCGACAAAATCCCGCAAGGATTATGCATATTAAATTCCAAACCATTCGGTTGGGTAGTTTTTGCTCTGTTATAAACGGACAGACGGACAGGACGACGACTATAGGTGCTACGTATTTATATAATTACGAACGCACCAGAAAAGAGTGTTTGGAAATTATTCTTTTCATTCACATACACACAAACAATACATACAAAAAACCATCGTAAAAACACCAAAAATGAGCTCTGGGAACCTGGTAATGTGAGAAAATTCCAATATAGATTTACACATACAAACATACATACAAAGTCGTTTTAAAAATAGCAAAAACATATTCAGGGAACCCCGAAATATAGATATAACATTTTTACTATCGGTTTTTTATCATGATTATAACGCATTATTTAGAATATATATGTTCGGAAACCAAAGAATCGGCATTTTAATTTTGTCTAGAATACAATGATTTAAACAATAACAACATATACAAAATGTGTTTTTATTGAAATGCAGACGAAAATTAAATGCCTTTAAGTGAAAATGCATTAGTGCAATAAATAAACAAAAAAGAAAAATCATGCGTCAAGCCTGGATTATATAAAACACATTACAAAACATTTAAAATACTGTAACAAAACTTCACCGATTAAGATGGTGTCTTAGTAAAACATTTGGAAAATGTATAACTTATTTGAAAACCCAATTTCAGCTATTACCATCAATGGTCGAAAAATATCCGAGTTCTTTTGTGCAACCCTGTATGCGATCTGTAGATTTGTATATGTACTATCATAGTATGCAAAAACCTAGTTCAGTTAGGAAACTCATAACACAGATGAAATTTCCTTTTTAGCATTTTCCGTCAATACGCGGAAATGTACTCGAATTCGTTCAGAAAATATGCAGAAAATTAGTTGTATTTTAAAATGCATACAACAATTGAAAGTGCAATTGCAACAATTATTGATCATAGACAGTACTGTGTAACCAAATTCTTTTGTGTGTCCCTGTAAATCAACGACAAATGTTATGTACACCAGATTCTATAGTAAGCATCTTGTAGTGAACCTCAGTGACGTATATCAATTTCAATATGTCTGAAATTGTGTAACATCATTGAAATACACTGGAAATGTTTTCCCCCATGTATCATATGTAACGGAATTCTTTAATGTGAAAGTTTTTTTATTTATCGCAAAGTGATGTTATCAGTTAAAACTGACGAGAAATGAAAATAGAAGAAATGGCTCACGTGTGATTTGGACCGTTCAAATCATATTGTTAAATGAAAAGAAATAATTCAAATTCTGATATGTATTCTTTGAAAAAAAAACTAATATGATTACCAGTCCCTTCTATTACACTATAAAAACATACAACTGTTTCTTAATATAGGAAATTATAATATAACCACGTACGAAAATGCGCAATAACCTCTGCTGAGTTACGCACAGTTACGAATTGCATTCTTTATCTTTAGAAACAGCAGAAACCAATATATTTTTGAGATTTGAAGAAGCATTTGTAAAAAAAAAGCTTCTTTTTACTTCCACTGATTTTTGAAAACGTTTCTGAATAGTTTTTACAGCTTAGTTTTGTATTGTTGTATGCATTTTTAAATTCAACTAATTTTTTGTATATTACTTCGTGGGTATAAATTCTATCGATCATATACAGAACAGCTCAAACGAATTCGAGAACATTTCCGCTTATTGACGGAAAACGGTAAAAGGGAAATTCCATCTGTGTTTTACAGTACAGTTTTCTCAAACCTGAATATCGGTTTTTAGATTGCTATTAATTATCAAAGTAAACATTTTCAGCTGCGTAACTGAATGTATATATGCAAGAGTAACAAAATAACATTAGATGTAATGTTAATTTATCGTGTTTGCCTGTAAAACGTGTTTGTTGAACATGAAAATGTTTATCTAATAATTGATACTATCTGAAATAACCTACATTCCAGCTTAAGAAAACTGATTAATACCTTATAAAAACTACTCGGAAATGTTTCCGACAGTCAGTGGCACAAAAAAAAAAAAAAAAAAAAAAAAAAATTATAAATGCTTCTTTGAATCTCGAAAATATATTGTTTTCTGAGGTTTCTCAACATTCAGAATGCTTTTCTGAATCGTTAATAACTCGGAAGGGATTATCGTATATTTTCATTCGTGGTTATTATTATATTTTCCTAGATTAACAAACATCTGTTTTTACTTTTTTAGGGTTCCATACTTAAAAAGTAAAAACGGAACCATTAGAAGATCTCTGCTCTGTCTGTCTGTCCGTCTGTCAGACCCCTTTTTCCTGTAAACTATGGGCACGTGGAAAGTTCAAAATTGAAAAAGTTATAAAGCCTTTTTATACACATATTTTTGAAAAAAATAGGGGGCTAATTAAGCTACTTGAGAAAAAAGTTTTCTTTTCGTATACCGTGTGAAAGATCTCGTAATACCGAACTTAAAAATATATTTGTTTTAATTTTAGGTATTATATTGTCAGAGATATCGTCGAAAACGCACTGCAAAAGCATGTCCCCCCCCCCCTTTTATTTCCGAATCTACTGAAACTAAAATTACGAAAAAAAACTTAGGGATAGTAGAAGTTTATTTTAACCTTGCCGAAAACTATAAAGATTTTCCTAGATAACATAGTTTTTGAGAAAAACGCATTTTTCCGTTACAGACAAACTTTAATTTTCAGGCGGTCAGCCTGGGGAGTTGACGGGCGCTCGAAGTATCTATCAACGTAGAATCATCTAAGGATATTTGATAATGATTTTCCACAAAAATAGTCTTTAATTAGCCGAGGTATTGATGAAGTTACTTAAAAAAAATCTTATTATATATCGTGTAGGGTATCGTTCGAAACGTCTCGTAACATTGAACCCAAAAATATATTTGTTTTAATTTTAGGTATTATATTCTCAGAGATATCGTCGAAAGTAATGCAAAAATATGCCCCCCCCCCTCCTATTTCTGAATCTACTGAAGCTAAAATTATGAAAAAAATTAGGGGTATTAGGAGTTTATTAATTAATAAATTCAATGCACGGAACCCTTTGAACGCGAGTTACACTCGCACTCGACCGATTTATTTCTTTTTTTCATTCGGTATTCCAAGTACATAGAATTTTTACTGAAAGTGAAAAATATGTTAGTAGTATATAGCAGGGCCTTTGGGACACTTTTCATACTCCACTAAATGCAAATATTTATCGATTTTTGTAAGATTTTGATCAAAAAATTTGCTTGTTAAAATATCGAGTATTGTGACGATTTCCATCAAAAAGTGTGACTGATTCGTGAAAATATGTACATTTTTGAACACATTTTAGAATGCTAATATTTTATGACTTTTTATCAAAAAATTTGACAGTTGCCTATTGTAACGATTATTGTCCGATTAAATAATCATGATTCGCGAAATGCTAATATTTACCGATCAAATTTTAGAAAGATTAAATAATAATGATCCACCAAAGGCTAATATATAGCGACTGATCAAAAAGTTTGACTGACACAATTTTTGAATAGTCTACGAAATGCTAATAAACAACCTTCCTCTGGTCTAATATGAATCACTATATTGAAGTCTGAAATAAAAGTTAAATGATTTTTATCCTATGTTTTAATGGCTAACCGATTCTTTCTTTTTACTTACAATTATCAATACTATTCTGGTAGTTCGATAAAATTAAAAAAAATAGTTTGACGTGTCAAAATGAACACGTCATTGACAGAAAAGAAATTTATATTTAAAACTGATATATTCAGTAAATATTATTTAGGGAATTCGATAAATGGTGCATCCGATTATTGTAAGATTTAAAACAAATTGCAGGATTAAGCTTTTTCTAATTCATAATCATAATAGCCGTCATTATTTTTTCCTTTAAAATGAAAGATATAACCCCCTTTATTCAGTTTTGTTATTGCATTTTCAGATATTTTTCCATGACTCTTTTTAAGAAAATAATCTTTTTCTACATCATTAACTTCCAATCTCGCAATAGTCGTATTTCCAAATTTAGTTTGAATTTTCTTCAACGAAATCAGTTTGTATTTCCCTTTCTCTAAATCTTTTAACTTATGAGTTACAGGGAACGATCTGAGACTGTTGAATTCTTCCATTTATTCAGAAACATTTTTTGAAAGACAATTTTTATAGTATAGACATCTGTACATAGAACATCCAGGTCCTAATATTCTAACGCATCTCGGTACATCTAATATTTTTATAGGAATTCCCCATTCTTCAAAAGTACTTTTCAGAAAAACGCCTCCTTTAAAAGCAAATGTCCCACCGTATATCTGATGCAATTGTATGAAATAATCTTTTACTTTGTCACTACTGATCCATAAACCTTTATTGTCAGAATATCTTTTAAATCTTAAACCATGGACATCGTTAGTACATCTACGAACTATTCCAAGTTCTTGATCACTTAGTTCATAGTTAGGTGTAAATACAGAAATAGTTTCACCTATTTCCTGTTTTAAATGAACCCAGCTTATTTCTCTCGCTATAGATTTGAACGGAAGTATAAAACCTTGAACATTTATGATAAGGGTGACATCGTCCATTTATTATAAAACATTTTTTATAAATGCAGGACCTTCGGTTTAAAATCCAAAGGGTACAGTATCAAAGTTATCTAAAATTCTTCTTTTATCATATCCAAACATATATCTTTTATTCATTTTATTCACTTTAATATTTCTATCTTTTTGTATCTGAAATTGGTTTATTTCTACATCTATATGGTCAATTTCCCCCGTTATTGTTTTCATTCTCTCGTCAAAATTGAGCTTAGTTTCGCTCTCATAACTCATTTTAAATCCTTTTACTTTTCCTTTTACAGAACCATCGTTCAGAATATAACCATAATTTTTACTAGCTCCGGATATCCACGATTTCATATATTTATCTTCTCCTAATTCATCGGTCCATTCGCCTAGCATACAGCCCGTTTTTACTTTATTGGAGCCATCATCGATATAAACAATACTATCTGTATCGTAATACATTACTTTATCTCCTAATTTATCAAGCATTTCATATAATCTTATTCTAGCCGAACTGGTTGTAAAAGCTGCTATATAAATATTCGTATTAAAGTTATTCTTGACATATTCATCTTTCATCTTATAATCCATTTGCACACACTCATCATTTAAAAATATGATATTCAAGTCTTTAATGCGGTCGTTCAGTATAATTCTATAAAAATCTGCCAATTCTGTTACATTCTCTGTTTGTTTCATATTTTTTCTCTGTCCGAACTTTCCACATAAAGAGTTTAAACAAATTTTAGATATAAATCTCATTCCTGGGTTTTCTTTGATTTCTCCTAACCTTATACCCAATTTCTTTTCTACGCACCTTTTATATTCTTTTTCAGTTTTGAAATTTTCAGACCATTTATCATCTGTTTCTAATTTGATTTTCAAAAACATTTTAACATAATCCTTAAATAATATATTAGATTTTTCTTCAAAATGCCAAACTTCATAGATATTTAAAATCTTATAACCTTTTTCAATAGCCAGTTCAACTTCGGTAGTTGTCCACGTACCAGTAAAAGCTCTCTCCTCATCCGTATGATTACATTCATTATTCCGCATATCATAACATTTTTTACATTGTTTCTTTTCGCATTTTATAGGTTTTGAACATAATTTACACAAACTAAATATTAATTTTTCTCCTTTATAAGGTAAAACAGGATGATAGAGCTTTCTAGGTGGAAGTACTTTGCATTGTATCAAACCATACCAATTTTTATCATATTTTTCCGGATTATAAATCTTTACCGGATGACCAACAGGATAGTAATCAAAGTAATTCACTGTTGGATAAAGTGAACAAACATCGATATATCTACCTTTTCGATTTCTTTCATTTCGTAGATTAATTTGGTAGGTTCGCACCTACCGCCGGTGAATGCGTTTCTAGGATTTAAAGGTTCTACAAAATCTCTTTTCCATTCATTTTTCATATATTTTTTAATTTCTTTGTCACTATCAAAATCGCATTCCCATATTTCAATCAATTCAAATCCTTTATCTTTTATTTTTTTATTTATTTTTTGAGTTCTTTCATACAAATCTTTCATACATATCTGATTTTGAAGATTGACAGTGGATTCTGTAAAACAGCGAGGACAACCGTGCCAATGACATCCTTGAAACTGATAAACGGTTTTATTATAAAAACCATCTACTTTATAAATCTTATCACCTAATTTCAGTTTTTTCTCACCACCGTTTAAAGCATGCTGTATTTTGATAGTGTGTTTTTTAGACAGATAGACTAACCAAATGATCGATTTCTTACTGTATTGATCCTTTGGAATAAACTCCTCATCAATCGCTATTGTATTCACTGGAATGAATTTATCTCTGTATATAGCCATACAAACGCCAGCTAAAGTGATATATTTAAAAGGATCAATATCAGCAATATTTAGAAATAATCTTCGCAATTCTAAACATCCTTTTCTTAAAATATCAACATCAGACCTACAATATTTTATAATTTCTTTTTGGAAATCAAATGTTTCATTTTTTACCGATTTATACCATTTATCAAAAGTTTTTCTTTGATCTAAAGTCAGAGTATCATAACCATAATAGTATTTTTCAGGATATTTTCCTACATAATTTTGATTTTCCATAGTGTTAAACAAATGAGGAAAATAACCTTTAGCCAATTCCGTTAGTCCAAATGTTTTAGGAAATTCTCTTAACGGAATCAGTGTAAAATTAATAGAATCGATAAACCTTATATTATAAGCGGTTGCTTGCATATATATGAGTTTATTTCCTTGATATATTGTAAACACTTTAATTTTATTTTTAAAGCAGTATTTAGCTAGAAATTGAAAATCGAATCCTTTTCCATAATGCGCTAATACTGTATAACCGCTATGTTTCTTTTGAAATAGCCATTTACAATATTCATTTTCATTCTGAAATATTTTTTCTTTTCCGTTAAAATCATGATTTATGACTAGATTGACTTGGTGATTTCCTGTCTCTTGGTTCGTTTCAACGTCAAAAAACATATATTTTTCTGTAAATCCTGACCTTTTACATTTCTTACACCATTCTTCTCTGTCTTTTATATTTTTAGGACAGATATTTTTACAAGTTCCCCCCTTAGATTCTTTCTCTCGTATATAACATTTATGATCTTCCGAATCCCACTTTCTGCAGTTTTGACATTGTCTTTCTCCACATTTATGATCTTTCGGTTCTCTTTGTTTTCTATTGATATTTCTCTTACATTTTAAACATTTCCACAGTGTTTCACAGACTTCTTCATTTTTATGATTTTCGAAGCAGTTTTTTCCTTTAAAAGATCTAAAACAATCATTACACTGAATATCATCTCCCTCGCAATTACTCTCTTTCTTAAAACATCTATTGCATTTTAAAGAACATTTATGTTGATCACTTCTATAATAACTGACTTTACAATAATCACAATAATTGTTTTTTCCTAAAAATCCTGTAACCGTTGTAATGACATCAAAATGATTTCTATTTTTTAAAATGTAAACACAATTAGAATTAGATTTATAGGCGCCGCTATATATTCTTTCGTTAAAATTTTCTCTGCAAAATATAGTTATTTGAATATTTAAAAAATTTTCGAATTGTTTAACATGCTCTAAATTACACATTTCTAACGGAATATCACACATTTCATGCAATTTTATCGCTAAACTTTTTTGTAATTTTCTACCTTTTTTTATATATGTTACTTCATTATCTGTAAGTTTTTCTAGATTCAATTTTTCGCATAAAATTTTACGATTTTGAATAGCTAAGGCTGTAACTATGGATCTAGCCAAACAGATATTATCGTCATTTTTAATTTGAAGAATACTTTTTTTATCGACAATATCGTTATCGTTGAGAAATTTCGATGGTTTACCTCCTTTAGGCAAATCAACGACAGTAAAAATAAATTCACAATCTTTAATATCCAACTCTTTGTATTCAATTTTATGCGTTAAAACATCTAAATAGGTCTCATAGGCTTCTTTCGTTGACATCATTTTAGGGTGAAAAGGCTGTGTCAAATCGAGATTGTGTACTATAATATCAACCTTTCCTTCAATTTTTCCAATTGCTCTCCTGAATAAATCTTTTAAGATACTGTAATACTGGCCCGGTGTGAGTTTGTTTATTTGTTTTATTTTATAAACATATCTATAAGTATTAAATTTTTTTACAAATTTTTTGTCTTTCTCAACAATTTCATAATCGGGTCTAAACAGATTTTCCAAATTTGTTTCTAATTTGACTTTTTTTTCTGTCTTTTTGATCAATTTTTCATCTTTATATTTCAATCCGTAATAATCAAAGAGTTTCTTAAGTTTTGGACGGTTTTTCGGTTCATTTATAAATTGTTTCAATTTTTCATATAAATCAGGAAATAATTTTTTAAGGTTTACCACTGTTTTTATCTTTTTTTCTTCGTTATTTTTTGGGTTAAATTCTGCTGTGTTATTGTTAAATTTTAAATCAAAAGAATCGAATATTTTTTTCATTTTATTTCTTTTTTTAGGATTTTCGATAAATTTTGTCTTTATTTTATTTAAATAATCTGTGACATCTAATTTTAATAAATCTACTAAAACATATTTATATTCCTCTGTTCTTTTTATATATCTTATTATCAATCTGATTAAATCATCTTTTTTACAATGTTGGGGTTGGTGTATATTTAACAGTTTTACGACCTGCCTTAATTTTGAAATATGTATTTTTGAAACAGATATCAATCTTAGAGTTTCCTCCATTTATATACAAACATTTTTATAAATACTTTTTGCTACCCATTTTTAATAGCGACCACTATCTATAAATGCTCATTAAATTAGACCACTGGCAGGTAATTTTAGATTAAGCGATTTAAAATGAATGTCGTTAAAAGTATGAATTTCTGAAAACAACTATTAAAAAATATATTCCATCGTTTACTCAAAAGGACTAATTGCTGTCCATTGAAAGAAATCTGAATTTTTTTCTACAGGTTCGCCATTCAATTTTAAACATTCAAATCGAAATCCGTTTTTATCTATTTCTGTAATTCTAACAAAAAATGGTTCGCTGTATTTACATACAGGCGTTATATGAACATTGGGATGAACATTAAAGGTATGATTCCAATCTACATTTATTCTTTCAGTTGTACAATTACCTGTCAAAATCTTTGTACTTTTTGAATTACCCATTTATTTAGCCGAAAAATCACTGTCATAATCAGACACTTCTATTTTACGTTCATTCAAAATACGTTCAACTAAATACTTTACATTTAATATAATATTTTCATCTAAAAAATATGTTCAATTTAAAACACAACATTCTGTATAATACTTTCATTCAAAATATGTTCAATTTAAAACACAACATTCTGTATAATACGTTCAAATAAATACTCAACATTTAATATAATATTTTCATCTAAAAAATATGTTCAATTTAAAACACAACATTCTGTATAATACTTTCATTCAAAATATGTTCAATTTAAAACACAACATTCTGTATAATACGTTCAAATAAATACTCAACATTTAATATAATATTTTCATCTAAAAAATATGTTCAATTTAAAACACAACATTCTGTATAATACTTTCATTCAAAATATGTTCAATTTAAAACACAACATTCTGTATAATACTTTCATTCAAAATACGTTCAAATAAATACTCAACATTTAATATAATATTTTCATCTAAAAAATATGTTCAATTTAAAACACAACATTCTGTATAATACTTTCATTCAAAATATGTTCAATTTAAAACACAACATTCTGTATAATACTTTCAAATAAATACTCAACATTTAATATAATATTTTCAACTAAAAAATACGTTCAATTTAAAACACAACATTGACTATAATATTTTCAACTAAAATGCAACCTAAAAAATACGTTCAGTTTAAAACACAACATCATAAATTTATTTTGACGTTCGTTTGATATGATAATTGCTTTTTAAATGTCTCTTTTTATGAGCTAAAGTGTATTTTTTACCACATTCGCAATCAATTTTTTTATTTTTCATAGCTAAATGACAACTTTTGCAATTAGCGTAATGTTCCGTTTTGCCGTAACGAAATCGAGTATAATATTGGTCTAAAGGTTTCGTCATCTGACAATGCTTGCAAATTTTAGACAGCTCCATTTATTAAGAAACATTTTTTAGAAAGCTATTCCAAATGTCTTCGTTTTTCTTATTAAATTTTACTTTCAAATTATTATCAATATTATAATAATCTAATATTTTCTTTATGAAATATAAGTAATTTATCGACTTTTTATAGTACACTAAGTCTAGAAACTGAATAAACATTTCTTCAGCTTTATATGGAATATTTAACTTCAATTTCCATTTCAATGCTTTAAAACGACTTATTCGGGATTTGCGTCTTTCGCTTAAAAAAACATCTATATTTTTATATGTAAAATATTCACCGTCCGAATCGTACATTATTTCACATTTTTTCATTTGATCATAAATTTTCAGATATTTTTCAGGTATTTGACATTTGTTTTCATTGTCAAAAGAATCCATTAAGCAAGATTCGGAATCATCTAATAAAACGTCTTTAAAAAAATCACAATTCATTTATTTAAACTTTTTTTTAATGTAATGCATTCAAAACCCCGCATAGGCGGGAGTTATTTTAATATCATAATTGTATTTGATAAATCCCTGCATAGACGGGAGTTTTATACCCTGCATAGGCGGGAGTTATTTTAATATCATAATTGTATTTGATCCCCGCATAGACGGGAGTTTTATACCCTGCATAGGCGGGAGTTATTTTAATATCATAATTGTATTTGATAAATCCCCGCATAGACGGGAGTTTTATACCCTGCATAGGCGGGAGTTATTTTAATATCATAATTGTATTTGATAAATCCCCACATAGACGGGAGTTTTATACCCTGCATAGGCGGGAGTTATTTTAATATCATAATTGTATTTGATAAATCCCCGCATAGACGGGAGTTTTATACCCTGCATAGGCGGGAGTTATTTTAATATCATAATTGTATTTGATAAATCCCCGCATAGACGGGAGTTTTATACCCTGCATAGGCGGGAGTTATTTTAGCGGATTGACTTGATATCTTTTTCGTCAACCCAAGAGTTAAATTCGTCGGAATAATTTAACCATTTAACTAGACATTTATTGCCTTTCTTTTTTATTATTTTTTCAATTTTATACACATTGTCTTTTTTATTATATTTAACTAATTCCGGTTCATAGTAAGTTCCTTTTATTTCGTTGCCATTCAAATCTTTTATTCTATAAGTAATCGGATCAGTGTTTAATATTTCTGAAACGATAAAAATTTCTTCAGTAAAAGTAGGTTGGTATCCGCGGGTAAAAGCAGTCTGGTATTTCGACACTCTGATTCTGTCGCCGACCTTAAATTTCGGTTTTCTTCTTATTTTTTCTTCGTATAAATTTTTATAAACTTCAGATTCGTTTTCTTCTCTACTCGCTTCGCTAGGCGTCATTTTGATAGACCTATGCCTGGTATTATTATAATTTTTAACTAATTGATCCAAAACATCTATATATCTTTTAGTATTGTTGGCAGCTAGATAGGTTCTAATTTTTTTATTAATTGTCCTGTTAAATCGTTCGACAACAGAACATTTTATTTCAACATTTTCAGTTGTAAACCATTGAATATTATGATCTTTAAATAATTTTAAAGTTAACTTATTTACAAATTCTAATCCTTTGTCTGTCTGCAGTTTTTCAGGAATTCTTTCTTTAAATATCTTTTTAAATGCTTCAGTTACTTCTTGTCCTGTTTTTCTTTTTATCGGTATGGCCCACCCATATTTACTAAATATATCTATCACTGTCAATAAGTAATTAGTTCCGTTATTATATTTACTAAAAGGTTTGATAAACAATAAATCTGCTTGCCATTGGTCATCGATATGACTGACATAAATGCGTCTTCGTTTAAATTTACGAATTAAAGGCTTATGTCTGGTATAAACATCTTGGCTATGTAAAAAATCTGTAATTTGATTTTGACTGAAACCTGTTTTCCGTTTTAATTCATTGATCCCACAATAACCACTTTCAGGATGATAATATATTTTTTCTAAGATACTTTTAGGATCTTTCATCCCTAAGGTTTTCCTAAAAAAACACACTTTTTAGAACCACAATCTAGACAAATACCTTTCATCATTGGCCTGTTATTTTTAGAAATTGCATCTTTAATATCTTTTGTTTCTGTATGGTTTTTACATTTTAAACAATAGATCTTTGTATTTCCCATACCGAAAGTTTTTTTAGCTTGAATAATCGGTTTTACAATCCCTCTTTCAAATCTTTCTCTAATCGTAGGATTTTGAATATTATCTAATTCATCAATCATATTCTTATCGCATACTTCATTTCTACTTTTTGTATCTTTATTTTCTAAATAACATTTATCATGCTGATATGCAATTTCATCCACTCTGTTAACAGGTTTAGACGAATTTTTATACGTTAAATCTGGATTTAATCGTGTTTTCCCCCATAATAATTGTGTCCCCGGGCCTGTGAAATTATGGCCAGGTAAATGCATTTCGAAAGGTAAATTAGTAATGACTTTATTCAGAAGACCCGATCCAGTTTGTCCGCATTTTAAACATCCGCCTTTAAATTTACCTTTTTTAGTTAAAGACGTAACACCAAATTTTTTACTTTTACAACTCATTTATTAGGCAGCAAAAAGCTGACGCTTTCTAAGAAGAATATTTATATCCATTCAACTGTACTTTTTTCACATACTTTTCGATTGGGAAGTATACTAAATTATTTATAAAATCTTGTTCTCTGACATACACTTCTTCTGAAATTTTTTTAGCTTTCAATAAATTTAACTGTTGTTTATAAAAATTATAACATTGCTTGTATTCTTCTTTTCGTTCCAAAATATTTAAAGATTTCTCAATGACTTCTACAATTCCAGAACTTAAACTCAAAGCAGCGAGGGGTATGAACGCAAAAGCTGATAATCCCGAAGCACTTAACATAAATTTGCTAACTGATAAGGAAATACTTATCTTTTGATACAAATTGTAACTTTTCCGATAAATATATAATCTCTTTTCTAAATATTCTTCCATTTATATAGGTTCAAAATTTTTTCTGTATCTCATTTCAGAATTTACTAAATCTAGCATAAAGAAATTACCCTTACAAGAATTATATTTTTCTAGAAATTTTTCTTTTGTAAGATTTCCGTCTATTTCTCTGATTATCTGATTAATTTCCCTAGGCTGTAGCTTAAAAAATATGAAGTAATTACAATTTTTTCTAATATTTATAGGAGTTGAGTAATAAGACTGCGTTAAATAAATAATGGATGCATTTTTCTTTCTACCTCTTATAAACAAATCCTCTATAACTTTCTGATCTTTTTCTGTAACACAATCGTCAAACACAACAAGATTTTTTTCTGAGGAATCTAGATCATCAACAGTAATAAATTCACTCAAATCTGAAGAAAATAGTACTTTCTTTTTATATTTATCATACTGTTTTAATAATTCCTTTATTTTATTTTTACTTATTTTTTTACATTTTAAAATATCGTCTCTTTCAACACCTTCAAACAGTGTATAATCTTCTTGCAATTTAGAATACTTTGGCTCAGAAATGTCTTTTGCGCATAAATATAAAGCGTCGAAATCTAATCTTAAATTACTAGGATTCTCAAAACCGTTTAATAAATTTATTAGTAAATTTGTCTTTCCGCAACCTGATGCCCCGATTATTAATAATCTGAAAGGATGTCTGAGTAAAAAACGATGTTGTTTAGGATCTGGCAATTCTTCCGGTTCTGTGTAATCTTTAATTTTAATCATTTATTTACTGAGAAAATTTACAGCTAGTAAAAATAAAATTACTGCCAGTAAAAGCATATTAGCTGTCAGTAAAAATAGACGGCGAAGCTGTCGCTTCTATTTTCAAATCATATAAATGGATAAAATAAACGATTTAGAAAAAGATCGAAATAAGAAACAAAAAGAAGAATTAAAAAATGCAATAAAACTTGTCAAATTACAAGCAGATATTAGAAAAAATAATGAAGAACAGCGTGATAGAAAGCTAGGTATAGACAAAAGTTTAACTGAATTTCATAAACCTGTCACTAAAAAATTAGAAGAACAGGATAAAAGTAGAAAAGAAAATATTAAAGCTATCAATGATAAATTGGACGAATTAAATATATCTTTACAGCCTATTGCAGAATCATCTAGAATTATTCCTGATGCGATCGAAGATGTCAAAGAATTATATAAAGAACCACCACTTACTTACAATGTTGATCAAAATTTAGATATTAATTATTTAAAATCTGTACAATTATACAAACCTTCGAAACTCCTAGACAATAAAGAAAAATTAAATGAAATGTATGCAAAGGCAAAACAGTTAAAAGAAGAATTATCGAGGAAAAAAGGCAACTTACAAAGTACAATTAATAGGGCTAGAAATCTTTCAGAGGAGGAATTAAGTCAGAAAAAGGTTGAATTAGACGCTGTTAAAAATAACGAAGAGGAACTACAAAGATATCTGGGTAGATTAACTACAATTCAAGGTAGTGAAGTAATGAAAGTGGGAAAAGGATTAGATTTATTATCTGAATTATTGGATAAAATATGTCAAGGTAGCAAGTCGAAAAAATTAAGAAATGAAGTCAAACTGCTAATAGACAAACTCATTAAAGCTAAAAAAATAACTAACGGAGATAAAGAACGATTATACAATCAATTTCTTCTTTAAAGATTTTACTGCCTAATAAATGAGTTATGTAAAAAAGAAGATTCATTTGAGTGACGGGCAGATTAGTAAACTGAAATCAGCGCTCAGAAAAAAAGAAGAACTGACACTGCAGATAGACAATTCTAAAACTCCCAATTATGAGATGTATTTAACCAAAACACAGATAAATCAGATTAGCAAAGGTAAAAGAATAAATATAAGCAAAACTCAATTAGATAAAAATGGTGGATTTTTACCCTTTTTAATTCCTATTTTAACATCACTAGGACTCGGTGCTGCGAGCGGTGCGGCGGGTTGGGGAACTAAAAAAATCCTCGGTAAAATATCGGGATCTGGAGTTTTTCAGCCTTGGGAAAACAAAGGATCGGGTCTAAAAGCGTCAGTGTCTAAAAAAAAAAAAATCCCGATAACAGAATTGGGTATATCCGATGAAACGATTAAAGAAAATATGAAAGATGAAAGAGGATTCAGGGGTGTTTTCACTTCCGATTTACTTCCTAAAAAGATTGGAAATTTTGAAAGTGGGATTATTAATTTAGATATTTCGACGGGTCCTGGAACACATTGGGTTTGTTACTATAATGATCCAAAATATAACTATGTAGAATATTTCGATCCTTTTGGGGAATATATATATAAAAATATTAAACTCAAAGAAAAATATATTCCCGAAAATATTATGAAATTTCTTAAACTGTCCAATAAAAAAGTCAATATAGCTCACAATGATAGTTTTTTACAAAAACCTACTTCTGTAAATTGTGGATTATTTTGTATGAAATATATAAAGGAAAG
Organism: Maratus michaelseni; assembly: GCA_963931845.1. Taxonomy (NCBI): domain Eukaryota; kingdom Metazoa; phylum Arthropoda; class Arachnida; order Araneae; family Salticidae; genus Maratus; species Maratus michaelseni. The sequence goes on from OZ007596.1 coordinate 192,842,979, forward strand.
AAATAAAGGTAAATGTCCAGAATGTGTACTTAATTCATTTACTCAACAGCCTAGCGATTATAACGAGGAGTTTGTTTTTCATCTTTAAAGATTTTTTACTGTCTAATAAATGATCAAATTGAAACCAAAAAGTCATGAAAAATCAGAGGACTTCACTGTTGAATTTCCTCAACCTCTTAAATTAAAAAAATTAGCATTGCAATCTTTTACTATGACAGTTTCATGGTTTAACATAACAGATAAAACTAATATGTTTGACGTATACACAGATGAGAATAATGTTAAATCTATCACTATTCCTTACGGTAATAAAAATGTTGAAGATTTAAATATAGATGTAATGAAAGCGTTTGGTTCAGACGATCCTCCGGTAAAATTTGGTAGAATACAATCTAGACTAAGAATGCTTATTAAATTAACTAAAGGTTGGAATATCGACTTAACAAAAAGCGATTTTCATAAGTTAATAGGCTTTGAAAAAAAGGTCTACGAAAGTCATGATGAAGAGACTGTAATAGAAGGTGAAAATATAGCAGATATAACCAACGGAAATGACATTATATATATTCATTGTGATGTAGTTAATGGATCTTTAATCAACCAGAATAATTCAGAAGTTATTTATTCTTTTACACCGAGGGATGTACCGGGTGTTATCATTTCGAAAGAATTCAATAATTTAATCTATTATCCTGTGAATAGGGATTCTATTCGCAGAATAAGGATGAGAGTTACGAATCAAAATGGTGAATTAATTGATTTAAATAAAGGTTTAATTGAGTATAATTTTAGAGTCGTAGGTGAAAAAGAAGATTATGTTGAAAAAATATATCAATTGATGTTAACTAAAATTTTCTCAATAAATAAATGAATAAACACAGATTATATAGGAAAAGTAAAAGAATTCAAGGAAAAGGATTTTTTAAGGCTAAAAAAGTAGAATTGAATGAAAAAGCAGTTGTTGACAAATTGACTGATGCTGACATATTGAAAGAAATATTTTCAAAAAAGATGAAAGGAACAGGTCTGAAAATTCTTCCTAAATAAATGGAAAAAATTTATGATCTGAGAGATACTCATTATTATTATAATAACGATATAAAAAGTAGCGAATTAAAAAAAATAAGATTGCCTAGTACAAGCCATAATGACAAAAAAGAAAATACGACGTTTCATTTCGAAATTACTGATACCAATGATCCTGTTTCATTATCGGAGAGTTATCTGGAGACAATGTGGAAAATTGTAAAATCCAGTGGCGCATCTATAAATGATGAAAATGTTGCAGCTGTATGTTCTATGAAAGGTGTAAAACTTCAGATAGGTAAACAAATAATCGAATCAGTTGGAGACTATCACTCCTACATTCTACAGGTTAAGAGACTGAAGGATTATACCAGAGATTATTCAACATCTGAAGCCACCAATATATGTTTTTATCCAGATACCAGTGATAGTACTGATAGAAATAAAAGTTTACTTCAAGACGATGGTACGATAATTGCTACAACCCCTATAACAGATGTCGTCAATAAATTAAAAATTGTAAAAAATGAAAACTACAATAAAGGATTTAAAAAAAGATGGGAATTGTCGAAAAACAGCAATACAGTTACAACATGGACGCCTTTAAAGGAAATTTTTGATTTCGTCGCAGAATATAAAAAAGCCATTTCTGGATTCATAATAAGACTGGAATTCCAAAGAGACGATAGTAGAAATATGATCTATACAGACGCTGCAAATCCAGATTATAAAGTAGAAATTGAAGACATAGCACTGTGGGTGAGATACGTCGACTTTAAAAATGGTGCGGAGATTCTCTATAATGAGTTAAAATTATCTAACACGGATATAGAAATAAACTGGAATCAGTATGAAATTAACAGATCTAGTCCTATTAATAAATATAAAAGCGGTTCTGATTCTATATCTGCTACATCCGATGAAGTTTTAAGATTATTCGTAATACCGCAATATTTTGAAAGAAATGAAAATCCTAAAAAGAATAATATGATATTTGATAACTTGGATATGATCGAATGTTGGTTGATGATTAACAGATCGCCGTTACCAGCAGAGCGATATACTATGGATTTTGGTAAAAAGGAATATAATAGATTATATGAATCTTTTCTGAAATCAGGTCTCAATAATCTAAACACAGAAACCGGTTGTATGGTAAATTACTCAGATTTCGGTAAATTATATCCTATAATTCATTTTGATTTGTCAAATCATGTAAACTATACTACTCTGGAAAATTTGAGAATAGAATTCAATTGGAAATTAGAAAAAGAAACAACCAAAGAATATGTATTTTACTATATTTTAGAAGTAAGAAAGAAATGTATATTAAATATGAATAAAAAAGAAATTACTATGATTAAAACCTTAGGAGAATAACATTTTTTAGTCTTTATAAATGGCTGTTTATTATCCGCCGTATGATAATCCTGTGCGAAAAGGCCCTATCGGACCACCCGGTATAGGTTTTTAATTAACGGACGAGGGTCATTACGATATGGAAAATAAAATATTAAAAAATTCTTCAGATCCAATCGATGATTTAGATTTATCCACTAAACGTTTCGTTTTGAATAAAATAGAGAATAATCATTTTGAATTAAGAGATTTTATAGACAAAAATAATACTAATTATGACAGTAATTTTGTAACTTTCACAAAAGAAACGGCTGAGAGAATACAAGAACTCGATGAAAATACTTTACGTCTAATCGAAGGAAAAGCTTACGACGCTAAAGGAAAAAGAATAGGCAATGTTGCAGACCCATTAGATGCAAAAAATGTTATCAATAAGCGATATTTTGAGAAAAACGCGTTAATATTAAAGAATGATAAATTTGATGCAAAAAATAAAATAATTACGAATGTTTCAGAACCCGAAAACGATAAAGACGTAGTCAATAAAATATATGTAGACAGTAAAGATATCTGGGTTACTATAAAAGATGATTTTCAGACTTTTCCAGAAAAAGAATTTACCAAAGTAAATTTCGACTTGATGAGTTCTAAATTACTGGATCGAGAAATGCGATTATCTACAGATATGCATATGAAAATTAATATATATTTAATAGATAATAGTAGATATGTGAATACAGAAATAGAACTTAAAATCGAAGATAAAAGTATTTTACACAGAGAGACAAGTGATAATTATGAAACTTGTTTTGTCAATGGAAAACGCGGTGAGATCGTTACAGTCTGGTTAAAACCCCAAAGACCATTCACTTTAAAACCTTATATGCATATTGAAAAAATCGCTTTTTAAAAATACGTTCATTATTAAATGGATATCAACTGGGACGAATTTTCTAAAACTAAAAATTTATCCGAAGATGTGCTACGAAATTTGAAAGATCAACTCAATTGGAAGTTAGTTTGTAGATATTCAGTATTATCTGAATCTTTTATGGAAGAACTCATAGATTATATTGAATGGAATGTTATATGTATACACCAAAAACTTTCAGAAGAATTTCTAGAAAAATATAAAGAAGAATTCGATTGGAATTTAGTATCTAAGAATCAAAAGCTGTCTGAAGGATTTATACTAAAACATTCTAATTATATAAATTGGGTTGTTATATCTCAATATCAAACCTTAAGTGACGAATTTATTCAAACCTATCATGAAAGATTAGATTTACATAAAGTATCCATGTTTCAAAAACTTTCAGAAAACACTATGTGCAAATTGGAAGAAGGACTAAATTGGTTGCAAATAGCCCGTTTTCAAACATTTGGTGAAAGGTTTTTAGAAAAATATATGCATAGACTAGATTTTTGTAATCTCATTGAATATAAGTTTGATCAATTACCAGATAATTTTTATAACGATAATTGGAAAAAAATACTTTCCGTTCAACTGGGTGAATTAAATAAAAAATTTGGTCATTATTATGAAGAAGAAGAACCTCACAGAGAAAGACTAATGGATGAAATTTTTGAATTAAAAAATATTTTAATACGATTTATTAATGAACTGAGACTACTTTTGAATAAAGATGAAAAATAAAAATGTTTATAAAAATGCTTCTGTATAAATGGTGTCGGCTGAAAGATTAGACGATATTATAATTCATAAACACAAACATTTATTTATCAATTTAACCCATAATAAAACATTTTATACATTTATTTCATTATATATGAATAAAATTTCTCCTCATTTAAGTAAAAATATTATGAAATTACCCATTGAATTTATAAGAAGTTTTAAAGATAAACTTGATTGGAATTGTATATCACAGAATGAAAAATTATCCGAAGATTTTATTAGAGAATTTCAAAATAAAGTTGACTGGGTATGTATATCATTTCTTCAGACATTATCAGAAGATTTTATTAGAGAATTTCAAAATAAAGTTGACTGGTTTTATATATCATTTCATCAGGCACTATCAGAAGATTTTATTAGAGAATTTCAAAATAAAGTTTACTAGGAAGGGATCTCCTATCATCAGGTATTATCCGAAGATTTTTTAAAAGAATTTGAAGATAAAGTTGACTGGGAATGGATATCATATATCTACGGTTTTTAATTAACATTTCAATTTTAAGCCGAAGGATTATATCCTTTATTTGACGTCAAATTTTTTTCTATATAAATGTTACAATATTTTGTGATAAGTACTTTACTGTTTAATTGTCTTTCGCCTACCTTTCATTATTTCAAATTTGACCCCGTTATTACAAATTATAGCATCGATAACTCTAATAATTATACTATATTTAATAGTTTCAATGATACAATAAAATTAACTTTGACCGCAAAAATATACAAAATGGATCAAGCCTCTAAATTTTCTCAACCTGGAATTTATTTTTGGATAGAAAGTAAATGTGATGACAATTGGAATATAATACCGGAAACAAAAGAATGGTTTGATATTTATATTCCTGGAGCTAATGACTTATATTATTCTATAGCTTTTAATGCAACTAAAGATTTTAGGATTGGTTATAATGCTGATAACTTATTATATAACGCTGGTCTTTGCTTTCATTATTCCTATCAATATCATCCTAGAGGAAGGTTGTTTATTAGCATTTGATAGACGATTAAGAAAGTTTGATGAAAAATATTAGCATTCCATTGGATTTTCAAGGGTTATTTTATAATCATCATTTGGACAATCTTACAATAATCGGATTAGTCGACAGGCAAACTTTTTCATTAAAAATATTAAAATTTGTTCAAAAATGCACACATTTTGACGAACTTTTTGATGAATAATCGTTACAACTCTCGATATTCTTATAGACAAATTTTTTGATCAAAATCTTGCAAAAATCGTTAAATAGTAGTGTTTTGTGGAGTATGAAAAGTGTCCCAAAGTAGGTGCCATATACTACTTATGTTTATTGTGATCAGTAATGAATTTCATGGAATCTTTTGCTGAATACATAAATCGATATATATAAATTCTTTTAAATGAGTTTTATTTTAGGATAGTTATATTACTTAATTTATAAACTGTTCTTTTTTTATAAGGAAGTACATATTTGATGTATCTTGCATGTGAATGTAAACCTCTTCAGTTGTGACAGCACATTTTTAGTTGAATGTGGCGTATATGAGTAACTATTTATAATAATTGTGGAAAGCACACTGTTTAAACCTTGAATATTTAGAAAGAAATGCATACAAATATATTCAATCAAAATGCATTATAAATCAGTTGGTATAAAATTTCTTTTTCGATTTCTTTTAAATTAAATAAATAAATGTACGAGAATTTTCGAATTATTGTGGAATTTATGTCATAATATAACTTTGATAACATTTTATCATTTTTAAACTCACTCTATCACAGTGCAGGATAGTGCACGGGCAACGTTCTTAAATGGAAATAATATGAACACCTGTACCTTATGACTTTTATTTATATGTATACCATTCCGAGCCAATTTTTTAATGTGCGTGAAAAGATAATTAAATAGAAAGAATCTGTCCTAATACACAAAAACTAAAGATCCAAAAAATGTACCAAATGGCAGAAAATCGCAGAATATTATAGTCCTTAAAAGTTCAGACAATTTCAACCACTTTATTAATTGTGTCTTCTAAATTGCTATTTAACCTCTATATATCAGGTTTTTCGTAAATAATTCAAACTAATTTGGAGTTAATTGCTACGGAAATTTATTAATCAAAGTACACATCATTGAAATAATGATAAGGACAGGAGACCTACACGTTTTCGTTCACGAAAATAGTCACTTGATACACCCACAATTTCAACTATTTATGCAAGTGGTTTTGCATGTTTAATACCAATTATGATCGTGCTGTAACTGTCATTCTTCAATCACAACCCCTTTCAAACAGACCAGCAAACTCATTTTCAAGAAGAGAGTCACGTGATCACCCGTAGGCTGAAATGTAACGAATGATCGATCTGCGGGCTTACATATAGATAATGGTGGATAATCCTATAATATACATTCTTTGCATAAATTGGATTTCGCTTATATGAGATATATGTTATGTTTTTATTAGTTTCAGATTTTATTTTAATATGTAAGAAGGTGTGAATTTTATTTGGGTTAAAAAAAAATTCTGAAATAATAAGTTGATATTTTATTCTTTATTATTTATTTGCTTAGATACACTACAATGTCTTTTTAAACGTGTATGATTTCCATTCGCCTTAAATTCTTCAGAACTCCTGTTTTTATGGGGTATTTTTTAAATTTTAAGTAGATAAATCACGCTTGTAAAATATGTTTTAGTAGGCTAATTATTTTGATATTTAAAAAAAAATCAAGGTAAACGCGTATAAGTATAATTTTCGTAGAAATTCCAAATATTTAATTTTGGTTTTACCGTGTTTAACATGTTTTAAATTCTATTGATAAATTAAATTCAGCTGAAACAGTTTTAAAGGATGTATTACAAATAATTATAGTGTTATATGTTCAAGTTTTAACGATGTAGTCTTTCAAATGGTATATCTTATTGTTTGTTCGTTACATACACAGGGGTATCTACTTTAAATACACGCACATAAAATATTTTAGAACTCTTACTTTTGTGAAATATTTTTTTGTTTTAAATTGATAAATAAGGCTTGTAAAATATGATTTTGTAGGCTATTTATTTCAATATTTGAAAAATCAAAATCATAAACACATAAATAATATTTTTGTAGAAATTCGAAATGTTTAATTTTGTTTTTATCGTATTTAACTTATTTTATATTCTATGAGCTGAAGCAGTTTTTAAGGATGCATTACAAATAATTATAATGACATATGCTTAAGTTCTACCAATGTATTTTCTCAATTGATATTAGGATTTTTTTTAATGATGTTTTTTAATCAACACTTTAAGATATGCAATTTAATAACATGTAAACACTAAAGCTTTTTTTTAATCGGAAAGCAAACAAATTTATTTATTATCACAAATGCATAGTTCTTTTCAGCACTTACGCTATTAGCATAATTATTAACAATTATTAATAATTCCGTGTTCGGGAAGTAATAGTAATGCATTTTAATAATAATAGTGTTAATAATAATAATCAGTGGCATAGCCAACATTTCTTTTCGGGTCAAACATTTTCTATTTGAATGAAAATCACTTCTATTTTACACTAAGCAGGAAAATTTTCACTTGAACACATCATAATGGAAAGGGTTTAAAAGTTGAAATAAATAGATAATATCTGGAAAGAAATTTGCGACATATGACGCTAATATATTCAATGAATTTATATAATTAATTATCCCCTGGCTTATTTGTAGCACCACAAAATGTTTTCAGCTTCCAATTCTGTTCATGTTCTTATTTTTTTTTTAAGCTTCTGACTATATTATTTGTTTTGACAAGCTGTAGAAGTTTGAAATTTGAGGTGATTGCAGAATATTTTTGTAGTAGTAATCATAATATAAATAATAGGTATATACCTAAGACGGATCAAATAAAAAAACTATCACAATTTTTCATTTTCAAGAGTTTGGTTTGAAAACGAAATTATTTACATATACTGTCATTTATGTATACTACTGTTTATATACTATTTATATTTACATTAAATATTCTATAAAAATAAATAAAAATCATTTTAAGAATCTATAAAAAATACATTTGTTCACTTTATTGTTTATATTTTGGAGGGGTCTTGACTAGAGTCTTGCATCTGATCGAGTAATCCGATTTTTAGTCAACCCTTAATAAGACCTAATGTTTATCCTGTTAAAACAACTTGTATTTCTAGTCAGGTATTCGAAAACATGTTGGAAATTTTTTATAATGCATTCATAACAAATGTAAATCAACTATATAATATTTAAAAAGTATTGTGAATGAAAAAGATAACTACTGTTAAAAAGTTTCTCTCCCCCCCCCCCCCCAATGATATATTTAATTCTTTGAAAACTTTTATAACTACAACATTTAAAACTCTGTTACACAATTATTCAAAAATGATTAATGACAAATTTAACAACAAGTACAAAAAGCTACCAAAAGAAAGATAAAAAAGTTAGTCTTCTGATCTATTATAAAATATATTTAACAATTTCCTTAATATGATAATAATCAATGAATTTTATAAAATTCACTATATAAAATTTTACTAAAAATGGAAAATAACTGTTATTTTTATAGTATTAAAGTAAAAATCTATACTTTTCATCATTATCATAAATAATATTTTGAAGAATTTTAAATATTACTAATGCACTAAATAAGTATATATTTAAATATCAAATTTTTTTAATGGTTTTATTGCATAAGAATATTTATTACACATGTTTTTATGAATTTTAAAGTATTATTCTGTTATACGTACCGTACCTCATAACAGTTCTTCATTCTAAATAAGCAAGTTTTTATATTGAAAGTGTTTCTGTTAATGTAAAAATAAAATCATTGAATAAATAAATGATAATTAAGTTAAAGAAAATTAATTAAAGAAAAAAATGTTAATACATGTCAGAAATAAACTTAAAGTAATATATTGCACAGAGAATTATAAAAGTGTTCGATGATGGCTTTCATCAGAGACCGACTAACCCAAAGAGAAGTTCTGGGGCAAAATTTAAGTTGGGGGCCCCTTACGACATTTGTGCAGCCGTTATTTACACTGATTTTAAGAAACAATCCTGTTTTTTACTTTCTTCTATCTATAATAGAAGAAAGTAGTGTAATCGAAATTTTTTTCGACTTCCAGTTTTCGACGGATTTACACGTTTTAGGGGTCAGAGATTCCGAAAAACATGTTTTTACAAAATGTCTGTCCGTCTGTCCGTCCGTCCATCTGTCCGTCTGTCCGTCTGTCCGTCTTCATTGTACCATCTAAAAGTGTATGAAGTTATGCTTCAAATTGAACCAAATTTTTTTTCTAAGTTTTTGGCTATGGCAAGCAGGTTCTATCAGAATTTGGGGATATTTCGACGAAAGGGGGCGCTGTGATCGATATTTTTGTTCCATTTGCCCTATTGTATCAGCGAAAATTGTATGAAGTTATTCTTCAAATTGAACCACATTTTTTTTCTATGTTTTTGGCTATGGCAAGCAGGTTCTATTAGAATTTGGGGATATTTCGACGAAAATATGCGCTGTGATAGCCATTTAAAGATTTCAAATTCAAAAAGATGTGCAAATTCAAAAAAAATTAGAAATCCTGAAACTTTTTTTCGTTAAATGTTCGGCCTTGATCGGGAGATTCCGGAGCAATTTTTTTTTGCCTCTATCTTAAAAAATGGCTGAGACATAGCGGTTTGAAATTTTAGGGTGGCTGACATTTTCAAACAAGACAGCAGAATTCATCCATAAACGGGTTTAATTTATGAGTTTTAGTTAACATGATTTCGGCAAATTTTCTTTCATTGTTGCAACCATTGTTCCTATTCTTATATGCTTAACACTATATATTTATATTCGCCAACGTCAAATTCTCGCCAAACTTAGCGACAGTTGGCGGAATATTGCCAAATTTGTTGACCAAAATAAGTTGCCACAAATGAAGCCAACTTGGCTGTAGAGGACTAATTTGACGATATTCTCATTCAAATTCAATGTTGAGAATTGGGATTGAATCTTCTTTATTTAGGTTCCACGCATTTTACCTTCGTGTTTTCCAGTAAAATTAGCTAAAATCGTAAAACCAAGGAATAGGGAGGCTATCTGTTCCTGTCGGTACAGGCCAGAAGGATTTTTCGTAGTTTAGTATACATCGGTTGTTCGCATCCCTGTAACCCGACGATTCGTAAGCAGCTGACGTACAACATGACGAAACAGAATGACGAAATATATTGATTTTATTGGCGATGTGATAGCGAGTTTTGAAGTATTAACATGACTGAGATAGAAGAAAGTTTTGGGATTGGCACATCCGACTAGTTTTTTTGACTTTCAGAATACTTTTTAAGAATTGGAGGGTCCTGGGCAGGTGCCTCATTTGTCCTTGCAATAGTGAGAACTTGGCTTTCATTAAATAATCTTCACTTTTATTCAAAGAGCACTTCTCTAAGCCTAATTCAGTAGAACTTCTGCTAACCGCTACTGAGTGTATTTTATAGAAGTCGAAGACTTTAATTTAATTTTTATTCTGGAAAATTACAAAAAAGCAAAACATGAGAAAATCAAAGTATTTGAAATAAATAAAATAAAATTACCTGGGCTCTGCTTCTTTCGAAGTCAGTGATATGTTTTTCACTTGATCAGAAACAAAAGACATATAACTGTTGACTGCGTTGTCTGGAGAAGATATGTTTAACAATTTATTCTCTTGAGAGAGATTATTTAGTATTTTTTTCTTGAAACCATAATTCAGTTCGTACTCCATAGGATTTAAATTCATGCCCACATCATCAATTGGATTATTTATGTCACTCGAAAGTTCTATAATTAAAATAAAAAATGATATAATTAAAAATATTTTTGTGCAGTAACTCTTAAGCAAAAAAAAAAAAAAAGAATTTCGAGTTCTAATTAATGAAAAAGTAAACCTCAGGTTTCGTTTTAATTCTAATGAAGTTTTAAGTAATCGCATGTGATTTATTTTGATAAAGAGGTCATCTACATATTAAAAATTGCACCAACCTTGTTTTTTTAAATGATAACACCAAATTGACAATGTAGTTGAGTTCCATGGATCAAAGCAGACCGGAAAATGGTTAGTTTAAGTACTTTTACTTAAATCTGCTTAGAGTTAGAAAAGGACAAAATTTGAGGTTGCTAATGTTAAATCCATGTGACAAACTTTTATTTATAACTTCCCCAAAAATCATCCAATTAAATTTTCTTTTATTAAAGAGTTGCAATGAATAGACGCAAACATATTCGAGGCTTTTTTTTATCCTAAGCTTAAATTATGAAAAATATTAATAAATTTATATTTAAGAAATGCGAATTATGATCTACATTAATTTTTAACCACAACCGTCAAAAACGATTATAATATTAATCATATATCTATTTATTTTATTCAAAACTAGCTGACATGCCCGGCGTTGCCTGGGCCCGTGATAATAACCTTAAAAATACCTAAAATCAATGTTGAATGATTTTATATTTTTAAATGAAAATCTATCCAAACGAACTGAAGGACAGTCGTTATAGTTATTGCCGATTTAATTTCTGACGTTTTGATATATTAAATTTTTAATTCTGGCCAAAATTTCCTGGGAAAACCTAAATAATATAAAGCGCTCTCCCACCTTTCCTCTTTTAAACTCAAAATAATATACGGTATTGGCCAATTTATTAGTCCTATTCGAAAAACAATTTCACAACCTTGTTTCTAAGATGATTATATTAAAATTAAATAAAAATCATGCACTCGTGGCATCATAATTCACTTTTATATTTTAACAGAATAGTAAGGCTACTATAATTAGGGACTCGTGCTATAGCCAGTATACATCACAACACATGGCCGTTATCATTATCTTTTTACGCGTGAAGATTTCGCTATGGTATTCCATTGTGAAATTTGGTAATTTTTGAAATTCAATATTTGAAAAACGGCATAATCATTAGATTTTAAATTTATATGAAGAAAAATATAATTTTTTTATCTTTCTAACGAAGTTTGTCTAACAATTTCATGACAAATACTTTTCGAGCTATTAATTTTTTCAGAAACTTCAAATGTTTCATTTCCGAAATTAATCTGTGGCAACGATTATCGATAATCCCAGTTGTCAGCAATGCATAGCTTTTTATTAAAGAGGATTGCCTGTTTTCTAACTTAATTTTTAGTGTATTAATTAATATTCTTTATTCAAAAATATAACTTTTACTTTAACCTCAAAAATAAATTTATTTTATCATATTAAATTCTATCTTTGTTAAAATAAAAAAATTAATTCTATAATAAATTTTATCTTTGTTAATGAAAGTTGGCGAATCACCCACTCAAATATTTCCATTAAATATCCTTAACGCAAAAATTATTCTTGGCTTCTTGGCTTAATGTGTATCAAATGTTGGCAGTGCAAATTATTAGAAAAATTTATTAGATCTCGCTATTATATAATCTAGATGTAATAAAGAAAAAGTTCAGCTGAAGCAACTGTGTTCTTTCTGAATATGATACTGTGTTTCCTGGGGATTACGAAATATGTGTTATTGTTTTAGTACAACTCTTAAAAATTTAAAGATCACGATTCTCACTATCAAAAGATTTTTTGATATTTCTCTTAAAATACATCCCCTTCTACAAACAACTCACACGTAAAGAAACTACAACACAACGATGGTGATTTTATTCTAATCAACAGTTTTCGAGATATAGAGAAATTTTACTTTTCGACACTCTAAAGGGACTGTATCCTATTTTCAAAACATCCACAGAAAATGAAATTTTTCTCAGTCTCCGGAAAAAAATACTGAATTCTTTTGAAATAAGTTTAAGATTTATTTGGTTCTTCTCTATAATTTTTCAGGTAACTAATTGAATGTTTTCGGTACTTCTTGTAAGATCTTAATGTCATTTTTCGAAATTTATGAACTCCTAACACATTTTCTTCGATAACTGTAAGAATATTTAAGAAAAAGTGCATAAACTGTACCTTGTACCGAGCTGCATTGATCCAAAAAGACTCAAATTATATTATTATTATAATTATTGAATTTATTATTAAAAAAGTGTGTAACTATTTGCAAAATCTAAGTTGGTACAATATTTAATATGTAGATGACCCTTAATACCAAAAAGAATCACATATAATTATAAAGAATTTCATTATAGCCATCGTTCAGATATTTTTATGGTACCGTAGTAAATAAATAAAAATAATTGCATCATAACTAAATTCCCATAAGTTTATAAGAAACAAAAAAGAAAATAATGTGTCGGGTATGAGTAATGACGTACTTCTCCGACATTATCAGAATATTGTTACAAAATTTTCATTTTAAAATACGGCTAAAAGATGAGGATTATTATTAGGAGTATCATAAATATTCGAAAATCACGATGCACTAATCAAAATTTTTATCAGAATGTGCATGAAAAAAAAAAAAAAGAATCAGTAGTAGATATCTGCGTGGGATAGGGCCAATTTTCTTTAATTAGACTCCGGATGAGATAGGCCATAATTCCGTTTTTTTCGGGCCTTGTCGGGACTTTTTCTTTCATTTTCTTTGTTTTTCTTTTCTTTCTTTTTTTCTTTTCTTTTTTTTTTCTTTTTCTTTTTTCTTTTTTTTTTTTCTTTTTTTTTTTTTTTTTTTTTTTTTTGTAAAAATAATAGTGATGTTATATATTTGTTAACGGAGTTTTATTTATTTTGTTTTAATGAATTAAGGAGGAATATTTTCCTACTTTTTTCATATAGAACTTCCAAATTTTGATTTTTTTAATCATACTTTTATTTATTTCTTAATTATATTAATTTTTTTACAGAGTTTTCCTTTGAATGTGTAATGATCATTAATATTGTAACTCCTCACTCATTGGTTTGCGAACATTAATTTAAAATTTTTGCATATACATGTATGTATTAACCTTTTAAAATAATTTTAATTATAGGTTAGTTTTGGTTTAAAAAAAGTAAGTCGAATTGGGCCAGGATCGGCCAGATTTTATTGATTTTTGGTAGGATGGAGATGGACCATGAACTGTGAAAAAAGAAACGGACCGAATCAGTACAAGATGCTTTAGAAATTTCAAGTAATTAGTAGTTCCATATATAGAAATTTAGATCTTATTGAGTGACGGATGCCCTTCAACAACCACCTAAGAACAATGTTTCTCAACTTTTTTTGATCAGGTTTCATAAAGAAGTTCTTGGCAGATTCAATTTTCAGTTTAAGTCAGTTCATCATTATACACTGATTTTTAGGATGTGACTAGCATTTCCATACATGTCCTACTAGATATATACTGAAAAAAAATGAAGTACTCAAAAATAAGTAAATCGATGTACTCATATAGATTTGAATATGTTTGGATGAAAAATTAACCTAGTCTTTCTCAATTTTGAAACATCACACGTTATTAAAGTCAAACGAAACGATAATTTTGTACTTTGTAAAGATTTCATGGCGCTATAAAAGATGTTCATTATTAGGAAAACAATGCAATATACTCTGGAAATCGGGAATTATATTACATTTTAGGTAGCTTTCAATACAAAAAAGTATAAAGCTACCTATTGCAGCCGTTCGGAGGAAAGCAGTTCCGGAAAATTTCGATATATTTTCACCGATCATGACCCCCAGACCCCAAAACCACCCTCCGTTCAAATGTTGATTTATATATATATATATATATATATAAAACTTTAAGTAAAATTTAACCATTGAAACATAAGAAACTGACCACATACACTGAAATCCCGATACCAAAGAGCCCTGTCAATTTACAAATTAAAAATATATATATATATATCTCCATATATATATATATATATATATATATATCTGACCTATGTCATACGATAACGCTCGTATTTATAAATCAATTTTGATGAAACTAATTGTGTGTATTAAGCTCACCAATGTCTCGACCGAGTTCGTTGGACAGCTTGGTCCGCCATTTTGTTTCAAGATGGCGGCCAATTAAAAATTTAAAACTAAAATAAATATACAAAAAAGTTAAAAATTCAAATTTATTTTTTAATTCAGTGTTAGGCCTTGAAACGAGGATTCCAGAGCATTTTTTGGTTTACCTCTATCTTAAAAAACGGCTGAGATAGAGCAGTTTTTGAAATTCTAGGGTGGCTGACATTTTGAAACAAGACAGCACATTACAAAAATTTTCATTGTTGTAATAATTTTCCCAATCAAACGCATAAAACTATATATTCATATCCGTTAGCGCCAAATTCTCGCCAAACGTGGCGACATTTGGCGAAATATCGCCAAATTTGGCGACCAAAATAAGTCTTCATAAATGAAGCCAATTTGGCTATTGCTCAATAATTTGGCGAATTTCTTATTCAAATTCAGTATTAACGAATCTTTTGTAAACGTTTTACTTGCATTTTAAGTTGCTGTTTTCGTGTAACATTAGCTAAAATTTTAAAACGAAGATATAGGAAAGCTACCTTTTCCTCCCGGTACAGGCCGGAAGGACTTTTTATTCCTCGGAAGGAACTATATTTTGCGCCTCCTTTATAATGCGTAAAACTACATTGCGTTGTTGTTATGCGCGTTCTTCATATATTCATACGTGGTCGGTCCGGTCTGTGCGCTAAGTGACATGGATTTGTTTGTGAAAAGAAAATTAGAAGAATGGGATTTTCAAGATTTTGCCCACATCATTAAAGTAAGTGCTCTCGGTTAAATATTTAATACATTTTTTTCTTAATTTATGTAATCAGCTGTACCTTCTGTAAATATTAAATCATAAACAGTATTTTAAAATAATTTAAAAGTGCTTGAAAACAGTGTTCTTGTCATAAAAATATTTGTTTTGGGTAGCTTGATAATATATAATTTTGCTATTTTTACTATATATATATAATCAATTAAGTGTATCTTGTTAGGTAGCTTTCAATACAAAAAGCATATTGCAGCCGTTCGGAGGAAAACAATTACAAAAAAATTTGATATATTTTCACCGATCAAATTATAAATTGAAACAATTGTTTCTGTTAAGTGTTAGAAAGTGATACAAGGATTCTGGAACATATTTTGTTTTTGCTATATCTTAAAAAATAGCTGAGATATGCCAGTTTAAAATTCTAGGGTGGCTGAGATTTTGAAATAATCTGATATTTGTTAAGCTGTAACTCTCCTATTTATGAACCAAAATGAATGTGACTGATCATTGTGTACAGAACATACCAAGGTCTCGACCGAGTTCGTTGGCCAGCTTCATACGCCATCTTGTTTCAAAATGGTGGCAAGTTTAATTTTTTTGACTTTTTAAAAAACTATAAAAAAATTATACATTGAAAAAGTTGTTTCCATTAAGTGTTAGATCGCGATACAAGGAATTCGGGACATTTTAATCTTTTAGCTTTATCTTACAAAATGGAAGATATATGGCAGTTTGAAATTATAGGTTGGCTGACATTTTGGAACAATCTGTTTTTTGTTATGCTGTAACTCTCATGCTGAAATGCGCATTCAAATTCAGTATTAACAAAAACCGGGATTGAATCCTCTATAATCGGGTTCCAAGCAATTTAGCTTCGGGTGTTTGAGTAAAATGAGTTGAATTTTTAAAATCATGGACTAAGAAAGGTACCTTTACCTCCCGGTACAGGCCGGAAGGACTTTTAATAATTTTGAGCGGAAAATAAATGTGAGTGTATTTATACATGAATCTGTAACAAATGGTGTTGGGGGGAAGGGGGTAGGGGCAGAACCCTCTTGACAAGAAAAATGTTTTTTTTTACATTTAACTTATTTTAGCTTTGAAAGTGTTTTCTTATTAAATGTCTTTTAGCCAACGTTTTTACCAAAATTTTGGTTTCGCACGCGTTACTAATCGACCATCTTCGACGCCATCTTCCCATTGTATGGAAATTAGTCTTTTGAAAATTAACCCACTGCCATCACCAAGTAAGCTGATTTTCAAAGGGCAGTTTTCCATATAATTTCTTTTCTTGTTGAAAGAACATTTAAACTTCCTTAAGATAGTCATACAGTTCCCTTCTATCTGTTTCATTAATATTTTCTTTGGTTTTTGTAAAGAAAAAAAAGACCCTTAGTAATATTCGTAAATTCACCTAATAACGTCATGTTAAAAATAATAATTTTTTAAATAGGGCAGTTAGATGAGAAAAATATTTATTTTGTTATACTTTGCTTATGGTCTATATTATGTTTTGGAGCATTAAGGCTGTTATCAAATTCAAACTGTCATTTTATGACATATATTTAATTCATTTTTGTTCGGAAACGCATGAAATTGGCTGGCGCTCTTATTCAGAAATTATGTAATGGAAAGATGTTTTCCATTTTTTGGTAAAGGCAGAAGATCTTTCAAAAAATACTGTCAAAGTCAACGTTTTGAACCGAATTTCAGACGCCGGAGCACGAGAAAGGGGAAAAACGTGTCGTTACGTAACACGAATCGCTTATAACTCGATAAGTATAATTTATTTATCAAGAAATGAAAAACTCATTTCAATTCCAAATCCCTTCAATAGTCAGCCTTGCCAATTTTATACCTTTCCGTTTAAAAGTGACCACCTTAAAGGGAGGTTCTCCTTCTTTGGCCTAAACTTCACGTTCTTTTTATTTATTTTTTTCGGTTGCAAAGAAAAGAGATATAACCTTCGAACTTTTTGAATTATATGTATTGATATTTCATTTATGTATTTAAATTTTTATGCATAAAAAATGAATAGCCTTATGCGACGGTAAGTACTTGTAGGTGCGCGCAGTGAAATTCCAATCGGGCGACCGTTTTCTCCGGTCACAACAATCTAAAAAAAAAAATTGGTTGGCAAATTATGAATGGGTATTAAATTCTCTGAAGTTTATACCAACATTTAGTTTTAAAAGTTGATTTTTAACAAAATGGAGGTTATTTGAGCAGAAAAAGGTCATTTTGACGCATTCCCCCCCCCCCTTTTACGAGCTATAAAACATAATTAATCAATGAAAATTATACTTCTCGAAAGTCTTAAGTCCAGTAAAAAAAAACGATTTTCTTTCTTTCTTTGAAATAAATTACAGAAATAGATCGTATAGTTATCGAGGAAAATGGTCACCCATTTTGACAAACGTGGTTTCGAAAAGAAAAACAAGTTTAAAGTTTGACCATAACATTAAGTTTAACGAGAGGCGTTACGTTGAATGAGCAAAAAATATTGTAATGAATTGGAATACCACGAAACCGTTTTACGGCAACGAACTACACACTTGAGGTAAGCAGAAATAATGTAAAAAATAAAAAATCGAAAATTTTGACACACAGAAGTAGAACCTCTCTTAATTTCTTTTAGGCACACACTGACACTGGGAATAAAACACTGTTGTTTGCAAGAATCTGTATTAATTTTTTATTTTTAGACATGTTTATTTTTATAGAAAATATTGCGTAAATATAAGCGTCAAATACAATACAATAATTTTAAAATGTAGTACACACCCTGTTCTTTTAGCTCCATTTTGTATCACTCCACTCCGTAACACAAAAAGCACTCAAAATAGAATTAAAAAATGTTGTTCTTCGACAAGCATCGAGAGGGAGGACGTTCGGTGTACAAAATGACTGAATAATCATTACTTAAGATAGCTTTCCTGCCGATAAGAGTTAATAGGGATGGCCCTCACGTGATGACAGGTATATTAAACTAATAAGTACAAGGTTTAATTTCTAATCAGATTGAATTTTTCATTTTGAATTTTGGCCAGCATTTTCGTCTAAATACTCTTGTTGAAATTGAAACGTTTGACAAATTTTAACTTCATAAAAAGAACAAAAGCATACTGTACCAATAGATTTAAAAAAAAAAAATCTTTTAAAAATAAAAACCTTAACAAAATTAAAGGTGTTTTTGACAGTGTTATACCTAGTACGACTTTGCCAATATTGAATACAATGCATCTAAGAGGAATACAAGTTTTGATGGCTATAGACAAGGCATCTTACGCAGCAAAATCAGTTGTCTGATAAGCGATGCATCACACTGAAAACAAAAAATCACAGATTTTATTAACACCCAGCTCAAAAAGTTGATATTTCTTATAAATCCTTCATTTAATAATTTGTTAATTCTGTCGCAATAGAAACTTTCATCTAAATTAATATCTGTTTTCATTAACTTTATTTTGACAAAACCAGATTTACTTTAATTTATATACATACTCTGTTCTACCTGATGAAATGACCTATTAGCCACACACTTAAGTAACATTTTCTGGTTAACTTTATGAAACATGGAACTTCCGAATGTTTGATTTGAAATAAATTGGCTTGAATTAATCATAAATGTTTACAGAAAAAAATTGCATAAAATACATACCAGGACGGCAATGAGAATGCTTCGACTGCTTTCCACAGAGTAATTTCTCTTCAGCAGAAAACGTTTTCATTATTTTTATTTTTTCAGTTAAAATGTTATCAGAATAAGATTTCTGCTTCTGCAACTGTTTCAAGTCAGATGACCTAAATTAAAAGAAAAGGGATTTGTAGAAGTATTTTTTCACTACTAAAAAATTATTAAATTTTGACAAAAACACAACTATTGTGTTTACATTTTTAAAAGGTGAAGTATATTTAAATAAATCCAAAAGTCGGGGGGAAAATATCCGCTCTTCTTATAAATTTACAAAATTTTAAACCAAACCCATGTTCGAAATTTTGCGCTAAAACAAATTTTATAGTAAGATGTAATTTTTAACAAAAGATTTAAAAAAAAGACTTCAAAGAATTGTCTTATCTTCGTATTTTTGTGGTAATTATGTATTGTTATCCACATTAGAGCATTGCATGGGTCAGATTATACAGACCTGAATCCGAAAATTCTATTTGAAGTCAACCCGAAAGCCAACTTAAACCCGATGCATCCCCCCCCTCACCCCACAAACAAAAGTAAATAAAATAAAATAAAATAAAATAAAATAAATATAAATAAATATAAATAAATAAAAATAAATAAATAAATAAATCCCTATTTCAATGCAATCATGAAAAAATATTCTGCAATTGTATTTCTAAAATAAATTTTATTTTTTTAGGTATAAAAATAAATATGTATATAATAGAGGGCTCTGCCTCCTGCTCCCTACGTGGGTCAACCTTCCGAACGTCAGTAGACTTGCGTTTCAAATTTATTCCTAATTCATCCATTGGTGGAAACCAGAGCTTGACAAATGCGGTCGCCAGGTCGCCACTGGCGACCAAATTTTTTTATCTGGCGACTAACTTTTTTAATCTGACTTTTTTTGTTTCATTTATTTATTTATTTTTTACATGCACATAAAACGCCGTTCTTTTCCGCTCTAGTCGGCTTGTCATGTGATTAGAATGTGAGGAGAGGGGGGGGGGTTCAATAACAAATAGTCTTATGTGGCTTCTAAAAATTGGATGCAATGATAAAAAATGCTTACTTTTTTGTATGTTTCAAATCAGATTTTTGTGTTCAGAATTAAAACTTTTAATCTATTACATTCATTTTAAAAGAATAATAACATATAAGTGATTATAAGTAATTCATTCGAAGTAAATCTATAAAACTTAATTAAAATTTCAAGAATAATTCATTTTAATAAAAATATGTATTATTATTTTTAATATTTTTTCCTGGCTTAAAATGCTTGGCGCCTCGCGTCTGTTTGCACCACACGCGTTGGACATTGCCGTCGTCACTCTGTCTTGGCAACAATTGTCTGGTTAAAGAGTTGTTTCTCAATAGTATTTTATAATTACATTGTTTGGATTATTATCTGCAGTAAATGGAAATAAAAAATCATTGATTGCACTTCAAAAAGTTTTTTTTTTTTTTTTTTTTTTTTTTTTTAAATTCTTATTGTAGATTGTTGGATGAAAATAAACCTCAGCTGATTTCGATTTAATCCAGCGCGGAAAAATATATTTTTTTCTTTCCTTTTTAGCTATACGAAAACAAACGTTTACGTAATAACTCGTAATATTATGCGTTAATAGCCCTCGAGTTTGCGAACATCACAACGTTTAATTAAATTTCTTGTAAGATATCTCATTATAGATGCTGCAAAGTTACAAAATATTAAGAAATAAATTTGAAATTATATTCACACACACACACACAAACAAACAAACAACAACAGAAAAAATTAACTTATTTTTAATTTGGCAAAACTATTGCAAATGTCATTAAATGCAAATTTTGAAATAATTAAATCAGAATTATTTGACTTTTTTATTTTGATAGGCTAAATAGGCATAAAATCGTTTTCCGGCTTCACTATTTTATAGATGCCCTCTCATCCGATATAGATTTTATAGCACTCAACTATTTGAACATTTGAAGCATACGGCAATCAGCATTTCCCGAACATGTCGGTTAATTCAGAGTTTACAATATTTCCTTTATTATTATTTTTTTCACAAATATATAACTTTGATAAGTTTCCTTAGAAAACTTAGTTATTATGCAACTATTATAAACTATGTAACTAATAATTCTAAACTATGTTTGTTATTATTTTTTCTGACTTAATTCCTAAGCAAACGTTTGTACTTTTTAAAAATCAATAACGGGGAGGGGGGGGGTGTTAAATTTTTTTACTGGCGACTAGAATTTATACCTGGCTACCAGATTTTTTCAAATTTGTAAAGCCCTGGTGGAAACACATAATAATTCAGAATAATAACCAATTAAAATGTGTAGGATTAACAGCATATTAAGAAATATAAATTGTGTATGTATGGACAGGCCGGCAGGCAGATAAATTGCATGTACTTTACGTTTCTGTGTTTTATGTAACAATTTAGCTGATAGTTTACCATCAGTTATGAATAGCTACTTTCTATTCCTTTCCATATTCATAATTTAAAATTTTGTTTGTATTATAAAATTAACTTAAGTTCACAGTAATTACCGTAAATGTCTTCACACAGTAAATTTTATTTAAATGTAGATAGCCTATTTCCTGCCAGTAATCGATAGAAACGCAAAAGAAGCTTTGTTGAATCAGTACTACCTATTTTTATATTGTGGACGGCCGTCATACACTGAAACATAAAAAAACACTTTAATTTAAATTTGGTTGATATATTTCTCGCTAGGGGGCGTTATCGGCGTTAAAGAAAGTTGAGTTTCAATTATCCTATCTCATTTTAACTTGGAGTATGGTTGCCACGTGAAAAAAACATTAAAAAAAATCCATTTTAAAATTTTAGTTATGCAATTTCCAACTAGATGCACTACCAGCGTTAAAAGAAAAAAAAAAAAACCTTACCATGTAATTTTTTTTATTATAACATAAAATTAACTCGGTAGAAGCTTATTATAAGAATTTATGGAAAAAATATCAATTTTATTTAATTCTACTTACCCTATTTCCGATCAGGGAACGCTATAGACGCAAAAGCAAATTGTGTTGAATCTGTATTGCCTAATTTTAACTTGGAATTTTTTCCATATGAGAAAATATAAAAAAAAAAAATCCATTTTAAAGTTATAGTTATGCAATTTCCTATCAGGAACTTTACTAGCGTAAAAAAAAAGATGTATCATGTGAATTTTTTTTTAATCAAAACATAAACTTGACCGAGGTAGAAACTTATTCTGAAGATTTATTAAAAAACATAAAAAATATCAATTTTATTTAAATTTTGTTATCTTTTCTCGCTCAGGGGGCGCTATAAACGCAAAAGACATTTTTTTTATTCGTATTCCATAATTTTAACTTGGAGTATGGTTGTAATATACGAAAATGTGAAAAAAAAATCATTTTAAAGTTTTAGTTATACAATTTCCCACCAAGGGCGCTATCGGCCAAAAAAAAAATCCCTATAATGTGAATTTTTTTATCAAAAAATAAATTTGACCATGTCAGAAGCTTATTCTAAAGTTTATATATATATATATATATATATATATATATATATATATATATAACATATATGTATGTATATAATGTATATATACTAATAATAATAATTATAATAAAAACCGTATAAACTATCAAATTTATTTAAATTTAGTTATCCTATTTCCCGTTAGGGAATGCTATGAACGCAAAATTAAATTGTGTTGAATCTGTATTACTTATTTTTAAAATCAGTACAGCTGCCATGCAGTAAAAAAAAAAAAAAAAAAAAAAAAAAAATCCGTTTTATTTAAATTTGGTTATTCTGTTTCCTCCCAGGGGACTGTATAAACGTAAAAGAAATTTTAGTTAAATCCTGTATTACCTAATTTTACCTTGGAGTATGGTTGTTATATGAGAAAACATAAAAAAGATCTAATTTAAAGCTTCAGTTATGCAAATTCCCACCAAGGGCGCTACCAGCGTAAAAAAATCCTATCATGTGCAAAATTTTATCAAAACATACATTTGACCGTTTCAGAAGCTTATTCGAAAAATTTATTTAAAAAAACATACAAATTAATTACCCAATACAAAAGAAAATTGTGTTGAATCTATGCCTTACACTTTTAACTTCAGTATAGCTATTATACAGTGAAACATCAAAAAGTCAATTTTACTTAAACTAGCCGACCCTGCGCAGAGTATCTGCACTCTAGTGCCCACTTTTTTAAATACTATATGCATATTAGAATACACGAATTTCAGCATTATATGTATAAATATCATCCATAAAAGCTTCTCCACTTAGGACTGGGAACTTTGAAATAAAAAATATATACACATCATAAGATATGGACACTATTTAGAAATATGATAACAGAGGTATTTTTCCCGCATCGTGCATATAAAAAACCTTTGCATGCACACAATAGTTGCTGGATACTCTTTAAAATTAAAAAAGTGCATACATATTATATTGAAAATATCTACACCATTCACAATTAGGAAAATATTTTTATCTTTTTCTTCAAATTTTCTGCATCGAACACGTATTTATATACACAATTGTAAATTCCAGAGCTCGGAGATATTATTATTAATTTTAATTGACAAATTGTTTGTCACCTGTTAGTATGGCTCGTCCTTTAAGCTTTCGGGGTGTCACCGTTGAAAAATCAATGTCGCTGAAAAGTTGCACTAAATCTTGTATATCTGGATAGCAAATTAGAGGAAACTCAATAGTTTTCCCACTTTGACATTCGCCAATCTGTAATAGCGAACTTCCTAACTCTGTATGTGATAACAACAAGCTTTTAAAATTATATTAAAGTCCGCGTTCTCCAAACCCTGCGTTTTACATATATTCGTTTTATAAAATCGTGAAATGTACCAAATAGCAAAAATTTAGGAAACAAACAAAATGCTCAATTCTCCAAAATACATTTGACGGATCGGTTACATAAGCAACTGCTACAAGGACCTAGATCTTTCTTATATTGAACAGTCGGTAGACTGTGGGATTGTAAGTATTTGCCTGTGCAAACACTTATATACCGGGTAAGTCAGAATGAATATAGCGATTACAAACGGCTATAAGTATTTAATTGAAAATAACTTATCGATAAGATTAACACAGAATGTAGACGGAACTTCAAAATTTTGTATACATACTTCATGGATGTTCTATGTGACTTCCCTTGGTCACACGTACAACATCTAGACGGTAGTCCATTTCACGCCATACATTCTGAAGCATTTGTTCAGTCACCGACGCAAGCACATTACAAATGCGTACTTTGAGTTCTTCAATTGTTTTGGGCATGGAAGGCACATACATGTCTTTCACTTAGCCCCATAGAAAAAGATCGCAGGGTGAGAAGTACGGAGAACAAATCAGAACAGGTCAAGTCTGAAAAAATGCTTCAGAATGTATGGCGTGAAATGGAGTACCGTCTAGATGTTGTACGTGTGACCACGGGAAGTCACATAGAACATCTATGACGTATGTATACAAAATTTTGAAGTTCCGTCTACATTCTGTGTTAATCTTATCGATAAACTCTTTTCCATTAAATAGTTATAGCCGTTTGTAATCGCTATATTCATTTTGACTAGCCCTATATTTAAAGAACCTAAAGGGAAAAAAACAGTGTAAATATAAATGCGCGCTCACACACACAAAACCCCCTCAAAACATGCAGCACTAATATGAACTTTTTAACATTTTCCAATATAGTTGAAAAGTGTTCATGAATTCGGTTTGTCTGTCTGTCTGTCCGTGCTCTAACTCACGTAAATATATATGTATTGTCATGTAATTGATATATATTATTGAGGTTTGCTATGGCATGTTCGGTATTGAATATGAAGTGTGTAGCACTTATAGTTTTTTTTACAGGGACACTCAAAAGAATACCCTTATTATTACGGTCTATGAGGAAAAATTCGTTTCGTTTTATTTTAATGATGTTACAAAATTCCAAACATATTGAAATTGATATATATCACAGAGGTGCACTACAAGAGGCTTACTATAGAATATGGTGTGTATAGCACTTAAATTTATTTTACAGGGGCACTCAAAAGAATTCTGTTACATTACGGTCTATGAAGAAAAATCGTTTGCGGTTAATTTTAAGAATGTTTCACTAGTTCAAACATATTGAAATTTATATATGTTACTAAGGTGCATTACAAGAGGCTTACTATAGAATATTGTGCGTATAGCATTTAGCGTTCATTTACAGGGACACACAAAAGAATTTAATACTGTCTGTTAACAATATAATTGCTGGAAGGGCTTTTTCAGTTGCTGTACGCGTTTTTAAATGTCACTCATTTTTTCTCTATTACTTGGTGTGTATAAATTCTATAGATCATATACAGGGCAGCACAAAAGTTCTGGAGTATATTTACGTTTATTGACGGAAATTCCAAAAGGGGTATTTTAAACTGTGCTACGCGTTTCTTATCTGAACTAAAATTTAGCATTCTACGTAATATTTATACAAATATATAGATCATATACAGGGCTGCAGACAATAATTCGGATATTTTTCCGAATATTGTTGATAATTCCTGAAATTGGGGTTTTAAATATGTTATGCATTTTCCAAATTATTTGCTTATATATCATCTTTCACCTTATTAAACTGTAAAGATTTGTAAAATTATTTTGGAAATGTTGGAAAGTGTTACATAATTTATGCATAATTTTTCGTTCTTTTTTTTTTCTTTTCTAATTTGTAGGAGCAAAAGCCCATCTGGTACTGGTAATAAAATGTAAAATCTAAAATTAATAAGTAAAAATTTAAATTTTTTGATAAAAATGCCACTTGAATTTTCTGTTATGAAATCTGCTATAAATTTACAACTAGGAAGTGAATGCAAATTGACATTTTTCCAACTGAGTGAAAAAGTTGCCAAGCCAGCCCGGAGTCAAACCTAAAACATTTGGCGTAAATTGCTAACGCTCTGTCTATTGAGCTTCCTGGACTGACAACGTTATTGGAAATTTTGTGCCAATAAAGTTCTCTGAATGAATTGTATCGGTCGGTTGTCGGTTTAGATAGCGCAATAGGCAGAGCGTTAGTAATTTAAGTCAAAGGAAGCGACGACCGGCCGGAAATTTTTTTCACTCAGTTTGGAAAAATATCAGTTCGCATATCTTTACCAATCAGTATGATTGAGTTAAAAATAATAAAGTATATGATGTAAATAATCAAAAAATTAGAGCACATTTAAAATTTTAAGCATTTCTAAAATAATTGTGTGAAATGTTTTCATTCTCCAACAATTCTTTCTAATTGAAAGCATGAAAATATAATTTTACTTGAGACGAACAGTGAAATTACTCATTCGAATCTAATAAAAAGCATTTTCAGCATTCACTTTTTCTTGCTTAAAATGATTTTGAACAAATTTGCCTGACCTTTTTGTTTGCAATAAAAATTATTGCTTATCTCATTTTGATTTCGCCAAATATATCAAATGTATGTAAACACCATTACTGTTTTCTGATTCAGCCAAATAAAACTACACTATTGAATTCTTATTATCAAGCATTTAAGTACGGAAGTGAAGTACAGTAAAATCTGTTGATGGCAACTTTTGATGGGTAGTTACAAAATATTATCATTTAATATAATATTTGAGAATACTATGCTCGTAATTAATATAATTTAATATTCTTTTGCAGAAGTTTACTAATTATGGCGTTTATAAAGTTCTACAGTAAAATAAAGAAACACATTTAGTGAAACACATACAAAATACAGGAAAGAAGGAAAGCACACCTATCCCAAGAAGATCTCCAAATTCGCAATCACGCTTTACTTGATTTCTTAGTAGCGCTGAAAACAAAAGGTAGATGCTTCCTTTTGGAAAGTTGGGTTGTCAAACGGCCACAAAAGTTTTTTCGATTAGCGAAAGGTTTGCGTTTTGCGGATGGCTCTACAGTAGTTCGATTTTATTGGACTAACGATGATTTTTTGCGGTTGGGCATCCATGTATTTTCAACCGTTCTGCCAATGGCACTATTTTGAAGTTGGGAAAACGTGCTCTTTTAACTATTCGACCAACAAAGATATTTTGCCGGTGGCCGCTGGTATTTTTTGAACATTATCCCCACAATAACGATTGCCTAACGGAATTACAGAAAATGAATGTTTGACCAACAATCTGTGTTGTTTGGATAATGACTCTGAACTCACCGTCATTTTGTGAAACCAATATGATGTCGCTGCGACTAAGTTTAGTCATTTTCAATTCGAAGCTAAATGGGCCTTATTGACGTCCCAACATATACAACTCGTCGTCTGTCACGTGATTACAATGACAACAATAGTATTTGCATTTTGGTCACAATGCATTTTCTTTATTGTCATATATTTTCGTCACAGCACTATAAGTCAGATTAGATATTTTTGTTAGAACATATGAGGCGTTAAGAACCAGAGTGGACCATTCTCGCCAGCTGTGTTTTCGAGGAAAATGTTTTCCAAAATTAGTACAATTTTTTGTCAAACTCTTGTAAGCCAGTTCTGCCAGTGCCAGGGGAGACCATGCTTCTTCAGTAAGTATACGATGATTAAGTTGGCTGTGTTAAAGTGGACCAAGCCACTTGATCCTCTCCTGCACTGGCAACTTGATATCTAAGTTATGTTGGTATCATCTGTTAAACTGACTGTATCACCTGAATAGTTTTGAAATTAATAAAATCATTATACAGTCACTCGACGGCATGGCATACAATGCTTTGGTACTTCAAACTCATTTTTTATAAAAATGTGGGATAATTCACTCTGGTTCTCAACGCCTCATATGTAAATGTATCATACAGCTTTTAAGTGTAGACCGCAGTTACAAGGCTGATACTTACTCCTTACTGATAACTTTAGACTTCATATGAGGAAGACTGGGGTTAGTAGAGCTGCGATTTTGATTAATATTGAGATTGTAATCTAATTTCGATATCTTTGAAGGAAACGCTTTTTTATATGAGATACCAGAGGTTTCAGAAACATGTTTATGGGTAGATGGTACTTGTGACATCTGAGATAAACTCTTAGTGGGCTTTGTGGAAGGCTGTATGAAAAAAAAAAGACTATTGTATTTAAAAATAGCTTTCATAGTAATTTATGGCATTTTAACACAGCAAATTAAAATATTTTATTTTAGTCAAAATATTCCCTTATAATAAATAGTAACAATATTTAACTATATGAAATTAAAAACTGAACGAAATGGTTACTGAAAGATAAGTTATCGTATAGATGAAAATACGACGTTCATTATCCTCCAATAATTGTCTTGTGATTGAATCTGGTGCAATGCATTTAAACTTTAAAGGGAGAGAGTTAATCCAACTATGTTCAATAAGCGAAAAAGAAGAAATCCTTCATTTCCAAGTAAGCATGTGGATGTCTTGCAGATATTGCATGCAAACATTTACAATGTATTTTTAAATGTTAGCTTTTTGACAGGGAGCATTTAAAAATCTGTGAATATGAGACAGTGTGATGTGTTGTAGCACCCCATTCACGCCATAAATGTACAGGGTCAGCAAGAAATAAGTTTCCCACTTCAGAGGGCTCTAGAATGCGTTCTATTGGTCCAAATAAGATAAAATTTTAACTACAGATAATTAAAATGATGCGTTTGACATTTATGTAATAAAAAAATATTATGAAAATTCACTATTAGGTGGCGCTGTAACACAAATGGTATTTATTTGCATATATCGAAAATGTGAAACATCATTTGCGTTACAGCGCATGCCTATTAGCATTACTCTTTGGATAAAAAGAAGGCGGATTCTGAACGTGCATTAATTATTTCTCTGCACATCATGCTATTTTGCCAGAAAAAGCGCTACTGGTAAAACTGTTCTACCAGAACCAGCAGAACTCCGTTGCAGCTGTAAGAGAATTCAGCCGTATGAAGCAGATACGAACAGGTCCAATGACTACATGTGCCCTACGCAAGATGATAAAGAAACTTGAAACAACTGGGCAACCTGGCATTCTTCCAGGTAGAGGACGAAAGCAAATCCAGTCTTCTAGCGTTGAAAATATGGCTACCGTGGTCGTTGAATGAATAGTCGTTGAATATGGCAGTCGTCGCATGGTAGTGTATGTGTTCCAGCTGTTTCCTTGTATTAGGTATGCAGTATTCTACTGTCCAAAAACATGTTACGACGGATTTTGAATTTTTATCCCTACAAACTCAAGCCTGTGCACCAGCACCTAATGTAGGACGAGGTCTCAGAGGTTCGTAAAGCTTTTACACTTGAGTTCCTTGTTGGATTGGTGGTTGACGTCACTTGGCCATGGAACATTATGGGAACTGACGAAGCCCACTTTTGCCTCAATGGGCAAGTTAACATCCTCAAGTGTCGAATTTGGGCAGCAGAAAACCCTCACGATATCCAGGAACAACCCTTACATCCTGAAAAAGTGACAGTAGGGTGTGGTTTTACAGTTATTTTTATCATTGAACCGTATTTTTTTGAAGAGATAACTACAACTGGCGTCCAAACCTCTTCCGTCACAGAACAACGGTAGCGTGATATGCTGAGAGATTTTGTAATCCCACAACCGACAGCATGGATGCCTCCAGGACATAATTTTCATGCAGGGGGGCGCACTTCCTCACATTGATCGTCGTGTAAAGCAATTGCTAAGACAGCATTTCATAGATGCACGGGTGATCAGCCGCTATTTTCCAACAGCATGGCTTCCTCGTTCGCCGGATATCACCCCTTTGATTTTTGATTGTGGGGTTTCCTGAAGGACAATATCTATCGTAAAAGGTCAGCATCAGTAACAGAACTTAAGGACAACATCTGTGCCAGAACTAAAGGCAGCATTAGTCGCCATGTTCTTGATATTCCTGCAGACTCACTCCAGTCAGCTGTGGAAAATATGGTTCTGCGTTTAGTGCACATTGTTGAAAATGAAGAGGATATATTGAGCAGTTTTAATGCTACATTTTTTAAATATTATTTAGCATTTAGGAATCATATTAAATATTTTTATGTATATTACAGCGCCACCTTTCGGCGGATATTTGTACTATTTTTTTATTTTTTAAATGTCAAGCGCATCACTTGAATTATCTCTAGTTCAAATTTTATCTCATGTGGACCAATAGAAAGCATTCTAGAGCCTTCTCAAGTGGGAAACTTCTTTCTTGCTAACCCTGTACTTCTATCAAGGGGGTTTAACAAGGGTTAAGGATACTGCTGTCAGAAAATAGCAACGCGTTTAATATTCGAGCCGGATTGGAAATAACTCCACATCGTTCTTAGATGTAGGGATTATTATTATGGCAGAAATACCATTCAATTGGTATCTAAATCAGGGATTTTATTATCGAGAATTTAATTTACCAAACATTTAATTTAATTACAATTAATTACTAAATTTTCAACAAGAATAGAATGTTTCCAATATCTATGAGTGATACGAGTATCAAATCTTCGTGAAACGACATCAGTATGTCTTGGGCATCTGCAGGGTGATTATAAAAATATCTATCCCGATATATGAACCCCTAACTATCATACCGTTCACAGAAACTGGATGAAATTTTGGTTTAAAGTATTTTGAGGTATGCGCTCAAGAATCATATGAAAAACAACAGTTAAATTCTAACAGTTACGGTTACAGTGACAAAACTATGAAAATATCAAATGGCAACACCTAATTTTTTTTTATTAGAATGTGATCTTCATAGTGAAAAACCATAAAAAAGTGTTGGAACGGTACCTGTAGCACGGAAATCACCGGAGCTAGACAGACTAAGAAGAAAAGGGAAAACAATCAATAAAGACAGAGAAGCAACAGAAAACAAAATATTTTATTGTGTTTTCAAAATTTCCACTTCACACACGATGATACTTTATATGCGGCAGATGATGGATAGCACTGAAAAATAAAATGTTTTACTTTCTGTTGCTTCTCTGTCCTTTATTGGTTGTTTTCACTTTTCTTCTTAGTCTGTCCTAGCGCCGGTGATTTTCGTGCTGCAGGTACCGTTCCAAAGTTTTTTATGGTTTTCACAATGAAGACATTTTTTTCACATTCTAATAAAAAAAATATGTTTTGGCATTTGAAATTTTCGAAATTTTGTCATTGTAACTGTAACTGTTAGAATTTAACTCGTTTTTTTTTTTTCATATGATTCTTGACCATATACCTCAAAATACTTTAAACCAAAATTTCATTCAGTTTCTGTGAACGGTATGATAGTTAGAGGCTCATATATCTGGATAGTTCTTTTATAATCATCCTGTAGATCAAAATGTGTTCACTGTCCTCGAAAATTGTTTCTCTGCTAGAATCTGGTGTCATGCAGTTAAAGGGACGGGATTTCATCTTACAAACATTTAATTACAAAAGGTTATATAGATTGCTATCTTCAAAGCAGGGATACATTGCAGATTTTGACATAAAATGTTTCCTGTGTATTCCTATGATTTTTCTTAAAATATGAATTTGGATTTTCTAAAAATGAAACAATGCAATGTGTAGCAGCACTTCATTCATGCATCGATTTTCCTTGATTGTATTTTTATACAAACTTATCATGACTGCATAGTGATGCTGAGAAAAGAAGGATGAAAAACTGACAAGCAGCAAGACATTAAATAATCAAGCAGTATTGCAATGTGTCCGTCACGTCTCCAGATTCTCACTATACAACATACAATTACTTTTATTACAAAAGCAAATACAGGATTTATAACTAAGCTCTATTCTGTGTTATTTATTACATCAAGAATTCCTAACTCGACAGCTTTGTGACTTTTCATCCTAAAGACAGTGTATCAAAGACAGTCTTCACAAGAGTTTGTGAAATATTTAATCATTTAATTGGAAAAAAGTTGAAGAATCGTTCTTGCTCTCATTAGTCAAAAGGAAACTCCCTATATACGAGGTAGAGTCAATAAATTCCCGGAATGGTCGCCTACATTCACGCATGTGTTTCTTGGAGGGGAAATATCTTTTTTGGAGGTTGGCAGCACCGATAAGGAAAACACACAGGCATATGAAATTCATTTCCGGTACTGTTGGCGTTAGCTGCAGATCATTTCTGACAAAGTGAATTTTTCATTCGTCGGATTTTGAAATGTCGTCTTTAGAGCAGCGTGCAAACATCAAATTCTGCGTTTTGCTCGAAAAATCACCTTCTGAGACGCTCAAGATGCTGAAGAATGCATACGGAAACGATGGCATAAGCGTTTTAGTAAAGGTCAGCGAAAACATCACCAAGGAAGAAGAAATATCGCTAGGACAAAAGCCGAGGGAAAGTGATGTTGGAGGTGTTTTTCGATTACGAGAGCGTCATTCACTACGAATTTATTACTGAAGGCCAAATTGTCAATAAAGAACTTTACCTGGAGATCCTTAAAGACTACGAGATGCAATCAGACGAAAACGACCAGAAAAATGGGCAACAAATGATTGGTTTCTTTTACACGACAATGCTCCACCACATCGTGCTCTGATTGTGAAAAATTACCTAGCCAGACACAGTGTTACCACTCTGGAACAATCTCCTTATTCTCCCGACCTAGCACCAGTGGATTTTTACCTGTTTCCACGGCTGAAAATGAAATTGAAGGGACACAGTTTTATGGATTCAGATGAGATGATCGAAAATGCGACGAAGCTACTGACGGACGTCTCAAAAATGGATTCTAGGAGTGTTTTGAATAGTTCTACGAACACTGGAAGAAGTGTGTGGATGCTGGAGGAAAGTACTTTGAAGGCCAATAAGCTAAAATTATTGTTCTATTTTTAAATAATTTGTAATTGACCTATTCCGGGAACTTTTTGACCCTACCTCGTATATGCTGTCCAATAGAAAGATTTAGAATTGTACGATTATCCGCGCATGATTTCTTGAGTGTAGATTTAAGATTCATCTAATTGAACCTGAATTCTATAATAATTGAATTGCCCTTCTTTCATCCTTCATCTTTAAATCCTGCATTCCATGGACGAAATCTAGGCACATTTTCTATATGAAATAACTACAGAATAAATAAGTCATGTACAGTTTTAAACTGAAGCTTCATAAGATATCATCAGTTTTACGAAGTTTTTTTCGCCATAATTTTCTAGGAGATTTTTCAGTTTAATATATTTTTTTTTTTTTTCGGAATAGAAAGTTAGGATGAAATCCTACAACCGCAGATGTTAGAAAAGGACAAATATGGGCTTACCTGAATGTTTTCCCTCTTACTTATGTGAAGAATATGAATTTGGATCATTTCCACTTATAGTAAAAATATATATTCCTTAATCTTATGATACTTAGGAAAAGTCTTCCTGAAATTAAAATTTCTCTGAAAAATACTGTAAATTATACTTAATAAGAATCCTAATCTATTAAATATAAACTGGGCATAACTTTGGTAAATTGACTTCTCATTGTTAGATTAATTCATTTACCAGAAGAGTTTAAACGAATGTATATTGCGAACTTGATGAAAACACGCTCTATTTTCTTGCTCTCTATTTTCACGTTTTTTTCATTCAAAACTTTCCACTTTAATTACTTTTAAATTATTACGACCAGAGATTTCATTGGTAAATCATACTGACCAAGAGCTGATGAAGAAATTTAATTAAATATTTGACCAATGTTAAGGGGTTAGGTACCTTTGAAACTGACAAATTACATGTAAAAGTGACCCTAATATGGATTTCAATAAATCCACATCTGATTAACTTTTGGATATGAAATTTGAAACTCACATTAAAAGAGGCATATTCTAACAGTTATTGTTCGAAAAAATAGTTTAGATGCATATAAATTTCTTTAATTTAATTTGAAATTTAATGTTTTATTAATAAATGAATTCACCTTATATGCCATAAATCACAATAGATTTCACTTATTCACTTACTTTTTCACTTTTGATAATTTTCATTGCGCGCGGGATTTCTCATAATTGAACTGTCACGGTGAGTCAATTTTTTTAATTGAGTAGAAATATCATAAGTGTTTAAAATGACTTACATTGGAAAAAGTATACTTCTTAATTTTAAAAATAAATGCTAAAAAAAAATACATCAAAATTGAATTTTTTTTTTTTAAATAGTCAGAATTTCTAAATTTCTTACTTGATGAACGTAATTGTAGTTCATTTTGTACATCTATCAGGCTTATACCTCCAGTTGAAATTTCATGAAACTCTATCCAGCCATTTCTTAGAAATCATGCGCACAATCACTAAAATCACCATTTTGAGAAACTTGACTTTTAAAGATCAAATTACCCCTTGATTATATAAAAAGATCT
Organism: Maratus michaelseni; assembly: GCA_963931845.1. Classification (NCBI taxonomy): domain Eukaryota; kingdom Metazoa; phylum Arthropoda; class Arachnida; order Araneae; family Salticidae; genus Maratus; species Maratus michaelseni. The sequence goes on from OZ007596.1 coordinate 192,877,702, forward strand.
CAAACTGTTTTGGACATAACTTGCCTTCTAAAGCAAATTGTTACATGCATTTTCTTTTAAGATGTTCCTAAATAATGAAATTTTAATATAAACTATTAAAAAATTGACTTTTTGACACTTTAAAACGTACTTGACCCCTTAAAACCTTCATAAAACAATTTTTCTTGCTTATCTGAAATAGGATATATGGATGACGCGGCAGGTTGCTAAGGGTTCAAAAGTTCGGTAAATACTTTTGAATTTGCAAAATTTTGGTCTGCTTAAGAACTTGATAAAACTTTCCTTTTTAATGTAATAAATTTGACATTGTATTAAGCTTGAAAATATCGGTTTACGGTCGCTTTTTGCCAGGCGCTTTCAAAGTTACAAAAAAATTCGTTTTTTGACTTAATTGCTTAAGTACGTGATAAAAGCTGACATTCACACAGGAATTTTCTTAGACTCTGCGGAACATGCTTTCCAAAAGCAAAGCGACCAAAATGCTAATGCCAATGATTGCGTATGATTCAAGCGCGGGCGTCTGTAAACGAGAATACACCTAGGCTTTAAGGTATTCATCATGAAAGCATAAATATACATAGGTCCATTTTTTAGATTCTGTAGTATTTATTAATTGTAATTTCTCAACTGGGCGAAAAATGTCCGAGCCAGGATTCGAACCTGGTATCTCTTGGCTGAAGCTGCTAATGAATGCTCTACCAACTGAGCCATCCCGGTTGAATCTGGAGTACCTAATTAGCTTATTTAACCTTATTGATCATAGCATCTGGTCTGATACCTGAATCAGCTCAACAGAATAAATGGCAGGTCCAGTTGAGAAATTACAATTCATATGATTTCTTTACCAATTTGTATAATTGTGTTAAATTTAATCTACTCTGTTGTATATGTTGTACAAAAGTCAGTCCATTTTACTGTTTTTTAATATTTGCCAGAAAGCCATAATGATAGAATTTCATTAAAGCCCGGAAAAATAGAACCATTCAATTTGTAACCGTAATTTTTTTAATGAAAATTCTAAGTAAGCTAAACTTTATATAAAAGAGAAGATTATAATTTTTTTTTAGATATTACTTTCTACGACTTTCTATTCTGTGTTTGAAATGATAATAAGAGACGCTCCATTAGGAATGTCAAAAAGTGCACTTTTCTGCATCTCGAATTCTAAATGATATGAAGAAACTGTAAAAGCCCATAGCCGTGTTTTCGACGACGCTGATCTTTATAAAAATTAATCAGGTTGAAAAAACTGATGTAAAAAAGAGCCATGCTCTCTTAACAAAAAAGAAACAAAAATCTTTTAAATATAAATGACAAGGTCGTATTCTGAATGCAGCTTCATATCCAGTATTTTGTAAGTAGATGGAGAAATTGGAAGAAATGGAAGAAATTATTCAGGTTTGAACTCTGCATGCTTTTTTCACCTTAAATCTGAATAAATAATTTTTTTTTCTGTAATATAGTTCACAACTAAATGATGTATTTAAACAAGTTTCATTTGGCGGAAGAGTGTTTTATTTGGAAACACTTTAATGGTATCCATATTAACTTTAAACCCTATTAGGACTAGGGCTAGGTGCTCTAGGAGTTGTATGCAGGATCAGACGATATTTACGTCAATGGTACTGTCAGTGTACGGTGGTCAAGGGGACCCGATCTAGGACAGTTTTTGGAATATCAAAGTGAACCCCACCGGAAAATCTGTGCTGGGAAAGACAAGCTGCGTAAAGTAAGAGATCTTGAGTGATTATTTGTCCAACTTCTTTGATTTGTGGTACATTCCGCCTACTTTAAATCCTATTTGTGTGTAATGGTCCTTGCAGACGCAAACAAGAGCTCGCTATTTGATGAGATAGCGTTGGACAAGATTAGATTACGGTAAAGTAATTGATCATATTTTAAACAAACAAACAAAAGAAAAATAAATTAAAAAAAAGGCCAAGTTTGAACTTGAGTAGTTTCTTCCAATACATTATCTCCATCTACTTTTGAAATATGGAATTGAATTCAGGAAATAAATTATTTTAGATTTCAGAGATTTATTTTTGTTGTTGTTGTTAAGAGAACTTAGTCCCTGTTTGCACATAAATGTTTTTAATTTTAGCTTTTTTTTTTATTTCTATACAATAAACTTTGGCTTTTGTTGTTTTTGTTTTTTCATATTTGCGAGTTGGTTGTGCTTATAATAATACCTGAAATAATTAATATTTGAATTTCTTGGGTGTATTTGAATTTCTTGAGTGTTTGCCAAAAAGTTTTTTTCATTAGTCTGCGCTAGGTGTTGACTTTATAGTTATGTAGGCGAAGCGATCAGTATGGAAAAGAAAAAAGGATATTTTACACGTAAATGAAACCTGCAAATGGGTCAGATTGTTACTGTTTTCAATTAACTATGCAATTTCTTTTGGTCATTTTCACCCATTTTCTGTGATCGGGTTTCCTTTGAATATTTTTCATTGGCATTCGAAAACATATCTTACAAAATAAATGTAAGAAACACGATGATTAATTACAAAAAAAAAAGCATAATATGTCTAAAATGAAAAATATATTTTATAAAATATTTGAATTCCTGGAAAAATTTTTTATTTTCAAAATCCTGATATTGCGAAAAATTAATGATTATTTAATTATATATTTAACTGAAAAATGTTTCAGAATTTTTGTGTTCTGTAAATTTTGTTAACAATCCTCTTCTACAACAAAAATAATCACTATTTTGTTGATAAAAATACATCTATAAGGGTCAAATTTTATTTGTGCTAATTTTTTTAGATTAGAAATCTTTCGAACCATCTTTTTATTTTCTTCGATATGCATAAGAAGAAATAGGAATATCGTTTATAATGCCACATTTCTGGATGTAATTAGTAGCGTATTAAAGCTGGTGCTTCGATATAAAAGAAATTACATTTCAGTGCTTCTAATAAAGTTATTTTTACATGTAATACATAATTTTATACAAAATAGAAGGCTTTCTACACTTTTATAACTGACTTTTGTAACTATATCTCAGAGTTTTCAAGATAGGATTGACAAATTTTAACACTATGGAGCTGCTATTAGTTATATTCCTTCACGCGTAGTCACTTTACTTAGCCCCACTTTACGTTAGTCCACTTGCACAGCTGGGCCATTCCATTGTGACGGGTGTGACATCCAGACGAAATTTTAAGAGTTTATATCTATATTTTGGGAAATAAATTAGCTAATAAATCCCTGAAAAGTATTTTAATTATGTTTTTCCATGTATATGCTTGGATAATTGAGCAAATATATAACTTCAATAGCTTTCAATATTTTAAAAATAAAAATTTTAAACTTGTGACGGGTGTGACTCTCTCGGACAAGAGTTTTTACTTGCATACACATTTTTTAAAATTCCTGTGAATATTTAACTGTTTTATTATTAAAACAATTTTTTTCTAATGAAAGAGATTCAAATTAAACTTAATACGTAATTTTCATAATAAATTTTAATTATTTTAATGTATAAGAATTTTTTTCCTGCTGTGACGGGTGTGACAAAGAAGTGACGGGTGTGACATTGTGCAAAGTGTACAATTTGAAAGTTGTTTACCAAAAAAATACAGTGATCAGTATAGACAGTAAACTCAACAATAGTAAATATACAAAAGAAATTTAATAAAACTAACATATTTATGCAGTTAGTTTAAAATTGGTAGTGCCCCCTACTCGTTATAAGTGATGGGGGGGGGCTACTTTTTTTACAATAGCTGAAAAATTTTAAATTGAGATGTCATCTTCCTCTGGCCAAATCCATTGTGGCCCACTGGCTTGCATGTATTAGCTTATTTCTTCCTTACGGAAGTTGATATTCAAGACATTAGCATCGTACGAGCTATTACGCTTTTTGAAACCGAAAGATAATCACCAATATTTAAATCTGATAGTTTCAAAATCTTTCTGGGGGGAGAATCACAATTAGCAGCGACTGCCACTTCCCTCAGTGTTGATTTGGCAGTTTTTCCCATCAAAAGGATAGTACAATCACTACTTACTTTAACCCTTTGAGGGGTGGTGGTATAAATTATATACCACCTAATTTTAATCCGATTTAAACCAGAAACTTTTAATTATATTTTACTTTTTTAACTTTGACGGAAAAAGTTGAAAAATTGCTTTTCCTTATTTTGAACTAAATTCTTTCGTAAATACCGGTGTGAGTTCGACGTTACAGGAACAAAATTGCTTGCCCCTGAAAGCGTTAAAGTGGTGATAAGACTTGATGCCTTCCCATTTTCTGTCAGTATTTGTTTAGTTTCTAGTATTTTCACTGCTGAGACATACAATGCCTTTATTGCACCAATCTCCAGAGCACATTTAAAAAAATCCAAAGCAGAATTAACTTACATGTAAGTAAGTTGCTACCAACTCACAATTTGCTAAAATAATTCAAATATGTATTTCATGATTTATCTTCTCTTTTTTGACAAATTGGCCTTAGTATGTTCAGAAACAAGAATGATTCAACCGTACACTTCATTTAAAAAATATTTAAATATATTTCAAAACAATTTAAAATGTTGTCATACCCGTCACAAGAATTTTGCCAACCCGTCACAAGGATTTTGTCACACCCGTCACCCTAAAATTTCACACAAAATAAAAATTTAATGAATTTTTAACGTTTTGTAGTTATTCACACTTGCAATAGTTAGACTTTCCGAAAGTTCCATGTATTTTCATGGAAAAATGCATTTTGTATAATAACTTAAGCATCTTTTTTGTGACTGGTGTGACAGAGAGACAGTGTAAATATATTTGATTAAAAATCGGGTCTTTTAAATTTTTTTCAAAAATTAAGTGTTTTAAAAGATACACAAAGGTCACAAATAGTAATATATGCGCATATATGGAAAATGCTGCGGTTTTAAATATTGCTTCTGGCAGAATGAAAATACCCTATTTTACAGGCTAAAAGTTTTTCAAAATTTTCCAACTTTGAGCCTAGATAAATTATAAAAAAAATATTTTTAGAGCTTAGTTCTCTGTAATTTCATATGCGTCATATTATTACCTTTCATTTGATATATTATTTGTAGTAATAAAAGACATTTGAAATTTCAACCTTTATGTCCACTTTTTCATGGAAATGCCCAGCTGTAGTTCTCTCCGTTCGTTTATAATTTCAGGATAAAAAGACTTTCCTATACATCCAGATGATATAAGCAATATAATTTATAAATAATAGATAAATAGAATAATTTCAAATTTAATAAAGTGAACTTGTGAAATATTGATTGATTTTGTATCTTTTCTTTTTAGCTACATGCAAAATTTCAGTTCAAAATCATACAGTGTTGCCAATAACAACAACAACAAAAACAATTGAAACTTTCGAATTTTACAAACGAAATAATAAAAATTTCTTTTTCTATTTTTCCCCTTCCGTCACATGAATACTCTCTTTATGTATAGTCAAGTTTCGAAGTACACCGGAAGTACTCGATAGGTTTTGGTCGTATAGTTTGTGATTAAGCAGTGAATGTGTTCCTAAATGGTAATTTTAGAAATTCTGTGTAAGATAAATGTGAGAAATGAAGAATATTGCATTGTAATAATCCTTTTTTAACACTTTCCAACCTAGTTGAAAAGTGTTTATGACTTCGGTTTGTCTGGCCGTCAGCCGTCTGTCCGTCTGCCGTCTAAATCGGCCGTCGACCGTGCTCTAACTCCCGTAAATATGCTCCGATTGCCCTGCAATTTTTATATGTTATTGTCGTTACCTATAGCATGTTCCCTATTTCAAAGGAAATGTGTAGCACTTATAGTTTTTTTACAGGGACACTCAAAAGAATTCCGTTACATTACGGTCTATGGGGGAAAATCATTTGCGGTTTATTTTAATGATGTTACACAATTTCAAACACATTGTAATTGATATATATCACTAAGGTGCATTACAAGAAACTTAATATGGAATAGGGTGGGCATAGAACTTATAGTTACTTTACAGGGACAGTCAAAAGAATTCCGTTACATGACGTCTATGGAGAAAAATCGTTTGCGGTTTAATTAAATAATGTTTCACTATTTTAAACGCATTGCAATTTATTTATATCACTAAAGTACATTACAAGAGGCTTACTACAGAATAGTGTGTGTATAGTAGTCATCGTTCATTTACAGGGACACACAAAAGAATTATCTACTGTTTGTTAACAATAATTCCTGGAAGTGCGTTTTAAGTTGCTGAACGCGATTTTAAATTTAACTCACTTTTTGTCTATTACTGGGTGTGTATAAATTCTGTAGATCATATACAAGGCAGCACAAAAGTTCGCAAACAGATTTCCATTTATTGACAGAAACTCCAGAAGGAGAATTTTAAACTGTGCTACGCGTTTCCTAACTAAACTAAAATTTAGCATCCTATGTAGTATATATACAAATCTATAGATCGTATACAGGGCTGAATAAAAGTATTCGGATATTTTTCCGAATATTCTATATGTTGGAAATTCCTGAAATTACGTTTTTAAATATGTTTTGCGCTTTCCAAATTGTTTACTTAGATGTTTTCTTTCAGCTTATTAAACGGTAATGATTTGTAAAATTATTTTGGAAGCGTTGGAAAGTGTTACATAATCTATGCTTGACGCATGATTTTTCGTTCTTATTTGGAAAATATAAATGAAAATATGTCGCATGGATTTAATATTAGCAACCTCAAATTTCGATCCCTTCTAACTCTATGAAGATTTATGAAAAAGTGCATTAACTATATAATTTTACGTGCTGCTTTGAGCCAAGGAACTCAAATAAAATATGCAAAGTGGGTGTTACTACATGAAAAGTGAAAGTTGGTACAATTTTAATATGCAGATGACCCATATTTAAAAAAATATGTTCGTATTCCAAAAAAAGGCCACGGTTTCCAGTCGAATGGTACCTCTAGCATCTCTCTGGGATAAATTGGTGACAAAAAAATAGTATGGGATTGTGTATTTTTTTCCCAACTGTGCATCGACTGATAATGAGTGAATACTTCAGGTAAGAGACTGTCAGTTAAAAATAGATTTGTTTAAAAAATATTCACATAAATGTATTGAATTTACATCTAGAAATATTATAAATAAGATTATATTTAAATATGCAGGGATTAAGAAACTTTTTTTTTCACATTGATTATGAAAATTACAGAAATAATTTCTGCTTATTGCTAGAATATTTTTGTTTTTGACTTCTCTTTCAGATAAAATTGTAATGATTGAAAAAGTAGAAGTTTAACCCGTAAGTCGCGTCGTCGATTTTTTGTTCATTGTCAAATATGTGTATTGGGATCCGTAAGACGAGAATTACGGGTTCATATTAAGTTTAATATTACGTTATAAATAATAAATTCTCAACTGTACTGAAAACATTTGAAATATGCAAACAATTCTCAAAGGCTCAAAGCAGTTTGAGTGCATTATTATGTTGCTCTCTCTCTCTTTCTCTTAAAGAGAAATATAGTATACGTTTAAAAAATAATTACTCGAGATGAGAACGATCTTGAAATATCTTCCTTCTTTGAATAACTGTGAAAAGATGTAGAACATGCACTTTCATTCTCCAGAAGACGATGATATTTCTTATCAACTAAAGAGAAAAACACTTTTTATCAGCACCACAACATTTTAAAAGAAAGGTTTAAAAAACCAAACAAATAATCTTTTGTGTATCGCAAAGAAATATTTTGTTTAAAAGGCTAATCTAGACGAAAGCGCCCACGTAGATCTGATTCATGATCCATAAAATAGTATTTTCCCAAAAGTTAATAAACAACTCCTTCAGCCCATAACTGTCCTTGTTATCACACCTGTTATCATCTATTTATTATTTCCTTTTACACATTGATTCTAATCGTGTTCTGGATGCACTTAAGTTTATTCTTACGTATCTTGTATTTAAGAGCTGTATAACAAACTTTTCGGTCTTTGCTGAATTCCTGGACATGCTGGTATAAAATGTAATGAAGTCATAGATGAGGCGACAAAGCAAGGGTCTTTGGACTACTTAATTCCGTACAGAGATTCAAAACAAACAATATTGCGATTGTAATTTCTATTGTTTTCTGTAGAAACCGTAGACTAGGTACCAGAGACACTGGGCAAAGGGGTGCAACTTATATTTCATAGACACATCATACGCGGTTGATTGGCGATTGATTAGTAGTCACAATATTCCCTGTAATTTTGATATTTACCGGAAGAGTGGAATCTTCCAGCTCGGAACCTCTTTCCCTCTTATCGACATCTCAGTAAGAGGATTATGCATACCGCTAACCTTACATGCAGGTATGCAATATCCACATAGAGGTAGCATCGGTACAATGTTTCCAGATAATCCCCCCACTCTCCGAAGTACAGGGTGGTTATAATATAAGTATCTCTATTTGGAGCTGTCTGTAGGTCGAAGGAATGATCCGAATGAAACCAAAATCGGTACACTTACTATTCGAAAAGGGGGAAGAAGAATGGAATAAAAAAAAAATAATTGCCATAATCACCGACAGATGGCGCTACTGAGTGTGAAATGTAATGTGTAATGCAAGAACAAAAAATTAAGGCGTCAAACCGGATGGCACACTTAATTTATTGGAAAATGTCACAGTGAACGTGGTTATGTTTTTGCACGACGGTGCCGATCAATTTCAGTTCCACATTGTCATTTTGCTGGAGGACACAATCCAGGCGGTACACGACGTGCTCAACTGCGGAATGTAACGCATCAGGAGTGATGTTTCGCATATGTTGTGATATGCAGTAAAGTCATTGAGGTTTGCGACACCTCCACGGTACACAATATTACACATTACATTTCACACTCAAAAGTGCCATCTGTCGGCGATTATTGCAATTAATTTTTTTATAGTTCCATTCTGCTTCCCCCTTCTCGAACAGTAAGTTTACCGATTTTGGTTTCATTTCGGTTATTCCTTCAAGTTTCAGACGGCTCCAAATAGAGATACTTATATTATAACCAACCGGTATTAACGGTGCTTCATTTTGATATTCAGATAGGAACAAGTGCTTTGCTTCAGGGATTGCTTTTAGTCAAAATCAAACTCTGAGAATCTCTATTAAGAATAAATGGCAATGTGGGTGAAATAGACAGCTCAACAATAAACTTAAATAAGTCGAGCCGAACATAACAATAGTGTTCAAAAATTAAGTGCGAGATAAAGTTTTACCTGTAAATTTGTACAGCGGTGTTGAAAATTAGTACAAAACAAACCAGAGAATCGTTTAGATGTAAGAATATGAAAAGGATTTTTAAAAAAACGACAAATACAGAAATACAAGGTATGCACAAGTCATTTATTTCAAAAATGAGACACGAGCACAGGGGGTCAGAAAACAGAATCTCTAATCATTGCAGGTGACTGAAGACGTTCTGCCAGGCGTTTTCCAAGAATGTCTCACGCGTGTTCTATTGGGTTTCGATCCAGTGAACGTGCGGAACGTTCTAGGTGATGAGTATCTTAACTTTCCAAGAGTTCTGCGACAACCATTGTAAAGTTAGGTGTCGCATTGTTCCCCAGAAAGATGAATTGAGCTCCACATAATTTCTAAAAGCCGCGCATAAGGAAAGGGAATCTCAGTACAATAACGGCCACCAGTGGCTAAACCTCCGTGGATGATGTAGACCTCCGTACGACCACGAAGCATTATAACAAATAAACGAGAAGCATTGTAACGAGTAGACGAGAAGCATTAAACTTCTCAAACGAGTTCGTTACCACCGCACATGCGCGGTAACGTGTTACTGCTTATTTTACTGTTTATTACTGTTAATTTTACGGTATAATACTGGCAGATGGGATGCCAGTATTATACTGTAAAATCAACATTTTTTATTTATTTATTTATTTATTTATTTGCAGTGTATGTATATTCACTAGCATATAAGATTTCTCAAATTTTTCGGAAATTTAGAAGTGCCACATTAAAACGATTATATGCAGTGATATTCAGATGAACTGCTAACTCTTGTAATTTTTTTTTAGAATGAAAAGTACATTTCTTCAGGGGGAACTTTTCCCTGAATAACCGTTACCAATTTTATTTTATGTTCTCAATTTTCAGTAATTGTGCTATTTCAGGATTCGAGTATATGGATTGATGCGGCTTACTACTGTAATTTCCTTAGATTAACCATATCTTTCTACAGGATATTTTATCTAATTTTTAAAAAATACCTACTTCTCAACCACGAAACATCAGCATCTGTTGCATAAATTGAATAAAATCTTGTGGAACAAATATACTTATAAATATAACCTCCTCTTACGAGATTTATATCCAATTTGAACTTTCAACGTTTTTATAATATAAGTCTGGAAAAAACCAGTTTGGTGATCATTCTATAGTAGATAAAGGAGAGCTACTATCTAAATAAATCCTCATGTATTTCAATAGAATACTAAAATTCATATTAAAATCATATCATAACTAGTCAGATGTGCCAATCACAAAACTTTCTTCTATCTCATACATGTTAATACTTCAAAATTCGCTATCACATCGCCAATAAAATCAATATTTTTTTTTCCTTTCTATTGTACGTAAAGCTGCTTGCGAATTGTCGGGTTACTTGGATGCAAAGCACCATTTGTACACGAACAGCCTATGTACAAAACAACTACGAAAAGTCATTCGGGCCTGTACCGGCAGGAAAAGATAGACTCCCTATTCTCTGGTTTTAAGATTTTAGCTAATTTTACTGAAAAACAAGCAAAAATGTGTGGAACCCGATTACAGAAGATTCATTCCCAGTTTTCGTCAATATTGAATTTGTATAAGAATTTCGCCAAATTAGTCAGCTATAGCCAAGTTAACTTGATTTATGACAACCTATCTTGTTGTAAAATTTGGCGATATTTCGCCAAGTGTTGCCAGGCTTGGCGAGAATTTGACGCTGGAATATGAATATTGGACGCGAGAATATGAATATATAGTGTTACGCATATAAGAGTTGGAACGATGGTTACAACAATTAAATAAAACTTGCCAGAAAGCATGTTCACTAAAACTCGTAAATGGTTCCCTTTATGGAGGAATCCTGCTGTCTTGTTTCAAAATGTCATCCACCCTAAAATTTCAAACTGCTATACCTCAGCTATTTTTATAATAGAGGCAAAACAAAAATTGCTCCTGAATCCTCGGATCAAGACCGAACATTTACCGGAAAAAACATTTAGGATTTCTAATTTTTTGTATATATTTCTGAATTTGAAAGTTTTAAGTAGCTATCACAGCGCCCTCTTCCGATGAAATAGCCCCAAATTCGACTGCGACCTGCTGGCCATAGCTAAAAACTTATAAATGAAATTTGGTTCAATTCTATGCATAACTTCATACACTTTTTGCTGATACAATGAGGACAAATAGACATTTTGTAAAAACGTGTTTTTCGGGATCTCTGATCTCTAAAACGTGTACAGGAAGTTGAAAAAATTTTCGATTACAATACTTTCTTCTGTATAGAAAGAAGAAAGTACAATAATTTTTAAAATAATAACAATCATCATAAAAATAATAATAATCATCATAAAAAGTCATATTATACTAAAATCATCTGAAAATAAGCTATTTTGCTAATAAAATATTGCATGAAAATAGTGCGACTTACTTGAACTTTATTTTATTTTTATACGCTTTGAAATACAATTACTAGGAAACGGTTAAATGAAAGATGAAAAATAAAAGAAATGCATTTTAAAACTCGAAAAATATGAGAAAGTAAAATGATTCATATTTCTCGAACAGATGCATAAAATTTCCGAAAAAGTTATACAATTAATTTCGAATTTCTGATAAATGTATTTTGCAAGCGATCGGATTAATTTAATATCTCTATATCGGAAATTTAGCATCCGGAATTTAACCTTTAAATCAATTATTAGAATGGGCCATTTCATTTTCAGTGAATAATGAAATTCTAAAATCGTTTGAATTCCCATAGAAAATCATTATGACATGAAAAAAAAAAAGTTCTGTATTTTCCGAACGAATCAACCAAATTTAACCAAAAACTATACCGCTAAAACCGGGTACGTCACCAATACACCTACTTAATTACAAGTTAATCGTATGCTTATTGCGGCAATTATCCTGGAAATAGGCAAACAGACAACCTAACAGACAAACAGAAACCGAAAATTTTTCGGTTCTTATACAGTAAGCCTCAACTTGATGTTTCGGCAATTATTACCATATATTCCGACATATACCACTTATCTACGATTTGAGATCGTATTTATCTATTTTTAGGTATATTTGCCGTATTATGCGCACTGCCATTTTTGAAATACAATAAAGAGCATTAAAAAGTATAATTAGTACTAACTTAAATAAAATAAGCAAATGCAAAGTGTTTAAGTCTATCTGCTTGGATTCTCACAAAGTATTTGCAATCACACTCTCGTTCATTCAAAAAATCACGTCTACTTTTGTTCATTAATATATAAATCGTAATGTTTATGTTTAATTTTTAATCTTTCATTTTTATATATGCCGTATAACGCGCACCTGTAAATTTTGATCTATTTCCTTATTTCAAAAGTGCTCTTATATGCCAGAATTTATCGTAATGATAAATTAAATGTAAAAATTATTTAAAAACAAAGTATGTTTTCATTAAAAATCACAAAAAAGTCAACTTATATTATAAAGCACAAATGTGTGCTTTGCGCAATGCTGACATCATAATGATTCGGGCAACAATATGGTTAAAATGGATAAATGTTGCAACAATGGAGCTACAGGGGGTGGACAAAATAATACGAACACTCATGAAAAATGCTGAAAAGAGCAATATCTAGAAAAATACATGAGGAATTAACCTGAAACTGCAGGTGTGTAAACAGTATAGTATAAGTTATATATTTCCGTGAAGATGTTTTCCCGAAAGCCCATAGGGGACTGTCAACGAATTGAAAAAGGACGAATATCTTTTGGATAACCCTGTAAAAACTAATGTAGCAAAAGCGTTCAAACTCGAGATTATTAATAAGTTGCTTATTTTAATATACTGTGTTCATTTTTATGATGATAGCATGTATACTCGTAGAGAAATTAAGGTTTTTATAAAAACAGTCCCAAATTTCCATTAGTTTTTTGCTTATAATTTGCAAAGTTTTTAATATAAAAAAAAGTTTTTTTCAAAAAATATGGCAAACAACATTGTACTTAATACTCTGCAATCAGAATTAAAAAATAATAATAATTGGATGAAATATGAGCAGGTTTACTAAAGGATGTTTCACTGCGCATGCGCGAATGCAATCAAAATATAATATGCATAATGTATTAGCTAAGTATATAGAGCAACTTTTGTGAAAGTCTCAAAATCATAGCTTGAAAATTCTGTAAATTATCGTCGATAGAATAAGCTCGAAATCCGTTGTTCCCAAAAAGAAGCAAAAAGATGAGGGGTTGTATCAAATATCTGTTGATTAGTGCCAAGATAGCGTACACAATATTGCACGTTCTACTATATTTGGATACAACCCCTCATATTTTTGCTTCCTTTTGGGAACAACGGATTTCGAGCTTATTCTATCAACGATAATTTACAGAATTTTCAAGCTATGATTTTGAGACTTTCACAAAAGTTGCTCTATATACTTAGCTAATACATTAGGCATATTATATTTTGACTGCATTCGCGCATGCGCAGTGAAACATCTTTTAGTAAACCTGCTCATATTTCATCCAATGTTTATTATTTTTTAATTCTGATTGCAGAGTATTAAGTACAATGTTGTTTGTCATATTTTTTGAAAATAACTTTTTTTTATATTAAAAACTTTGCAAATTATAAGCAAAAACTAATCGAAATTTGGGACTGTTTTTATAAAAACCTTAATTTCTCTACGAGTATACATGCTATCATCATAAAATTGAACACAGTATATTAAAATAAGCAACTTATTAATAATCTCGAGTTTGAACGCTTTTGCTACATTAGTTTTTACAGGGTTATACAAAAGATATTTGTCCTTTTTCAATTTGTTGACAGTCCCCTATGGGCTTTTGGGAAAACATCTTCACGGAAATATATAACTTATACTATACTGTTTACACACCTGCAGTTTTAGGTTAATTCCTCATGTATTTTTCTAGATATTGCTCTTTTCACCATTTTTCATGAGTGTTCGTATTATTTTGTCCACCCCCTGTATTTTTTTATTTAACTAGGGGGCTCTGTCCCTACGAGCTATGCTCGCCAATCCCCGTTCTGACACCATAAACTTTAAAAACATTTTGATTTGATCAACTCTAAAAGGATTACGAAAGTTTGAATTTAATTAAACGACCAGTGACTATCTGCTGTAATAGGCTTTCCATTCATTTTCCTCTGACTGGGGGATTTTAAGGCCGAATCAACTGCTGTCGAAACATCTAACAACTGTTTTCGCGATTGATAAAATAAGATCAATTAAACATTTGAAAATCAACTTGTGCAAAAGGGCTAAGCAAACAATGTCGCTTCTTCGGGAATTTTATAACGACACTATAGAAAATTGGGTACTGCTCCAATATCCCGTCTACTGCTATCTATAAAAGAAAAGGACTGCTGCCAAAATATAGGATTTAACGCCAAAAGTGCATATCTGTGGCGTCGCATTCATTTGACATCAGATGCGTTACACGTGTTAGTTATATCATCGAGTGATCTTTAATTCAACGTTTATCTGTATTTTTAATGATATTTTACCGATTTATTAGTTATTTCGTTAATTTAAACGTAATTATTAAACGTAAAAATATAGTTTTTAATTGAAGGAAAATATTATTATTTACGCTGTTTTAAAATTTGTAATAATAGGTAAAAGATTTTGTCAAAATAAATTAATCTCTCGTGTAAATATATTTTTTAATTGAGACTGTTTGGAAATATTGTTATTTGAGCATATGACGTAAGTTTCCCCATTCAATGTTTTGAACGCGTAATAATTTATTAATTATTTCTCTTTTTAATATTCACGAGCAAGTATATTTTTTATTACGTAATTTTCTACATTTACTGCTTTTAACATCATTTTGCTTTTATTTTAAAGTTTTATTTATGTCTTTAAAGTCACGTGTAAATACATTTCTTAATTGAAAGGGAATATTATTATGTGCTCTATTTTACAAATTGGCAACAATTGAAATAATGGATTTTATGAAATATGAAATAAATCTTCATCAAAATAATGGAAATTTTGAATAAAAAATTTAAATATAACCTAAAAAAATTACTCAAATTAAAAAAATAATTGCAGTCTGCACACCGCAAGCTTGTCAACTATATCCTTATAAATTATGGTTAAATTCCTGTGCATAGTTTTTGTTCCTATAAAACTTTTATAAGAGAACTGTTTTGACCAACTTTAATAATAAATATCTCTTATAATAATTCTTCGATTTAAAAACTGTCTACTTCAGCGTGTTTATCGAACATTTCTTTATAAAACTACCAATGTTCATATTTTTATATGCAATAGTTTTCTGCATATTAGTCCAGAAAGACCTCAAGGCACAAAATCTTCATTGACAGCGGCTGCTGCAGCGGTGGTTACTTTTCTTTTAATATAGAGAGATATTAAACAATCGTAACGTTATTTCTATGGAGAAAATGCAAATTTTGGGCCCATATTGCCCCCCCCCCCCCTCTTACCCGCCCTTAGGCATCGAACTTTAAAAAATCAGCTCCCAATTTATGTATTGCCCTCGGAAATAGATATATATTTCAAATTTCAAAGCTCTATGTCAACAGGAAGTGGGTGAAAAATGAGTAACAAGATTTGACTGCCACATACATACATAATTGTAAGTTTAAAAAAAAGCATATGAAGGGTGTAGAAGCAAAATTCACTCTGCACTTAACCTAGTTTTTAGAAAAATGCAAAGAACTGATTATTATTAATAAACATGATATATTGGCACAATTTTTTTGTGATATATTTGTTGTCATAAAAACTAGTTGCACATAGTCTTAAACTTGTAATAATTGTGGTAAAGCTATAATTTAAATTTAAGTATGGAAAATGTGAGTTTTGCAGCAAACTTTTATGGGTAATGTTAGTTATAAACCAAAAAAGTTATGAATTTAAATCAACAAGAAGAACAACGAAAAAAAAAAATCTGAACATTAGTTTTCATTATGTTATTTTGAAGGGTAATAAACAACAAAAATCAAAACGAAAAAAACATTTATTAAAAATAATTTGCGCAAAAATTTTACAATTAAACATGACTCAACTTCTTCACTGTCATTAAACTAGTGGAGCATTTTACACTACTTCTTACTTCTTTACCTCCCTGATTGGTTGAATTGGAGAATGTGAATTTTGCTGAAAAACAGTGTTGGAAAATGTGAAATTATGCATCAAAACGAGATTTTCAGTATTTTTTTTTTCAACCTTAATATGTTTTTTATGGTCTAAATCACTATTACAGTCCGATGCGCCTTAAAAAGACGAACACGGTCATATGAATAACTCAATACTTTAAAAAAGTGGATAATGTGACTTTTGCATCTGCACCAGTCATATAATAACTTTTAATTATCCGTATTAAATTCGATTTTTTTCCACGTGGTCTCCAAGTCGAGAATAAATTGGGGGTTTTATTCAATAGATGAAGATTTATAAAACATGGGAAAACTTTGTAAGAGGAAACACGTAATAAGTAAGATAGGAAATGCAATTTGACTTTTATACAGTAAAAACAACCTACCATATGGCGCTAGAACACACATTGCTCTCTGGTGATCCATCCTATATAACCAAATGAATAAACGTTCAACCGTGCCGTTTCTTTCACTGTACTTATTGAGTAGTTCGGAAGTTGGACTTTTGGCACAATAGATAACTTGACGAATGAGAGTTAAGGTTATGTCATCCAGTTTCATACAATTTCCACCTAAAGCACAAAATGTATCCGTAAGGCAACTACATTATTTTATATAGATACAAAAAAAAAAGGATGCTGTGTATTAAATGTAACTAGGAAATCCAACCCAGGCTTCCCAAATTACAAAATATATGTGAAAACCATTTTTTTTAATTGAAAACTCTAATAGGTTTTTTTGATTTAATCTATTTTTTTAGATTTGCACTAACAACACCAAAAAGCAATTTTATATGAAAAATAACAATAATGTATACAAATAAAGTTTTGAAATTTATTAAAAGTGATACATTCGTGTCACATGCTACGAAATAATATCCGAAGAAATCGCCAAAGTTTACGTTACTTGTAGCAACCTTTTTTATTCTGATAATTTCAGTGGTTTAAGCACATAGTTGGATTACATGTCAATTAAATTTGTAATTTATTAATATTATTTTCCTTATTTATTGATTAAAATTTAATTTCGTTATGGAATATTAGCCGGAAACAAACGCTGAACTAATTATATTGCTTTAATTGCAAACGAGTTCATCTTTTGTAATCGAGCTGTATGCAATAAAGATCATTTTTAGGGTTTCGTTCATCTCACGAAACCCTATTGCTCCCGCTCCGTTGTCTGTCTGTCACAGAGCCATTCTCGAAAACTGTGTAACTTACAGAGTTGAAACTTTGTGTATAAATCAGAATATCAGCTGCGAAGAGCTGAAAATATTAAATTTGGAAAAATTCGTATTATTTTAATAAATAGAGATAAAAAACCAAAATTCTAACAGCCTTTTCTTATTAAATTTGAAAATTTTCCGTTATAGCAGATGCCAAAAATTAAAAATCCATGATGAAATTCTATCTACAATAATTAATTTTCTATCAGACGATTTTCACGTGAAAAATAAAAATGAAATAAAAAGTTTCACCAATTGAAAAAAAAGATTAATATTGTTGTGAGCTCGGGGTTCGAAAGGACTGATGCCAATATATAAGAACAATAAAAAGGCTTTATTCACTATAAACAGTGCAATACGATCACAAATATCTTCTGAAAATTACAAGATATTCAGTAATCTTCAAATCCAATAAAAGCGCAGCAAAATTTCACACAGAAACAATGCGTTCAATACGACGTATCAACGACAAAATCGATCCGAGTAACACAGTTCTCAATGCAAAGCCTCTCGTATGAATTCAATCGCAGTTGACAGACAACTCACTGAACTGAACTGGTGGAGGTCCCTTATATAGGCTTTAAAGATAACTGTAGAATTTTCCAGAGCCTACAGATGCTAGAAATTACCAGAAAGTGCTTTAGCTTTCGATAAAGAACTTAAGCGAGAAAGGATCCCAATGTACAGGTATAAGGGGGGTGGTTGCACAAAAAGTCGCCAAATCCATCGCCAACTTGGCGACATTTGGCGATATATCGCCAAATTTGGCGACAAAAATAAGTCGTCAAAAACATCGCCAACTTGGCGATAAACCCATTCCTTGGCGATTTTCCAATAGAGCTTCATTATAAAACCGATGCTGTAAGGTTGTTTTTCTTGCAAACCACCTGAGGCCTTTAGCATTGAGTTACATGAGGCTCAATAGGAAATACATTAATAATACTGCAATTTTCACAATAATAAAATAAAATAAATTTAAACAAATGGAATATTTACAGGTATATACAAAATTCATAACATTGCCCCCCTCTCAAGGACTGCATGTCCCGGGCAGTACAACCCTTGATCGGAAGCAAACCTGTTACCAACAAATGCTATACTATTCGAAACACTTAAAGCAAACATGGAAAATAACAATTAAACACATTCATAATGCTGAATTATACAAGTATTTAAATAATAATAACATTAATAATGATAATGCTAAGCAAAATAAATTATTACATTAACTTATATACAAGACCATGGTCATACTAATTTACATTATTTACATTACACTATTTACAATCAATGAACTAAGTACTATGGCCATAGTATGGAGCCAGCCTGTCGTAATGAACGACTCTAGGCTTCGAACTTGGTGACTTTCGGGTCCGAATTACGACATCGTTCAGTCTGTTTAGGACTGTATAAGGACCGCCCCAGTGCGATTGCAGTTTGGGAGAAAGTCCTTTACGTCGAGTCGGATTATAAAACCAAACCTTGTCACCTTCTTTGAATTGATGTCCCGTGGCTTTCGTGTCGTACCTGGTCTTCATCTTCTCCGTCTGTATATTGATCCGCTCTCGAGCCAAGTTGTGGACGTCTTCAAATCGTGCCTGGAGATTCTGCACGTATCCCTCTGGCGATGAAGGCGCATCTGGAGGGCGACCAAAAATCAGATCACAAGGTAGACGAAGATCACGACCGAAAAGCATCTGAGACGGGGAATAGCCGGTTGTTTCATGGACGGCGCTGCGATGGGCGAGAAGAAACAAGGGAAGTTTTTGGTCCCAGTCTTGTTGGTTTCTTGAGACTAGCAGTGACAGATTGTTGAGGATGGTACGATTAAATCTCTCAACCATGCCATCCGACTGTGGATGTAAAGGCGTCGTCCTAGTTTTGTCCATTCCGAGAAGTTGACAGAGACCCTCAATCACAGCAGATATGAAATTTCTCCCTTGGTCAGAATGCATTTGAAGGGGAACTCCATACCTTGATATCCACTGGTGTACCAAGGCATCCGCAACCGTAGAAGCTTCTTGATCAGGGATGGCATAAACTTCAGGCCATTTCGTGAAATAGTCCATGACAACAAGGAGGTATTTGTTGCCATCAGCACTTCTTGGCAGAGGACAGAGGATGTCAAGGGCGATGCGTTCAAAATGTGCTCTTACATTGTAGAGATGTAGTCTTCCTCGGCTACGTTTCTTTGGTCCTTTCCGAGCTGCACATGCATCGCAAGATTTGCACCATTGTTCGACGTCAGCTCTCGCTTTTCCCCAGAAGAAGCGCTCTAGGACTCTGTGTAATGTTTTCATGACTCCAAAATGGCCACCAGTGGGACTGCCATGTAATTCTTCGAGGACCTCTGGGATTCGAGATCGAGGAAGTACCAACTGCCACCGAGATGTCTTACCATCTTCCGATTCGAATTTTCGGAACAGGACACCATTCCTGACGTGGAGGGAGTTCCAAAGAGCCCAATATTGCATCGTCGTAGGACTGTAAGTCGAGATGTCCTTCCAACTGGGCTTTGTGCTAGAAGATTCTAATAACTCCAAGATTGGTTTGATGTCAGAATCTGCCATTTGATCTTCTCGAATCTTCTCATCACTCCAGGGATCTGGTGGCGTCAATAGTGAAGTCTTCGTCTGGCGTATGACATATTCGGGATTATACTTGCTCTCCGCTCTGGAACAATAGCGACAGCTCTCGGGACACGGTCTTCTTGATAGGGCATCGGCGTTTCCATGCGATGAGCCTTTGCGATGCCTGATGTCAAAGTCGTATTCCTGGAGCCGTTGTATCCAACTGGCTACTTGGCCCTCTGGGTTCTTAAAATTCATCAGCCATGTTAGGGATACATGATCAGTACGAAGGAGAAATTTCCTGCCATAGAGATAGTGATGGAAGTGTTCTATGGCTTTCACTATAGCTAATAACTCCTTACGAGTGACGCAATAATTCCGCTCTGGTTTCGATAGACATTTGCTCCAGTATGCTACGACTCGTTCTTGGCCATCTATCTCTTGGGAAAGTACAGCGCCGACACTTTCATGGCTGGCATCCGTGTCCACAATGAATTGTTTGCCGGGGTGTGGATAGGTAAGGACTGAAGAAGATGTGAGAGCTTCTTTCAGCCGCTGGAAGGAATTGTCGCATTTCTGTGTCCATAGAAACTTCTGCTTGCTTTCAGTGAGCCTATGCAATGGTCTTGCGATGTTGGAGAACCCCTGGACAAACTTTCTGTAATAAGTGCATAGTCCCAGAAAGCTTCGCAACTGATGGACATTTTCCGGACGCTTCCAGTTCTTTACTGCGGACACTTTTTCAGGATCTGTTCGAACACCTTCAGCTGAGGTGATGTGTCCTAAATAGTTTACTTCTTGTTGGAAGAACTTGCATTTCAAAGGGTTCAGCTTTAAATTCGCCGCTCTTAGCTTCGTTAACACTTTTCGAATATTCTCTAGATGTTCTTCAAACGTGCAGCCACCAATGATGACATCATCTAGGTAGATGAGACAAGCTTCAAAAGTCAGGCCTTTTAACACTGTCTCCATAAGGCGCTCGAACGTTGCTGGGGCATTGCAGAGCCCGAACGGCATAACTTTAAATTGCCAAAGTCCTTGTCCAGTAGTAAATGCGGTCTTCTCTTTGTCATCAGGATGGATCTCTACTTGCCAATATCCACTCTTCAAATCCAGTGTGGAAAACCATTTATGTCCTGAAAGAGTATCTAGCGTGTCGTCTATTCTTGGTAGAGGATAGCTGTCCTTCTTCGTGATATCGTTAAGTTTACGATAATCCACACAAAATCTTGTGGAGCCATCTTTCTTTCGGACCAACACGATGGGAGAGGCCCACGGACTTGATGACGGTTCAATGATGTCACTATCCTGCATCTTTCGTAAGAGCTTAGATGTTGGGGTATTTGATAAAGTGATAAATAACCAAAAGAATGAATTTTGTTGATTTCAGAAATTGAAACAATTTTTACACAATTACTAATTAAAAATCAAAACAGAGAGATGCTATAAACAAAGCAAACCAAATAAATTTTGAATAACTAAAATAAATTAAGTAAATGAATAAATTTGCCAAAAGGTATCAACAAAATTCTCATTCATCACCATACCGTCTATACCCAACAAGTGGTTTGACGAATTGGAACATTGCTATGGTAAATTAAATGAAACTCATTAAAACATTATAGAACAGATTTGGAATAAGAAAGACATAAAAAAGGGTCCTGTAATCCTTCCAGAATTTGAAAGGCGCAAAAAAAAAAAGGGGAAGAAGTTAATTAAAATAAGGATACAGATAATTAATTAAAGTTACAAAACATGATCATATCAATGTACCAATTTGCCAGAACCATGCGAGTGATTTTGTATAGTGGCTAGTAACAAACCAAGAGTAACTAGATAAAACATAGTTTTCCTTTTTAATAAGAATTTGGTGTAACTTAATTACCTTAAATGCAGCTAATAAACTTTAAGGATTAAACATAGTTAATATAAAATTTTTCTTTTACATTCATCTTCAATTCTTTTACTTCAATTAAAAGCAGGTTAAATTCATTTTATTTATTAAATCTCTTTCTCTATAAAGGAAAATAAAAGTACTTCACAATATTTTTAAGAAGCAATTTAATATTTAAAGAAAACCAAATTAATAACTATTTTCAGAAACAAATCAAGGATTTAAATTTTACTTATTTTATTTTAATTGATGAAGGAAAATTAAATGAAGTCACAATCAAAGTAAATTAAAATTAGCAAGGTTTAAATATTAAATAATTACTTTCTCTGATTGTTAAAATAATTAAACAAAATTCATTATTCATTAAATAATAATGTTAAATTTAGATAAAAAAACAAATGAATTTCTATGATGCATACAAATAAGTCACAGACAGAATATCACCACGAATTTGATTTTTATTAACAAAAAAAAAATGTTAAATAAAACACCAACATATTTAAATTTATAGGTGTTAGGTTAGTTTGTATGACAACAGGTGATCTAAATTATACACAGGTGTATCAAAACATATTCATGTAGAATAATAGTAATAATCAAAGACACTTATTCATTAAAATAAAAATATTTACCAAAATTTTACTTGCAGGTTCAGCATTCGTAAGACTGGGATTTATCAGCCGTAATAGGTGAGTTAATAATGTTCCAGGGTTGGCAGTCTACTTTATTTTTGAAAAACGAAAGAACAAGAGGGCATTTATCGAAGATATTTCAGCAACATCGACTCTCAGAGCAATCTTTACTCTTCCATGAATAGTATGAAGTAGGCATTTGACAGTGCATCTTCTGACAATTCCGTTTGCGAATACAAAAGGGACCAGTCGATGAGACTCCAAGTGGCACTGATCTTTAGAGTAATCTTTTAGTCATCCGGATCTACGTTTTACTAATATCGAATGACCACCGACTTCAACGACAAATACTCTCAACCATCACAGCTCCCGATGGCAAAAATCTTGATTTCAAACACCACTACAATAGCGACTCGCTAGTTTCTCGATCAGAATATCTTTTTATTCTCAGCATCAGGATCCATAATATTCCTCGCGGCACGAGGCATGATTTTTCTAGCTACCATCTCTTCAATTTACATTCGAATGCCTCTCAAATTCTCTGGCCACCACCATGAAAACTCCAGGGGGGGGGAGAGAGGAAAGGCCCCAGCCTTCCCCTAAAAAACTCATATACCGTATCTCCCAGGCTACAATCTCCCGCGCTAAACTATACCAGGGAAAAAAAAAACATTCCCCGCGAATACGTTACGTAAAACCATTGGTCGTCGCTCTCTCTCGCGGGTGGAACTACTTCGCATAGGGGTGATGGCATGTGTACAGCTGTTCCGTTTTCGCTCCCTTCTTTCGACCTCCCACGTGAACTGTTGTTTACATAAAACGGAATAATTGGGCTCGTAAAAACGAATAATAAAACTTTAACAATACGGGCCACTATCTGCCGCCCGAGTCCTGCTTTTTCCACGAAAGATCTACAGAGCAGATTAAGGCGACCAACACCGCTAAAGTCATAAAACTCCTGACAATACAAGCTAATATACGTTGTCTGGGAAATGGATTTTTATTGCCCAAGTGTCCGAGAGCATTTGGAAATTTCCCATGGTAACAAGACCACCCCAGTGAAATTATAACTTACAGGGGAAATATAAAAATTATGATTTTAAGTAAAAGAGACAATGAATTTGTTTTAGCTTAGACATTTAAAAGAAAGAAAAGGTATTTTAACTCTATTATTTCAGACTAAAATAAAGAGAATATTAAATAAAAAACATTACGATTATTATAAAAGGAGGGGGGGGCTACAACTTATATAGAAAAAATAAAGAAAATATGGAAAATTTAGAATAAGTGAAAAAAACTACCCTAACATAGAAACCTCTTCTTGTTTTGCGAACGGCAAGCGTCTTGGATGCTGTTTAATCGGTGGATGGTCGGCAGTATCAATTCTATGACGTGTCAGAGAAGTGCGACCTATATCATTCTTGTTTTGTGAAAACACATCCTTAAATTCCTGGAACAGTCTTTCTGCGGCATGTCTCTGCTCAGGAGATAAATTCTCATTTCGTCCAATTTCAGGTGTTAAACTTGTAGACGGCTCCGACAACGTCAAGCTCGGGTCTTTGCAAACACAGGTGACTGGAGCACAGGTTGCAAGCACTTCACCCTTCTGGATAATTCTAGATTTTTCACTTACGTTCGCAATTCTCACAGGTATGACATCTCTCGACAGATCTACCAGCGCTGATGCTATTAGCACTCCTTTTGGGCTCTTCTCAGGATATCCAACCAAGCCACACTGAAAACTTCTTTCGTTCTCAGTTAATCCAGGTATCATCATTTCGGTCCGAGGAGGGATGGTAACATCTGCCTTGGCTGTGATCTGTTGAATAGATTCAGACTCATTTCCTAGTTTGAAAATAGTGACATCTTCTTGAGCAGAGCGTAACTCATTATTCTTAAAGTCCAGTGTAAATCCATGCTCTTTTAAAAAGTCCAGTCCAAGTATAAAAGGGTCTGAAATATCGGCCACATAGACTGAATGATGGTAAGCGGCGTTCCCAAACTTTATTTTCAATTTCATTCTTCCATGTATGTCGATCTTATCCCCGGTCACGGTTTGAAGGATAACACGGGGCGGAGTCCAGAGGAGCTTTTCTTTTAGCCGCTGAGCTAGATCTTTCCGGATGATGGTCACATTGGCTCCTGTATCGATGATCATATTACAGGGCAAATCATTCACACGCCCGACTATAAAAACTCCGTTCTCGCCGCAACTTCTTGCAGAAATTTGACACACTTGATAATGGGGCTTCTCAAAATCTGGCAACCTCCGCCACGCGAGATGGCCATTAATTAGTTTTCCTGCTCCGCCGTTCGTGGGGAGCTATTACCTTCTGTGCTGGGTCGTTTTAGGCAGTTTCTTTGAATATGGCCTTCTCCACCGCATTTCCAGCACTTGATCTTTCTGCCAGGTTTGTTGTCCATCAAGGAGTTTATCTGTCTCATCACGTCCTTCATCTGCTGCTGTAAACGCTCCACAGCTGTATCCGACATCTCAGGCATGTTGGCTACTCGCACAAAGTGCCTATCTTTCCTTGTAGCTTGCTGGGCTGCCTCGAATTTCAGGGCATAAGCTAAAGCCCCTTTTAAGTCACTGAGATCTGCAATCCGGAGTTGTTTCTGGATCTCAAAGTCACGCACACCATCGATGAAATGTTGCAGAGCTAAACTTTCTCTAGTTTCAGTCGGGCAGTGCGGATAAGCAAGATGGGAAAGTCTCTCGACATCCGTAGCAAGCTCTTGCAGGGATTCAGTGGATTTCTGCTGTCGAGATTTGAGCTGGAGTCTGCTATATTCCTTCATGCATTTCTCGCCAAAGCGCAATTCTAAGGCACTGACGAGCGTTTCAAAATCCAGCGGTTCATTTGCAGGCAAAGTCTGTAGGACGTCGGCAGCATCAGCTCGTAGAGAATCAGCTAACTGGCAAGCCTTTGTCTGGGAATCCCATCCATTGGCGTCCGCTACGATCCCAAATTGTGTCTTAAAAACTGGCCATGAGGATTTTCCGTCATAGGTCGAGAGCTTATAATAAAGGCCCGAGGAAGCATACCTGGATACTTGATTTCTTCGGAATAGTTTCGTATCAACGTTCGACGTATCAACGACAAAATCGATCCGAGTAACACAGTTCTCAATGCAAAGCCTCTCGTATGAATTCAATCGCAGTTGACAGACAACTCACTGAACTGAACTGGTGGAGGTCCCTTATATAGGCTTTAAAGATAACTGTAGAATTTTCCAGAGCCTTCAGATGCTAGAAATAACCAGAAAGTGCTTTAGCTTTCGATAGAGAACCTAAGCGAGAAGGGATCCCAATGTACAGGTATAAGGGGGGGTGGTTGCACAAAAAGTCGCCAAATCCGTCGCCAACTTGGCGACATTTGGCGATATATCGCCAAATTTGGCAACAAAAATAAGTCGCCAAAAACATCGCCAACTTGGCGATAAACCCATTCCTTGGCGATTTTCCAATAGAGCTTCATTATAAAACCGATGTTGTAAGGTTGTTTTTCTTGCAAACCACCTGAGGCCTTTAGCATTGAGTTACATGATGCTCAATAGGAAATACATTAATAATACTGCAATTTTCACAATAATAAAATAAAATAAATTTAAACAAATGGAATATTTACAGGTATATACAAAATTCATAACAATATGAAATAAAAATGATTGACGTCATAGTGGTAATAAAACAGAAAGATTTCTCAATAATACATGGAGTATGAGTATGTTTGCATGTACACAAAGCAGATTAATTACACGTCATTAGAGAATTAAAAAGAAAATCTGACGTCATATCGCAAGTTTAACGGATTTTTCAAATGTTTCAGTATAATACAAAGCGAGTATGAATATGAGTAATAGAGAAGAGTAAATATATGAGTTTGAGGAACGTTTTGAATGATGATAAAAACCCGATTATGGAAATATTCGCATATTTTAACATTTTGAAGGTGTACAACATGTTTAATTTTGAAATTATTTTTTTTAAATATCGCATTTAGTCCACATGAGAGATATTATTATGACAGAATATAATAGTGGGCTTCACCCGCTATCGGGCCGGTTCAGATATTCGAAAAACCGAGAAAAATAGACAGTTTTTTTTTTTTTTTTTAGAAAATGAAATTTATTTGGATTTTTTAAAGAAAGGATAAAGTGTTTTGAAAGGAATATTAAACGAAACCCTTTGTGGGAACTTGGATCACACTTACCCACTTGTTTAATATATTTATGCTTGAAAATTATTTTTAAATCCATAAAAAATCAGTAAATTGAGACACAGTTTCCATAAAATTACATTTGAAAGTACATTGTTTTCCCTATTTGATGGTGTAAAAATTAAAACTGTGCAAAAAAATTGCATTAAAAGCGAAATTTACTGATCAGATGTTACCATCGCTGATATGACGTCAGTGTTACTCTCGAACATCATTTTGCGTTATAATATAGATATAATATTTGAAACTAACATCATTTATACTACCGGAAAATAAAATACTTGTTTATTTATTTATTTATTTTTGCCGCAATTTGATTAAAAGTTATTTGTTAAGTTTGTGAGCATGAAACATTATGTATACAAATGATTCTCTTTTTTGTGTGCAGAACATTTTATTTAGTTGTATTCCAATCTTTGATAATAAAAAGGTTTTAAATATAATTGTTAAAGAGGAACTGAGAATGAAAAGTAACAGAAATATTTTTAAAAACACGCTTACTATCTACTATTAAACAAAAAATTCATGAAAACCACTGTTTAGGGGTGTTTTAGGATTTGAAATCGATGTGTCAGGATATCTCCGAGGAAAAACGCTTTCGTGAAATTTCGCTCTTTGCACGGTTTTAGAAAACATTGCAGAAACAATAAAAAGGGTACAAGAACTGCCAAAAATTAAAATGAAATATAAAGATGTTACAAATAGCATTTTGCATTTGAAATGAAACAATTTATGATGTTATGCGCGCTCTTCACAATGGTAAAATAACTAATTTCCCGTAATCGGATCCATAGCCAATATTGGGTCAAACAAGACAACAATATACAATTTTAACTGTATGATATAGTTGCAACAATGGTTAGAAAAGATAAATTTACCGACAAACCTATACCAATTAGCTTTAAACCCGTTTGTGGAACTTTCCCCAGGCAAAAACTTGAATGTGTAAAGCATACAAGAATTGTCAAAAATCGAAATTATTTACTATTAAATGAGCAGTTCTTCTCTCTTTCTCTTTCTCTCTCTCTGAAACAATAAATGACCGAAACTTCAATTTAGAGACGTCATATAATAAAGTTTCGCACATTTGTCACAAACAAATTGCAAAACATCATAACGAATAAAACGCATTATGAAATTTCAATATAATAGGAAACAAAAACATATTTGAAGCTAGTTAAATTGAAATAAATATTATCTAAGTATAAAGTGGAATAACAAATGGAATATAGATATCAAATAACGATAGATTAAAAAAAAAAAAAAAGAAAAGAAAAAAAGCAGCATGGGGATGTCTAATCGTCAGTCGGCAAAACACCACATGTCGCAAAAAAATGCATCCTAATAATATTATAAATCTGATTGTGTGCAAATGTTAGGCTGAAGCCAGCGTCAAAATGGAGCTTTTAATGATCCTGTATCTTTGCATACAGGTTGATTATAACCCTCAAATGAACATACGCTAGGTTTTATTTATTTTATTCAAATATTTTCTTTAATAATTAAAAAATTCATTATTTTCATACAGAATAAAAGGACATTTTTCCATAAAAGTTAACCATTTTACTTTATCGTTGCTAGGGCTTTGATCGTTGCCAATAAATAAAAACACGAAAAAATAATTTTTCCTCAACAATTAATTTTCAATTGAACGATTTTCACGTGAAAAATGAAAATGAAAAAGAATTCAAAAGAAGATGAATTTCCGTGATATTTTAAACAAAAATACAGAGTATTTGTTATTATACATAAAGTATGAATATCGGTTACATTAAAAAGATCGTTTTCTCTCAAAAATTGTGTTATAATTAGAAGAAAAAATGAACAAGAATTATATTATTAAAAATAGATTTCCCTTGGACCATGGAACTATGAAAAGGATCCTCCTCGGTTTGGACAAATATGACGTCATAAATAAAACATGTAGTAATTTTCAAATGTTCGTAATAATACAAGGAGCAGAAATATCAATGTATAATGAAAGTAGATAGATAATGGACGTATTATTTAAGATGAAAAACTGGTCTTCTTTTTTTTTTTTATCGTTACTGATTAATAATTAGCTTGAATACCAGTGACATACAAATGTGAGTTTTCCGCTAAAATTTACGCCCTGATTGCCAGAAAAAGAAAATTAACAAGAATTATGCCATTAAAAAGAGATTTCTCTGAGGAAAAAGTGACGTCATATTTGAAATAAAACGGGAATTTTCAAATGTGTTTTACAAGGAGCGTGAATAAATTCCTTACATTAATAATACAAGGATCGGCAAGTTTAGAAAGTAGATTAGTTTCA
The DNA here is from genome assembly GCA_963931845.1 of Maratus michaelseni. Lineage (NCBI taxonomy): Eukaryota > Metazoa > Arthropoda > Arachnida > Araneae > Salticidae > Maratus > Maratus michaelseni. The sequence continues at coordinate 192,906,892 of OZ007596.1, forward strand.
CGCCATATTTAAAACGAATTTTTTTTTTCTTTTTTTTTATCGATACCGATTATTAAGCATGAATATCAGTTACATACAGATGAGAGTTTTTTGCCCAAAACCAAAACGTGATTATTAGTAAAAGAAAAATAAATACGAATCTGTTATATTAAAATCTGACCGCCTGTTTGCTTTTCGCAACTACTCCTTTCAGGTTGTCGAACGCAACGCGATTTACTTAACACCGGTTATCATTGACCCGAGGATGTCATTAACTCTCAGAATTTAAAAAAAAATGATTTAAATTCCTAGATTTTTTTTTTTTTTTTTTTTTTTTTTTTGTAAATTTTCTCTAAAAATGGCAACTAAATTATTCCATTTTTGTGGATAAAAAAGAAGAAATAAAACGGATTAATAAATTTTTTCTCATTAAAACTGAAACAAGTGGGTAAGTGTGATCAAAGATCGCTCAAAGGGTTTCGTTTAATATTCCTTTCAAAACACTTTATCCTTTCTTTAATAAATTCAAACAAATTTCATTTAGCAACAAAAAAAAAGTCATGTTTTTTATAAAGTAAAAATTTACCGGTCTATTTTTTCGTTTTTTCGAATATCTAAACCAGCCAGATAGCGGGCCAAGCCCGCTGTTATATTCTGTCATAATAATATCCGTCATACGGACTAAATGCTATATTTAAAAAAATAATTTCAAAATTAAACAAATTGATGTATACCTTCAAAATGTTAAAATATGTGAATATTTCCATAATCGGATTTTTATCACGATTCAATATGTTTCTCAAACTCATATATTTACCATTCTCTATTATTTATATTGATACTCGCTTTGTATTATTCTCAAACATCTGAAAAATTAGTTAAACTTCCCATATGACGTCAGATTTTCTTTTTAATTCTCTAATGACGTGGCATAAATCTGCTTTGTTTACTTACTCATACTCATACTCCTTGTATTATTGAGAAATCTTAGACATTTTCCGTTTTATTACGACTACGACGTCACTCAATTTTATTTCATATTTATCTTTTGTTCAATGGGTGAAACTTTTTATTTCATTTTCCTTTTTCACGTGGAAATCGTCTGATAGAAAATTAATTATTGTGGAAAGATTTTCATCGTGGATTTTTAATTTTTGGCATCTGCTATAATGAAAAATGTTTAAATTTAAAAGGAAAAGGCTGTTAGAATTTTGGTTTTTTATCTCTATTTATTAAAATAATACGAATTTTTCAAATTTTAATATTTTCAGCTCTTCACAGCTGATATTCTGATTTATACACAAAGTTTCAACTCTGTAAGTTACATAGTTTTCGAAAATGGCTCTGTGACAGACAGACAACGGAGCGGGAGCAATAGGGTTTCGTGAGATGAACGAAACCCTAAAAAAGAATTTATTTTCAATTTGAATAGATGGTGAAAGAAAAAAAATCTTGATTACAGTAAATTTTTTGAAAAATAAAAACGTATTTTCACATATTCAAACTTCATGAATCAATTTATTCTGGAGAACAAAAATCGTCTGTCAACATATTTTCATTTAGAAATAAAGATTTTTTTTTCAGGTATAGATTAAATCAAGGAGGCAAATTTAAGCTCCTTGCATTTAGGTCTACAATTATTGCTCCCTATTTACAAGAATTGAATTTAATGAAAAAGAATATACTATTGCCATTATCTTTGAAGGATGCTATTAAAACGTTTCACAAAGGCGTTAAAAGAAAAATAGTTTACCAGGTACTCCTGACATATGTTTTTACACAATTCTCTGATTTCCACGATTTTATTTGGCCTGCCTTTTTTTATTGGTTGCAGTTTCCTTTTCGTGATTATTTGTCACAAAATTTCACTTTTTAAAACTTAGTTATGTCAAGGCCTCTATAACATAGAAATACGGTATTGTCTCCTATGGAATGTGATAAAGAGTTAGTTAATTATTTACGATATTAACTAAGTTGAATAGTTGGTGAAAAAAAAAATCTTGATTACAGTAAAATTTCTGAAGAATAAAAACATATTTCCACATATTCAAACTTTATGAATCAATTTATTCTGCAGAGCAAAAATCGCCTGTCAGCATATTGTCAAGAAATCAAGATTTGTTTCAGCTATAGATTAAACCAAGGACACAAATTTGCTGTTACATGCAAACGTAACACTTGCAATTGCAAAGCTTTTTGCAACCCCCAAATTACATGCAAACGTAACATTTACATGTAATTTGCACCCAAATTAATTTTAATTTGAACCGTAATAAATGTTAATTTGCAATGAAAATTACATGCAAAAGTAGCAATTGAAGCTCCTTGCATTTAGGTGTAGAACTATTCATCCCTATTCACAAGAATTGAATTTAAAGAAAAAGCATATACTCTTTCCAATGAATTATTTTTAAATGATGGCTGTTAAAACGTTTCTCAAAGTCGTTAAAAGTAAAATGGTTTATCGGGTAAAATTGACATTTCTTTTTACCCAATTCTTCGATTTACACGATTTTATTTGGCCGTTCTTTTTTCATTGGTTGCAGTTTCTCCTTTTCGCGGTTATTTGGCACAAAATTTTACCTTTTTTAAACTGATTTATGTCAAGGCCCCTATAACAAAGAAATATCGTATTTTCTTCTATGAAATGTGATAAAGAGTTAGTTAATTATTTACGTTTTTAATTATCGGGAGTGAAATATTTTGCTTGATTAGTACATTTATTTTTCTTCTAATGTTACGTAATAGAAGTCACGGGTAACAGCTAGTTATTTCATATAACAGACTGGCAAATTGCCAAGAATTATCAGGCGCCGTCGATATAATGCATAGAAAGAATAAAACAAAAGAAATCAGAAGAAAACCAGAGGAAATCGAAAATTGTAATTACAGTTTACATGACCATTGGGATTAAATGAAAATCCGTCCTTATGCTTCACGAGAAATAAAGAAGAAAAGAGAAGTGTTTCAAACGAATCAACTTTGATAATTAACTTATTCTAAACAAATAATAAATATAAAAAATAAAGTCCATCATAAAAACAAGTGGGTAAGTTTGATAGAAGATCGCTCAAAGGGTTTCGTTTAATATTCCTTTCAAAACACTTTATCCTTTCCTTAATAAATTCAAACAAATTTCATTTAGCAGCAAAAAAAAGTCATGTTTTTTATAAAGTAAAAATTTACCGGTCTATTTTTTCGTTTTTTCGAATATCTAAACCAGCCAGATAGCGGGCCAAGCCCGCTATTATATTCTGTCATACTAATATCCGTAATACGGACTAAATGCAATATTTAAAAAAATAATTTCAAAATTAAACAAATTGTACACCTTCAAAATGTTATAATAGGCGAATATTTCCATAATCGGATTTTTATCACGATTCAATATGTTTCTTAAACTCATATATTTACTATTCTCTATTATTTATATTGATACTCGCTTTGTATTATTCTCAAACATTTGAAAAATTAGTCATAAACTTCCCATATGACGCCAGATTTTCGTTTTAATTCTCTAATGACGTGGCATTAATCTGCTTTGTTTACTTACTCATACTCATACTCCTTGTATTATTGAGAAATCTTAGACATTTTCCGTTTTATTACGACTACGACGTCAATCAATTTTATTTCATATTAATCTTTTTTTTCATTTGGTGAAACTTTTTATTTCATTTTTCACGTGGAAATCGTCTGATAGAAAATTAATTATTGTAGAAAGAATTTCGTCATGGATTTTTAATTTTTGGCATCGGCTATAACGAAAAATGTGTAAATTTAATAGGAAAAGGCTGTTAGAAATTTGGTTTTCTACCTCTATTTATTAAAATAATACCAATTTTTCAAATTTTAATATTTTCAGCTCTTTACAGCTGATATTCTGATTTATACACAAAGTTTCAACTCTGTAAGTTACATAGTTTTCGAGAATGGCTCTGTGACAGACAGACAACGGAGCGGGAGCAATAGGGTTTCGTGAGATGAACGAAACCCTAAAAACAGACCACCAGATTGGAATTAGGTTAACACTTGAATATTTATATATTTATATTATACTAGATGGAACCCGTCAAAACGTGACGGAAAACAACTTAAGGTACCAAAGAAAAATAGTTCATTACTGCTTTAGAACGTTAAACTTTTTTACAGAATAATCCATATACTGCAAAGAAAAAGTGTTGATTTTACAGTATAATACTGGCACCCCAGCTGCCAGTATTATATCGTAAAATTAACAGTAATAAACAGCAAAATAACCAGTAATACGCTGCCGCGCATGTAGTAATAATTCAAATAAATAAAAAACCTCCACCTGTTACACCCATGCTGGGAACCCGCAATTAGCAGAGTTACACTCACAGGATTTCTGCCATTTCTCTAATCTGACACTTTTCTATTAAACGGCACAACAACAATAAATTTTATACGATTGTCATTATCCAACATTGGTGTGCACAGAATGCATTCATTCACACTGCGTGCTTTTCCATCTACTGATTCAATAATTATTTTGTCATTATAATGTATATAAATGCATTTTGGGAATAATCAATGCCAAATAATGACAATGGTATACAATTTATCAGTGTTGTGTCGGTAAATTGAAAAAAACACTTTTAAGTTATTTGCTCTGTTTAAAATCTATTTATTCCCAGTATTATTTCCAATAGACCCGGTTTATTCCCAAAAGACCTGGTTTATTTCCCAAAAAACCAAGGTTATTCCCAGGTTTAAACCGGGTTTTTTCTAGTCTTTGCAATTCTAATTAACATGCATAAATGTATATCCTAAAATTAGCTCTGTATACTACATAAAATGTTTTTCTGTGAAGATTTGGCCGTATTTGAATCTTTAGATTACTTTTGCATTAACTGACACGACATCGTAAATCGTACATGATTATCATCATTATCTGTCATAGATTTCATGCAAAATACATTCCTATTCACTATGACGACAAATCATCGAGTTCTGTAATTGGAAAAGCACATAGTACATATGAATGCATTTTGCGGTTAACGACAAATGTGTGCGATATATCGGTGTCGGTTAATGGGAAAGAAGTTTTAGTTCTTTAAATTGAAGTACAACAGATATGCACCAGACAAAAACAGCCTACATGCATAAATATATATACTAAAATTTATTACTACACAATATTAACCAAATGTTTTTATATAAGCAACTATTGATTACAATATTTTTAAAAAAAGTTTTAGATGTGTATTTCATTTTATTTTGTTATGTTTTAAATTTATCTTCAAGGAACGATGTACTGAGTACCTACTGTTTAGCCCGAGTGTCATGTACTCGGTCAATTACATAGAGTTTGTAAAGAAAAAACACTCGTTCGTGCATACGCAAAAGTAAGATTGAAGGTAAAACTGAGAATATAAGAAAACTGTTACAAACGCAACAGCATACCACACATGATGCGAAATTTCTGCTCTGCTTGAAGTCGTATACATTTTAAGCATGGATATTTAAAAAAATTACTTTTATTCTAAATTTAATAAAACTTACACATAATTTAAAAGAACTTTTATATATGATAAACAAAATACAACTAATGAAAAAAAATTTAATTGATTCTTCAATCTATTATCGCTGTAACTGATGTCAATTCTGTTTATATAGTTCATGACTATTGTTTGGTATAACAATTTTGATATTAAGAATGTAAGTTTATTGAATAGGAAACATTTCATGTTTTGTAATTTTACTTTATCAACTCTTCATTTTAGAAATTATTATAGTTTACAAAAATTACAAAAAATATATATTCGCTTTTCTTTACCATTTTTCATGTGCAGAAAATTTACAATTATTTATAAACTGTACCGTTAAAATTGCTTTTTGAAATGAGATAAACTGCACAAAATTCATGCTTTTATGAAATGTTACAGCACCAAGATATATATGTACACATATATATATTACATTCATATATACATATAATACATTCTATATAAAAATTTTCATCTGCTAAAAATGTGGTATTGGCCAAGTACATAAGCAAAATTTGTCTGAATACTGAATACTCGTCAAATTGGTCGAGTACCGAGTATATAGTACTATATTTAACTAAATTTATTGTATGCATTTAATAAAGATGAATTTTTAAAATGTAAACAATGAATTTTTAATGAAAGAAATAGTATTTACATATAAATACTCATCAAACACTTGCTTCCAACGTAAAATTATTTAATAAATGTGAGTTACTTTTAAACTACATATATATAAAACAAACCTCGACGTTTCGGTTAATCTTTATAACCATCATCAGGAGAAAAAACCTTCATAAATATGAACAGCAAAAATTAAAATGTGTTACATGATTGAGTCACAATATTCAATCTGCCAAGACGCTCAAATAACGGAAAATTATAACAACATATTCAAAATACGCCTGGTGGCGCCCTCTATGAATCAGAAATGTAACTGGAACTAGTATTTAATTATCTCAAAGATTCCTTTTTCCAAGTTAATGTTTGTACTGAATATAAAAGACGAAATTTGCTATTTCTTTCTCAAGCGATTGACAAAATTTCCGATTTTTGATATTCCGCAATCATTTGACGAAATTCACAATTTTATCCTGCGACCAATTGACGAAATTCTCAATTAAATTCCGCAATTGTGTGACATTTTTTTCGCGACCGATTGACAAAATTTGCCATTTTTTCCGCGACGGTTTGATGAAATTAGCAAGTTTTTCACGACCGTTTGTCGAAAGCCGCAATTTTTTCCTTGAGTAATTGACAAAATTTTGAGATTTTACTCATGAATCGCAGGACAAAATTCTTTTTTTTTTTTATAAGGCACACATAAATTTTGTATTTATTTATTTATTTATTTTACAATTCCATATGGAAATTGTAAAAATCGTGTGGAAAGCAAATATCTGTATTGTATGTTGATGCTGTTTTGGAAATTTGGTTTACAATAAATATTAGGTATTTTTTCATTTTATCTGTATTTATTCTGGTTTGTTGAATTCTTTAGATTCACCATATAATGTTCGCTAAATTGTACTGGATGGAAAACTGTTTGTAGTACTTTTTCTGTTTTTTCTGAAAATATATCTGTTACCTGGCTTATTTAGAGACTGCAAATTTCTGTAACCGGGGGAAATCGAATTTAATCCTCTAGTTTGAATTGAAATCAAAAATAGATCCGATTAAAAAGTTGTAAAACTTTTAAAGGAATTAGACAGCTTGATAAGCCGTATCAATTAAAATTAAAGAATGAGGCTAAGCTATATGTAATTTCTATACCACAGCGAGTTCTATAAGCTTTAAAGGATAAATTGAATTTAAACAAGAGGTTGAACGAAAAAAAAAAATGGAATTATAGAAACTAGTTATTTTAACATAGATTGAATTATTCATTGAAAATTTACTGAACGAAAATTATTTTGGATGCTTAATTTTAATCAAACAAATTAATTAATTAAGCTTGCTGTTACAACTTTGTTACAATAAATCTAAAGCGTGTTTGATTAGTTTAACAATATATCTTTAACATCGTTATTCCTAAGATTGCTTAGGTCATCAAAAACACTTCTTTCTTTCAAAGACAGTTCAAGTATTTCACTGCATTTCAAAAAGGGGAAGTAGGGGGAGGAAATTGTACATTTGTCCAAAAATATTCAAAATTCTAGCACAAAATCTTAGATATACTAACCTAACTCTTCCCATCTTCCGTCAGCATCAAGAATACGACAAAGTTGGCTTCTTGGTTCATATGGAAGTTCGTGGACATATTGTGCAGAACTCATGATCAAACAAAAAGAAAAATACTCAAAATCAAAAAGAAATCTCCCGATCGCATAATACAACTGATGACAAGAAATAGTTGAACTTTTCTACCATTTCATGAAAATATTCAGTTTATATGTTTATGATCTGCTGTTTTTTGTCTCAGGAGGTGTGTCTTAGAAGGAGGAGTTTTAGAAATATAAGGCAAGGTGTTATTGGTTAGATTGAATATGACTAATTTTGGAAAATCCGGACTGTTGCGCCAATTCATACTGTCATATGGGATTTAAAATTATAAATTGTAATGCGAAACCGCAAAATTCCGAGAAAGAATAGAGCAATGACTTAGGGAAATCCCTAATCTGATGAATTGAGTCATTTAGCTTGACGTTTCGATTTCATTTCTTCATCTCTTCCTTCCTTAAAAGAAAATGATAGTGAAATATACATTTCACATTCGGTATGTGTGATTTTTATATCTTAAGAATTGAGAAAGAAATTATACAATTTCCGCTGGGTTTTACGTGTGAATTTTCCATGATGTTATCACCAAATTACAAAATTTGTGATTTTCTTTCGATAAAAACCAAACGTTAATTTGTATTTCGAATACAAATATTTCCTGGTGTGAATTGGCTGTCATTATACGTTATCTCGATAAGCGAACAATATTCTTTTTCATTCGAAAAGTATAGGATTTATTTTCTTTATTGACTTTTATGCTTTTTTTTTCTTAAATATTCTATAATATCGCCTACATTTATAAGTTCAGTCTTTAATTTTACATTTTAATGGACTTTAATGTAGTTCGTGATACAAAAATCTCGAAAATACTACGTTTTTACTTTTGTGGCTTAAAATATACACCAGAGTTTTTGGAATAAGATGACGAAACCCGCATGTAAATATAATAATTAGATCATAAGAGATATAATACTTTTTATGTTATAGCGTCTCTAGTTGTCTACGGAATAGTTAAAACTTTAAATCCATTCATCCTAGAATTTATTCAAGATTCGTCATATTTTAATTAGTCCTGCATCGTGTCTGGTAACCTGATTTTATCCGACCCCGACCCTGCACGCGGTTCGGGTTGGGTTGATGCTATTTTTTTTATTCCGGGTCAGGTTGCCTTAACCTCTTAATCATCCGACACATTAACGGGCAGTGTAGGCTACTTCTTAGGTGCGTTCGTAATTATATAAATACGTAGCACCTATAGTCGTCGCTTGGTCCGTCCGTCTGTCCGTCCGTCTGTCTGTCTGTCTGTCCGCGTATAACAACTCAAAAACTACCCAACCAAATGGTTTGCAATTTAAAATATATTATCTTTGCAGAATTTTGTCGAGACATTTCAAATTTTATTAAAATCGAATCAAAACTTTAGGAGATATTAATAAAAATATTTATTAAGACATTTGAATTTTTTTTTTAAATCGGTGCTTTTTTGTTATAGGAGCTTCCGAAGTTTAATCGTCAAGCGACCGAGATACTTATTTTATGACAGAAATTAATCTGCAGACGACAGAGTTCATTTCACAGAATTAGAAATCATCAAGATCTGAATATTTGTATAACTAGCTGATACATATATATCTGAATATTTATATAACTGGTTAAGATATTTGTATGAACAGTGTCATAAAATATATACTTAACTAGCTGTTTAACCCGTTCTACGCACGGGATATCATGAATTTAATTCTAAAACGTGCGTACGAACGCACCTCGTTTGTAACGTTTGACGTACAATTTCCAACTTGTTAAAATTCAGATTGTTTGATTCCCACCAGTTTTTTTTTAAATAGTGTAATGGGCTTTATGCTCGCATTATTTAATCTGCCATTAAGTAATCCGAATATTTCTACTTAAAAAAATTGGTGACAATCAAACCCTCTGAATTTTAAACAAGAACGAAAAATCATGCGCCAAGCATAAATTATGTAGCACTTTCCAACGCTTCCAAAATAATTTTACAAAACATACCGTTTAATAAGCTAAAAGATAACATCTAAGTAAACAATTTGGAAAACGCATAACATATTTAAAAACATAATTTCAGGAATTTCGAACAGATACAATATTCGGAAAAGTATCCGAGTACTTTTATTCAACCCTGTATATGATCTATAGATTTGTATATATACTATATAGGATGATAAATTTTAGTTGAGTTAGGAAACGTGTAGCACAGTTTAAAATTCTCCTTCTGGAGTTTCTGTCAATAAACGGAAATGTGTTCTCGAACTTTTCTGCTACCCTGTATATGAAATACAGAATTTATACACACCCAGTAATAGACAAAAAGTGAGTTCAATTGAAAATCGCGTTCAGCAACTTAAAACGCCAGGAATTATTGTTAACAGACAGTAGAGAATTCTTTTGTATGTCCCTGTAAATGAACGATGACTGCTATACACATATATATAGTATACACTGCTATACATATACACTGCTATATATAATTCTTTTGAGTGTCCCTGTAAAAAAACTATAAGTGCTACACACTTCCGTTGAAATAGGGAACATGCTATAGATAACGACAATAATATATAAAAATTGCAGAGCAATCCGAGCACATTTACGGGAGTTAGAGCACGGACAGACGGCCATACGGCCAGACAAACCGAAGTCATAAGCACTTTTCAACTAGGTTGGAAAGTGCTAAAAAGTAGTCTACGCTTATCGGTCGTAACGATTAAGGGGTTAAAATGTTTCTGGTTTGGATTTAATTCTTTCGGATCAGGGTCCGGTTGACACGATTTTTCTGAAAATTGTTGTGAATATTTTTCAAATGGAAAAAACTATTATTTGATTATTAATAAGTGTGGATGTGTTCATTTTTATACAAAATAGATAAAACTGATATTAGAGATATTAAGTATTAAATCATCCACAGTTGTATTAAGTCGTGGATTAATTTTCTTTCACTTCGGGTTCGTGTCTCTTTCGAGTTGAAGTGAGTCGGGTTTCGGGTTGAAGAAAAAAAAATTGATGAGGTCGGGTTGGGTTTTGGGTTGACTTTCAGCGGAATTTTCGGAGTTGATTTTCCTGCACGGTTCGGGTTGTACCCGAACGTGTTCAATCCGATGAGGTTCAACCCGAATGAGGTTCAACCCGAACCTCAAATTTATCGTTCTATGTAAATTGCTATGTAAGATAAAGTTATGAGACATTGTACAATTATTTTTCGTCATATACTGATTAAATTGTCTTTAGGAATTTTTGTTTTGAGGAGAAAATTTGAAATACAGTAAAACTTCGGAATAACTTACACCTCAGGAGCACGGAATTTGTCCGCTATTCAGAGGTAAAAATGTACAAATATATAGTATTATAAGAGATCTAAATAGTTGAGTCTGCTATTCGGGAATGTCCGTTATGGAAGTTTTACTTTATAATTCTCGTAGTAAAAAGTACTCAGAAATAATAACTTTTTTTCTTCAATAAATTTTTAAATAATTTGACTAAATATGCTTGTAAATCATGAATATAAATTAATATTTATTCTTTTCTGTACACAAACACGTAAAAAGTATGCAAAAAGCGTTGACTTTTCCGAAGATATGTCAATTTTTAAGTATGGCTAAAAACTAAATTTAAATTTTTAATTTTTAAAATCATTTTTTTAAGAACTTGCATCTGAAAAAGAATATATATATATGAATATACATTTCCAGAAAGAAATCTTGTAAAAGTATTTATGAATAAAAACAAAATTAATAATAACCAGTGCACCCGTGCGAAGGTTTCACGCTGCAATATAATCTTTTTTTAACAATATCTAATAATTATTAGACGCAGGTTTAAACTTCTAAAGAAAAAATTCCGAATAAAAATATCTGCAACCAACATTAGTGAAAACCGAATGTCATCTCATTTATTCCCTCAAAGTTACTGTAAAAACTTATCGAAGATAGCAAAAGGCACGCGGTAGAAAAAAATTAACAATCGTATTTTAACTTCATTAGAAGATGACGTCATCCGCTTTGGAAAAACATGGGAGACAAAGAAAAAAAAAAGTTGAATACATATAAAATACCATTTAATGTAATATAACAAAACATACATTTTAGGCTACACGTGAAATACCACTGCTTCGATCGATCGATAATATCTTTTTCTTCTAACATTGCAATTTGAATTTTGCTTTTTAATCAGAAATATAAAATAAACCCGTGCGGAAATGTCACACTTTATCTTTTTTATATTATTTTTTTATATAATCATTGATGAGCATGATATATTGCGATATTTTATTTTAGTGGCAACATTGATGTGAAAAAAACCTTTCATTTCATTTATGAAAACAATGTCGATTTAATTTTTAAATAACTACAATTTTTAATCAAAAACATGTTTTAACAAGATGTGAGTGAACTATGTCAGAAGCCGGTTCAAAAACTTTTCGAACGATACCTCATTCATTGTTGTGCGTTTTGTAAACGCACAGAAAAAGGGATGTTGACAACAGAAATAATATTTATGATAATAATAAAATATTGTGCTCTGGACCACTTTAAAATCTTCTTATATTTGAAATCTTGTTAATGTATAATGTAATGTCATAACATTATCTTGTTAACACGACGACACTCGCAAGCTTATGTTAATCCGAACATTATTTTCCAATTTCTTGTTTTCATTAGTCTTAAGTAAAAATTTAGCGGCTGGCAATTTAGGCCCTTTTTCAAACTTTAGGTCTAATGCTCGGTACAGGGAAATTAGTAGGGATTTCTTTGGACCGTCAAACAGTTACCTATCTCATTGTCCTAATTCTCAACTAAAGTTTAAAAAATGTTCATCCTCTAGATGTTTAACTTGCCCAAAAGCAGATAAAGAACAAATTGATACTAACTGTAAGTCAAAAAATGTAGTCCATTTTTGTAAGGCGTTTAATATTATTTATTCCATTAAATGTAATTTATGTAATATGGAATACATTGGTCAAACTTGCAATCTATTACACATAAGAATTAATCAACACAGAACAAATATTCTTAACAATTATTCAAATAATGTTGAATATTTACATTTTCAATTTCATGAATTTAAAAATATTACTATTAAGATATTAGGTATGCATAAAAATTCAAATGATAGATTTCTTTATGAATCAATTTTTTATTAAATCGCGTAACTCTCTTTATCCTTATGGACTTAATTTAAATGTTTTTAATCGACCACACTATGCGTACACCAATTCTACTAAATTTGACCAATATAGAAATATTTATTCTGAATCAACAAAAAAACTACTAGGTCACAAAGAGGAAAACAAAAAAAATATAATACTCAATACATTTCAAGAAAACATATTAGCAAATCTAGATGTAAATTTTGAAACATCGCATAGTTGGTTTGACATCAGAAAACACATGTTTTTCTATAAAACAGAAATACCTTTATCTTTATTACAAAGTTTTCAATTCTATTAAATTATCTTCACATTTCAGTGATGTTTTCTTTGATTTATTTCATTATAGATCTACACCTCTTAATGTAAAACTTTAGAAAAAACCATACAGTAAAGCAAACAATTAGTTATTAATTTTTCCAATCCAGTACTTAATAAAATTAATCTTCAAAGTATTATTAACAATGACAGTAACTTATCTGCTATTAAACATTTGACTATACATAAAACTTACAAGTACAATTTTACATTAGAACGTTGTATTTTTAACTATAATCACTTTACAAAATCTTTAACTTCTAATGATAATCCACAATGTTTCTGTAATAATCCATTGTACAGTAAGTTTGTTGACACTTTTCATGGTCATATTAGTACTGGTGATTTAACTATTGTTGAAAATTATAATTTATGTAAGCTAATGTTATTTGGTACAAAATTCCTCCAAATATACTATTAATTCAATATTAAAAGAAATTAATCTTGATTTAGATCTTTTTATGTACAAAATCTCAATTGATTATAACAAACCTATTGAATATTTTAATTAACGGAAATTTAATGTATTAAACAAATTAAGCATAGAACTTCACAAACATTTTCATTATAATCATAATTTAAATTTAAAAGCGTTCAATTGTAATATTAAAAATCTACAAAATAAATTTATTATTACTTATGTTGACAAATCACTAAATAATTATGCCCTTATTTGGATATATTTTTACACACAACTGATTTTTAATGCAATTAACAAAAGTACTATATTTAGAAAAACATATTTCACTACAGTTATAAAAAATAGACACATCCTCAGTTTTTATAAACTCTTTAAAATAAAATCCTACAACCATCATTATCCTTATATTGTTATCACATTTAAATTTCACAAAAATCCAATAAAATTTCATACTGTTGCAATTGGATGTAATACTTACAACAATAAAGCTAGCAATTTATTATTAACTATTCTTACTAAATTGTATATCACTATACAAAATGACAACAAATATTGCATTAAAAATAGCTTTCAACTTGCAAATAATATTAAAAATCTTAAGTAATATAAATTATGTTAAAACTTTTTATTTTAATGATTTGTTTAATAGTATAGATATAAAAGATTTGTTTAATGCTATTAATTTGTTATTCAAAGTAAATAAGAATAATTTAAAAATTAAACTTTCCTATTTCTATTTCTTATTTAAAAACACTAACTCGCTTTATTTTACATCATAATTACATAAACTTTAATGATACATTATATAAACAATGTGCAGGTTTGCCACAAGGCGATAAAGCTTCAAATATTCTTGCAGATCTTTATCTATATTATTACGAACGAAATATTTCTCTTAATGATTGTTATTTCTTCAGGTATATTGATGGTATAATAGTTTTTTAAACGAAATGTCAATCACAGTATCAGTTGCCTATAAAATATCACAATAATTTAAAATTAAGCGAAAATGATATAAAAAATAATGTAATTAACTTCCTTGATCTAAAGTTGATACTTACTGATAATAAAAATCTATACATTGATACTTACGATAAACGCAATGACTTTCCGTTCAAAGTAAATTTATTCACTAATTATAAATCCTGTTTACATAAATCTGTTTATGTTAATATATTACTAAACTTTGCTTACAGAATAAAGCAGGTACAGAAAAAGTGGGTACTTACACCTTTTTATTAAAAGTATTCAGCTAAAAAGGGCTTTCTTGTAAATTTTTGTTTGATAAATTTATTTTTCTATATACATATTAAATTTAAAAATTAAATTTAAAATCTTCACTATAACCTATATTTAAAATACTCATCATAAAATAAGGAATGTGCATCTTTTTAAGGGTGCTTTTGTGTTATGCGTTTTTAAATTTAACTAAATTTTTGCATATTACTTCGTATGTATAAATTCTGTCGATCATATATAGGGCCGCACAAAAGAATTCAATTACATTTCTGCTTATTGACGGAAATTGTTGAAGGGGAATACTCAATTTTATACATACTATGTAGTAATATACGAATCTATAGATCATATATATGGCTGCACAAAAGAATTCGAATATTTTTCCGAATATCGATGGCGATTGCTGAAATTGACTTTTCAAATGTGTTATGCATTTTCCAAAAAGGCGAAAGATGGGTTTCTTTTTAATGCGTATTGCTTCATTTAAAGTTTATGTGTTTGACAAAACAGAATATACTATTGATTTTGAATGAAATACCAGCCTAAATTCTTAACTAAATCCTTAAGACGACACTATTTAATCAATTTATTAATATTTCGTATACTCAAATTCTGAAATACAAAAAAAAAACTAAATGATTGGCGATTTTTTGGAACAAACTATTGCATTTTTTTTTAAACAAAAACTCCTAAAATAATTTCATATTTTCTTAGTTAGCTTTACATCACTTTGCAGAAAATTAGGAAAGTACGCAAACACAATTAATTACAATGGGGAAGAAGAAATTCAGAAAAGAAATTTATGAAAATAATTTACAACGAAACAAGAAAAAAAAAATTCAGAAAAGAACTTTACAATAAAAATTTACAAATAAACCATTTTAAAGAACGAAAACTTACATCTAATGAAATAATTTACAATGAAATCCAATACGGAAAAAAAATTAAAAATATGAAAATAAAAAATTCATGATAACAAAATATATTTAACTTACGAATATAATTTACAAAAAAACAAATGGATTTTTGGAAAACAATTAAAAGGAAAAAAAATATTACAACTTATAACA
This sequence comes from Maratus michaelseni, assembly GCA_963931845.1. Classification (NCBI taxonomy): domain Eukaryota; kingdom Metazoa; phylum Arthropoda; class Arachnida; order Araneae; family Salticidae; genus Maratus; species Maratus michaelseni. The sequence continues at coordinate 192,922,822 of OZ007596.1, forward strand.
AAAATTATAATAAAATAAAAAATAAACACAGAAAGAAAAAAAACTTACAAATTTATAACTAATTTACAATAAATCAAAAACAAATCATTAATTTAAAAATTAACAACATTAAAAAATAATATACAATGAAACAAAATAAAAATTCAAAGAAAAAAAATTCAAATGAAAGAAAAGTATTACAATTTACGAAATTTGAAATTCAAGGACATAGTAGTTTATATCGTTTTTAAACTGCTCTTCCATTGAAATATAATTAGATTCTCAAGAATTTAAGTATAGATGCAGTAATTTACCAGACAAACGGTCGATTGTTACTACACTCATGTTAACTTTTTAGAATACACCTGTTGATTTTCATACATTTTTCTCGACTTATTTATGTATTTTTGCATACTTTACCACACTTCTTTTTCTGATTAACATTTAATGCATAATATTTTTTGTAATTTTTATGCTTTAGTATATACTGTTTTCATTAACTAGTCACCTTGCTTACGTTTTTATACTATTACAAATATACATGTAAATTAACTACATACCTCTATTTAAAAGACATGTTTGGTACTTTTTTGTTGTATATTTGTTCTTAACGTCTTTTGTTATATTATTAAGATAGTAAATTTTATGCATACTTATCTCTAATTTTAGGAAAGTATAATTCTGTCTGTACATTAATATTAAGTTGCTTTTTTTTTCCAAGTATAATCTTAAAATTTTATAATTTACATATAGATTGTGTGGGAATATATTATTTATTATGGAAACATTTAACATTTAAAGGCGCTACGTTTTTCATGTTTTTTTTTAGTACATTCTCCCATAGGTCATAGGTTTAAGATTACGTAGCTTACATAACAGTATCTTACATATACTACTTTTTACTTTTAGGAAACTATAGCTTTTTCTTTTATAATTTTGAATTTCTTTCAAACTGTTTCGAATATAATTTGCGTAATTTCAATTATAATATATATATATAATTTTATACACTGTATGCTTGAATGTAATATTTGATTCCAAATAATATTTTTATCTAAAAAATGTCTATTTTATATATTTGGCTTATATCGTGGATTTTATAACACTTGGTAACATTAGATACTTTTAGGTAACATTTCAACATTAAATAGTTCATACTTCTGTTTTTCAACTTACTCTAGATCACGTGTCAATATTTCGTATATTCTAACAATTATTTTTTATTACATAATAGATATTTATGCACTACTTTAAGATTAATTTTATTTATTAAGTTAATTGAAATGAAATGAAAATTTTCATAGGAAAATCTATCTTTCCGCGTAATTTTTTAGCTTAAAAATTAACAATATTATTTTTTATCATGATACATGTAGCATATACACACCACACACAATTTACATTATTTTGATTTATACTTTAACAATTATTTTCAAAAACAGACTAAGTTAACTAGGCTATCTAACGGAAAATAATTAAGAGGCAGATTTTATAAGAATGAGGCAGAAATGGGTGTGTTATTATACACACCATTTTTGATTTTGCCGAAATTTTTATGGTGCTTTCTTCTAATGATTTTAGAAGAGACCTATATATATATATTTTTTTTTTTTTCACAAAAAAATTTTTTGTGACCCACAAAAATTCTTAAAGTGGGTCGCGACCCAGTATTTTTCTCGAATCGACATCTTTCTGTATTCGATTATCTCAGTGCATTGAGCATCAGCCAAAGTAATTCTTGTGTTTACAACATGACCTTTAGTAGTTAAATTGAATTATTTTGTAAATTTCATGGCTTACCTTCAGTGCAACCTGGCACTGTTAGCCAAACATTGTCACGGAAAATAAAAAAGTTGATAAAATTGTTCGGTTTTCGTATTTTAATAAAATTAGTAACAGTTTTTTGTTTTATTTTTCGAGGGTGTTCTTATTACGCTAATTGGCGGTGGACTCGATTCCGAAGATTAACCAGAAATCCTATAAATACCAATCAAAAAAAAGGGCAGAGATACGTAGGAATACTAAAAAAAGTATAAAAGAATATAAAAGTTTTTTTCAGCAAGCAAGTTTTATTTTTAAATGCTGGTTTTTGTAATAGTAATAATGCATAACTGCATAAATATCCGTAAGAATAATCGTTAGTTCCTAACTTCTGAAGCAGTGAGCGTTTCTGTAAGTGAAATTGACGGGATGCTTTACAAAAAAAAAAAAAGAAAAAGAAAAGAAAACTTTAAAGAATTTAAAGAACAGAACATGAAGCCTAAATCTGAAACACTAGATGAGAAAATAAAGTAAAATAATAATAGTAATATTAATAATATGCCATTCAGATTTTTTTTTCTAATTAAAACTGCAGATGCTTTTCTCTTATTCTGGCGCAAAAGATAAATCGCCAAATATTGTTTCAATCTTTGACATTAAAAGTTATTTTTTAAAGAATTACAAACATATCTTTCATGTTTACATTAAATATTTTCGCTTTCTAATATTATTTAGCATTAAAACGTTTTTTTAAAAAAATTGCAACTGTTTTTTTTCTTTTATTTTTCAAGGTATTTGTATTTTTTTTCTATCCAATGTATATATTTCATTTTCTTTAATCAACGGTAGCATCAGGGCTTAAATTACGCCGGAGCCCGGCTCCTGTACTTATCTGCTTTTAGTATAAATATTTAAATATTGGTCGGAATTCACCGGAGCCCAGTGCAAGCGCTTCCGATAAACCAAAGCCTAAATTACCCTTTCCTTTTCCTCCCATATCGAAGCTTTTGCATTCTTTTCTATCGAAACACTATATGTGACATAATGTATTGAACGCGTAGGAAATGGAGATGAAATGGGCTCAATTTTTATATCACTCTTCGGGATAGTGCGTGAAGCAACTGAGCAGTTCTCCTTTTTCTATAAAAGCATCAAATCTTTCCGATCACGGTGCCAAATGTTTAATTTTATCTGATTTTCAAGGACTCATCACGAAAGACTGTTATACGGAAGGAATCGATTATAGTTTAAGATATGCATCTTTTATTGGAAATTGAAAAACTTTGTTTGATTCTTCACCATATAAATATTAATTTTTCAAAATGTCATTCATTTTTTCATAAAAATACATAGCTGAGAACTATTCTTTTTTTGTGTTAACACTATTTCCGAATCGCAATCCTTACATTATTTAATCGCAGAATTCTGCTATTAATTAACATTAAAATTAGGCAAAGATTTCTATTCGGCCGGAGTGATAACTAAAAAGTGGAATCATTGACAGCTAAGTAAATGCAGATAGAATATATTTAAAATTTTTATTTTGCTAAATAAAAAAATTTCTTTAAATTTTGCAAATACATATAATGTATGAAATATAAATATGTATATTGGAATGACGGTGGAGGGGGGAACACGCTACGGTTATTAGTACTGCAGAATATTAGAGCTCCGGTACTTTTTTTGTTAGAAATTAAGCCTTGGATAGCATAATATACCTTTGTTAAGGTGACAAAAAATGAACAATGGCAACGTTTGCGCCCGAAATAAGAGAAAAACACCAAATTTTAATATAAAAAATCGTTGTTATATCGCTACATTATACATACAAATGAGACCGGGAAAAATTCATATCCAATAGTGTAAACCAGAAGAAAATACATCTGTTATTTTTTTTTTTTTAATTAGTCCGGGACTACAGACAAGAGTTTCAGGGCCTCTTGCTTTATAATACACACACACACACACACACACAAACACACACACACACACACACACATATATATATATATATATATATATATAAAGCATTCATAACGACATAGTAGTTTTTTTTTTATATGTCAGTACGTCTATAATAAAATAGAATGCATGTAAAATCTACGATGATGTTACGAGTACTTCATATCGAAAAAACAAATGAAATACATTAAACCAGCTAAATATTCCTGTGTTTCTGGTCTTGTAATAACACATTTAAATAATATTCAAACAAAAATGAGAGAGGCAGCAAATACAGATCTATATCTATACTAATATATAAAGTTGGAGTATGTCTATCTCTGATTTTCAGAAAAACATCTATTTCTAAGTTCATTCAACTATTTCAACTATTTAGATGACGTATAGTGGAAAATAACATTTAAAAAATATATTATGTCTGGAATAGGCTTAGAAACGATTGCATAACAAACACGAAATTTATCAGGCGAAGATAGAGAATGTGTCTGGCTACAATTTGTAGTTTGTCTCACTCCGATATCTCAAGTTGTTTTTAAGAAAACGGGGGAAACCACGGAGAATCAAAAATTCGAGAACTGACTTATCGTTTTTTAGCAATCTTACGGCGATTGAAAGGGCTAATGAAGATTTATAAATGATAATTCTTCAAATATGCCTATTTTTGGAAGATTTTAGTATACTATTTCTACCGAAATAGATTTGTATGCATTTAGATAAGATCTTACTTTTATAAATATTATCTTAGTATAAATAGAATGACCACACCAAAACTGTTTTCCAAAACAAAAATTGAAAAGCACTGTGTTTAGAAATTTTACGTTTATATTTTATGTTTATGACGAGTTTTAGCTATTTTCAGGAACAGGTATAGCTTATACATGAATTCTTTCTCTATTTTAATGCACCTTCATGCATATTTTCATGTTATTTTAAAAATTTAAATTGTTTATTTTAATTAATATGAAGTAACATGATAATAAGTATACATGAATTTTCTAATATGTAAATACAAAGCATGTGTATATATTTCCAATTTTTATCAGTAGACATTATATAGATAGTCATTAAAAACATGAGACATTAAAAAATGGCCAACAGTTTTCATAAAATCATCACTACACAATAACGTTTTCGCCTCCGATCCGGAGCGTCCTCAGTTGCAAAAACCTCTGTGCTGCCGTTTATTAGATCTTTAGGGATTGAGAGATTTCCTTTATTACGCCTTTATTCCCCTTTATTTGTTTATCCTACATTTTTCTCCCTTTATTTCTTCTTCTCCCTCCTTTTTCCCTTTATTTCCTCAGTTTTTCCTCTTCTTGCTCGTTCAGCATTCTCCCTCCAACGGGGAATGTGTCATTTTATTGCAAAAATTTGGAATATATACAGATGTTATTTTATTTATGAAATACAGACATTAACTCATTTTAAGATGAAAATATATCTTTATATTATTTTCTAATATGTATTTATCGAATAGTAAGTTGTACAAAATAAATCTAAAGTACTTTACGCATGCATTTACCTGTATTTATGCTGCATCAAGTAATGAAGTATGTAAACAAATTTGCTAGCAGCGCTCATTTTACGTGTGATTCCCATTGTGACGTCATATGAATATTATCCATAAAAAATCATTCTAAATGAATTGTTTTAATATATGACGTAATTTTCACCATTAAATGCGTTTCGCGTGTAATAATTTAATTATTTTAAGATTTTTATTCTTTTTAACACTTTCCAACATAGTTGAAAAGTGTTTATGGTTTGTCTGTCTGTCTGCCGTGCTCTAACCCGCCTAAGTATACGCGGATTGTCATGCAATTGATATATGTTATTGAGGTTTACTATGGCATGTTCGGTATTGAAAATGAAGTATGTAGCACTTATAGTTCCTTTACAGGGACACTAGAAAGAATTCCACTACATTATGGTCTGTGGGGAAATATCATTTGTGGTTATTTTAATAATGTTTCCCTATTTCGAACATATTGAAATTGATATATATCACTGAGGTGCATTACAAGAGGCTTACTAGAGAATATTGTGTGCTAGCATTCATCGTTCATTTACAGGGACACACAAAGGAAATTGGTTAAACTACTGTCTGTTAACGCTGATGGAAATGCGTTTTCAGTTGCGGAACGCTTTTCTAAATTTAACTAAGTTTTTGCCTATTACTTGGTGTATATAAATTCTATAGATCTTATACAGGACAGCACAAAGGATCTCGAGTACATTTCATTTTATTGACGGACATTCCAGAAGGGGAATTTTAAACTGTATTATACGTTTCCTAACTGAACTAAACTTTAGCATTCTATGTAGTATATTATACAAATCTATAGATCATATACAGGTCCGCACAAAAGAATTCGGATATTTTTCGGAATATTGATGGTAATTCTTGAAGTTAGGTTTTCAAATTTGTTATGCTTTTTCCAAATTCTTTACTTTCTTTCACCTTATTAAACTGTAAAGATTTGTAAAAGTATATTTTGAAAGTGTTGGAAAGTGTTACATAATCTACACTTAAAGTAGGATTTTTCGTTCTTGTTTAATATTAACGTGTAAATACATTTTTTATGACATAATTTTCCCCGTTTTCAGCTTTTAACACGTGATCATTTAATTATTGTTTTAAAGTTTTATTTCTGTTTTTAATAGTCACGTGGAAATACATCTTCTAATTGAAAGAAAATATTATTTTTTGCGCTGTTTTAGAATTTGGCAACAATTTAAACAAATGCCTTTTCTAAATATGAAATAAATCTCTATTTAAATAGTGAAAATTTAAATAAAAATTTGAAAAAAAAAAATCCAAAAAATTAGTTAAATTAAAAAAAAAAACTATTGCACACTTCACACCGCTAGCTTGTCAAGTATGTCCCTGCAAAAGATGTTTTTTTGTAGAATAGAGAGACCATTTTAAATTTTATAATACAAAAATGCTTATAAATGAATAAAGTTACTGCAATGTTTTAAACGTTCGAATTGTATACCTCTTTTTGTTAGGAGTCTTTTCAAAATGGATAAACGAAGATAAAATACTAAACTTTTAGTGCACTGAACTTGTATAGATAATTTTTACGATAAAATTGGGGTTTCCCCAACACTTCATTATCGGCAAACGTTGAAATATGTACAGTTGAATTAATCAACACCTTTGATAAATCACTTCTAGACGTCTGTAAATGTTGCTGATAAAGTGCTAGAAAACTTCAAGCAGCATTTTCAAGCCTTTTATTATACTCTGTACTGATTTTACTGTTTTTGTGATCACGTGCCTGTGTTCATTATACAAATGATTTACATATTCATAAATCATTTGAAATGAGAGCAGTGTAACCCTAAATAAATTAATGCAGTGAACACTCCTTAATTCGAATTTGTATAGTTGTAAACGTACGCTGGTGAATTCAAACTTAGATTTATTCCTTTTAACTGTTCTCAAATCCAAACTGGGCTACTTTCTGACACATTTTTATTTATTTATATATATATTTTTTCAAATTTATAAAATTAGCAAATGCTCATATTAAGAAACTATGTAAACGAACTTTTTTTTTCGTTTTTTGGTAAAGAAAGAAGATTTTTCAGAAAATGCTGTCAAGTTGGCGTTTTGAACCGAATTCTCAGACAGGACAGCGTAGGAAAGGAAAAAAGCTGCCGTCCTGAGACAACAATCGCTTATATTTCAACATGCAATTCAGGTATCGGAGAAAGAAAAAAAATGTTCGAGTACAAGTCACTTGAATAATAATGCCTGTAAGTATCGTTCTTTTATGTTTAAAAATGAGCCAGAACGTTTCGCATTTTTGAGCTGGGATTTTTTTTTTTTTTTTTTTTTTTTTTTTTTTTTTTTTTTTTTTTTTTTTGAGAACCGTCTCAAGGGGATTCGGTGTCCTTCACTTTAAGAAAATATCAATTTTTCAACTTTTTGCTTAAAATTAAGTTAGACATATGTAGTAGATTCTCACAAAGTACCGTAAAGATTCGATAATTATAAATAAGCGAAAAAAAAAACTATTTTCTTCGTCCATTTCTTTTTAAATGATTCAGATGTTCTATAAGTGACAAAACTTCAACATTCAAACTTTCTAATTCGTGAAAATCGTTTCAGCCGTTTTTTTACATAAAATTATCTTGATCCTGACCCGTAGTGATCCAAAATGTCCCGCTAATCGAATTTTCTCGATCATGTGACCTAGCCCAATGGTCTTCTCGTGTCCAAACATGATGCGATACAAAATTTAGTCAAAATCGTTAAAGCTATTTTTAGATAAAATTAGCTTGACCTGTAGTGACCCAAAATTTACCCACTAATCGAATTTTCTCGAACATGTGAACAATAGGATACAAAATTTGGTCAAAATCATTAAAGACGTTTTTTAGATAAAATTAGCGTGACCCGCAGTGGCCCAAAAATGACCCACTCTTCGAATTTTCTCGAACATATGACCTAGCCTTATGATTTTCTGATGCTCGAAAACGGTAAGATATCAAATTTAGTCAAAATCGCTTGAGCGGTTTTTTAGATATAATTAGATTGATCCTGACCCATAGTAACCAAAAATGATCCACTAATCGAATTTTCACGAACATGTGACCTAACCCAATGGTCTTCTCGTGCCCGAAAATGGTAAGATACAAAATTTAGTCAAAATCGTTTTAAGATAAAATTTGCATATAGACACACAGACAAACAAGAATTTACTCGAATTATAATATATGATTTTGTTCTCTGTTGTAATGCACTAAAATAATTATTAGGCCATCTTTTCTAGATGTTCTGAATTATTTTAGTTAATTTTTGCCGAAATTTTAATCTGTTATCACCTTTTATCACACATCAAGTTAGGCTCTGAAATAGCTGTACTAGGTATTTCAATCAAAAAATGAGTCGGCGTTAAGAGACATCATAATCATCTAAATCAGCTGACAGAGGCTGAAGCGGACGGCAATTCAAAATCCCTTGATTGGACAACTACTCTCCAAAATTCCTCTTAAGTCAATTTTACATTACCAACTACACGTCTAAGATCTTATTTGACTGACTTAACACCCCTTGGGAGACTGGGAGATCTCGAAGGAACGAAATTCCAGTCTATCTCTTCGCTTAATTGAAAGTTGCATACATTTTCACTAGATTTTTTTATTAATTCGCTTAATCTTTTTAGTTTAGAATTGCTTCCTGTAAAATTTGCCTTACTGTCTCTAAAGATAAGAGCACATTTTCCTCGCCTGCTGATAAATATTTTGGGAGAAGCGAAAAATGCATCGCTTGATAAATGAGTTATTAATTCTAAATGACCTTTCCAACAAGGGAAATGAAAATATACACATAAATGTTATTCATTTTACCTTTTCTTTGGTTAGGTACTTTGTCATGAAGTTCCCCTAAAAATCTACATCTACACAATTAAATGAAAATTTTTACGTAACTCTTTCAGGAAACAAGTTGCTCATACGCTCCTAATGAATGGTTGGTTTTGCCTTAAAGCAAATTTCACAGTTATGAACTAATTTTCTACAAATATTATGACCATTCAAAGGCCATAATTTCTGCCTTCTAATAAACAGTAATCCTTAAGGGAAAACATGTAAATAGTTTTTATGATACTCTTCTCCATTAATCTGGTTGATTTATGATCTTTGGCAAAATTATTGGAAATTTTTCACTATAATTCAGTTGGCTGTGACCAAGCCATCCACTAACTCTTAAAATTCCTTCGTTATCTAGAAATGAGCGTAAAAATTTCGCTTGGCTATTCGGTTGAACATTATCATTTCTCGTGAGGCATAATAATTCCCTTTTAAATTCTTCCTCATGGCACATTTTAATTAATTTCAGCTTTTTTTTAATTTCAAAATATTTAAGTGTACCAGTGGTTCTCTTTATAATTGCTATAGAATTTATAAATAAATCTTAAAACACGAACAAGTTTAGTATAATTAATTACTGCTGAAATTTAAGGATCACCAACAAAGGTTTAACTGTAACATATAAGACATATTTAGAGTTCGTTAAATTGTTAAGTTCTGTGGTACAGTCTTGCATGGTTACATCAGTAGGAATAGGCTTATTTAGATAACCATCAGATATCAGAAAACTGAGGCCACTGTACCACATCTCACCATCAAGAAGTTTACTAAGATCTAGACATCTGGATATCGGCAAGATTAAAGACAAGATTATTACTGGAAGGAACATGCATCCACTGTGATGCATACCTATCAGTTCTTGAATGGTTGTAACTCTATTTGCAACAAACATTTTCAATTAACAAGATTCTTTTTGAAGCCGTATAGAACTAACATTGAATCACTTCAGTAAAATACCTTGTTGACGTCAGCTTTCAAAGCAAATAACGTTTTTTTTTTTTTTGCTATCAAAACAGACAAACATAACTCCAACCTTGAAATAGTGATTCGTTTAGAGAGATTCTGGATTTGCTAGTAATCAATCAAATTTTCACTTCATCCTTGCTTGAGCACGCTGCTCCAAAAGTTGCCTCAGACGCATCAGAAAATCCATAGATTTCAATCACGACAAGATTTGCGGTTAGAATTCGTCTTTCTACTTCTAGTCCATTTAATAACTTCAGCTCAGAGGAAAAACTTTACCAAATATTTGTTTCCTTGACTGGTAGAACATCATCCCAATTAGGCATCAATAAACAAAGCATTTGAAAAAATATTTCGGCTTTGGTAATTATTGGGCCTAATAATCCAATAGGATCAAACAGTCTGGGTATTGTGAACAAAATATGACGTTTCGTGGTAAATGTATTGTTTTCTAAATTCACTTTAAAATCAAAACAAATCCAACAAACTTTTTGGATTTCCACAAAACTGCAAGATTTGTAGTCTCTTCTTCATTCGAGAATGAATAATCATAATTGTCTACTGCAAGATCTGAGTTATTACTGCATCGCTCATGAAGCGTGAAACCTGCATTTTCTAATAAACTATATTTCCAATGATGATCGGTCACTTGCGATTTTAGACGTTTTGTTAAATATCTGGAAAGATACATGAGGAATTATCCTGAAACATCAGGAGTGTAAACAACATGATAAACGTCATATATTTCCGCGAAGATTTTTTCCCGAAACCCCATAAGGAGCCGTCAACAAATTGAAGAAAAACGAATATCTTTTGGATAACCCTGTAGAAACTAATATTGCAAAAGCATTCAAACTGTAGATTATGATTAAGTGGCTTATTGTAATAATTTGGGTTCATTTTTATGAAGATAACATGTATACTCGAAGAGAAATTCAGGTTTTTATAAAAACAGTCCCAAATTTAACCAAGTTTTTTGCTTATAATTTGCAGAGTTTTTAATATAAAAACAAGTTATTTTCAGAAAATATGACAAACAAAATTGTACACAATACCCTGCAATCAGAATTTAAAAATAATAAAAATTGTATGAAAAATGAACAGGTTTACTAAATATTGTTTCACTGCGCATGCGCGAATTCAATCAAAATATACTGTGCATAATATATTAGCTAAATGTATAGACCAACTTTTATGAAAGTCTCAAAAACACAGCTCGAAAATTCTGATAGTAATCGTCGATAGAATAAGCTGAAATTTCGCTATTCCCAAAAGGAAGCAAAAAGATGAGGAGTTGATCCAAATATACTAGCTTATGAAAGTTGACATAATAAGAATGAAGTGTCTCTCATTCTATATTTGATACAACCCCTCATCTTTTTGCTTCCTTTTGGGAACAGCGGATTTCGAGCTTATTCTATCGACGATTACTATCAGAATTTTCAAGCTATGCTTTTGAGACATTCATAAAAGTTGGTCTATAAATTTAGCTAATATATTATGCACAGTATATTTTGATTGAATTCTCGCATGCGCAGTGAAACAATATTTAGTAAACCTGCTCATTTTTCATACAATTTTTATTATTTTTTAATTCTGATTGCAGGGTATTGTATACAATTTTGTTTGTCATATTGTCTGAAAATAACTTGTTTTTATATTAAAAACTCTGCAAATTATTAGCAAAAAACTTGATAAAATTTGGGACTGTTTTTATAAAAACCTGAATTTCTCTTCGAGTATACATGCTATCTTCATAAAAATGAACCCAAATTATTACAATAATCTACTTAATCATAATCTACAGTTTGAATGATTTTGCAATATTAGTTTTTACATTGTTATCCAAAATATATTCGTTTTTCTTCAATTTGTTGACGGCCCCTTATGGGGTTTCGGGAAAAAATCTTCGCGGAAATATATGACGTCTATCATGTTGTTCACACTCCTGAAGTTTCAGGATAATTCCTCATGTAGCTTTTCAGATATTTAATTCTAGTCTAAAAACGTCTAAAATCGCAAGTGACCAGTCATCATTGGAAATATAGTGTATTTGTGTTAACTGGACTGTAGTCCTTTGGCAGTAGTTAAAGAGTTTGAACTCTTTAATTGCATCCATGTAAAAGTCGTAACATAATACTGGTGCTGCAATCGGAATTTTTTTCCTTCATCAATAGTAAGCTGCTCAAGAGTTCTCGTGGCTAAATATTTTGCACAAACAATCCCGTAAGTAACAGTAGCTAATTCCTATATTTTAACTGGTTCATTTACGTCATTCTTCCATACAATTCTTTGAAGAGATCTCTGATTGGGATGGATTTTTATCATTCTATACATTCTCTGTATGTCTGCTGTGAAAATATATGTTTACCTTACAATTATAGTAAAGAGATCATTTTGAATCACCCCTCTATTACACATAACAGAATTTAACGAATTATTGCTTGATGTCATACTTGATGAATTAAAAACCGTTCTGAGCTTCGCGGAGGATTTATGGAAACAATTTTTAGTACTGAATAGAATAAATTTACTCTTGTTATCATGACTACTCATAAATGGTGAAATGTTTTGTGGCATAAATTAATGATCTGATATTGATAAATCACAATCTTGTGACCCAGATGAACTACTTGACTTCCCCCATCTGCGTTTCATTACCCTATAATTGAATTTGTTCTCCTGACACATTGTCAAATGCTTTTCCCTGATATTGATTTTTAAAAGAATTTCATTATGATTTTTTTTTACAAAAATACAGATATTTAGAGTTGCATGACGATACATTATGAAAATTTCTGCGATTAAAACACAATTTATTACTTTTTACTATTTCAATTCTTTCATTTACTGGTGATTTTAAATAACTACATCATCTAAAGAAATGGTCATTCTCTGAACACAAAACACATTTCCAATTCTGAAAGAAATGTTTTTGCACATTTTTTATATTGTTAGAATTATTGCGATTTCTGAAAAGTGGCAGTATTTTAGTGAAGAGATTTTTCAAGTGAAGTGAAATGCAAGTCAGTTTATTTTCGCAAATCTTATGAAATAAACCAACTATCTAACTGTCTTATCAATATATAAGATAAGATAGATAATTTTCTTTGTTAAGAGTTTCGAATAACTTATCTTATCTGATAAAATTAACTCTTTTAAAGTTTTAAATCAGATAACTTTCTTAATTTTAAATAATACTCAAAATTAGTGGTTAGGCGAGAAGCAAACTGAACATGAGATTCATTGAGACGCTAAGATTTTTTGAATTGTTCTAAACATATTTGAAATGTTGGCTGAAAATTCTCTCATAACACAATCTCTTTCACCTTTTAATAATTATATAATTTATCATCCTTGTGATATATTATTACACTAGTTGCCCTTTCACCTTATAAATTGAGCAGAATTTCTGCTTTAATTTTTTTCCGCTACAGCTTTTGTACAAAATGCTCTTTCAAGAGATGAAAAAAAAAAAAAAAAACAAGCATCAGATTTAATTGGTATTTTTTAAGTTAAAAGTTTAATACTCTTAATAATATTATCTGTGGAACTAGCATTTTCAAATTTTCCCCCTCGTTTTTAGCAAGTTCCAACTGATATTTAGATCTTTCTAATTTTAATTTATTTAATTCTAATAGCTTAATAACTTCGGATTTACAATTTTCGATTATGAAAATTGCAAGATCATTAACTGCATTAGAATCTTCATTGCATTCTCCACTTTTTTATTATCTGATTTAATTCATAAACCAACATTTTTTTCATTTATCTCAAAATTTTAGGATGATACTTGATAAACATTTTTGAGTTTCTCTGCTTATACTGCAAGTTGTTCAAATTCTTTGTTTTATAATAAAAAAAAAAAAAAACTAAAGATCTCTATAACAATAAACTACATTTAACTCTTTCATGATTTTAAGATTTAAAAAATATATATTGTAAATTGAAGTACAAAAATACTCAATTTTGTTAGTTTAAAAATAACAAAATTTTTGAGTTCGATCAATTTTCGACAAAAGTAGAGAAAAATTAATTATTTTTATATTTTAGCTGCTCAAAGCTAAATATTTACTTATGAAATTCTTATACGCTGTACCCTTGCGTATTTAACAAAAGCTAACATTTAAGTTCAGGTTTATCGTGTTTATTAACTCATTAAGAAAGTTACTCTTTCTATATGCATATTTCCCCTTATAGAATATGATATCCTTTATCGATGAACCCGGCTGCAATATATAACGCAATATGAAAATATAAGATAATGAGTATTTCGTTATTGTGAAATCAATTGAACAGATAATAAATTTGCCAACTTTTCCAAACCTATTTTATTTGTGTGTGGAAAGAATATTTCCTCATTAGGCTGCAACTTTGTTCGGCTCAAGTGAGAATGGCTGAAATGGGACATAATCTAAGGAGCACGTAACTCCACTTCCCAATTTTCTAAAATTTTTCAACTCCGTATATTTTCCTCGTTGGTCTATTCCCATGTGTATTCCCAACGTACGTGCACGATAAAATGGGAAGGGTAGGAATATTTTGAGGGTTTTATTTAAACTTTGCTGAATTTTTGGAACTTATTTAAATATGAAACATTCGGAGGAGGGGGGGGGGGTAATTTTGAAGCAATAATTATATCTTACTTTATAGCATGTTTTGTAAAAAACGAGAAAAATGTGGAGTTTTCCCCCTCCAAACTGAAAAATAATATAAAAAAGAATCAAAAGTTTTGCGAGAATTTCTTAAATTAGGCATTCCACGAATTTGCTAATTAAACACTTTTGTTAATAATAGAATTTATCCGTATTCATCTTTGGTACTTTTATTACTTGGACAATTTCTTAAGTCCTTTAGAAAGCTAACTTTTAGTTGCACTTTACCCATTTATAATTTAAGATTTTAATTTTAAGTGAAAATACAACTTACAATATAAATTCCATTAAAGTGTAATACATTACTAAAGTGGTTTTTTTTTTTAATAAGCAATTATAATATAAATAGTTTTCATGTATGTTGAAGCATGAATCAAAAAAAGAAAGATTTAGAATAAAAAAAAGGGGAGGGATTTCCCCCTTTTTTAAAACACAAAAAAGGGGGGATTTAGGGGAGTTAAAACCCATCCCAAAACACTTGAAAACCGATAAGATGCATATATAATGCATTGTGTTAGGTACACTATTAAAAAATATATAAGTTCAGGGCTATTTTACTGTGAATTCTTGCATAATTTTACGGGAAATGCCACCCATTTCAAGCTAAATAGTCAAATCCCGTAAATTTCTTGTTTTTATGGGCAAAATCATTTTATCTAAAAGCAAAGCCATTTTTCTTTTATGGGACTTTGCCTGTAATCTTTGTGGCAGAATTTTTTTCTACAGCAATTTTTTACAATGTAAAGATGAATCCATGATGCGTAAAAACAACAGAAAGGAAAATCAGAACTAGGTTATTTAGGGGAGACGCACAACTGTTACAAAACTTCATAATAAAAGTCCCTTCCTCGGTGTAAAATGTATTAAAGAGAGAGGGAGGAATAATAGCAGCATATTTCGTATATACTGCTTCTACTGGTTCTCACTTTGGTTTTCTTTGAGTCCTTTTTTACAAAAAAATTACCAATGGTAACAGTTTCGTTCAAAATAACAGAACTTTCCATCATAATTCCATAACTAATCTACGTAGAACGATATGTTATACACTAAAACCTTCCCTGGAAAATTATCTAACTAACAGTGTAAGTTCCATCAAAATCCATTCAGCAGAACTCGAGTTATAAGCAGTTGGAACGAAATTTCTGTTTGTATGTTATGTATATAGTACATTATGCTCACTTTAAAACGGAATTTTTTTTATTTTAATACTCGCATAACCTCTCATTTAAGTTTCTCACTGCATTATTGAGTTAGTGATTTTTTTCTTGCGAATTTAAAAGAAATTTAATAATTCAAAAATATTGTAAGTTATAAAAAAATCAGTCATTAAGTATACAAATCTTCAAGATATTTTTTAATAGCATGTACTATTTACGTAGGCTTAAGCTTATTAGCGTCATTCGGGAGATACCACGAGGATGTTGACTGAAAATCCGCAATATATAGATTGATTTATATTTATTAATTTCAAGAATATTTTGAATTACAGTTACATGATACGATTAACATTATTTTGAATTACTAAATGTAGAGTAGAATTAGACACTTGTCTCCTCTGTTCACAACCAGTATTTGATTATCCAAAGAAAAGAAAAAAGCAGATTAACCATACGACATTGCAACTCACCTAAACTAAACACTAAACACAACGCAAAGAGAGATTTTCATTTAATGTTGAACATAAATTTTACAATAGTAACCTATTGTAAATTTATGTTTGTTAGTCTATTTGTTGGTTAAAAATGCATTGCCTAAGAATATGCTCGGAATTGTATTTTACTTTTTACTTTTAAGTTTTTAATTTGTAACGGTACGAATATCATCTGCCGAATTTAATATACAGTATTGCGATAAGAAAGCTATACAAGTACGAATACAATTGTGCAATACAAAACACACTTACAAGAGGGAACACTTTGAAAATGAATAATTGTAATTCCTTTATATCATTATTATTGTAAGTTGCACAATATTACCTTCCTGGTTGCTGAAATGTTTTTCAAATATATTTTTTTATTTTTGCACCAGATTAATGCTTGTAGATAACTAATCAATATTTCATTTTCACGTTTTCCCTCGCATTAGGGTGCATCAAATGAAAATGGAACAGCACAGCCACAGAATGAAATGACATTGTTTATTTCAAACGTAATCTCCAAAGTTACAGAGGCACTTGATTCACGGTTTCACCAAATGGTGAATACCCTGATCCTAGAAGTCTTTTGGCTGAAATTCAAATAAGTTTCGAACATTATCCGTGACTTCGATGTCCGAGTAAAAACGGTGACCTATCAAATCCTTTTTCAACGGAACAAAGATGTGGCGATAAGATGACAATGCGACTATGTGATGACGAGGTGATCTTGACCAAGTCGTGTATCCTCATTCATATATTTGCATCCCTTACAGAAATCTTTGAGCCAGTCCTTCAAACAAGCCAATGACACTCCATGTTCTCCGTACACTATCTTTCTTCGCCGATGCATTCTGCAAACCCTCACTCCTTTTCCCACTTATTAACAAATAACAAACCCTACGTGCTCTTTATTCTGCAGACGCTTATGAATAACAATTGACTGCCTACAGGACGATACTGCTGGCCGACCCCCAGCGCATATAGCATGCCCCAGCGAAACTACTCTGTGGAAATCCATTTCCGCAGTAGATGATGTCTTCCTTATTTCCCGCTCTACTTCTAGATATAGTTGTCTCCCTACTCATACAAAATTAAACCAAATTATAGCCACTGTTTCGTTTCATTGGATACGCCCTAATATAATAGATGATTGCAGATGATATAATAAATATACTAAATTCAGGAGGGTACAAAACAATAAAAGAAATTACGTACATTTCAGTCTATTGAAATGATAATGTAACATGTCTTTGAGACAAGTTATTAAGCAATGATTAAGGTATAATAAGATAACTGTATGTTATGAAAGTTCCCAATATGCTAAATATAGTTATACGTCTTATATCAAGGATTTTCCATATTGTAAGTTTAGTATTCGTAAAATGAGCTTTCACAACGAATCTTATGTTTTGAATTGATGAATTAAATGCACTTTGCTGATTGATGCAATCTTTCACATTATCTAATGATTCATTAACCAAAGAAGCATTTACGAGAAAACAGAGTAACATTGCAGCATACCAAATGATAATCATACACATATGAAAAAAGAAAGATTTTATACTTAAGATCAAATACTCGAAAAAGAAAATTTCGTGCAGACAAACCCAACAAACTATACCCAAAAGCCCGGAAAAATGATTCTCTACAAGTGAAACATCCTCCATGATGTTCTTGTGTATATTCAGTAATATTAAAACATCTTCTTCTGTATTTATTGTAATAATTAATTTATTAATTACGCTACGAAGTATCTTGCACAAAAAACTATAATACAAAACAAAACAACAATCTTTAAAGGGTATCCATACCCATATTAAAGTAACTATGAATGCTAGAAATCTGCGCATTACTTTATCATTAAATATCAGACCAAAAAAGCAAGAATCAAGAAAAAATGTGTCCGCATAAAAAGCTTTATACGTGAAGATAAATACCATGATGAAAATCAGACTATTGAAAGTAAATCCTATGAAAATGAATATTTGCAATTTTTTCAGGTCCTTGTAAATGATTGAAACATATTTTTTCCATAGGTGTTCAACAGTTTTTCTAAAATATTTTCTATTCTGATACCAAACCAAAGTTTGAAGAAAGCTACTAATTGACGCTATAAATTCATTTGCTAGAGCAATTGAATCATTTTTATGATTGAAAAATATCGAAGATATCACAACAAACAAATGCAAGATTGAGCAGAAAAGCAAGAATATTTTTCCTCCAACAATAAGAAAATTTCTTAAAAAACTTTTACAGAAACTGGGATCATCTTCAAAACCCAGTATCGTAAAGAATATTTTGAAGATATTGAAAATGGCTTTATACGAAATATCCAAGTCATCAGTATTAAAATCTCTGATTTGTGTATTCGTTATTTTACCAGGTTTACAGTTTCTATCATCATTTGTTTGTTTTTTCAAATTCTTCATTTTTTTCTTTCGATTCTCGCTTTTGTTATTAAAAATACTTCTTTTTTCTTTTTTGTATTTATGTTGCCTTTATTCACATATTCATAGCCTTTCTTTATTAACTCACAGATTCTTCTCAAACCACAAATTTGAACTTATTTCTAAATTATAAGACAGTTGCTAAAGAGTTGGATACAAATTTCTTACGGCAGAAAGTTAATTTTTTATGCATAGAAATTGAATTATTTCAAACTGAAAATTTTATAATATGTACTCGATTAAAATGGAAAAAAAATCTACAGAGTACTTTCTACTACTAGAATACTGAGTACTAATATTCTACCATTCAAGTCCGAATTCCTACTCTTTCTACTACTACAAACATGCATTCATCACACTTTCATCATGAGAAATGTCATATAAGATTTTACAAATTTAGATGGAATATCGTATTCTGAATACATTGAAAAATATTAATATTTGTTATAATTTGTTTAGTGTTGACAGTGAGTTTTAAAAAGCTGTCAGGAACATTTTAAATTTCGGGGAAACAATAAATTCCCTTATTAATATTAGAAATTATCTAAAATATAAACATGTTTTAAATTAAAATACTTTAAAAATCAGGCTCACGCTATATTAGATGTAAGATTTCCGTGCTTGAAGCAGTTGTTTTGTTTCTAACAATATATTACGAGAAAAGTTGACAAAGCTCTACTGTGTCATTTGCTGTTTCTTAGCGACCTCAATAAAATCAATACAGCTGACATTTCAAAATCCAAATGTGCTTTATGCTAAAGATATTTATTTTTATTAAATTGCACTTATTCTAAAGGGGATTCTGAAGCCTCATCAATCAAAATATAGTTTTTTTTTTTTTCAAAAGTTTTTCAATACACATTGATGAAAAACGTTTTAAGGTTTCAAAAATAACGAATTAATAAAAAATAACTTTTTTATGCATGAGGTTTTCGTATCTAATTCATTTTCTAAACGTTATACTTAAGTCAACATTATTGTCCACTTATTTTGATTTAGCCTTAATGCGTCTTAACGTAATTTATGAAGATTACGGTCTATGTATATAATATTGAATATCTATTAATTAAATTAATATTACGATTGATTATTATAATACGCAGAGGTGGTTCCTGTACAGGCTCTGCGGAAAGGCCGCACTCTTTTATTTTGATCCATATTATCGTTAAAATACAATATAATGAGACTTTCTTTTTCTTTTAATTCTTTCTTTATACTACTACTAGCGGGCCCGTCCCGGCTTCGCGCGGGTGGACAGTGTGTCGACTACAATGTAGGAAAGGGATGGGTAAGTAATTTTAAATAAATGTTCTAAATAGGGTAAAAACAGGAGTGAGACAAAATTGCAGTACTTACAAATTGCAGTACTTACCTAAAACCTCTGCTAAGATATGGCGAAATGACCTAAAACTTTCGACGCCCCCCATTTAACCCCCCTTATTGGTAGAATTTCTAAAATCGCTAAAATACGTGTTTAACCATTTTTTTAGCAGATTTGTTATCATTGATGTCATGGTCCTACCTAAAACTGCTGCTGAGGTATGGCGAAATGACCTAAAACGTTCGACCCCCCTCCCCTTTAACACCCGTCGGGGGGAAATTTTCAAACATCCTTTCTTATTGCTTGCCTGAGTTATAACAGCAATGAACTCTCCAAATTTCGTGATCCTGACTTTAATCGTTTCGATTAGGCGTTGATTAGTCAGTCATGCGTTTTAGCTTTATATAATAATATAAATATTAGTAATACTTAAACCCTGAACTGATGTTGTGGCGTCATTTAGTCCCGACGTATTTTTCTACTTGTGTAATTTCTTCATCAATCAATAAGATTCTGTTAAAACTAATAAAGTATATAAGTGATATACATAGTGATATGTTCAACAGACAAATGAAGCCATGTAAAAATACCATTGTTTTTAATATAAAAATATATTTCATTCATTTTTTATACTAGGGAGCTCTTTTTCCAGCAAGCGAAGCTCGCCAACTCCCGTCCCGACGCTGCAGGCTCTAAAAACACTCTAATTTTTAAAATATTACACGATCACGGAAAAATGAAAGATATTATTACGACCAGTGGGAATCTTCTGTAGCTATTCTTTCCCTTTGCAAGGGGAGTTTTTGATTCCCAACGCCGAATTCACCACTCTCGCGACAGCTAAAGGCTGTATTTGTGATTAATTAAGTAATATTCATCAACCATTTGAAAATCAGCTTCTATAAAATGGTTAAGTAAAAAAATACCGCTGCCTCCCGAATTTTTATAATAAAGTTTTTTTTAGACGCGACAAGAAAATTGTTTTAACTATGACGTTTTAAAGATATTTTTTAAACATGATGTAACTTTCCTCATTGAATGCTTTTCGTACATAATAATTTATTTGTTTTAATGTTTTTTTTTTCTTTTTTAATATTCAGGTGTAAAGATATTTTTCAATGCAAAAGTATTTGGAAACATTATTGTTTGGACTTTTATAATGTAATTTTTCACCTTTTAAAGTTTTCTTTTCTTTTTAAATATTCACTTGTAAATATATATTTGTTAATTGAAAGGAAATATTATTAATTGTCCTTTTTTTAAATTTTGTAACAATAGGTTAATAAATGACTGTTTCGAATTATGAAATATAGCTATATTGAATTAATGAAATTTTGAATAAAGAATTTAAAAAAAAAAAAAAACTAAAACATTAAACAGATTTACAAAATGATTGGACACTACACACTGCAACCTAGTATAGTATGAGCCTGCAAAAGATGGTTGAATTGCTATGCATATTTTTTATCCTGTATATCGTTTTAACTGAACTATTTTGACCCAATTTCAACATTAAATAGTGCTTAAAATAATTCTTTGATTTAAAAACTGTGTGCTTTAGCGTGTTTATCATACATTCCTATGTAAAAGTACTAGTTTTCATATTTTTATATGCAATAGTTTTCTTAATTATCGCCGAGAAAGAGCACCGGTCACAAAAAATTCAATTACGGCAGTGACAGCATTAGTTATTTTTTTTTAAATAGAGAGATAAGTTATAATAATAGCTGGGGGAAAATGGCACCATGACGCCAGTTGCAAACAAAAATTTTACGATACCAGTTAAGAGTTAAGCTTAATGTTAGCATCATGTACGATAATGGCGCCAGGTGCATGTAAAATCCGTCGTGGATATAAAGTCCTCCAAGTTACCTGTGAATTACACCTCTGGGGGTGCCTAGTCTGGTGACGATCTCGTCACCAGATCAAGGTTCTAAATTACGAGACCAACTCAAGTAGCGAGGGCATGACGTATGGATGAGCGATGCAGCGAGGAAATAGTAAATATCCCAGCATCTCACATCCGTCCGGTATGACTTCGCTACACTGCGCAGTGCTGAACCGCCTCATCCAAAACTAATTAGCAACCGGCCAACTAAGAAAAAGCAATTAAAGCAACAAGACGCACTGAAGCCACGTCGGACTATAGATTTAACAAACACATCTTCACCAAGCGGAGAGGAGGCGAATCCTTGCCCTGTTACCAGGTATCAACCCTTTAAGCTAGGCAAAAGCCTGGCAGGTAGGGGCCTGGTCAGCGGTCTAAAAAGAAAAAAAAAAGAAAAGCTTAATGTTAGTAACCATTCTCTAGTTCATAAAAATACTACAAAATTCTCGTTTAAAGGAATTCTGTTCTTCACAATTACAGTGACGTGATAATTGACTGCTCTGTGAATGCGCACATATCTGAGATAACAAGTTGCGCGCTAGGTAAAATGCGCACTGCTAGAGATAAACATATGAAAATATCAATCCATGTGTTTAATTCAAAGGTGTATGATTATGTACGATACGATAAACCAAATAAATATTTTGAGGTGTATAGTATATATACAGTGATGGCCAAAAGTGTGGACTTTTTTGAAAGTTTCATATTTTTCAACTTTGTGTGCTTGTAGAATATATTAATTTTCACTTAAATACAAACGTTTATATATCAAATTGAAGGTAATTTAATGTAGAATTTAATAATAAAAACAGTATTACAATATCTGTATTACAAAAAAAAGTTATGCAACTAATAGTAAGATCTATCTTAGATTTGCATTTTTTTTAAGTGATAGTTACACAATCAATATTTAGTAGGATAACCCATATTTTTTAAGACAGCTTCACAGCGTCTTTTCAACGAGTGAACGAGTGTTTGGAGTTCATCTTTCGTAATCACATGGTGCCTAGAATCAATTATAACTTAAATAAGTTGTATTTTATTGGATGGACGTTTTTTTCGTACAAGAATTTTCAAACGTCGCCACAAATTTTCAATTGGATTGAGATCAGGGCTGTTTCCTGGCCATGGTAATATATCTAAGCCTTTATTTTGAAACCATGCTTTGCATACTTTTACTGTGTGGCATGGAGCTGAATCCTGCTGAAAAATAAATGGTGCGTTGTTGGGGAAGAGATCCCTGATGGAAGGTATCAATTTTGGTTCCAGGACAGTTTAGATGTATTTTTTGGCATTCAGGATGCCATCAATCACTTGAATTCGGCCCACACCATCTGCCGACATACATGCCCAAATCATGACATTTGTTGGGTTTTTTGTAGTTGCTTCAATGCAATCAGGAAGAAGTGCTTCTCCTACTCTACGTCTCATACTTGCTTCCATTGATTTTCTGACCTTTTAATGTGTTATTTTGCCTACTTAACTCGTTTTTCGCATTGCTTTTGATTTAAATATGGTTTTTTCCTTGGAATTCTAGCTTGTAGTATCCTGATAACCTTCTTCTTATTGTTCTTGAACTTACTGCAATACCCGCTGCATTCATTTCACATCTAATGGCATCTGATGAAATTTTTCTATCTTGAAGGCATAGCCGTTTAATTTTTCTATCGGCAGTAGCACTTGTGCATTTTTTTCCGCCTGATTTGGCCTTATTTTCCACTGATTTCGTTTTTTCATAACGTAAACAGAACTTTCGTACACCAGAACAAGTCACTGAACCACCAACTTGTCTTGCAATTTCAGCATAAGAGAGGCCATTTTCTCTCAATATGACAATTAGGCTTCTTTTTGTAGATGTCCAATTAGTTCTTCTTGTTGATGACATTGTTTAAAATTAGTTTAATTAAATAAAAGGACTTTAAATATTCAAAAGCAGCAATACTCTATTTAATTGTACTAGTATGCATCATTCCGCAAAATTTTTCTACAACAATAACTCTTTTACCATCCAAATAACCTAAACTATAGTTACAGACATTTGATTGGTCCTCAGAACAGTGTTTGTGATTGGCTAGTACGCTTTTATTACAAAACACGTCCTCATTCAAAGCAATTTGTGTTTGTTTGTTCTACTAAAATGAGCATAACTTTTTTTTTGTAATAGAGATATTGTAATACTGTTTTTATTATTAAATTCTACATTAAATTACCTTCAATTTGATATATAAACGTTTGTATTTAAGTGAAAATTAATATATTCTACAAGCACACAAAGTTGAAAAATATGAAATTTTCAAAAAATGTCCAAACTTTTGGCCACCACTGTATATGTGGGGCCTAAAGCTTCTCACTAGACGGAGTAGCAAGCGTGCTCGCAGATAGAAATCCTACATTAGAGACTAATATAGGATCTCTAATATACTCTGTAATATAGGATCTATAGCTCATAGACGACGAGTCCTGCTACGAGGTTGAAGCGGAAAGGCGAACTACAGTGAAATTAGAATTCGCTGTTGGCGACGTAAATGCGATTCTAAGCTTTTGACGTTCTGAAAGACTAAGCGTTGATATGCTCTTTTCGAGTCATTTGTAAGACGTGAAGCAAGTAATTTTGTTTATACTTATCTCGATGAGTACCTGCTGTTCTCGAGTTGTCTTCATGTTACATATTCTACTACTTCGTCTTGTCTCAATAAATGTCTTTGTTAATGGTTCACAATGTTTTTCTTGGGTATTAAGGTGTTTTTCCTACAAATTGGCCTCATAAATATGTTCTATCATCGTGCCTACTCATAGTTACCTTCGAATATAATAACTAACAAGCTGACGATAAACGAATCATTTTACTGTCAAATGTTCGTTCCACTCCAGTGTGCTATTTTAATCATATTCGGTATTACGGTACGGATTACGTAATCATATTCGTACCGTAATCATATTCGGATTACGGTAAAAAATCATAATTTTTTATTCAAGTAAATATTTTTATTCTTTTAATACCTATGCTTTTATGACCTCATAAAAATACAGCTAAAAACGGAAAAAGCCGATAAAATTAGGCTGCTACACACTCTCATCTTTAATAAAGATAAATTTAGAAAAAAATTTAAGAATTTTCGTCATTTCCCTGATTCAATTTTGCATTAGATCACGCTGAATTCAAGACTAAATTTAAAAACATCACCGATAATTTTCACCAGCTACAGGTCATCACCATCGCTAATTTGTTGCTCTTAGAAATAAATGGCACCAAAAAAGAAATTGCACCCCGTTTTTTAAATGCATTATCTGACCATAGAAATTCCAAAGAAACGTTCACAACGAACTCTGTTTCTGAGACTGAAATTGATGAAACACCTCAAATTCATAAAATTCATATGACAGTAAGATCAAGATCATTACATCATTTCATCAAACCTACTACCAGATAATATGACGTCGGTATCACATCCTCGTTTTTTTCGAAAACCGGTATCGCATCCTTGTTGTATTTATAGTGACTTTGAAAGTTATACTTTCTTTCGACGCAGTTCTTTCCAGAATATTGATAAATGGATCCCTAATTTTTATGATGTCATTAGAGTGTGTTAAATTTGTCTGATTGTCATAAATTCATGTTTGCTAAACAATCCCAAAAAGGAAAAGCTCAGTTGTTGATTCAAGCTGAAAGTCACATAAATCCGTGGGTTAAACTAAAGCAACTTCTTTCATCGGAATTCGCTTCGTCATATAATTCTGCCGAGTTGTATTATGACATGTTGAATAAGATTAAGTTCTTTTTTTAATTACAAGAGAATGAATCTATATGGATATTTTCTTATCATGAAACAGCTATGTGCGAGCAGTAACATTGAGGATTCTGTCCTCATGCAGTATATTATTAATTGCATACTTGATCCCGTCTTTAGAAAATCAGTTTTATATGGATGTCAAACTATTTTAAAATTTAAACAGAAACTCAAAATTTACGACTAAATTCCAACTGATTATGGAATACGAAAGCCAGTAAATAATTCAAATCTGAAATTCCAGTCAAAGAGAACCTTTTCGTGCCAAAGCTGACCTCCTTTCCTTCAACTGCGGTCAAGCCAATCGTAAAAGTAAGTCAATGGAAGCGTAACCATCATAACCATAAAGGTCCTCGTTGTTTCAATTGCTAGAAAATTGGCCGAAAACTTTTCGAAAGTAAGATTGGAAAAAAAACTTTTCTAAAAACTATGATGACATCAAAACAAGTGCTAGAAATTTCCGCCATCCGCACTCAAATAGCATCATCTCAACGCTCCACGTTTTGGAATGTAGTTGTCAGTATACATTATTGGTATCTCTGCTTGATTTATTGTGCTTTTCCAGAATTTTTGCTGGCAAAGCATTTTTTCTTCAAATTTTCCTTGTAACATCTTCACTTTTCTCAAAGTTATTAACGAAAACTCGACTTCAGTTAGAGGAAACACTAATACATCTGTATAACACCTGTATTTTTAACTGAATAAATGGATTGCGACCCACGTTCCTGCGTTATTATTTCTGAATTGAGTTCCTGGCCTCTCTACAAATTATTAAGCAGCATTCTGAATCACTATACATATATGAGTGTGTGTTTGTGTATACATACATACTGATTATTTTTTACCATAAATATTATCAATATTAGCAAATTCCTGTAAAAAAAAAAAGAAATTAAGGGAAAAGAAAAGAAGAGAAACTAGAGTATAAAGATAACATATCAATCAAATTAAAATCGCCCCTTTCCTTGAAATGATTAAAAAGGGTAACATTGGTTTTTGAAAATTTTCACTTTGAATATTTTTTGCTTTAGTTGTTGTTGTTGTTGCCGATTTCAAAAACTTTCCTGGTAGTTTCCAAAACTTTTCTATACAAACATCGTTCATTTAATTTTATATTTTACTAAAATATATGACGGTTTCAAAAGTAAAGGTAAAATTTAAACACAAAACATTTTTTTTTCTCATATTTATCAGTTACCGTTAACTGATTAAGTTATTGATTTACTTATTAAGAAATTGTCTGTGAGACAAAGATAACAACGTATATTACAATATCTTTTTTTTTAATATTATTATTACAGAACCCAATACGCTAACAGTTAAATAAAAAAATTTGTAAAAGGTTTTGTTTTGGTTTTACTTACTGCATGCAATTCACTCGAGGAAGGATCAAAATCCAACTTTATAAAAAGTAAGCTTTTGATAAAAATTTACAATTATATTTTTAATATTCTTTTAATAAATAATGAGCCTTTTTTTAACCTTTATTTATTGCTTTGCATATAACATGTTTTTCATTTGCATATTCATCGTTTAGAAATTTTATATCAGTAAGACAGAAGTGAGATAATTGATTTATTTATCTGTCTATACAATAAAACATATCCAAGTAAAATAATGGGAAAAGCCAAGCAGCAGAGATTCCAGATAAAACCCGTAAAAATATAGGTTTTTCCCGTAATAACATCATTCTAAATTCATACTTTCATGACGCAGATTTACAGGATTGGTACTTTAGCTTAAAAAAGTGGCATTTCCCACAAAATTATGTTGTAAGTAGGGGAGACCGGGGCAAGATGACTATGCTAACAATTTTTGTTGTTTATTAATTTATTTTGAAGTAATAGTAAAATTAATTTTACATGAACTGATAGAGTATATACCTTTGTAGTATTAAATACATTACCATTTAATTTTTCAAATAAAAAAAATAAAGGATAATTTTATTTTTTCATAACATTAACAAATCGTCATCTTGCCCCAGTACTGGGGCAAGATGACTTTGGCCTTGGGGCAAGATGACAACACTGAAAAAGATTGAACATATTTTATCTTTTGAATATGTTACATGGTTTAACAAATGATAACTGTGTTTTTACATCTTACAAAGTATCAAACTAAGCATAATGCATTGATTGTAACGTAATTTTGAAGTGTTTAGTTGTGCAGCTAACAATAGTCACAAATAAAAAAGCCATTTTCATAATTGGAACATTCCTCATGCCACCACTCTTGGCATTTACAGCACTGGATCCATTCTTCTGTTGGTGGGTCACAATGCCGGAAGTTGGCCTTAAACGCTTTTTGAATTTTTTGGAAGGAGGGGGACCAGCGGGGGAGGGGGGAGGTCTTGACCCCGTCGAACGGTACTCTCCTCGTACCGATCGGACGCTTGGAAGTGGAGATACGGACCCCGATAGGGTTTTTCTTTCGGGAGGCTAGGGGGGGCTTAGCGGATGGCAAAAATGTCTTCCTCTGGTCGCCCCCTTTTGAACGACACCTCCCCCGATCCCACGCGCCCCTTAGCCCCAGAGGAGATAGAAGCGCAAGGTCGTGCGAACAAACACACAGACAAACAAGCGTTTCAGGATTTAAATAGAATGGACAACATAGTTAGTTTAATAAATTCCGAAACACAGGGCCAGATGACGAGCTCGTCATCTTGCCCCTGACTGCCTGTTTAAAAATATTCGTTTTCATTGCCATGAAGTAAGGCGATTAATTGACATTTATTCATGGTAATAGGTAGTATTTAAACTAAGTTACTCATAAATATTAAACAGAAACGATATATCTTACCTGTATCTGTAGCAGAGCTTATTTACACATGCATAAAAGTTATAACTTGGCAGCTGAAAACAATCAAAGCTTCACAACTGACACAAAAATGGCGATTTCAGCGTCTCTATAGTATTGTTTAACGAACGGCCGATAGGAGAGCCAGTAGTGTCCGGTTGATGCTGCCACCTAGCAGAAAACGGAAAAATTAAGACATTCGTCATCTTGCCCCACTCTTCATCTTGCCCCGGTCTCCCCTACCCGCGAGAATTTACATATTTTTCACAGAGTGTGTCTATTTATTATTTTCTTTTCTCTCTCTCTCTCTCTCTCTCAGATTGTTTAAAAAAATCGCTTTTCATATTTCTTAGTTTTCTTCAACTTCGACAAGTAGTTTTCTTTCCTAACACAAGAAACAATTAAAAAAAAACAAAAAAAAAACCATTATAATAATGAAAATAAAAACACAGCTTGTTTCAAAATAACTCTGTCTTTCTTCGGTAAATTTTGGTAATGAAAGACAAGGTTCTTCTAAAACACATTGCGCTTTTTCCTTAATAATTTGTATTGTGTTTTTAAAAGTCTTTCTTCCTTTTGTATTGTGTTTTACATCAGTATTTGTAACATTTGCGATAGTTTTCTCTCTCACTGCTCAGTGCGATATTGGTGGGTTTCTGATGACTTTATAAAATAATTTAGTTTGTATGAGTTGAAAATTTTGAAATGTGAGTGAAAAATGCCCAGGACCATAGTCGAACCCATGATCTCTGGCTTAACGTGAAATCATTCTAACAACCGAACTATCCTGGGCAACTCTGGTCGACACAGTTCACTCAGACAACCGTCTGGTATTAACATCCAAAACTATTTAATTTGTTTGGATGCATTTTTGCCTTCTCAAATCTAATTTTTCTTCTTCTAATTTCTGTTCTAGAAATTGCCTGCAAATTATAATGGTGATGGATTTTTTTTTACATAAATAAAATAAAAATAAAAAATACTTGAAGTACTGAGTTTAAATTGTGTATACACACATTTAAAGACTCTACAAACTGATTTCTGTTGAAATTCTTAATAGTTATAATACATAATCTTGCTGGTTAATTATTTTTTGCTGTTTTATACGTCTTTGGTCTTACAGGTGTGCCTTTAAATAAACTTTTTGACGAATATTTGTCAAAGTATCAGCATGGAAGGATTTACCGCCATCCGTGTGGCTCGCCATGCCAAGGTACTAAAATATGTAAGTAATTTGACGAAGTGTACAAGCAGTTTTTATGTAATTATTTGAGCATTATTTTAAATATCTCAACATCGTCTTTAATGGTGTTTAATATTTACAATTAAAACAGGTTTACTGCAGATTAAAGTAATTTTATTCGTTAAATAAAAAATAATGAAATATTCTAACTTATATTAAAGGTAACCCATTACGTTTGAGTTTGACACCTTTTTTTTTTCTCTTTCTTTTTAATAAATTAAAAATGAAAGTGTATTTTTAAAAATATATATTTTTTGCTACATTTTATAGATTTTTTTTTTGTTTATTTATTCTATTTTCTATTTTCTAGTACTTTAACTATTTTCGTTGGTATATTTTAGCGAGCATCGTTTGCTGCATAATTTACTCCGTTGCTATTGTAACACGTAGATAGTTGTAAGCATAAATAATATTTGGTGATTTATCACTTGCGCCCGGCTAATGGAAAATTAATGATTAATTTGTGATTAAGTTCTAAAAATATTAAAATGTTGTATTGTCATCGGAAATACACCTGTTTACACACACACACACACACACACACACACACACACACACACACACACACATATATATATAATTTTAGCATATCAGAAAATAAGTGAAAAATCCTTTACAAAATTGCATCTTTAGATACATGAACCAAGTTGTTAAATAAAATAGTGTAATGAGTAGTATAATACTGATTGTTTCAATTAAATTAGTACATGAGTAAGTTATTTTGATGCAATTTCTTTTTAATCTTTATCATTTTAAGGTGAGGGGAGGGGGGGGGGATTCCAATATTTGATGCTTACAAAAAATGTTTCTTAAGGGTCCTCTTCACACACTTGAAAACACCCGCTCGCCAATGTTAATCCTATGGAGCATTATTTTTCTAATATCTCGTTTGCATTTCAATATTTTTAAACGATTTTTTTTTTTTTGCATTGGATAGCAGAGATCAATTTCTATTTCCACCGTTGATTACTTTTTCGATTTTCTTTCCGGATTTTTTTTTTACGAAGATACTTTTACTTTCGGAACCGGTTTCGAAAGTAAAAGTATCTTCGTAAAAAAAATCCGGAAAGAAAATCGAAAAAATAATCAACGGCGGAAATATAGATACGGAAATATAGATCAACGGCGGAAATATAAATAATCACTTTGCTGATTTTTCATATGTTTTTTTGTATGGGAATTTACAAAAATGACTGTAATTTTTCAGGAATTTTGTCCGATATTTAAGCCGGTAGCTTATTACGCTCCCAATATTGCATAAATTGTAAGCGATCAGTTTTATATAAGTATAGCCACAATTTATGTACATTTTCGTAACTCTCATCATGAAAAAAATTAATAAAAAAACGTGTTTTTCAAAAAACGCTTTTAAAGTTTTTATTTCTGAAAATCCTTTAGAAATATTATCTTTAAGTTCTTAAAATTCTTGACTTAAATGTTGCACCTTTTTAATCTCAATATTACAAGTTTTTTTTCTTTCTTTAGGCCCGTCAGACGTCAACTTCCAATTACTTATATACACACTTTCGGTTTGAGAGCTGAAACTAAAACAGCCATAACTACACTTCCAATGATCTTTCAAAGAAAACGAAAAATGTTTTAGATATCTAACGGTATACAATATTTCAAATAAAACAATAAAAAATCATTGTTGTATTTGGCAAAAATTGTCTATTCAAGCGTAGATACCATAAACAATCTGGAAAAAGGTAAGAAATAAAGAACTACGAGGTTGAACTCTTCGAATTTAGAAGATTTTTTTTTTTTTTTTAAGTACCTACAAAACTAATTACAATTAAAAAAAAAAACATCAACACACTGAAAAAAATTGATTTTACAATATAATACAGACATCCCAGCTGCCAGTATTATACCGCAAAATTAACAGTAATAAACAGTAAAGTAAGCAGTAATACGCTGCCGCGTATGCGCGGTAGCTCCCTTTATAAAAAGAAAACTCCCCTTAATTTTATTTTATTAAATTCTGTTTCATATCACACCATTTTAAAACCTTATCAAGGCATAAATTTCGTTGAATCGTTGGAATTCTTGACGGAACTGCCATTGATACAAGTAGAATTTAGGTTCTCCAAGAGTACTGATAGAAGTAAAAATCACTCCCAAAAAATATTCCAATAATTCATTCAGCGCTCTTCTAAAATTCTTCAACAGTATCTAGGCACATATGAACCTAAAAGCTGAGAAACTTTCCCCTTAAATATCAAATGTAAATGTTTATTTTGAACGTATTCATCCGAAGATTTCCTTACCGGACACATAAAAGTGGTTTTGTTTTTCTTTTAAAGTTGAAAAATGAGTCGCCATTCATCAATGTTAAGATTAGTTTAGGGATAAATTTTACACATTCACGCTAGATGCACGTATTCTTCGATCATCTATCCTTACAAAGTATCTGTAAAGTACAAAGTCTTGGACATG
Source organism: Maratus michaelseni (assembly GCA_963931845.1). Classification (NCBI taxonomy): domain Eukaryota; kingdom Metazoa; phylum Arthropoda; class Arachnida; order Araneae; family Salticidae; genus Maratus; species Maratus michaelseni. The sequence goes on from OZ007596.1 coordinate 192,955,082, forward strand.
AAATGTAAATTAAAACTATCAATTTTTTTTTTCATTTCATGTTACTGGTAATCAGGAATCTGAGGTTACTCCATCTGTTACTGAATCGCCACAAGAATCATTGTCTCCATCTCCTGAAAAGAACAAAAGACGTCTATGTAAGTTATTAGTCGTTTATTATTTTTGTGATAGTTAAACATTTATTAATTTATTTTTTATCAAACCAGAAACAGCTGTTCTACTTTTAGATAAAAGATTAAGCTTTTTACTACAAAAATACTTTGAATAATTTTCTTTCAATTTATTTTTACAGTAATATTTATTACGTAGCACAAAAGAAATATACTGTAAAACTAAAACATGAATAAAAACTTGAATCAATATTCACTCTTCCTCTACTTATTCATATCGGGGGTTTCACACCCCCTTCTCCTCTGGACTACATAGCCCCACAGATCCCAAGTGAAAACTTAACAAAATAGAACACATCTCTAATCTTGAACTCACAGAATTTGTACATAATAACAAATTAGCAATTATCTAGATTTGCCTGCATGGTGGCGTCACCTGTTATTATAACAGGAAATTAAAAAGCATATTTTATCAAGCATACCGCCCCTCTTGAAACCTCTGAGGGGTTTCAAACAAAAAACAACACAAGCTTAACATTTGCAAGTGAAAAAACTTATATATATATATATAATATATATATTAGACGCATAGAATAACAAAATTCAAAACATTAAAATTTGAAAATAATGGACACAATATAAACATAAATGAGCAACAAATTAATCTGAATTTATACAAATCTCTAATACAATTAACAAGGCAACTTCATAATAATACACGATTTCTGAGTTCAATAAATTGAAATAATTTGCATTAGGTAATATGGCAATTTTTGAAACTACTCTTTCGAAAATTCCATTTTGTGTTTTTACTTTCACCACTCTTACCTTATTGTCATTGTCAAAAAATACATCTACAACTCTTCCTAAAAACCATTTACAAGCTGGAAAATCCTCTTATTTTATTACAACCATATCTCTAATTTTAAAATTATTTTTTGCTATCACCCACTTATTTCTTTGTGGTTGTGTATTTAAATAATTGTTCTTCCACCTTTTCTAGATAACCTGAACCATTTTAGTTGTATTTGCCAAAGTGTTAATCTATCATCCTCAATGTCCTTAAACTTTTATTCAGCAATGGCGTTAAGTGGGTGACCAATAAGAAAATGTCCTGAGGTCAAGACACCCAAGTCTTGTCTGAACTGAATGGCGTAGATGGGTACGAATTCAAAATTCCTTCAATTTGGATAATTATTGTCAGTTATTCTTCATAAGTTAATTTAGAGTTGCCCATAACACGTTTTAGGTGATATTTGAAGGTCTTGACTCCTACCTCCCATAAATCTCCAAAATTAGTCGCTCTTAGAGGAATAAATTTTCATTTAATACATTTGGATAACAAAGAATTAGCAAAGTAGTTGTCAGCCTTGTTTACTAAAGCAACTTTTAAAGCTCCAAATTAGTTTTACAAAGTTTGTAGCATTATCACTAAAAATTTGATGAGGTTTGCCGCATCTAGCAAAAACCTCTTTAACGGGGCAATAAGTGTCTCAAATGTTAAATTACTAACTATATTCAAATGAACTGCCTTGGTTAACATGCAAATAAAAATGCAAACATACATCTTGTGATATATACCTTTACGCTGACCGTTGTATCTAATCAAAAATGGACCACAGAAGCTGGCGCCCGTACAATTAAATGGAAAATCTACATTTATTCTTTCTTTCGGAAGTTCACGCATAATTTCTTATGAAATTTTGGTTTTCCTTTGAAACATGTAACATAAGTATATACAATTTCCCTACAAATAGCTCTGTTGTTTAGAGGCCAAAAGTCTCTGCGAACACAATAAAGTAAATTTTGTGATCCAATATGCAACTGTATGCATAGTGAAACTCAATGATCAGTTCAAAAAGTCTGTGTTTAGAGAGCAGTACTAATGAATGTTTTCGAAAATCACATAAAATGGTATCTTAAAGACGACTTCCTATTCTGATTAACTTATGCTTATCCAAGAAAGAATTAAGTGAAAGCAATATACTTTTGGTTGGTATTTCCTTGCCCTAAGATAACAATTTGAATTCAGAATTAAATTCCTTCTGCTGCACAGTACGTCTCAAATGTTGTTCCGCTCTCTTCAGCTCGGCGGTGTCAACATACCTGAACCCTTTGCTTGTGATTCCTTAAGATTCTGGATGAACCTGAGAGTACTTTTAAATTCACATAATTACAAGTTCTTATCATTTTTCTCAAATTCAAAAACTGTGGAAGAATGCTCAGTTTGTTGTGTTATGTTTATATAATTCTATATCAATGTCGTTAAAATATGTTTAGATCTCCTTTATGGCATAAAATGAATGCGTTAGAGTTTATTTTAGCTCATACCGACGTGATGTTGAATATTTTGAAAATGAATGGTTCAAAACGATACATTGAAATTAATCCCTTTTTTTTTTTGGCAATAACTGTTCGTATTTTATGATGTGACTGTATTTCAAGAAAGATATATCATTGGGTTTTGATCGTAAGCATTTACAAAAATTTGAAAAATGCCACCACAGAATGAGTTATTTCATATCTCTCTAAAATTTGTGAAAAAAGTTTGATATTCAACCGAATCTAGTCAAATTAATAAATGAGAGAAACAGTGTTAAATCTTACCTTTGCAACATAATTAATTTTACAAAAAAATAATGCTGTTTTATTATTTATCTTTTCCACTCTACAAATACACGAAATAGCTTGAATTTTGCACCGAAATTCTTAAAGTTATTCCATATGATACCCTTGAACTCTACGCTTCATGAAATACAGATCCCCTCCCTCTGTCCTCCAGTTACTTAGTAACGTTATTTTCCGACGATTGTTTTGTTTTCTAAGAAGAAAAAGAAAAGAACTTTTAAAAGCAGAAAAAGATTCTAGTTTTAGCCAGGATTTGGGGGAAATCACCACTGTGGCAGTGTTGTCAGTTTGACCTTCTTTTTTATTCAGAAATTGCACATTCAAACCAGAAATTTCAAATAGTAACTTTTGCTATATTTAATGACAGACACTTTGCGATTACATTAAGTAAAAAATTTTCTTTCGGAATTTCTGGTGTGAATTCCGAATACCTGAATAATAACGGAGGCCAAATACGCAACCCTGCCACTGTGGACGTATTTGATGTTATTCATTTATACACTCATTCGTTTTCGGACGTTTTATGCATATTTTTTTCAGATGCTGTTTTGATCCTGACAACATATATTCTGGGGCTAGGTAGCATAATTATTGGTAAGTAAAATAACATAAATAGTTATTTTTCTTTGTAACTATTTTGGTAATTTTAAAAATTCCTTTAAAATTCCACAAATTCATCAAATCGTGTGAACATTTTCTATAATACGATAAAAATCTAAGTATATTTTAATTGTTATTTGATTAAATACCGGATGCGTAATAAATTCATTAAAACTTTAAAAACTCATTAAAAAGCAAGAAATGGTGCTAAACAATTGCGCACGAAAGAGATTAGAGGGAGGTCGGATTTTTTTTATAACAAAAAAAAATAGTGGTTTAAAAATTTACAGATAGATGGCGTGGCATGCATAATATGAAGCCATAGATTAACATAGAAGATAAGACATTATCATAGAGCTTAATGGTAACAAAGAATATAGAATAGATAAGAACTACAGCTTAGAAAAAGCGTAACTGTCGCCATCTATCGCTAGCTTTATCATAAAATTACGGATTGGGATATGAGGAGAAAACAACCATACAGGATGACGCGGCCTGAACGCGGCAAGGCGGGAACTTTGCTAAACCTCTGACGACCTTGACATGCGCGCGCATTCTAGATGAAAACAATAAGAAAAGCCCGCGCTTGTTTTTCCACCTATTCTTATCTGTTTTGAGACTTCGAGCCAACAGGTCTTTAGAATATTTTAATTATTTGATATAAATAATCTTACGCTCTATTTAAAATTATATATTAAACAGTTTAACAATTTAATAAAACTGAACTGAAATCTTTATTGAACTTCTTAAACATACTTAATATAAATATTATATAATATTAATAGCACTAGAATACAAAACTATAAAGAAAATTAAAAGGGAGATTGAGTTAGTGCAAAAAGGAAAATACTTGTTTTTAAAATAGATGAAAGTTTATTTTACTTGTAATATTGTACTCGAGAAAAACTGATGTTTAATGTAATGTTACATTTCATTTTTAAATTTGCTGTATAAGAAAAACCATTTATTATTAATATAAAACATTTAAATTAAAGGTGAAAAGTTTTCTAAAAGCCTTTTGCTACTTCGGTATTGATATGCTGACTTCACATAAGGAAATTTACTATTTCATGAGATTCTAAGATGTTAATGAAAATACTTAATCACTATTTTCTATAATTTTGTTTATGACATTAACTGTATGTGAACAAAGAATAAAAAATTACATTAACAGTGGATATGTGCAGCTGACTGTTATAAAGAGAGCACAAGAAAGGTAAATAGCACTGAAAAATATAGCAATAGTAAACAAATTATATAAATATCCATTACAAAAGCACATTAAAGCTTGATAATTTTAAAAATAATAAATTTGCTCTATAATGAAACAAAAATGTACAGTTGATAACATTTGTGTTTTATTCCATTTTAAGCTTTACTAATCAATTTTATAGTAATACTCTCATCTTCTATTTCCAAGGTTTACAAGAAGATAATTTTTCAAACAACCCATTACATTTTTTACAATTTATAAATAAAAATAAAATATTCTAAAATTATACTTTGCTTTCTTATTGATTTATTGAAAAAATAAAAGGAATTTCTTTTTTAATTATGATACTTTTATTGACTTTCAAAAATTGCAATGAAAAACAATTTGATTAAACAATAACATTGGCTCTTGTGGTATAAATTTTCCTTAATATTTGAAACTGGAAAAAATTAAAAAATAAATAAATCTCAAAATATATTATTCTAGGTGAATGAGCAGCTAATCCGTCCAAATGCAGAGTATTTTAAGTGAATCTAAGAAAATACGATAAAATATAAATTTTTATCTATTTTTTTCGATTCACAGAGATACAGTTGTCAGTTGAAAATGCAGTCTCAATTGTCCATTAAAGAGAAAACACATGAATATCTTGTTTTTGTTTTATAACAGAATAAAACATAAATAATTTATTTTATACGATCTGAAAAAGAGGTAAAACTGTATATGTCTTAAAAGAAAATATATTTTTTTCAGTTTATTGCTTAACATTTACAAGAAGATAATCTTTCAAATAATCTACTCCATTTTTTACATTTTGTAAATTAGAAAAATATTCTAAAATTATACTTTGCTTTCTCCTTCATTTATTCAAAAAATAAAAGGAATTTCTTTTTTAATTATGATATTTTTATTGCCTTTCAAAAATTGCAATGAAAAACAATTTGATTAAACAATAACATTGACTCTTGTGGTATAAATTTTCCTTGATATTTGAAACTGGAAAAAATAAAAACAAATAAATCTCAAACTATATTATTCTGGGTAAATGAGCAGCTAATCCGTTCAAATGCAGAGTATTTCATTTGAATCTAAGAAAATGCAATAAAATATAAAATTTTATCTAATTTTTTCGATTCACGGAAATACAGTTGTCAGTTGAAAATGCAGTCTCAATTGTCCATTAAAGAGAAAACACATGAATATCTTGTTTTTGTTTTATAGCAGAATAAAACAAAAATAATTTATTTTATACGATTTGAAAAAGAGTTAAAACTGTATATGTCTTAAAAGAAAAAAATGTTTTTTTCAGTTTATTGCTTAAGATAATCTTTCAAACAATCCATTCCATTTTTTACAACTTGTAAAAAAAAAAAAAATTCTAAAATTATACTTTGCTTTCTCATTCATCTATTGAAAAAAATAAATAAAAGGAATTTCTTTTTTATTATTATGGTATATTTGTTGACTTTCAAAAATTGCAATGATAAGCAGTTTGATGAAACAATAACACTGGCTCTTGTGGTATAAATTTTCTTTAATATTTAAAACAGAAAAAAACAATCTCAAAAAATATCATTCTGAGTGAATGAGCAACTTATCCATTGAAAGGCAGAGTATTTTATTTGAATCTTTAAAAAAAAAAAAAAAAAAAAAAAAACGATAAAACATTAATTTTTATCTATTTTTTTTCTTAAAAGTAATGATTCACAGAGATACAGCTGTCAATTAATTGAAAATGCAGTTTCAATTGCCCATTAAAAAGGAAACACATGAAGTTGAAATATCTTGTTTTTTGTTTCTGTTTTTAGCAGAATAAAACAAAAAGAATTTATTTCATACGATCTGAAAAAGAGTTAAAACTGTATATGTCTTAAAAGAAAAAAAAAATATTTTTTTCAGTTTATTGCTTAACATTTACAAGAAGATAATCTTTCAAACAATCCATTCCATTTTTTTACAACTTGTAAATAAAAAAAAAATATTCTAAAATTATACTTTGTTTCCTCATTCATTTATTGAAAAAATAAATAAATAAAGGAATTTATTTTTCTTTATTATGGTATATTTATTGACTTTCAAACATTGCATTGATAAGCAGTTTGATGAAACAATAACACTCTGGCTCTTGTGGTATAAATTTTCTTTAATATTTAAAACAGAAAAAAAAAATCTCAAAAAATATTATTCTGAGTGAATGAGCAACAAATCCATTGAAGGGCAGAGTATTTTATTTGAATCTAAAAAAAATACGATAAAACATCAATTTTTAACTATTTTTCTTTTTCTTAAAAGTAATGATTCACAGAGATACAGCTGTCAATTAATTGAAAATGCAGTTTCGATTGCCCATTAAAAAGAAAACACATGAAGTTGAAATATCTTGTTTTTTGTTTCTGTTTTTAGCAGAATAAAACAAAAAGAATTTATTTCATACGATCTGCAAAAGAGACAAAAAAAATTCTCAAAAGGAAAAACTAGTCGTTGGGGGCCACCGTAATACTTACCCATCATGTATATGTATAATGTAAAATATTAAAATAAAAATGTGTAAACTACTTATAAAATGCATTGCAATTCAAATAAAATCGTGGCTTGATGACGTCATAAAAAGGCTCGATTACTGAATTGCTTGAAAGAGGTTTTTCCTTATAACTCCAAAAATAATACTCCTATTAACTAGCGGTTTATTGCATCTGATTAAGCGTCAAATTTCCAATTAAAATATATCTTTGAAGTGAAATTTGGATGAAATACAGGGTCATGAAAAATCGAAGAGTGTGGAAAATAGGATTACAAATATCTCGGCAACTCATTATCCGATCGACTTCATGTTTTATGCAAAATTTATGTTTTTTTATTGTTTTTTATATTTACTACTTAAAATAAACAATTTCGAAAATTTTTATATACCTTTCATCAGAACGAATATTTCGAGAGTCCGAAAAAAAAATGTTCCGGTTAATCGAGGTTATTGAAATGAAATAGGCTACTTCCCATTATTACATACTAAGTACATACCAAATTGCAAGTCTCTATCTCAATTTGTTCGGGAGATAGAGCGTTTACAGACACAGAGACACACACACAGACACACACACACACACACACAGACACACATACACACACACAGACACACAGACGGACGGCAAATTTTTTTTTCTAAAAATATGTTTTTTGGAATCTCCAGTGTCTGAAACGTGTAAATCCGTCAAAAAAATTTTTTCGATTTTCAAAACGATTACAAGACTTACCCTATACTACGTATGATGGGTAAGTAATATATATTTGTTCAATTTATTGCTTAACAATTTTGTTTATTGTTTTTTCTTTTAAGATATAATGCAAGCCAAACTTTTTCATATAGATATTTATTTGTAATGGAAATAGAAATAAAATAATATCGATATTTAAAAAGAAAATATGACTTTCATTATATATAAAATCGAAGTGGGGGGCGGGCAGAGAGCATTATCTCCTTGAGTCGTGTGTTTACACCAGAAAACAGCTGAAGCTTGTAGCGGATATGTCACAGTATGAATGATGGAAAAAAACGCAGACATTATATTCTGGTTTCGAGTCAAGTGCGCGCGCATGCATCGCTGCGCTTCATCCCTGTATAGTTTGTTTTGCAGCAACACTTTACCCGGCATAAGCCTACGGGTCCCAGTTTTACATTAGCCCTACGGAAGCTGTCTCTTTTATGGTAACGCGATGATGATCACAACGCCTGTAGTGACAATGGGGAAGAAACTTATGAAACACGGAATGTTCCTGTTTTTGAGGTGCGAAAAACGAAAGCGTTGAACTCCGATTTGTATGCAGACAAAATTCTGTTTTACATACTTTAACATGTTTGACATACTAAAAAAGTTTTGAAAATGAAATGTTGTTTCAAGTATAATAGAAGAATAGGATAAAAATGAAGTCGTTTAAAAGGATACGTAAACAACGCACCAATGGTCAATTTGAAGAGAATCGTCTTTCTCGAGGAAAAAAGAATAGATATTAAAAACATAGAGCATAAACAGATTTCATATACATAAGTAAATTTCGTAAGCTTGTTAGTTCCCCCCCCCCCCCTTGTCACAAGTGACGCTATAATTGCTGCCATTACAGATTTTGATGTAACTGTCCTATCTTGTATGTTAGTCTATGATATGAAGCAAGATGTATGCAAATTAGGTTTATAATAAAATACCCATTTCTTCAAATCGACTGACAAGCTTCAGTATCCCAGCACATGAAATAGGGCATTTTCTCGTCTTGAGTCCTTTTACTGTACGGAATTTTTGCAATGCGCCACTTGCTCATTCCCCGGTCTTGTAAAAGAGCTAAACCAATAACGCTTCATTTGGTAACGATAGCATACTGCTGGCATCGAATGAAGAATCTGTGTGCATCAAGGGAGTTTAGTGACAGCCTGATTTCCATAAATCTGCTTCATATTATGCATGCAGCGCCATCTAACGGTAATTTTTAACACAATTTTTTAGTTATTAAAAAAAATTCTATCTCCCTCTAATCCCATTCGCGCAAACCGCAATTTTTTAGCATCACTTATTCCTATTTAATGATTTGATGTCTTTTTAACACTTTCCAACCTAGTTGAAAAGTGTTTATGACTTCGGTTTGTCTGGCCGTATGGCCGTCTGTCCGTGATCTAACTCCTGTAACTATGCTCGGATTGCCTTGCAATTTTTATATGTTATTGTCGTTATCTATAGCACGTTCCCTATTTCAACTGAAGTGTGTAGCACTTATAATTTTTCTACAGGGACAGTCAAAAGAATTATGTTATATTACGGTCTATGGGGAAAAATCATTTGCGGTTTATTTTAATGATGTTAGACAATTTCAAAAACATTGTAATTGATATATATATCACTAAGGTGTATTACAAAAAGCTTAATATGGAATAGGGTGTGGATAGCACTTATAGTTAATTTACCGGGACAGTCAAAATAATTCCGTTACATTACGTCAATGGAGAAAAATCGTCTGCGGTTTATTTAAATAATGTTTCACTATTTTAAACGCATTGAAATGTATGTATATATCACTAAGGTGCATTACAAGACGCTTACTACAGAATATTTTGTGTATAGCAGTCATCGTTCATTTACAGGGACACACAAAAGAATTCTCTACTGTCTGTTAACAATAATTCCTGGAAGTGCGTTTTAAGTTGCTGAACGCGATTTTACATTTAACTCACTTTTTGTTTATTACGTGGTGTGTATAAATTCTGTAGATCCTATACAGGGAAGCACAAAAGTTCGTGAACACATTTCCGTTTATTGACAGAAACTCCAAAAGGAGAATTTTAAACTGTGCTATGTGTTTCTTAACTGAACTAAAATTCAGCATCCTATGTAGTATATATACAAATCTATAGATCCTATACAGGGCTGAATAAAAGCATTCGGATATTTTTCCGAATGTTGTATACGTTGAAAATTCTTGAAATTATGTTTTTAAATATGATACGCGTTTTTCAAATTGTTTACTTAAATGTTATCTTTCAGCTTATTAAACGGTATGATTTGTAAAATTATTTTGGAAGCGTTGGAAAGTGTTACATAATCTATGCTTGACGCATAATTTTTCGTTCTTTTTAATGATTTGCAATGAGTCATTAACATTCGATGCCAATGACTCATTGCAAAATTCCATTTGAAAAGGCGGTCATTTATCATATTAATTTGTGTACAGATACAGGGTTATCATATTAGTGCGCATGCACTTTTGACGTGAAATCCTATAGTTTGGCGATAGTTTTCTGTTATGGAAAACGGTCAACGGAATAATGGAGAAGTACTTACATTTCTAATATTAAATGGTCTGCACATCGACGATGACGATGACGATGACGATGACGATCCTTCAGGTTAATGCTGAAACAAATGGCACTTTAACGTAATAAAAAATATATTAGTTTTTGTCAGTGAGATATTTTTATATTTTTGATTTGTACTAAATTTGAAATTCTAGGATCCATATACTTCCATAACTGCCCTGAACAGGAGAACCTTCCAATCTATTTAATTGTCCTTGGAATGATAGTGGTGATTCAACGTATTTTGAACTGCATGTATGATTTTCGAAACGTTCTCGGAGAGGATAATACCGAAGGTGTTCCACAATGGCTTGTTTTGTTAAATGTACTCTTTCTTTTAGCGGGCATTGGAATGTTTTTAGCTGGTAAGTTATCGTTTATTATACTAAAATATGACTGTAATTTTATGTTCCCAACAACTCCTCCAAGAATAGGATGAATTACGGCTTGAAAAGAATATCAATTATGTGTAAAGGATCTAGGATGTGAGAAAAAGTATCTTGATTAAATTATATTTTAAAAAAATTACAAAAAAAAACCAAAAACATATTTTCATATATTCAGACTTCATGAATCTCTTTATTCTAGGGAACAAAAAAGCGTCTGTAGTCAAATTGTTATCTTAAAATCATTATATGGTGGCTTTTTTTTTTGTTTTACATTACTGCTTGAATTCAAATGGACGGACAATCATTGCACCCTATTCACAAGAAGTGGATTTACTTAGATTTTCAACTAATTATTTCGGAAATATACCAATTTTGCAGAAGTAAAATTGTTTCGCGAGCAAAAACCACATTTTTTAATCATTTAGTTTAATTCTAAAACTGAACTACTTTTGTATAAGTTCATCAGAATGATGTCTTTTTATTACACTAATTCCGAAATTAGAAGCAAATTCTTGAAAGAACGAAATTATTTTTAAAAAGTGGTAGCATTGTAAACGGGCATTTTTATTGAGAGAACTATTAGCCTACATTGTAAATATGATCTCTTATTGAAATTTAGTATTTAATAAAATTAATATTATAAATCTTTTCTAAATGTATAATAAATTTATACAGATTTTCCCCAAAAACAAATGAAGATCTCATGCAGTATAAATGCAACACATCTGGTTGGCACACAGCTATTATTTATTTTTAAATTCTGACTATAGAAGTTTTTAGGTGTTACAATAGTTGTAATAAGTCAGTTTTTGGCTTTCATACTTTAACGCAACAAAAACATTTTATAATCATTCGTGCTTTACTTGAACTTTAATTCTGAAAGATCGAATTTAATCGAATATATTAAAGAATATATTCGAATATATTCTTATATTTGAATTTATTCTTATATTCCAATATATTCTTTAATAAAAAGTTCTTAAAATATAGTTAAAATTTTACTAGTTCACTATCGCAATAACCTGTAAAAATGTTAAACTTAACTACAAAATTTAAAAACTGAAATCCTTTTCTTTCATGTTTCAACTGCTAATCAGAATGAAAATTAAAAACTGAGTAACTTTTGATCCAGCTTTATCACAGCCAACGGATAAAACAGGTCGTGATACTTCTACTCCTATTGGCTGTCAATAGACTGGTTTTCATCAGTCGTCGAACTGCCATGTGATCAAGGTAGGCTGAAAAAAGCCGAGATCGGCGGAGTATCACGGCCTGTCTCTTCCGTTGGTTGCGATTTCACATGTTTCTTTGAGCACTCATATAGGCTAAGAAAGTGCAGTGCCATCTATTGACTAAAATTTGAACTATTAATAAAATTACTGTATACATAGATTAAAAACTATTTGTAAGCATGCCACTCCTTTTATCTTTATATATACAGGATGCCTCTTTTTAACGTTAACCAATAGCTAATTCCTAAACTGCTAAAAATAAGTTTTAGAGATATAATTCCAATTGTAAAAATGGTTCAAATGTGAAAATCCATAACGTTAAAATAGTTATTTTTTAAAAAGTTACAAAATTGAAATTTTTATACGGTTCCTGAGTCTTATAAATTATATTTTGAAAAACTTTAGCCATGCTCTAACAAGTAAAACAGTAAAAATTCCTTCTTCTACCATCAAAATTTACCGAGTTATAATAATTTTAATTTTATGCAATTTCAGTGTTTTCTGGTACTAAAAATGTGTTTTTCCGTTTTTGTTCTTAACTTACAAGGAACAACATTTGAAACATATTTTCAATTGGAACTATGCATATAAAACTTAACGATTTAGGAATTAGGTCAACGATAAAAAGTGACAACCCATATACTTGATTATGAATTTTTTGAATTTTAAAGTCTGTTTGTATCCTTTTTTTTTTCTTTTGTCCTTTCTCTTTTTGAGGCATCTGTATATAGAATGGTTCAAAAAGTTTGAAACGCACTTTATTATTATTATTAATATATATTTTGATTTTTATCTGTTGGAGATTATAAACAATGTAACATACAAAATTGTTCAAACAATGGTAGACAATAAGATTATATTAATGAAATAGTCCTGCTATTAATATTCATAAAGTTGCGATTTTAAAAATTTTAGACAACCCCTCTAGAAAAATTGATTCAATTAGAATTTTTTTTCCCTTTTATGAAACAATATCATAAATAATCATCAAAAATAAAAATGTCCAGTTAAACTGATGGCATTGAGCTCACAGGCTATTCACACTAATTGTGTATTATACTCTTATTTCAAAGAATAATACCCTCCCAAAATAAAGAAATTGACAATAAATTAAGGGGGATTAGCCTCTTCCCCCCCCCCCTTTATACTTAACCAATGAATCCCCAAAACTAATCAGAGAAGCGCCTTATCACAATGAAAATAGAAGCAAATCGGGTAATTCTGCATGAAAAACCCATTTATCTAAATTAAGGGGGATTAGTCTCCCGTCCCACCTCTTTATACTTAACCAATAAACCCCCAAAACTAATCAGGGAAGCGGCTTATCACAATGAACCTATATACAAAATTTGAAGCAAATCGGATAATTCTATCAAGAGTTATCGCGTTACGTACATACATACGTAACGTAGATGCAGAACTTGCGGGAACAGCAGGCTTTGATAACCTGTGAGCTAAATACTGCATAACTATATGTTTAAAATAAAATGAGTTATGAATAATTAAAAATTCACTATTATGAATGAAGACCATATATCAAATTAGAAATGTTAATCTGCGAGATATAGCAAGAAAGGGGAAACGCGGACGATACTACATATTCAGTTGACCATAAACAACAGATAATTGATTCTTAAAAATATATTAGTGACGAAGTACTGAAAGCAAATTTACAGAAGCATTATTAGAAGACTTGATTAATGTATTGTAGATGAGAAAAAGCACTTTGAAAACTCTTTGTGGATTTCTTTCTTTCTTTTTCTTTTTTTTTTAATTACATTTCTAGTATATTAAAAAACATTTGTCTTTTTTTCTCTTCACATGATTTCTGACTATGTAAGGTTTTATTCATTTTGTTCGAAATTATTTATATAGCAAGTTTTTGATTGAGTTTAGGAATCTAACAATACCTCATAAGTGAACTTGTGTTTCGCATCCGTCCATGCATCCATGTGATGTCCATGCATCCAAAGATATTTCGTAAGTATATTCTTGGGTGTCAAAGTTATTCCTATACTGAAAGATATTTCGTAGGTCATTTTCTCTTGTGTTAACTGTGAGAGTAACTGCTTTTGTGATGTTTGTTTTTCAGTTGAGAGCACTGAGCTTGTGTGTCCGATGGCGATCGCTATCGAAAGTTTAACCATGAGAGTTAAGAGTCGTTTTAATTAAAATTTTACAGTTCGGCTTTGAAGAGTTGTGTATTCAATGAGTGAACTTTTATAGAATCAGTGTGACACATGTTGGTTAAAGTAATGAATTTTAACGTAGTGGAAACCAGCGTTAAACATAATGGTCATGTAACCGGAGATTCTGTTTTTAAAAAAGTGATTGAGCGGACTTTTAAAATAGTTTTAGTTGAATGAATTACAAGTTGGTAGATTGTGCTAGTCAAGTTTGAGTGCATGGTTGGTGGGATGAGGACACTCCTGCAATATTGAACAAGTCCTCCTAACATTTTGGTGAGTTCGTTCCTTTATTCATATTTATTATGGAAGAATTGAAAGATGGTTTAGTTAAAAAGAAGCGATTGAAATCTAATATTACGAAATTGAAAAACAAGATTAATAGTTGCATTAATAAAGCGGATTCCAGTCAACTAACCTTATTTGAAAGTAAAATTGGAACATTAAAAGAGGAACTACGTGTAATATTTAATGCAGTTTTTCTCAGTGTGATACAAAAAGTAGACACTTATATTGAAAAGTAACAAATTGAGCAAGATAAACTTGATAGTAGGTGCTTGAGTGTTTACCGGAAAAATTCAAAATTTGCTTTAAATGAAACTAATCAAAATATTGGTTTTCTACAACCCAAAATACCAGAGGTAAAGCTAGCGAAACTCAAACTTTCCACGTTCAGTGGTAATCTGGGAGAGTGGTTGTCTTTTTATGATCTACCTATAGGGCTAGTGTGGATTGTAATGAGAGTTTATCAGACTGTCAAAAGTTATGAAATCTGCGGGTAAAAACAGTGCACTTATGAGTATTCGATGTCTTTCAGTTTTGGATTCAAACTATAAAACAGCTTTAGCGATATTAAGGAAGAGCGATTCAAACAAACGTGAGTTAATTAATGCATTGATTAAGAAATTAATTTATTTGCCTTGTATTTCAGAAACTGCATGGTCTCTTTTAGAGATTGTAGATGATGTTATAAATGAATGTGTGTATTCTTTAGGTGTTCTTAAACAGGAGGTTAGAGGATTTTCGAAAGTATTGATAGTTTATTTAATTACAGAAAAATTAGATAAGAATGCGAAATATTGGTGGGAAAGTATACTGAAAAAGGAGGAATTGGGAATGCTTGAGGATTTATTATCTTTCTAAAATGATCGTGTTAGAACACTTCAAAATAGTACATCCTCGATCAAACAATGAAGGAAAAATAAGTTCACGGCATTTTTGTCTGCTAGTAGTGTTTGTTTTGTATGCAAAGAATCGCATCCACTCTATAAATGTCCTAAATTTTTGCAGTTAATATTGAAGCTACAGAAAATATTGGAGTTGGTTAGAACAAATAGCTTGTGTTATAATTGTCTTTTAGATAAGCACCATGCTAAAAAGTGTAGGAGTGTGAGTAAATGTAAAGTGTGCCATAAACCTCACTATATATAGTCTTGCATGTTGCACGGGACACTAGGACTCATGTAGACAGTGTAACTGAGATACCGATTGTTCCGCGTTCGCCGAATGCAACGGAATTTCAGCCGAAACAAATGAATTATTAATTAAAACTTCTTATACTAGCACCTTTTGAATTTCGAAACAATTCTGGGTCGGGATTACATTAATTGGAGAATAAGCAAACTCTACTTTGTACAACAATGATCAAGGTTCTTGACTCAGTGGGTAATATTGTAAATTGCCACGCATTGCTGGATAGTGGGAGTGAAGCCTCTTTCATAAGTCAAAATCGTATGCCCAAATTGTGCTTAACAAGGAAAGGTACTAAGGTACGGGTTACATGTTTTGGTTCTTATAGTGCTGAAACTAATGAAGAGGTAAATTTAAAATTTACTCCCCACTTTAATTCTGAAGTGAAATTTGCCACTAAGAGCATTCGTGATAAGAAGATTAATATCAAATGTACCATATAGTTGTATTCTTTCAAACATGGCGAATAACTTTAATGATTTAGTGCTGTCAGACCCACTGTTCTTTGAGTAAAGTCCAGTGGATATCTTATTAGGAGTTAATGTGTTTTTAACATTGCTGAAAGGGGGAATTGTGAAAAGAGGGGAAACTCTGCACTTCGCTGTATGTTTTAAAGTTAAATGGATTATTACAAGGAAAATTATTTATTATTACTATTATTATTATTATCACTACCTCCTTTAAAAAAGTCTGGAAACGGCCGAATAACTCAAGAAATACACATCAAATTGAAAAACTGCAAAATACGTGTTCAATATTTTTGAAAAAATAATTCAGTGACATCAAAGTTGCTCCCCTCCCCCCCCTCCCCTTTGAAATCTTTAATGATAACCCCTATTTTTTTTATTGCAGATTCGCATTCTACGGGAAAAAGTACATAACTTTTGTATTTAACATTTTTTTTTTCGGATCATCCAATGGCGCTGTAATCGAGCAAAATACGACGTTAAACAAGAATTTCGAATCGTGAGCGATAATAGCATGGGAACTGATGTTCATTCACCAAAATTTGGCGAAAACTTCGTTTCAGCACTAGAAATGAAGATCCGATAAGTCTGTTGGATCTTCCGCCCACCCCCAAAAAAAGGTTGTTTACCATGTGTTTGTTTGGGTTTTTTTGGGGGGGAGCAAAAGTGGTGCATTTAACTCATGGGGGGGGGGGTCGAAAAACTCAACTTTTCTGAAGTAGGTGAAGTGGGGTATCGTTTATTATGTATTTTAATTTCTGAATCAAATGACATCATCCGCAAGTCGATTTGATGATTTGTTACTAAGTTGCGGCAGGTTTTAAGAATAAAAAGTTCAACATTCTACTTTACTACATGTAAATTTAGTACATGATTATTTTGTATTTGGAGAACATTTAATAAGTTTAAGATTATTCAAAATGATATAAAAAAATGTTTTGAACGTAAAATAAGTGTAATAAAGTTGGGTTTTCTCATAAAGTATAATTTTGGCCAGTTCGCTTCGCTCGCTCGACCCTTTTTATTTTTGCAGCAATTCTAGCCGAAATAAATACTACCATAAATCCACCATAAAATTGACATTTTTTTTAAATGTAAAAAAGTAATTGAAAACTTCGTTGAAAACGCAGTTAAAAATGCATTTAGTTGTTGCTCCCAATGGGCATAAACCATTTAAATACTATGAAAAAAAATCTTGAAAACACAATTAGTTTAAAACTCATTGCACCTATAATATTGTACAGCACGGCTTAAATTCATTAAAAAAACACTAAATGATAGGAAGATAGTTTATATATATCATCAATCATTGTTTAAATTTCGTAAAACTGTTCTAAGTGATTATAGATATTTGAAAAATAAATTATTTTTTTACTTCACCAAGACAGCAATAGATGGCAGCAGGTGCAATCTAGACAGTTGATATTTTTATTCTCATCGACTTTCGTGTAAGTGAAATTCGTAAATAAATTCTAAATAAGAGTTGAGCATTCATTTGAAATAAACGATATTACTCATAATTAAAATGAGGAATCATCTCAAACGCTTTGGATTACGCACATGTTATTTTATTTTTAATAATTGCTTGTTTGAGTTTCACTGCTCTTACACTGACCGCCAAATTGGAGACTCTGGAAACTACGGTTGTTGCCAAACGATAATCTAGAAATTCAGCCCTTTTTCCGCGCCACGTAGGAGAAATATATATATAGATTATCATATAACTCATTTTCATGCTGGTCTACAGCTACTTTTAGGTGTTTTTCGAACAAAATTCTGAATTCTAAGTGGTCGAGATGCAATAAGAAAAATTGTGAAGAGTTGCTAAAAATGTTTTCTTACTTCACCAGCTATTGATACCCAATTAATGGTGGACCTTCTAGTCATACGTCGCCCGTTTTCGAAAGCTTGAATTGATTATGCCTGTCCCTTTATCTGTAAAGAGAAAAAGCGTTGAAATAGCAAAGCGTTTAAGAGTTACATTGCTATTTTCATTTGTCATTCGACTTGTGCTATTTATCTTGAATTGGTTTCAGATTTGTCAACTTTAACGTTTTCGGCTGCTCTGAAAAGATTTGTTGCTTTTGGAGGCAAGCCAGTTTAATTATCGAGTTATTGTGCTACAGATTTTAAGTGTTCAAGTAAGGAATTACGAGAGTTATACAATTCCGTATCCTCCATCAATAAGGGTCAATCGCTACAGAATTATGGGCTAATGAAGGTACCATCTGGTAATTTAATCCCCCTTCAACTCCACATTTTGATGGGCTGTAAGAGACTAACATAAAATCTGTGACAGAACAATGGGAAATTCGCTATTTGAAGAAATCTCTTACTTTAGTGTCACAAATTGAAGACTGTTTGAACTCAATACCTATATGTCAGTTGTCAGATTATACAAGTGATCTGCAAGTCTTGACACCTGGTAATTTTTTGACTGAAGTTTCCTCGACAGCTATTCAGGCACTTGATGTTTCTGAAATTCCACCTCCCAGATTTCGTCGTTGGCAATTAACACAGAGACAATTCCAGCACTTCTGGAAGCGGAGAATATTTGTCTCAACTCCAGGAACGTCTCAAGTTCGACAGCAATTTTAAAAGTCGGCGATTCGGTTCTCATTCAAAAGGAACTTTTTCCTGCCTTCAATGGAAACTGAAAAATATAAATCAAACATTTTCAGGTAGTGATGGTCGTGTGAGAGTTGCCATAGTAAGAACTGCTACAGGAGAATTTAAACGTCCTATTCATAAACTTTGTCCTCTGCCATTTGAATAACATTTGACTGAGAACTCTTTTATTTGTAATCCTTGTAGGTTTGAAGACCGGTGGCGTATGTTGGAAATTATTTATATAGTAAGTTTTCGTTTGAGTTCAGATATCGAACGATACTTTGTAAGTGACCTTGTGTTTCGTAGTTGTTCATGTATCAAAAAAAATTTCTTGTGTTAACTATGGGAGTATGTTTTGATACATCGCTCCTTAATAAAAAGGATTCAAAACAGCTGCTGCACTATGCAGAGGAAGCTATGGATTCAGAGTCTTACAGTTCTGACTCAAATGAGGATGATAATACTGTTTTTGAGGTATTCGAACCTATGTGATTTTAAATATATTTTTGCTTGAAAATTTGAACATTTTACCAAATGTTAGTTTAAGTTTAAACATTGTTTATATTTTAATTGTGAAAACTTCTGTTTATTTTCTTTTAGACGTTGTGTTATATTTTCATTGAATGATTTTAATTATACATTTATCACCATATCACTCTTTTCATTTAAATGTTATTTCACTCATCTTGTTTTTATGACAAAGTTTTAAATCGTTTTTATATTTCAACTTGACGTTCTTATTTTAATCTTTTTTTTGACGCAGCATGTCCCTAAAGGGACTTTGTGCCATAAAACCCCAATCAACCAACCAACCAACTATGGGAGTAACTTCCTTTTTTAATGTTTGTTTTTCCTTTGAGAGCAGTAAGCTTGTGTATTCGATGGCGGTCGCTATCGAAAGTGTAACCATGAGGTTTTAGAGTCGTTTTTATTAAAGTTTTACAGCTCACTTTGAAGCGTTGTGCATTTAGTAAGTGAAAATTTATACAGTCAATGTGACACATATTGATTGAAGTGGTGAATTTTAAATTTCGTGAGAACCAAGCGTTAAACACATTTATTCAGACGTATTTGCAATACAATTTTTTCATACTTATTAACATTTTTTTTAATCTAAAGAGCACCATTGCCAATGATCCCCCCCCCCTTTTTTTTTTTTTTTTTTTTTTTTTGCTTATGAAAAAACCTTTTATATTGCGCCAAAACTGGTATAAATTATCTTTTTACTTTCTTCTATCTTTAAAAGAAGAAAGTATTGGATTCATAAAAATTTTCGACTTCCGCTTTTTTGCAACGGATTTATACATTTCAGAAAGTCCTGAACATAATTTGATTGTTTTTAGAAAATGTCTATCTCTGAGTCTATCTGTCTGTCTGCATATGACAAAAATTTTGTGGGCACTCTATCTCAAGAACTACTGCACGGAATTTAATAAAACTTCAGATTCAGTTAGACCTTGGTATAAATTGGTGCTGATTAGTTTTTCGTGTAAATCTCCCAATAGGTGGCGCTGCTATGCTACATTTTTCATTATTTTCACGATAGCTATACCTCAAGAACTAATGCACAGAATTCCATCAAACTTCAGATTCTGTTAGACCTTGATATAAATTAGTGTTGATTCGTTTTTCGTGATTGTGAAACCTGTACACTGCTAATTCCCAGCACACATTGGGAACACACATGAAACTTTTTGATTTAAAAAAAGTGTTCCTTAATGTGTACAGAAATGTGTTCTGAATATTCTCCGCTATACAGAAAGTGTTTCGAAAGTGCACCAAAAGTGTTCTGATCAGGATATTTGTTAAATCTAAACTTGGGAACACATTTGTGAACATTTTGGGAGCCCATTTGGGCAGACTTGTGAAATCATCGCTTTCGAAAAGTGAATTAGAAAGTGTGTTTGAACAAAAAAAAAATTGTTCTCAGAAGTATTCTAAAAACTGTTCCAAAAAGTGTGCTTCAAAGTGTACTGAAAAAGGTGACAAAATAAGTGTTCTAAAAAGTGTATAAAAATTTGCAAGTGTATGTGAGATGGAAGAAAGTTTTTGGATTGGCACATCCAACTATAGTTTCCTTTATCATAATTTAATTAACTTTAAAAATACAAGTATGCGATTTGTTTGTTGTAATGATTTTGCTTGGGAAAAAGAAAAAAATTCTAATTGACCAATTTGATCTAACGGGGTGGTATAAATTTTTAAAAAGTGTATTTTTTTTTTTTTTCAAAATTACTGGGAGTGCATCTATACATGATCTTAATTCCTATCTTATTTTGAACAATTTTGCAATATTTACATTGTCTACACTGCAAAAAATAATTGTTGATTTTACAGCGCGGTAGTGTATTACTGCTTGCGCGGCAGCGTATTACTGCTTATTTTACTGTTTAATACTGTTAATTTTACGGTATAATACTGGCAGCAGGGGTGCCAGTTTTATACTGTAAAATCAACAATTATTTTTTGCAGTGTACTTATATCCAGCAGGTAAATCTTTCATCTTTTTTTAACACTTCTCTAAATATGTATATAATAACAGCTTTCAATGTGCAATTTCAGTATGCGTGTTGACCTTCACCATGCATCCTACAACTGAGACAGAAGACTCTGGTTTGAAGAACTATTGCCACTTTGTTTTATACCGGACCTCTTTTTATGGATGTGGCATCGGAATGACACTTTTTGTAGTGCCAATCTTATGTGCCTGTTGCGTTGGTTTATTTGCTCCATTTTAAGAAATGATATTAAATGTTGAAATGGGAATTTCAAAGTTCCTATTTGTATTTATAAAATATTATTGGAAGACTATGTTTGTGTTCTTCTATTTGTCTCTTTCAAATGTATCAGTCCTGGTAAGAAAAATCAAGTTGGAAATTGTACGTTAAACGTGACAAATGAGATGTGTTCCTATTATAACTAGTTTTACAATGTAAAAAAATCAACCTTATTATTTAATGAAATGAATTATACCGTCTACTATGAGCGAAGTTTTCTTATTACGCATGCCACGTTTAAAAATGCGATTTGTTTTTCGACACCAGTTAGCGCTGCAAAATTCCGCATGGAGATCTTGCTTTGCGAATGATTACCTCCATGGTTTAATATTTTTATGACTCCTAATGAACGCATTTCTTGTGTTTTCTTTAATGGATTGAGATATTTGGCTTTCAATCTAATTTCAACTGAAGTTATCTCAAAATCTATACATATTTGAATGTAACTCATCTCTCAAAAAAAAAATTTTTTTGATCGATCTTTCTAAAAATGTAACTTTTATGCAATTTTATTCGAAAAAATAATTTTGAATAAAAATGGTCAGCCCGTATTTGTTTTCCTCGGTCATGTGACTTGCGCTTTTATTATATAGATTACGTATGATAGGATTTAATAGAATGGAGAAAACTTTTATTACTATATTTTTTAAAGTTTTGATTCTATTTTCATAAAATTTGAAATGACCTCGACAAAATTCTGAAACGATTATATATATTAAATTTCAAATCATTCGGTTCAGTATTTGTAACTCCTTGGCTGCAATCAACTATATATTACAGACAAGCAGGTGATCGTTGCTTTGCTGTAAAAATATTTGTTTCTGTTATTTCAATCGGTTTTATAAATTGAGTTTGCATACAACTCGACATAACGATATAACTCCTGTATTACATATCTTAAAGAGTATAAAAAAGAATTGTTTCATCAATAGGCCTCTTCTTAGGTGCGTTCGTAATTATATAAATACGAAGCATCTTTAGTCGTCGTCTGGTCCGTCTGTCCGCAAACAACAGCGAAAAAACTACTAACCGAATGATTTGAAATTTAATATACAGCGTGTCCACGTATAACCTGACCGACCTTTATTTTCGCAACCGTTGGTCCTAGATGCATACTTCCAATTACAAAAATGGTTTAAATAAGGTAAAGAATTACTTTTAACGTGATTTGGGTCAAGAAAAACATTTATTAAAAAATTACGAAAGTTAAATTTTTATACGGTCCCCCGGTCCTATAAGTGATATTTAGTAAAAATTTACTGTGACACTAACAAGTATGATAAAAAAAGTCCCATTCATCTAACATTAAAATTGACCGAATAACAGCTGTTTAAAGTTGAAGTAAATTTTTTGCTGCGAAATAGGGGTCATTCACAAATGTAGTAGAAATATAAATAATCGTCAGATATATCAAAAAAATAGTTGAGAGAAAAATTAACATTGCAATCTAATATAATTGTGAAATATATAATCATTCTGACATATTAATGCAAAATATACAATTTGTACTATACATATAAGAGGATAAAAAAACAGAATTTTTGTTAAATAAAAGGATGAAAAACAACAGCCTCAATTCTTTACAAAATGATACAGATTTTAAAATGCTGTTAGGTTACACTTTCTTTCAAATTTTGGGTTGTGCCATGTTTTTTATCTTTTGAAAATTGATTCTTATGGATTTTTTAGTGCTGAATCCGAAAATGACCTTCATTTTAAACCATCACGTTAGAATTTTTCTCAAATCGCAATTTACAAATTTAAAAAGCTCAAAGTTAAAATTGATCCCCCCTCCCCTCCCAACCACATCGGACCCCTGAGCTGTTTAGCTGCAAGAAACCCAGTATAAGCCAAAAATGTGAATAAACTATTGAATTAAATAAAATTAAACTGAATAAAAAAGTCTTACCTCTATTTTATAATATCATATTTTTCGCTGTTTTTTAACCTTGAAATTTACGAAAGTTCTTTAAAGAACAAAGAAAGACTTTAAAGAAAAAAGAACCGAGGTAATTTTTTTTTTTTATTCAGCGTTAAAAAATACATAAAACGTAATTTTAAAATTTAAAAAACACAACCATCGCAGGTTTATGTTATCTAATCTAAAACTCTTTCTTAAACTTGTTGACGATAATCTATCCTAATTGTTTTTGTGTTATCTTCTAATATAAGTATGTATAAGATAGTAAGCGTCGAAAATCATAATAATATTACATTGCCATCGGATTTAAGTCAGTATGTAAAATTTAACTTCGATCGGACATTTGAAAGTGAGTTAAACTTTGAGTGCAAATTTTAAACTGGAAAGACGATTGTTCCAAGTTAAATAAAACCTTATGAAAATAATTTTTGTTAAAAGAAATCATAGCCTCAAATCCTTTCAAAATAAAACTTATGTTAAAATACAATTATTTTAATTAATCAGAAACTTAACTAATAAAAATTAACTCAATCGTAATAGTTGTACGATTTATTTCAAAGCGCACATACCTTGAAATAAGTTTAAGTACTTTATATACGACCCCTGAAAGCATGGCCAAAATCATCTCTTTTTAGATGCAAAAAAGTGGTATAAGTCATGCATTTCAAAGTTTCAGA
This sequence comes from Maratus michaelseni, assembly GCA_963931845.1. Lineage (NCBI taxonomy): Eukaryota > Metazoa > Arthropoda > Arachnida > Araneae > Salticidae > Maratus > Maratus michaelseni. The sequence goes on from OZ007596.1 coordinate 192,979,198, forward strand.
ACTCGGTCAATTTTAATGTTAGATGAATGGGACTTTCTTTGTCGTACTTGTTTTTGTCACAGTAAATTTTTACTAAATATCACTTATAGGACCGGGGGACCGTATAAAAATGTAACTTTCGTATTTTTTTTAATAAATGTTTTTCTTGACCCAAATCACGTTAAAAGTAATTCTTTACCTTATTTAAACCATTTTTGTAATTGGAAGTATGCATCTAGGACCAACGGTTGCGAAAATAAGGGTCGGTCCGGTTATACGTGGACACGCTGTATATACAATCGTTTCAGATATTTGTCGAGTCATTTCAAATTTTATGAAAATCGAATCAAAACTAAAGATATTAATAAAAATATTTATTAAGTAATTTGAATTTTTTAATGTAATGATTCTAGGTTGCCATGTTGATTACGTCCTATTTCAGATGGAGTCATATTATTTCTGTATTACTGAATTTAAAAACCGAATTTGTATGCTAAAATTTTTTATTTATAGTAATACTATAATCTACCGACAGTTTTTTGAATAGATGCTTCCGGAGAAGTAGATATTAAATGAAAAAAGTGTCTAAATATGGAATTCAAGTTCTGAAATTTTCAAAGCTAGGCTTAAGTTTCCCATTGGAATGTTCAGAAAATGTCAACAAAAGATAAAATGTTGCCAACTTAAAATGTAATTATTTTATTACGGAAATTAATCATATCATAATAACAGACAATATAGTTCATTTCACTGAAATAATAACAGTACGTATATACTTTTGTCACGTTTGACGTACAATTTCTAGCTTGTTTTACTAAGTAGATTTTCTTAGGAAAAGAACCATTTATTTATTTGTCTAATTTTTATAAAATCACCAAATCAAATAAAAAAGGGCAAAAACTTGTATGCCCTGGCATAAACTGGAGACATTGATAATCACTTCGAGTCTCTCTTCATCTTGGGTAAATTAAATATGCATAATTCGGCCACAAATGATCGTATAAAAATAGTCGAATCAATGGGTTTCAAATAATATTTACTATGAAATGATACATATAAAATATGTTCACATATTGAGGCCATCTCCATTTTTAAATTGAAATTTTTGTTTGTTTAGTAACTGTCTTTTTTTTTTTCCACTTTTTAATATTATAGTTGAAAATTTTATGTGATTTCGATTTGTCTGGCCATACTCTACACGGCAAAACAAAAAATTTGATATTACAGTATAATACTGGCATCCCAGCTGCCAGTATTATACCGTAAAATTAACAGTAATAAATAGTAAAATAAGCAGTAATACGCTACCGCGCATGCGCGGTTACAGTGTTTCAATATCTATGCTTGACGCATGATTTTTCATTCTTGTTTTAAATTATGATTGATCTTCACGAATTGAGTTTTTATATTTTCGCGTTACTAATAAATATACGCATAAATACTTTGTTTTGCAACTTTCGTAGCTGTATTGTATGAGATATTGAAAATGTGAAAAGTGTAACATGTTCAAAAGTGCAAAATGTTTTTAATTTAATATGAAAATAAAAATATCAATTGAAGATACAAACATATTAAAGGTATACTTGGGGCTGAAATTGCAAAATTAAATATTAGATGTCTAGTTATGTTTTTGTTGGTGTTGAGATGTAATATTATATTACTTTCTATAATAAAAGTTGTATCTCTAACTTGATTTTACAATGAGGTCGAAAAATGCACTCAGATAAGAAATCAAACCAACTTATCTCAACCCTTCTATAAACACAAGCTTTAAATTTTCCAAACATTAAGGAAATATCCAGGGCCCGATTAACCTCTGAATCGAGGGGAAGCACGGTATCGTTTTGGGGGCCTTTTCGTTTGGCAAAAGTTTTCTTAATTCTTCATTCATGAAAAACTCACAAATGGTGCTAAATCCGGGAGTAGCTTAGCCGAGGTCACACGTATTTCATTAAACAGCTTTCTTATGTCCCCTGTATTATACTTCAGATATGTTTAGTACATATAGCTGTATGCTCAATTTCTAAGATGGTTTCTAACAGGCACGTGAGGATGTGCTACGTATATGATTAATTAACATCCTATTAGTGACATTCATATTTCCCTGTTAAATAAGTTTCTTGAAGGAGTGCGTGGATTTCCTCTTGGATTAAGCAAATTTTTTTCCAAAAAAATTGAAAATACAATGAAAAAAAAATTAAAATGGGAATCAGAGGGCCGTTTTTAGAGTCATTTTGGGGGCTCTTTTAAATTTTAGAGGGAAGCATGTGCTTCACGTGCCTTTTGGATAATCAGGTCCTGCAAATATCAACTCACAAGACTAAAATTTTCCTACCTACCAGAAGGAGTGCATTAAGATTTCACTGCAAATAATACTACAAAAAGCAGCACATTTTTCCAAAAACAAGGAAAACGGAAATCATAAACAAAACAAATTCAACATTCAACGGTTACAGTTAAACCCCATGAATTTTCCTAAAAGAGTACAGAAAATGGCAAAAAAAATTAAAGGGTACTAAACTACTAAAACACGGGGAAAAGAATTAAAATCCCCATGTCGAATATGAATGAATAGACAGAAACAAAGCAGCTAATTTAGCTGTGCCTAAAAATTCCTTTTACTTGCTCGCCTTGCTCGTACAGATTTTAAAATACTTAAATTTATTTATGTTCCTAAAACTTTGTCTCTGGCAAATGTTAGCATTAACTAAGTAACTAAAGCCAGACTGAAATCATTGAGCTATAGTCACTCCACATATGAAGTTCATAACAGGTTATTATTAGGTTACATTATCAGATTAATCAATTAAGTTAAAATTTTACTCAGACCTTTTAAATAAATAAAAGAATTGTTAAGTGTTGACTTTACCAAAGTTAAGATAAACTTGGATGTCTCACAATTCATATAAACTCAAACTTTTACCTAAATTAAGCCTCTGTAATCAAAGAAATCATTCAATTTTGAGGTATTGTAACAAATTATAGTTCTTCATATTCCATAAATATTTAAAAATTTAAACACATTATATTAGTTATTGACAAGAGTCAATCAAAGTAGAATTAAAATCTTTGTTAAATTTAAAACTCGACAGTGTAAATTTTAAACTTTAACTAAATAATAACTGTAACAGCTTTTGTAAGCTGGTGTCAAAACTCTCTAATTAAATACTTAAAAGGTCTCTAGAATAAAATAAAAATAGAGCATAGCATACTTTGCGAGAATAAGCCAATCAAGGTATAATTTAACATGAAAAATAAGACAGTTTACATCACGACATGTATTACACTTGATTCTTATTTAAGGTGAAGTTCAGAGCGGCGCGGTGGCGATCTCATTATATAGATTAAATTAAAATGTTCTTTACAGTACTTTAATACTTTAAGATAAGAAAAGTTTTCTTACCTTTATCTGACGTTGGGATCTCCTTCAGTATATAATCCTTTCGGTTGATTTTATATCCAGGCACTTGCACATTTGTTTCTTCCTTATTTTTGTTGTATTGCATAGATCATAGAGCGATTTCACACTTTGTGCTGAAATGCTTAATTATTATATTAGATGACAAAAAGAATATAGACTTGTGTAAGATTATTACTATATTATAACACTGAACTGACATTAACGTTACAAGATACGTTTAAACAATTATAGCTGTTATTTGACATTATAGTGGAGCTTGCATCTGTTTACGTGGTTACATTGTGAGTAGATCTAATCTAATTTTAGAGTTCTATAATTGTCAGTCTTTGATTTCTTATTTTTTCGGTGGCATGTTTTAGAAAATCGAGTTTCTCTGGATTTTTCTGACATCGGTTGCGACAGTCAATTATACATAATATCAAACAGAGAATAGTTTATAATAAGTGTTCTTAATCGTTTCACAAACAATCATTAAGCGCTAAACTTTTTTTTTTTTTTTTTTTTTTTTTTCTTACTGCGATGAAAGTTTTTTTTAATTCGACACTTTTGCTTCTTTGTTTTTTTATTATTTGAATGAAATCATTTTGGTAAATCCTGTGAATGAGGTTAATTACTCGAACACTTATTACATCCAACTCCCACATAATCTTCAATTATATAGAGGAAATTTTTTATACACATCACTGTTTTCTATTGAATGTCTATTAATTGAAAACTACCATATCAGAGTCCACCATACACAGTACGGGAAGAAACTCCAATCAGATCTCGGTGAACTCCAAATATTCCTAACACGAATATTTCTTTTCCATGTGCTTTGTTTATGTCAATCTTCAAAGTTGCACTCTGTCACACAATTCATCACTGCCGTAATTTGACAGAAATCAAACCACTGTATCAGCCGAGCGACTCTCCATGTATGTCGATGAATTCAAACACATTCTAATTCTCTGCTCCACCCGCGATCTTCATATTATTCCTCCAACATCTTCTTTACACCGTTTTTTTACCTCACGACCGAAGACCGATAATCTCGTATATCCTAGCAGCCATGTAAACATAAAATCGGTCAGACTTGTTTTTTCGACTCAGACTTGTTTTTTCTGTGTTTTATGTGATAAAATAAAATGTATTAAAGTCAAAAGATGGCGCCACCACGGGTGCATTCTTACAGATATATATAATTATTCCTCTATCTAGTCATGATATAATTTCAGATCAGTTTCAATTTGCGAAATGCGTGGAACAGCTTTGGAATTAGCCTGCTGTCCGCCATCTTGTTTTTTAAATCAAAACATATTTGTTTTGTTTCTCAATTCCAAAATAATTTTCATCTATATTTACTTATTATAAACACGTTATTTAATTTTATTGACAAATTTATTTATATTTAATAATAAAAGTTAAAATGTTTTGATTTAACTTGATTATGTCAGAAATCAGAAACAAAGCAAATGTTTTGATTTATCGCCCGCGGTCAGCCATCTCATTTTTTAAATCGAAACATTTTAACTTTTATTATTAAATATAAATAAATTAGTTGGTACCGCAATTCTTGTTTTGAACCGGTTTTCTGGACACGACAATTGGGGAAAAAAGCCATGCAGCTCTTAAATATTTTCCCCTGCTAAGCAACTTGAATTTTTCTGACACATTTTGTGACTCATTTTTAAACGTAAAAGCATGGTACTAGCAGATAGTATTATTACAGTGATTCGTAATCGAACAGTTTTTTTCATTATTTGATAAATTAATCATATCTTGAATTATAAACGATTATTGTCTCGCACCATCTGTTTTCTTTTTTTTTCCTTTCCCGCGCTATCGCGTCCGGAAATTTGGTTCAAAATGCCAAATTTGACAGCAGTTTTTCATAAATCTTCTGCCTTACCGAAAAATGGAAAAAACAGTCCAATTACAAAGCTTTGGAATAAGAGTACCTACCAATGTGATGGGTTTGCGAACAAAAATGAATTATAAAATGTGTCAGAAAGTAGCCAGTTTGATTTGAGAACAAACAGCCTTAATCAAATTATATTCTTTCTTTACGTGAAAGAATAATATCTATTCTAGTCAGAAGATGGCACCACCACGAATTCCTTCTCACAGAAACACAAAATTATTACTTTTTTGGAGAGCTTCCATCTACCCTTCCCTTGCGTTGTGCCTACAGACTGGATAAGATTAGAAAATACTTTTGAAAATATTATTGATTTTTTTTTTCATTAGAACTATTTCATTTTCATGGCCTATGGTAGGTTCCAATTATTATCTAGACTCACATGTGATCCTAGGATCCACATAGGATCATTAGAAAGACCCCACACAGGGCATTTCCCCGTTCGACCTATATCCTTGGAGCGAAAAATCGGTCGTAACAAAACACAAACAACCACATGCAATCACATGTGGGTCTAGCTATTAATATTTGCTCCCCAACCCAATCCACTCCTCTTCCATTGGCATGATTATTAAAATGATTTATGATTATTCTTTGCTTCCCAACCCACTCCACTCCTCTTCTAACGAAAATCCTGCGAAAGACAATGTAAAATGTATGCTCCATTTCCCATTTCCGTAAAAAAATGTATTTGTATGTATTAGAAAGTTTCGTGTTGTCGACCATTAGCAAAAAAAATTCTTGAAAACAGATTTTAACTAACTTGTTTTTTTAGAACCTATAATAATATCAAATTCTGTGCTTTCTGTGATAAAATGAAATCTATTAATATCAAAAGATGGCGCACCACAGATTCTTTCACACAGAAATATAAAAATTTTCCCTCTTTCTAGTCATGATATAATCTCAGAACAGTTTCAATTTGCGAATTGCGTATCCTACTAAATACTTTATTTCTGTTCGAAAATGGAAAATGGCTAAATTTTACTAAAGCTTTCCATTTTTCTAGAAAGGAAAAAAGGATCTTTATGGAAATGGTACCACAATTCGTGCTTTGAACCGATTTTCTGGACACGACAATTGAAAAAACAGCCATGCATTTCTCAAATAAATATTTTCTGCCACTCAGCAACATGAAACCATCTAACACATTTTCTGACGACTCATTCTTATACCTAAAAGCATGATACTTGCAGGCATGATTATTTTTCCAACCCACTCTACTCCTCTTCTAACGAAAATCCTGCGAAAGACAATGTAAAATGTATGCTCCATTTCCCATTTCCGTAAAAAATGTATTTGTATGTATTAGAAAGTTTCGTGTTGTCGACCATTAAAAAATTTTCTTGAAAACAGATTTTAACTCAACTTGTTTTTTTAGAACCTATAATAATATGAAATTCTGTGCTCTACGTGATAAAATAAAATCGATTAATGTCGAAAGATGGCGCCACCACAGATTCTTTCACACAGATATACTATAAATTTTTTCCCTCTTCCTAGTCATGATATAATTTCAGATCAGTTTCAATTAGCGAATTGAGTATACTACAAGATGCTTTATTTCTGTTCGAAAATAGAAAATGGCTAAATTCTACTAAAGCTTCTCATTTTTCTAGAAAGGCAAAGGATCTTTACGGAAATGGTACCACAATTCGTGTTTTAAACCGAATTTCTGGACATGACAATTGAGAAAAAAGCCATGCAGTTCTCAAATATTTTCCGATACTCAGCAACGTGAAACCATCTAACACATTTTCTGACGACTCATTCTTATACCTAAAAGCATGATACTTGCAGGCATGATTATTAAAATGATTTATAATTATTATTTGCTTCCCAACCCACTCTACTCCTCTTCTAACGAAAATCCTGCGAAAGACAATGTGAAATGTATGCTCCATTTCCCATCTCCGTAAAAAATGTATTTGTATGTATTAGAAAGTTTCGTGTTGTCGACCATTAAAAAATTTTCTTGAAAACAGATTTTAACTCACTTGTTTTTTTAGAACCTATAATAATATGAAATTCTGTGCTTTACGTGATAAAATAAAATCTATTAATGTCAAAAGATGGCGCCACCACGGATTCTTGTCATGATATAATTTCAGATCAGTTTCAATTTGCGAATTGCGTATCCTACAAGATGCTTTATTTTTGTTCGAAAATAGAAAATGGCTAAATTCTACAAAAGCTTCCCATATTTCTAGAAAGACAAAGAATCTTTACGGAAATGGTACCACAATTCGTGTTTTGAAACCGATTTTCTGGACACGACAGTTGGAAAAAAAAAGTCATGCATTTCTCAAATAAATATTTTCTGCCGCTCAACAACATGAAACGAAACCTTCTAACACATTTTCTAACCACTCATTCTTAAACCTAAAAGCATGATACTTGCAGGCATGATTATTAAAATGATTTATAATCAAACAGTTTTTTTCTTTCTTTATTTCACTTTCCTATAAATGTATTCATCTTTAGTTATAAGCAATTGTTGTCTCAAGACGGCCTTTTTTTTTCTTCTGCTGCGCTGTCACGTCCGGAAATTTGGTTCAAAACGCCAACTTTGATACATTTTTCTAAAAAATCTGCCAAACGATTAAAAAATTAAAAAAAAATAATAATAAAATAAAATAATAATAATAATAATAATAATAATAATAAAAACAGTTCGATTACATAATTTCTTAATAAGAGCGAGCACCTGCAAATTTGATACGTTTGTGAAACGAAATGAATTAAAAAATGTGTCAGGAAGTAGCCAGTGTGAATTTGAGAACAGCCTGAATATTGGCGTCAGAAAATAGTCAGTTTGGATTTGAGACGAGACTAGAACAGTTTACTGTTATGGGACCCACCTTAAAGTTTGAACATTTTTCGCGTTTTACCTAATTTTTATTTTATCTAATAGATAAGGTATATAAAGTCTTTTGCATAATCAATTATGTGAAAATGGTGAACTTTCATAAAAAGGTAGCATATACGATTCATTCCGATCAAACTAGACCGACTCAAACTAGTGAGAGAAAATAGAAGATAAATGAGATTTCCGTTAAAAAACCTGGATAAACCAAGTCATAAAACGCGCCATTTTTGGACAAACATCTGTGATTTGCGAACTTACGGAGCCATTACACGGTATAAACGCACCAAGAACGCACAAAGCATGCACACGAAAATAGTAAGATTTACGCTCAATGTGAATAATCATATGAATAATAATGCGGTTGTAATTAAAAAAATATATAATAACTTACTTTTATGCGATTACTATGCATGAATAATTACGTTTAAAACTATATTAAGTCAATATAATTTATAAAATTATTTTGCGCCAACTAGAGAAGAGGGGGGGGGGGGGTAAATATCAGGGCTGAAATTTGTTAATTCTAATCACAAGTCGTTCTTTACGCGTTTTAATAAAATAATGCCTTTTCACTAAGTTACTTACCTGTGTTTCTTCACGATTTTTTACTTTAAGGTGGTTCTCAAATGACCTGTTCAACAACGCGAAACTTTCTGACAGATTTTCTGACTCATTTTTAAACGCAAAGACATAATTATATATAAGGCCTGACTATTGGAGCGATTTGGAATCGAAATGAGTTTTCCATTTTATTTTATACATAAACAGATTACTTATCGAGTTATAAGCGATTCTGATGGTCACGTGACGACACGTTTTTCCCCTTTCTCGCTCATTGTATCGGGAATTCGGGTCAAAACGTCCATTTTTACAGTATTTTCTGAAAGATTTTTTGCTTTTACCAAAAAAATGGAAAACGTCTTTCGATTACAAAGTTTCTGAATAAGAACACCGGCCAGTTTCATGCGTTTCCGAACAAAAATGAATTTTAAAAAATGTCAGAAAGTAACCAGCTTAGATTTGAGAACAGACTTTCTATAATCCAGGTTACCCGGACTAAAGATATCCGATATACTTATTGCCCCAACGTATTCGCAAATCGTTTTTATTTGAACACTTTTTAATTGGAATAGATTTTTTACATTTAGTATATTTTCTTAGATTGGCCACCAACGACAACAAAAAATCATTTTTGTACTTTCTTATTAGCCGCATGCCTGTGGTTAATCGCTACACCATTTATAGTAATTTTTTTATATTCATTATTACATTATTTAAGCGCGTAGTTCGATTACATGTCGGTTAAATTCATGTTTTATTTATTTATTTGTAAAGTTTTAATTCAATTGGCAATTTAGTTATTGGATATTACACGAAAAAAAAAAATGCTGAAGGTTTTTACAATGTTTTAAGGGCAAACGGGGAGAGGGGGGGGGGGTGATTAGTTTTCTGCAATAGTGTTGCACGTTCATTTTCAGATAGATTTAAATAATAGATATATAAAGAATTAAAATAAAGAAGATGAATAAAAAAATAATTAAAGATTTAAAAAAAAAAAAAAAAAAAAAATCATGTTTGAAAATAATTTTAAAAATCGGTAAAAAAAAAAAAAAAAATCAGTAAAATTTGTTTTTAAACAAATTGCATTTAAAAGAACAATTAATTTTTTTTTTCTATTCGATAGCGATTTTGCGATGTTTAAATGTTAAGGAAATGTCGATAAAAAGAAATTATTGGCTCAGGTCGTTGCCCCCGTCGATATGACGTCAGTGTTTTTCACGGCCATGTTTTTGCTTTATAATATAGAGCAGAGGATCCAAGCAAGGCTTCTCCGCGGTTACAGAACATACTGCTCGGTGTAAAAAAACATAAGTAAACACTATTTTTTTATATATTATTATTGAAAACTCTGATAGATTTTTTTGCATATATATATTTTTTTAGATGATCAAAAAGCATTTATATATAAAAAATATCAATTACGTATTCCAATAAAGTTTTGAAATTTTATTAAAAGCAATACATTCATATTAGCCGCATGCCACCAGAGGTTAACAGCCGAAGAAATCGCCCAAGATTTTGCTTACTTACAACATCCTTTTCCATTCTGATTACTTCAGTGTTTAAGCACATAGTTCGAGTACATATCTGTTAAATCTGTGTTTTATTTATACTATTTTATTTATTTATTTATTTATTTATGAAGTGTTTATTTCTTTATGGAATATTAGCCGGAAACGAATGCTGAACTATATTGTTTTAAGTGCAAATGGGTTAATATCTTCCGCAATCTAACTGCAAGAGATATAGATAGATTTTTTAAAAACTCCATGCTTGAAAATTATTTTAAAAACCATTAAAAAAAATTAGTAAATTGAGATTTAGTTTCCAAACAAATTATATTTTAAAGTACCGTTTATACTGGTGTATAAGTCGACCCCCTCCCCCCCCCCCCCACACACACACACACAGACACACACACAATTCTTACACAAAATTTTGAGAAAAATTGAATTTTCGTGTATAAGTCGAACCACATTTCTGGTAGTATGTTGAAAAATGATTTGTAATCGAAGATTAAAAAAAATAATAATAATAAATTTTCATTAAATTAGTAAATTACAGTCTTTGTATGCAAGTCTAAACAAGCCATTTAAAGATAGACTGAGAAAAAAGTGGATATAATGGATGTCATCCGATGATATTCTGAAAGAAACAACGAAATTTGAGAATTTTAAAAAAGTGGACATTGTAACAATAGTAGAATGAGTGAAAGAATCATGGTATGAAATTCCCACAAAAATGGTAAAAAAAAAAAAAAAAAAAAAAAAAAAGTTTCATAAAATGCTGCATTAGCAACGATATGGACGAATCTGAAGATTTATTTTTTCAGATTCCGATGAGTCGTTGATAAGCATGAAATCTCCGAATCTTGGGTATGTGTACAATGAAATATCGGATTCCTAATTAACTGAGCTGTATGAATATTCAGAGTCTAAACAATAACTTGTTAAGTTTCATTGAAAACTTTTAATCTTTAAATGAAAAAAATAAAGATTTTTAGATTCGTGATTCTTAGAGAGGTATTATTTTCTGGCTTTAAAGATCCTGAATATCGGCAATTGGGTAGGCATTTATTTATTTATTTATTTTACTAACTCGTATATAAGTCGACCCCCCATTTTCAACTCTCAAATTTTGTCTAAAATTATTCGACTTATACACGAATACATACGGTACATTTTTTTTCTTTCCCCTAATCGACGGTGTAAAATTTAATATTATGCGTGCGAACAAAAAAGAAATTCATTGCTTACATCGTTGCCCCCTACGATATGACGTCAGCGTTACTCATGGACACGTTTTTGCTTTATAATATAGATAGGTAACATATTGGTTTGTTATAGTTTTACAGCAGATAAAATTAATATTGTATTTTTGTAGAACTGGTCGACCCATCGAAACATCGTTTGGGACCGCTTGCTTCTAGGTATAAATTCCCGCTCCCAAAATTCCATAATGCTTCTCCCCTCCTGCCCTGAGCAATGGGAAAATAGGCCTGAATTCAATATTTGGAATAGAAAATCACAAATAAAGCACTTTGGTGCAGAACTTTTAGAGTGGTAATTATGACTTCCGTTCCGTGTTTCTTCTGCCCCCCCCCCCCCCCCCCCGCATAGCATTTTATAAGTAAAAATGTTTTGACAAATACCTCAGAAAATAACTTGCATCTGAGAGCTGTTAAAATAAATTAGTACTGGTAAATTTAACAAATTGGTAACGAAACTTGATTTCAATAGAATCACTTTCATAGGCGTAGGAGGTTTCTGTTAACTTTTGTAACCTCCCACATGCTGTGGGCGATTATGATGAGAAAACACCCTCTGATGACATGCCCTCAAAGTGGAAGCAATTTGAGTAGTAATTTGTCAAGTTAGAAAGCCAGTTCACTGTAACCATATAACCACCCTAAATTTTCTTCTTAAATTAGTTTCGAAAATTGCATCGCGTTGATGTAATTTGTTTTTTTTAATTAAAATAAACTGTTACAACGAAAGTTGAGGTTAAAGTGCGGTAAAATATTCACAGAAAAAATTATGAGACGTTCATTTTCAATTACTGGGAGGCTGTGAGAGTTAGTTAGGGCTGTTATCACATCCAAATTAGCTTACATCATCCTGACAAGTTCACGAAGTTTCTTATTTCGGTTAAATCCCCGTATATTGCAGATATTCGGATTCAGTGATAGATTCCAAAGAATTAAAAAATGTTTTTCATTTCCCTATGAAAGGGAAAAAAATTTCAAAAAATGCTATCAAATTCAGCAATTTCTATTGGGACTAATAACAGTCTCGAAGCTGGAACTCATCAGTTAGCATAGCTCTAAATTAAGGAACTATCCCATTGGGGCTGTACATGTATAACGATATCAACTTTTTGATAAATTTGGACCCCTTCCCCCCCCCCTTTATGATATCATACGTTATCATTCATCGACCCCCCCCCCCCCTATCCCCAATAATATCGTTATCAATATCTAAAAACTTTTTTTTATAATTTTTTCTTTTTATATATTTGCAGTGATATATTTGTTGTTTACTTACTGATTCAAATGAAGAGAAGAAGTCAATAAAATATCTCTCTATTATATATGAAATAACTTTCATCTAATACTTAAAAGAAATAGTTACTATTTAAAAGTATTTGATCCCATCGGGGCTGTGCATATATAACGATATCAACTTTTTGGTAATTTTGAACCCCCACCCCCCTTACGATATCATACCTTATCATTCATCGACTCCCCCCCCCCCTCCATACCCAGTGATATTGTTATCAATATCTAGAAACTACTTTTATTTTTACAATTTTTTCTTTTTATATATTTGCAGTGATATATTTGTTGTTTACTTTACTGATTCAAATGAAGAGAAGAAGTCAATAAAATATCTCTCTATTATATATGAAATAACTTTCATCTAATACTTAAAAGAAATAGTTACTATTTAAAAGTATTTGATCCCATCCTATCCCATTGGGGCTGTGCATATATAACGATATCAACTTTTTGGTAATTTTGAACCCCCCCCCCCCCCTTACGATATCATACCTTATCATTCATCGACTCCCCTCCCCCCTCCATACCCAGTGATATTGTTATCAATATCTAAAAACTACTTTTATTTTTACAATTTTTTCTTTTTATATATTTGCAGTGATATATTTGTTCTTTACTTTACTGATTTTCAAATGAAGAGAACAAGTCAATAAAATATCTCTCTATTATATATGTAATAACTTTCATCTGATACTTAAAAGAAATAGTTACCATTTAAAAGTATTTGATAACAGCTTTCTGTTGCATAATGCATTCAACAGTAATATTGTCTTCTTGCACTTGCCCCCTGCATGGGGAGGGACAAACAGCGAATGTTTCTAATCGGAAATAGTGGTAGATATTTCAATACATTGCTCATTATCAAAAGTACTATACATACACTGCAAATATTTATACACTTTTCAGAACACTTTTTAGAACACTTATTTTGTCCCCTTGTTTAGCACACTTTTCGGAACAGTTTTTAGAACACTTCTGAGACTTTCTAGCACACTTTTTGAACACTTTTGGGAACACTTTTCGGAACACCATTTTGTCCCCTTTTTCAGCACACTTTGTAGCGCACTTTTTGGAACACTTTTCGGAACACTTTTGAGAACACTTAATTTGTTCAGCACACATTTTGAACACTTTTGGGAACACATTTGAGAACACATTTCGGAACACATTTTGTCCCCTTTTTCAGCACACTTTATAGCGCACTTTTTGGAACACTTTTCAGAACACTTTTAAGAACGCTTAATTTGTTCAGCACACATTTTGAACACTTTTGGGAACACATTTGGGAACACTTTTCGGAACACATTTTCCATATTTTATAGAAATTTTTATGTCGTTAAAATAAAATTTATAGGACCAAAAAAGAAAAATAAGGTACTTCGCGAGGACAACTTTGTAAGGGACGGCATCTTTTTTTCATTTCTGAGTAAGTTCATAGAATTTAACCAACCCTTCCAGCGAGCGGATTCGAACCCACAATGTCCCGTGTACTAACCCGATGCCCTAGACCACAGCGCTATGACCGGTCGCGGTATTCGCTCAAATGCTGTAACTTATTTGAATCGCTTTTTATGATGCAAGAACTGGGTTTCATCTGTAGATGGATTTTTCCAGTGTTTTTAATATTTTCTTTTCATAATTTTCAATAATTTGCTGTATTATTTGGTGCCTTATAACAGATAAATTTTAATTTATTATGTATTATATGCATAAAAAATTGTATTAAGAGTAATAATTGCTTCTTTTTGCAACAGTACTAACTAGTGTTGAATTCAGACATTTTTCTCCGGGAGGAATTTCTGCTCTTGGGGGGGGGGGGGGGGGGGGGGGGGGAGAAGGGATTGCACTTTTTGATAATTAAAAGTATAAAATCTCAAATCTTTCAACGGTTCTGTTAAACATTATATTTTTAACATTACATTTAAAAGAAAAAAAAATTATTAATTAATGACTTTGGGATAGGTAAGTTTAAATATGGACTAACTGATTTAATTTAAATTAAATTAGTTTAATTTATAAAAATATGAACTAACGAAATAAATTAAAAACGTTATAAAATTAGAAACTTGATTTTTATAAAAGTAAAGAAAAAACATCAACTAATTTTATAAATTTAAGGAAAAAATTGTAAACTTTGTAAAATTATAATTTAGAAAATAATAAATTTTAGCGTAATTCATAAATTTGTAAGCCAAAACAGTTTAGTTTAATATCAATTTGCATATCTATAATTTGCAGAGATATTATGTTATGAAACCTTTAAATAACACAATATTGCCTCACATTAAAAAAGATAAATTAAAAAAAAAAATAGTGAAAAAAAAAATCATAAATTGGAAGTACTATCAGGAAAAAAATAAGTAAATTTAAAAAATAAATAGATTAGATTTATTTATTTATTTTTTTTTTTTTTTTTTTTTTGTAATTTATAAAAATAAAATAAATTTCTAAATATTTCATTAAAAAATATAAATATTACTATTCTTTTCACAATAAATTGACATGGCCTCGGTTAGAATGAGCCAGCTGGTCGAGCCGGGCCAGGCCTGTATCCTAGAAGAACTCTAGTAAATATAACAATCTTAATTCGCATTTCAAAAAAAGCGATTTCTGTACTCAACCTTTAAACGACATTTACGGAAATTGCACTGTTTTGCAAGAAATACGGACATTGTACTGTTTTGAAAGAAATACGGGAAAAATCCATTAAATTTACGGAAAACTTTCTGCATATTTACGGATGTAAAGTCTCTTTAACGGAACTAATGTTATTTACGGAAATTGTGCTGAAATTTTAGAAAAATGAAACTTCTCCGTAAAATTTTACGGAAAATCTCTTGTATTTTCACGGATTTTTTTTAGAATGTATATCGTTCAAACGACAATCACTATACCGGTTCAATTGGTTGGTTGATTATTTGTTACGGCAAATTATCTGCGCCAGGGATATAGAATGGCGGGAGGGGGGGGGGGTTGCCCTCCATGACGGACCTTTCTAAGGGATCCTAACCCGTATTTACGGGCGCGACGGTGGTTTGAACCCAGCACCTCCCATCTAACAGCTTTGAAAGCAGAACTTCTCAGCCACTGGTGGGGCCACTATAATATGACCCTTAATATAACGAGCTCATGTGCGCTGTAAAATAAATTTTAAAATTTAACTTACCCAAGTAATAAAAATAATGATCTTGAAATCCGCATTGATTGCGATCAAGGCTTCTTACTAACAAAGTAGATTGTAACAAAGCGTCGTTGTAACAAAGAAAGCGATGATTTAACAAGTGCGTCAAAATGTGTTCCCAAATGTGTTCTCAAATGTGTTCCCAAATGTGCTCCAAATCTGTTCTCAAATGTGCTCCAAATCTGTTCTCAAATGTGTTCCCAATCTGTTCTCAAATGTGTTCCCAATCTGTTCTCAAATGTGTTCCCAATCTGTTCTCAAATGTGTTCCCAATCTGTTCTCAAATGTGTTCTCAAATGTGTTCCCAATCTGTTCTCAAATGTGTTCCCAATCCGTTCTCAAATGTGTTCCCAATCCGTTCTCAAATGTGTTCCCAATCTGTTCTCAAATGTGTTCCCAATCTGTTCTCAAATGTGTTCCCAATCTGTTCTCAAATGTGTTCCCAATCCGTTCTCAAATGTGTTCCCAATCTGTTCTCAAATGTGTTCCGAGTTTAGATTTAACAAATATCCTGAACAGAACACTTTCGGTACACTTTTCGGAACACTTTCTTTATAGCGGAACACATTCGGAACACATTTCAGTACACATTGAGGTAACTGGAACACATTTTTTGAATCAAAGTGTTCCAAATGTGTTCCCAATGTGTGCTGGGAATTTGCAGTGTACAGTTTTAATAATTAGGTTATTCTGCACAGATTTCATATTTTGGTATATGTTAAATAAAAAGGCTAGCAGTAAAATTAATTTTGTTGTTTACTTTTGGTTGTAACGCATTAATTGGCAATAAGTCTTTTGAATCAATATATTTTTTCAGCTATTATTTCAGCCAGTCCTATAAAAACAATGAGTTAAGTTTGAATACAGTTAAATTTTAATCTAAATAAGCCTAAAAGACAATTTTTAACCGGAAATATATAAATGAATGCTCTAAAGTTCATTGAGGCGATTAAATGTGTAAATAAGCTCAGTTCCTGCAACATTATGCAAATCCCGTTTAATACGCGATCCCGCTTAATACGCGACTTTTTTCTAGTCCCTTGAAACGCGTCTTAACCGGGTTCGAATGTACTTCGCACCTGGTTTTTCTAACAGCAGATGAATAGGAATGCTTAACGTTGGGTTATTCCATGTTTTGGAATGAAATAATTTTATAATCATTTAACGGTTTTAATAATAACTTTGCAGTTTCATGAAAATAAAAGCTAAAAAACGCAGACTATTTTGATGCAAAAAAAAAATTACAGAAAAAAAAAGAAAGAAAATTTTGGTTCGATTAAAAATGATATCGATATCAAAAGACAACCCGCCCCCCCTCCTCCACCTAGACAAATTTTACGATATCAAATGCCTTACTCCCCCTCCCCCCTACAGTGATAACATTATATATGCACAGCCCCATTTGTAATGAAACAAGAAAGAAACATCATACGTCACGCATAGATTATGAAACATTTTTTGAAACTTCCAGAATATTGTAATAAAACTTTCATCTTTTAATGCAATGAAAGAACATATCCAAATAAACAATTTAGAAAATACATAATACAGTTGTAAATCCAAGTTCAGCAATTATCGCCCGTAGTCTATAAGGTGTAACAAAATTTTTGTGCAGTCCTGTACATGGTCCATAGATTTTTATACACAGCGACAGCACACAGTATGCTACATTTTAATTCAGCTTGAAAACGAATAAAACAGTTGAAAATTCACTTTCAACAACTACCACCTACACTGCAAAAAAATATAAAAAGTGTTGATTTTACAGTATAATACTGGCATCCCTTTTTTTGCAGTGTATAGATGGTCACGGTAATGTATTTGAATTCTTTTGTACAGCCCTCATGTATATGATCTTACGGATTTATAAGCACCACATATATTACACTAAAACTTGTTCAGCTGGAAAATGCACAGCACAACTAATTGCACAAGTAACAAACTTTATGGTGTGGAAAAATTCCTAGCATGATTTTCCAAAAAGTGTCACTTTTTAAATTTTTATACGGTCCCTTGGTCCTATAAGTTATATTCAGGAACATTTTCTTCGTGCTCTGGCAGGTAAAACAATAAAAATTTCATTCTTCTACGAGAAAAACTCACCGAGTTTATATGATGCTTTGAATTTTATGAAATTTCAGAGCTTCCTCGGCACTAATAATTAAAAAACACGTTTTTTGTGATATATCATTAGTGGTAATCATTATCATAGTATGATATATCATTATTATAATGCATTTAAAATAATTTTTTATTCATTTACCGACTGTATTGTTTAACAATAACACATCAAAAACAATATCGTAGTAAATTATCATTATATATATTATTTCTGCCGTCAAAATCTCCTTTTCTATGAATTTACGAAACGCACAACAACGAATGAGGTATCATTCGAAAGGCTTTTGAAGCGGCTTCTGACACAGTACACTCACATTTCGTTAAAACGCGTTTTTTGATTAAAAATTGCAGTAAATTAAAAATTAAATAGGCATTGTTTTTATAAATGAAATATTTTCCTCAAATTAGTGTTGCCACAAAAATAAAATACCGCATTATATGATGCTCTACAATGATTATAAAAAATTAAATTGTACAAAAAATATAAAGTATGATTTCTCCGCACGAGTTTATTTTATATTTATGGTTAAAAAGTAAAATTGAAATTAAAATGTTTAGAAGAAAAAGACACCATCGATCGATCGAAGCAGTGGTATTTCACGTGTAGAATAAAATGTATGCTTTGTTATATTAGATTAAATTGTATTTTAAATGCATTCGATTTATTTTATTTATTTTTTGTTTTTCAAGAAGCGGTTGACGTCAACTTCTAATGCAGTTAAAATACGATTGTTATTTTTTTCCCTCGCATGTGCCTCTTGCTATCTTCGAACAGTTTTTACTGTAAATTTGGTGGAATAAATGAGACGATATTCTGGCTTGACTAATGTTGTTTGCAGATATTTTTATCCTTAATTTAAACCTTAATTTAAAAATTCCTTAGTTTAAACCTGCATCTAAAAATATTAGATATTGCTAAAAAATATAGGATACTGATAAAAAAAAATATTACACTGCAGTGCGAAGTCTTCGCACGGATCCACTGGTATTGTTTATTTATGTATGTAAGTATTTTTAAGATGACTGTGAATTTTGTGTCGATTAGTGCGGTTTCAATTAATGCGGTAATATCGCGGGATCAATTAACTACACTAATCGAGATTAACCTGTATTTATTTACAAAACTTCTTACTCCATAGCAAATGGCGATGAAGATTTTTTACAATATTGATAAAATTATCTTGCAACATTCATGCGTATGAAGGAAAAAGGAAAAGCGAGGATGTTCTGCATTTGATGGATGGAGTTATGTAAATTTTGTGTTTAATCTGCGACGTTTGTAAACACATAATCTATCACTAATGCACTAACAATGTTGATTAAGTGCACTAATGCACTTAAAATACTGATTAAAATTGATAAAATACAATATTGATAAAATGCAATATTGATAAAATACAATATTGTTAAAATGCAATATTGATAAAATACAATATTGATAAAATGCACTTACAATATTGATAAAATTCTCTTGCAACATTAATACACATGAAGGAAAAAGGAAAAAAGAGAAAGAGTTCTAATTTTGATGGATGGAGTCATGTAAATTTTATGATTCATTTGCGTTGTTTGTAGCACATAATCAATCACTAATGCACTAACTCCTGTCATGCCCCTCATCGCTATCCATTTCTCACACTTTCAAAATTAATCTGAGGTTTTAAGATTCATCTTTCTATGCATATTCTACAAATTTCTTTTCCATGAATGTTCTAAAAATATAAATGCAAATTATACTTGCGCAATATAAAAGCTCAGTTAATTCTTACATATACGTGAAATTTTCATTACGCTGATATGCAAGGGACCAACGAATCAAATTCTCAAAAAAGAAAAAAAAAAAAAAATCCCACACAACAACGCGAAAATTCTGACCTGTTATTTAACTCATTTTTAAACATAAAAGCATTATACTTGCAGTCATAATTATTGAAGTGTTTTGTAATCGAACATTTCTTTTTTTCATCTTTTCATTTTCCGATAAATGAATTACATCTTGAGTTATTTAGTGATTGTTGTTTCAAGACTGCACTTTTTCCCCTCTCCTGCACTGTCGCGTCAGGCAATTGAGTTCAAAACGCAAATTTTGATAGAATTTTGTAAAAAATCTTCTGTCAAACGGTAAAACGAAAAAAAAAAAAAAAACTTGTTCTATTACATAATTTCTTAATAAGAGCACCTGCCAATTTGATACGTTTGCGAACAAAAATGAATCAAAAAATGTGTCAGAAAGTAGCCAGTTTGAATTTGAAAACAGCCTTAAGGCAATTCTCAAAGTTTTTTACTCCGTTCAACAACGCAAAACTTTCGGACGCATTCATGTATATTAATTTTTAAACGTAAAAGGTATTATGTTTTGCATGTATGTCTGTTGAAATGATTTGGAATTGAATAGTGTTTTTTCAATTTTCTATAAATATGTTATACATTTTGAGTTATCAGCGATTCTATTCAAGCAGTCACGTGCAGAAATTCGGTAGCAAATATCAAATTTGACAGCATTTGATTTTTGCTTTTACCTAAAAATGGAAAACATAATTTCTGAATAAGGTCATCTGATGATTTCATGCGTCTAAGATTAACAATGACTTCGTGAATGTGTCAGAAAGTAACCACTTTGGATTTGAGTAAAACCCTAACATATGACTTACTTATGTGAAAACATTCATGCAAAAAAACTGTTGACAAGTTTTTGTGATTTGTTACTTATTTTATTAGTATATATATATTTTTTTACTTATACTGCACGCCAGTTTTTGTACGTTACCATCAAGAATGGTCACAACAGTGTAATTTTTTGTGAGAATCCTTTGTTTTTATCTACGCTGACTTACCACTGTAATGTTTGACATGAAGGGCAGTAAACGATCATATAACGAATTTTTTGACGTGTTTGGATAAAAAGAAAAAAAAAAGGTCTAAGTTGAGAAACGAAACAGTCACAAGTAAGAAAGTTGACTCAAAATGTATTGAAAAATACCCCATTGGGAAACCAAAATTAAATAAACCAAAATTAAATGTGATTTGACTTGTGTATATTTATACCTACTTTATACCTACACTTCTGTTGAAAATATTTCAGCACCATCGTATTATGTACTTACAAATATCTTTAAAATGAAACGACTTTGTCATAAGGGGCTGTCCATAAATGATGTCACACTTTTTTTCAATATTTTTGATCCCCCTCACCCTCTTAGTCACAAAGTGTCACACTTCACCATATCCCCTCCCCCCCCCCCCCTTGTCACATGTCACGCTATATTACATAGACATATACCTGGAGTTCAGAAACAAAGCACTACGTTATAGATCATGTTTGTTTCACATTTTATTTTTCAACTTTAACTATAAGTTTTAATGACATTTGTGAGCATAACAATAATAAAAAGAAAACTGCCCAGTTAAACTGAGGGCATTGAGCTCACAGGCTATTCACACTAATTGTATATTATACTCTTATTTCAAAGAATCTGAAATAAGAGAAAAATAAAGAAATCAACAATATATTAAGGGGGGGTCCTCCCCCCGTTACCCCCCCCCCATCATAGTTAACTAATGAACCCCTTAAACTAATCAGGAAAGTCTCTAATCACAATGAATATATATACAAGATTTGAAGAAAATCGGATAATTCTGCATGAAAAACCCATTTATCTAAATTAGGGGGGGATTAGCACCCCCCCCTTTATACTTAACCAATCAATCCCGAAAACTAATCAGGGAAGCGTCTTAACGCAATGAACCTATAAACAAATTTTGAAGCAAATGGGATAATTCTGCATGAAAAACCCATTTATATAAATTAAGGGGGGGATTAGCCCCCGTCCCCCCCCCCTTTATACTTAACCAATCAATCCCGAAAACTAATCAGGGAAGCGTCTTAACACAGTGAACCTATAAACAAAATTTGAAGGAAAACGGAATAATTCTGCATGAAAAACCCATTTATATAAATTAAGGGGGGATTAGCCCCCCCCCCCCGTTCTCCCCCTTTATACTTAACCAATCAATACCGAAAACTAATCAGGGAAGCGCCTTAACACAGTGAACCTATAAACAAAATTTGAAGGTAAACGGAATAATTCTGCATGAAAAACCCATTTATATAAATTAAGGGGGGGATTAGGCCCCCTCGTCCCCCCCCCTTTATACTTAACCAATCAATCCAGAAAACTAATCAGGTAAGCGCCTTAACACAGTGAACTTATAAACAAAATTTGAAGGAAAAAGGAATAATTCTGCATGAAAAACCCATTTATATAAATTAAGGGGGGGATTAGCCCCCCGTTCCCCCCCTTTATACTTAACCAATCAATCCCGAAAACTAATCAGGGAAGCGCCTTAACACAGTGAACCTATAAACAAAATTTGAAGGTAAGTGGATATTTCTATGAAGAGTTATCGCGTTATGTACATACATACATACATACGTACGTACAGAACGGCGGGCACATAAGCTCTCAGGCTTCGATAGCCTGTGAGCTAAAAATCATTCGTGTATTTATTTTGTATAAAATAAGATTAAGGTTTACGACAAGAACATAATAATATACAATAAAGTAATACAATTAGTAATAAAATATTTTTTTTTTTTTTAATAGAAAGGAATATAAGTGAAAACAAATACGTGAAAGTTGTTTTAGTCCGATTAAAAAATACACTCAAATTCTGGTAATTTCAAAATAACTTCAAAATTTAATCTGCTGATTTTAATGATTTTATTTTAACCAAAATGTGTGATGTCACATTTCTTCTTACCCCATTCAACCCCCTTGTCACAAACTGTCACAATTCCCCCCTCCAAGCGTGACATCATTTATGGACGGCCCCTAAGAGAGGTATATTTGTGAATAGTAGTTTGGCAGCAGCATCTTTGGCACTGTAGTTGTTTTCATCCAAAATGAAAAAAGTCCTATTTATGATTTCAAAATAGGTTTAGTCATTTTTGTTTTATTTTTACAAAGACCATTAAGATATCGACTAAAGAAAATGGCAACCAAAACACTTAGAAAACCGGTGCGGGTTTCTTCTTCTTCTTATTATTATTATTATTATTTTTATTATTTTTTTAATGTTTTAAAGTATACCGATCGATAAAAACTAGAAAATTAAAATCTGTTTTAATTATTTATTTATTTTGACAAATTTCAATTTAGTGTAGCGTTTATTCTAAAGACTACATTAACGCGGCGAGCAGCACATATGTCTCGTTTTGGGCACATGAAATACTTGAATTTATACACCAGTATTTTAGCACAGAAATTTTCGTCTTATCTAATCACAGATTTCCAGTGATCAAATGAGGCCAAAATTACAATTTGGGGAAACTGGTAGCTATGAATTAAAAGAATTGTAACAGACGCGCTCGTCCCAAAGAGGTTAAAGAAAATCCATGCTTGAAAATTATTTTAAAAGCCATAAAAGGGTGACTAAATTGGGCTACTGTTTTCAAACAAATTTTATTCGAAAGTATGTATTTTTTCCTGTTTGATGATGTAAAAATTTAAATTATGAGATGTTGAGTAGCGATATAAAAGCAATAGTAAAAGTAATAGCCGTAACACTATTATCATCATCGTCAGACATTTCTAAAAATAACGTCCGAAAATGAACTATTATTATTTGGGACAACAGTAAAAGTCCGTAGGGGGAAAAAAAGGACTTTGTTGCTAAGAGAAAAAAAAAAAAAAACTATGCAGAATAATAAGTTGACGATTTTTAAAGCGAAAAGTTACCGAGTACATTAACTAACAAAATGTTGGAATTTCGTGGCGTTTGGCCAATAATTACAAAAATTAAAACGTCGTTAAAAAAAAAAAAGAAAGAAAAACGCATAGGCAGAAAATAAAAGCAGACAAACATGCTATTTCTGAATCTCGATGAAATTTATTAAGGGTTGCCCTCGGGGAGCAATCGATTTGTAAACTCAAAGTGTACTACTTTTATATAAAATAAAAAAAAACGCTATTCGATTCCAAAACTCATGAATACTAATGTTATTTACAAATTTCATGCTTTTACGCATAAGCAAAGATACCATGAATGTCTCAGAAAGATTCGTGTTGTTGAGTGTAGATTTATTTGTTTATTTATTTATTTTTATAACTGCCTTACCCAGGAATTTATTTAACAAGCGCTACTAAATGAAAAAAAATGAAACATTTGATTGGACTTCAAAAATCTATAATATCCGGTAATGATCGGAGAATTTTCTGTAGCACATCAATCACTCTTAACAGTAGGGGGTCGTAGGGTTACACGGTGATTTGTTTCAGGCGCCAAAATCTCACCAGAAACTTTTTGCGCGAAGAAATACATGTTTCTTGAATATTACAAGTTTTTGTCATAAAAATGACTATACATTAAGCTAAATCAATTTTGTTTAATCAACCAATCGTTTTTCAATGGAAAAATATAAAAAAAAAAATCAGATTTAAAATACATTTTCTTTCAAATTCAGTAAAGAACAAGTTATTGTCGCGGATGTACACCTCTCTCTAGTATAATGTCCACTGCCAAGTTAGGTCTTAATTAAAAAAATTGTAACAGACGCTCGATTAGATATATTGCCCCAAGATTAGATATATTGGATCCAAAACCATTTGGTAATTTGTATCCGTTCCCTTTTAAGAACGAAATTTCGAGACTGGAAACGGGGCGGGAGGGGCGGGGGGGGGGGGACAGTGGAAAATTCCAAAGCTGCTCTTTCGGGGGAAAAAAAGTAAAATAAAGGATGATCATCGTCTGGAAGGTGTATACGAAACAAATCCGGGGGTGAAAGGGGAGGAAGGCAGAAGTATAGGGCGTGAGAGCCACCCATCTGGATAATCATGATGCAGTCGCATGAAATTTGCCGCTTTGACACCCCATTAAGGGATTTGTTATTAACAAGCAACAATCCTAACACGCTTTGGTGCAAGTGCTACCACGTTCATCGAGATTCGTTTTATTATTATTTTTAGTGCCTGTTGCAAGGGAAGTTCTCCGCGAAATAGATGACGCAGGTACTTGTTAATTATGCCTGCAACCGCCATTACGTTTCTACACTTCACGCTGTTCGGTTTTTGGACGGGTTATTTCTGAATGATTTTCATGTCTGGATCCTCAAATGCAACCGGCCACAGAGGCGTTGACAGAAGTTGCGATACGGGCTAAAGTTTGTGGTTGTGGGCTCCCCTATACGTCCCATAGGCATATACAGGACCGAAACTGGAAGAGGAATGAGCGGGTATTACGCCCCGAGTGCCGGGGTAGAAGGGAGCGCCAAAAGAAGATTTGCTTCTTTATTCGGTACAAAAAACAAATAACGAAATTTGGGCCAAACAATCATGAAATCGAACAATCTAACGTATAAATGAATTCAATTTTTATACTTTTGCTTTGCACAGGGCGGTTCATCTATTAGGTGACCGCCTAGGGGCGCCAAAACAATAGTTGATTAGCTCATCAAAGATACTTACAAGATCAAAAACACTGTCCTAATTAAGTCAAATTGGTTCAGTATTTCTGACGTTATCGTAATGACAAGTTCGTACTTTCTTTTTTTGCTTTTTTTTTTTTTTTTTTGCTTTTGTGTATCCCTGTAAACTGTAAACGAACAACATCTATATACTATATACTTGGTTAACCAACTTACGTTTGATTTGGTTCAGTATATATGTATATATAAAATATTATTTCCTATTTAAAATAAAAAAATAAAGGCAATGGATTTAAAACTTTTGTTTATAAATTTATTTTGGAAAGGAGGGGGAAGGCGAAAAATTCATGCCTACTCCGGGTGAAAAAAATCCTCGGTAGGCCCTGGGCATATAATATACACAATCAATACTAACTCTGTTTCACTTGAAACAGCTGGTGAACAGCGGACAAAGAAGTTTTTGTGCCCAGAGCACTGTTTAATTTTGTGCCACTTTATATTGGTTGGTTTGTTGGATTTGTAACCCACGATCGTTTTTTATTATTATTATTATTATTTGATGTAATTGATTCAAACCCTGCACCTTTTATTTTTAACTGATTGTGGCACCTTTTACAAGATAAGATAACGGGCTACGCACAACTTATTGTTTTGTAATTAATAGTCTGGTCAATATACCTTCAAACGTTCATCAAATTCCAACAAAAGGTCTGTAAGCGTTTTTAGTTATTACTAGGTGTACTGATCGACAGAAAAAAAAGGTATACCAAATTTTAACAACCAGAAGTAGGTTATTTTCAAGATGGCCGTCGCTAACCATGAAAAGGGGCAGAACTTCTATAACTTTGTTATTTTCAAGAGCATGACAATTGTTATTCTAACAAACGTATGGTTTTATGGTCAAAGAAATCATTTTAACTAATAAATTTGGTCCATGATACCGAAAATGGGTGCTAACAATTAACAATGTTTGTAAGATATCAGTTATTAGGTCAAAAAACACAAATATTAAGTTGTATGTTTTCATTACCGTAATACATTTGAATTATTCTGCATACATTACTATTTTTTTTTTCTAAAAAATATTTATTCTACAAAGTACCCTTTAATTTAGGTTAAGTAAAGTGCAACTGTGGAGATAAAAATCGATTGTTCATTGTCTAAGTTCTCACCAATGCTGTCTGGTTCATGTAACACCTGATTGTCACAATGTATCACTTGACATGATCCACATACACTCTAAATAAGAAAGAGTGACTATTCACTCCGGAGGAGTGGATATTCACTCTATCGCAGAGTCAAAATTTGCCCAACCTCTTTAGAGTGACTATTCACTATAGGCAAAAGTGAAATTGTTCACTCTCTGAAAGAGTGAATACTCACTCTTTCAGAGGAATGACTACCACTCTTTCAAAAAGAGTGGGTTTTTTCACCCTGATAGGAGTGAATGTCACTCTTTCATTAGGAGTGGCTATCCACTCTTTCATAGGAGTGACTATTCACTCTTCCAAAAGGAGTGGATTTCTCACTCCTGACAGGAGTGAATAGCCACTCTTTCATAGGAATGAATGTTCACTTTTTATGGAGTGAATTATTTTTTTTTATGGTTCTTTTATGGGCATTTTAAAAGAATCATATATTTTAGAGCATGCAGTGAAAATAGACACAAGCGTGGTAAAGATTGGAATAAAATACTTTATTAGCAATATTTATTTAATTCATAGTTTGTAACAGTAATTGAATTCTTAAAAAAATTCACTTAGAGTTACATAATGAATTAAATTAGATTACTGACAGAAATAAACTAAAATATTTTATTCCAAGCTTATCACTATCGTGTTTGCTTACATTGCATGCCTTATAAAGATATGATAGTTTTAAAATGCCCATAAGGGCAAGTAATTAACCAAAATCTTAATCAGTTAATATAATTTCTTTCTTTTTCAAATACCCATTAAGTTGTATTTAGTATTTTAATAATTCCTGTGATGTACGTTTTTTTTTTTTTTTTTTTGCATGTGTAATTCAAATTTTAAATCTTTAGATATCTGTATTAATTGCTAATGAATTTAAATCTAATCAAACATTATTGTTTACTGTATTTTAGTTTTTTTTAAAGTTTTATTAATAACTATTTAATAAGATGGATATTCTATGACTAACAATGTGTGATTTCACTTTAATTTTTGTTTTAAATATAAACTCTTATCTTTTGACCGTACTTTTCAGTAAATTAGCGCTATTTTGCAAAGTCCTATTATTCTAAAATCATACATATTGTTACTGTTGTCAATATCCCTTTTTCTATGAATTTACAAAACACACAACAACAAATGAGGTATCACTGTAAATTGAAATGTCTGAAATTCAGACACTTAAGTGTCTGAAACGGATGGTTAAAAAAAGAGACACTTTAAAATGTCTTTTTAAGACGCTTCTTTGCGTCTGAATTTCAGACATTTGAAACGTCTGAAACGCGGTCATTTTTGTCCTGTAATTTATTGACAACAGGCAGCCATTTCTGACCACTCTTTTTTTAAAGCATTAAAGGCAGCCATTTCTGACCACTCTTTTTTTTTAAAAGCATTAAAGGCAGCCATGTTTGACCACTTTGAATCCTCAATAAATGAGAAAATATTTGACCATAGAGCAGGTCTGGTTTTTTTTTCCAGAATCAGATTAAAGCATGGGCAAAGTGGGCCGTGACCCTGCCCCCTTCCATGATTTTAGGGGCACCAAATTTGGAATGCAGTTTTAATAAACCTGATATTTTAAATCTATTTCGACAGTTCAATGTCGAAAAATTTAAAATATTAGATTTACAAAAATTGCATACTAAATTTGGGGCCCCAAAAATAATGGGAGGGAACAGGATCACGGCCCACTTTGCCCATGCTTTAATCAGATTCTGCTTCTGGAAGAAACCCAGACATGCTTTATGGTTAAATATTTTCAAAAATAAAAAAATCCGAATTATTTTTTTTCTTCTTCTTCTTCTTTTTTTTTTTTTTTTTTTAATACTCACATAGGGTGAAACCCCCAGTTATTGACACCTAACCAGTAACTGACGCTTCAGCAGAAATCTAACTCAAATAAGCATTTTCTTGTAAAATTCTGCTAAGTAATGTCATCTAGTGGTTGTCTTAACTGTTATAACTTATTTTTCAGCTAATGGTCAAAAAAGGGATAGTGTCAGTTACTGGAGATATTGACCATATTTATGAAAAAAAATTAATTTTAGTAATAAAATTCATAATTTTTTAAAAAATTTTGTCAACAATAGTTTTTTTAATGTATCTTATCTTTACTATACATTCAAAAACAAAGATAAGTATAAAATAGATTTAAAACTTTGTAATAGTGATTTGAAGAAGAAAAAATTCTTAAATTGTCAGTTACTGGGAGTTTCATCCTATATATATATATATATATACTTTGCGGGGGGGAGGGGGGGGGATATCTAAAAACATTTGTTTCTATTAATATCACATTATTATTTTTTTAATTTAACTCTAAATTAAAAAATATAATAATTATGTGAAATACACAGAGCAAACATAATAAAAATAATTATATCGTTACCTTTTCAAAGTATTTAATATCAGCCAGCACTGTTACTAATCAGTAGGCATTACTGGCATTACATGTCTGGAATATTAGATTACAAGAAGAAATTTTTTACTTAGATCTCAAATTTTATTATAAAAATCAAATCCACTTAAAAGAGTATCTGGTCTAAATATGCATTTTATATATACGTACCTATCTCATTTTTTTCCTCCTCATATTATTTTCATTTCTTTTTACGCATGATATTATTCAACTCGATTTTTTAAATATTTTTAGCGCAAACTGGATTGATTACACATATTTTTATTCTTCATTCAATATTTTCAATAATTTAAACATGTTATTGAGATGGAATACAGGATATTTATCAAAGTAGTTTTGTATTTTCAAACAATTTTTCACAAAGATTATTAAAAAAAAAAAAAAAAAAATATCGTCTTGCAGGTGAATTCTATAGGAGGGATAATTTTCAATTGGAAAAACAAACTTTATTTATAAAATATTCAGAAAGTCATGGTAACTTTATTTTAATAATTTCATGATTTTTCATGTTCTATATCCTCCATATGAAGCAAAAAATGGAACATTTCTCATACATAAATTTAAATTTGATAATATATAAACATTTGATAATATGCTCTGAATTTTTAAACGAGACTGTTGTGACTAAATATGTAAATTCATATATAAAGTTATATCAATCATACAAAGTAACTGGAAATTGTAAGAATTTAATTTTATCACATAAGAATTTTATTTTATTTTTTATATTGCCATATGAGCAATATTTTATTAATTTAGAATAGATGATAGTTGATATGATGATAGATGACAGAACTGCATGGAAGTCCGTATGTCCTGCAACTGCTACGATTGTAGCTGCAACCAGTTTTACAATTGCAGTGTATAATTTTCAGTAAAGTGCATGGTGCAGCATTCATATATGAATATATTACACAATACTGGTACAAGTTCATCACCATCGAGTTTCCAACTTCTGTTCACAGGATTCATTTCAGTAGCATATTCATCCATATCATGGTCTGAAATACACCCTTATAGACGATGGAATTTTGCAGAAGACTCAGTTGTAAAGAAGTCTCTCTGGAATCAGTTTTTAATTTAAAGACATCTTAATTTAGTTTTATATTGTAACTAATTTGATATTTTTATTTATTTCATTCTTCTGTTTATATATGTTTGTTTCTGTTTTGCATTTGTTTACATATGTATAAATAATGTTTATTTGTACAGGGTGTTTCACAAAGGACCCCTAACTTTAAAAATTAATAACCCGGAAACGGTGATAGATAAAAACATGAAACCAGTGGTATGTTTATTAAAAAAATTGTAAGAATCTTATACATAAATCTAAAAAATTAGTTACAAATTGCGCCGATAGATGGCGCTGCGATAGATAGGCGTATCACATTAAAACTGATTTAAAATGTGCGCCTTTTACACAACAGACATGTCGCAAACAAAGAATGAAATTGTCAGTGACTCTCTGCTGTATGTCACTGGCGGCCTGTCTGTTGAACTTTTTTGAAAAACTCACGAATTGTTTTCCCATCTGGGCCTTTTGCGACTTGAAATCGCTTGGAAAACTTCTCCTTGTGGCAGTAGGACTATTTAATTGGTGGTACTCCAACACAATAAACACACGTTCCTCCACGGTATACATCAATTTCGGAATTATTCACTATACGCTAATAGCGGTCAGATTAAAATGGTGAAATCTTCGAAGGCTAGTCTTTCTAGGCTTCTGAACTCTCTTTAGGATTCTTAACGCTCTCAGCGCCATCTATCGGTGCTATTTTTAACTAAATTTTGAGATTTATGTATAAGATTCTTACGATTTTTTTAATAAACATACCACTGGTTTCATGTTTTTATCTATCACCGTTTACGGGTTATTGATTTTTGAAGTTAGGGGTCCTTTTTGAAACACCCTGTACATTTAATTTGGTTAATAACCATAATTTTCTATTATAATTCAGTAAATGTCTCAAATGGTTTACTTCAATTAGTTCAACTTGTAAATAGAATTTCATTGTAAAAGTTAGCTATATCAATTTTGTTAATTCTAATGTATACTAAGTCATATAATGAAATAATGTTTCAAGGCTCGCCCGAATGCAGGCAGCCTATTGTGATTGCTTTTGTATATATTCTTTTTTCTAGTTTAAATAAAGAGGGGCCGGGTTTCGGGGATTTGTCCGGGCTTTGCATTTGGTTGAGGTCCGTGAAATAGCAGATAACCCCCACTTAGCGGGGCTAGTAGAGCTTTAGCCAATCGGTAGGTCACCCGGCTCAGCTGAACCTGAACCTGAACAAATGATTGGCTCTGACGACTTTCTTCATAAGTGCCTGGTAACGCAAGCCTGCCAAAGAATTTATACGGTTGCCACCAAAAATCACAGGCATCGCTTGACCGCCAAGACTTATTATATCAGTGGGGTTCTTGCCGAAAGTGAATGCAGTTGCACAGGAATGAAGTACCCAATCACCTTTTAAAATATTTTTGAAAACCGATATTTTACCACCATCATAAATACGCGAACTGGAATCATATCCTGCGAATGCAAGAAGAAATAACAACTGTGCACATAAATCACTGCCGAGAATAGCCTTCAAGTCATTGATGTAATATTACTTTTGAATGCATGTTGACAGATTATTGGATCTAAAATACAGTGGGTTGTCATTAGCTTCAGTGTAATATAGAGGAAGAATTAACAGGTCAGTACCCTCCCCAATGAGCGTGGTGGAATGTTCCTGTGCACTGTTAACTGCATCCTTTCTAATGTCCACATCAGCCTCACCTTGCGCTTGAAAAACCATACAGCCTCTCATCACCATTTCTTCACTGATTAATTTGATTAGTTGTTGTTTGTTACATTCCACTGAAAGGAATTCTTCCTGCGTCCCTTCGAATTCAGTATCACTGGTGAAGTGAACTATTGGTTAATGAATGTTTTGTTGTCTTCTCTTATGTGTATTATCTTTTATTGAAGGACTTGCGTCATATCCATCGGACACAACAGTTGCCAACCCATAGTGTTTAATTGTAAAGTCCGCATATACCTTGGCTATTTTACAATACGTAGAATACAACCCTCTATCCACTTCAGCTTCCGTATCAAGTATCCTCCGTCAATAACAAAAGTATCCAATAACATAAGTAACATCAAGTATCCTCCGTCAATAACATGTGCCATAAACGTAACAGCATCTGATGTTGTTTCAATTGATGCCCCATTGTTAAAATGCTCATCAATGGCATGACCTTTTTATCGACCTTTCTTAGAATGTGGTTGGTCTCAGGAAAGTGTTGTTGGGTATGGTACTAAGCTCTTATCTCATTACCTCCTCTAGATCCAATTTTCCTGTCTTGGAGATGACAAGAAATCGCTGGAAGAGTAAGCCATAGGATCAACGCTTTTGCTCGGAGCAACCGTAACAGCTTATGAACTACTCAGTCTTTGCTGTGTGCATTCTCTTAAAAGCAAAGGAAAATACATGTTGTCCAAGCATTCTATGCTCTGCCTTCCTTCCTACTGACTCATACCCCCTGCACATTGACATCTTCTTTCGCCACAATACAGTTGATGATGATTCTCACTCAGAGAGGAGTCAGCAGAAAAAGGTGAACATAATGACAGCTTTGAATATATTTTTGAAATTTCCAAAGTGTATTTTTCAATTCTTGAGATACTGGAATCCTTGTATTGTTTGCTTGTGGTGTATGGGAGTTCATTAAACACTTGCATGGCAATCTTGTAGTCAGACATAGGGGCTGATATTATCCTAACGCTCGCTGATCTTCCGTCACCTTGCTTTTATGAGTTAAACAGCCTGGTTTTTAAGCGACCTTATAAGTGTTTGTTCAGTCACGAGGTCGCAACCTAGACCAGCCCAAAACTGCTTTGTTCGACGGATGACAAGCAATCCATTTTGAAATATCCTGTAGACTTCAGGGTTATTGCTGTCCAATTCACTCATTTCCTAGTTGTAGAGATATACTGATTTCAGATAGCTGTAGTGTCCTGTTGCTGCAAATATCGGCAATGCATTGTAAATCGCAAGCAAATTATTGGTCCAAGACACATTACGGTCTGCTTTTATCAGTGCTTGTGCAGTACTTTGCTGATACCCTAGCCACAACTAACTATAGTTTTAGATTAGAGCACTAGCTTCAGACTTCTTCTTGTCAAGTACCTCACGGATTCTACTATCTGCACTAGATGTGTCAACAGTTTCAAGGTGGTTTCACCCCTTAAGATACACGAATACATATCCTCAGTTTCATTTATTAGCGAGGTGAATTCGTCTAGAATAGATTGCACAAGTAGTTGATGAAGACAATTATCCACTAGAAGATAGTCTTTGAAAGCTCTTGAAACTACTTTAACATTCAGCATATGCACTACGGCATTTTCACAATACACCACTTCTGAAAGGCTTTTCAGGCATGTCTAGTCCATCAGTGAATCTATTGCTCCGAGCAAATTCATAAAGATGTGGAAATTCCCAAGCATAAGTAATATGATTGTTTTCGAGTGAAAATCCTGAGGCTCAGAATTGATATCATATAAAAATATCACATTTGATCATAATCATATAAAAATGCAGGCTTATACGCAATAAACACCCTTTATTAATTGAAATGAATTACTTGACCATAAAAACAGTAAGTCTGATAGAAAAATAATTGTTCTACACAGAAAAAAATAAAAACCCAGTTTGGGTCGAAATATTCTTAGGTATGTGCCCAAATTGGGAAAATGTATATTTTACAGTGCCCAAAATAGATACACAGTAGTAACCAAAACAGGCATGGTCCAAAAATGGGTATTTAACAGTGCCAAAAATGGATACACAGTAGTAACCAAAACAGGCATGGCCCAATTTCGGCTCATATCTAAGAATCTTTCAACCCAAATTGGGTTATATTTTTTTCTGTGTACGTTCTACACATAAAATTAACAAAGTTACAGGAGTTGTGCCAATTTTGATAGTTAGCGGCGGCCATCTTGAAAAACCCACTTCCGGTTGTTAGATTTTGGTAGGCATTTTTTCTGTCAATTAGGTCCTTTTTTTTACAAAATTTACTAGCCTATAATCGTTTTCATGTCAGAATAATACTGATTATGAGAAAAAAAAAGGGGGGTGAACCTTCTGTTGTAATTTTAAAGTTTCACTATTCTTTTTCTTTTCTTTATTTTCTCTGTTCATGAAATTGTAGAAAATTTTCTTTTAATAATTCATGAAAAAGGAAAATGTTTATAAAAGAGGAGATAAGTGTAACAATTTAACATTTAGAAATGATTTATAGAAAAAAATAGCACAAGTGTCTCAAAAGTTTTTACACGATTTTGCTAAGCTCAAATTAAATTTTCTGAAATTTAAATTTCCTAAAAATCTTGAACACCTGATTTCTTGGAATTCATTAAAAAAGGTATAAAGAGAGAGTAGGTGAAAGAACATGCATTCTAAAAATCTGGATAGATTTGTTGCATTTAATTTGTAAAAAGTAGTACTTCTGTCATTATTAAATTATTATAGGAAATTCATTTTATCTATATTATAAGGGACAAACGTGTTCGTACGTAAAACTGACGTCAAAAGAAGAATTATTTATTTATACCATAAACAAACATCGGATATTTTAACAAATAATATAAACAGGAGGTATTGTTTTAGATATTGCATTTTTATGAATAAAATATAAAAATTTTATTCCACAAATTTAATAAGATGCATATAAAAAAGTTAATATGAGCAGTAAGAAACAACCTTTTAATTCACATTTCATCAATATTACAAAAAATTTTGACGATCATTGCGAAGTTGGAAAAAGCGAATATACATGAAATTCGTTAATATCACATGCATAAGATGACGAATAATAAATAAACAAAGAAGCATCACTGGATGCAGCGATCTCGCTGTATTGATAATACAAAAAAAACAAAACAAAAAAAAACACTTGAAATTTGTTAATGTCGCGATCACTATATTGCATGTATGAACGCTTAGTACAAAAAAATAACTGCATGTATGACTATACCGCATGTATGAGCGCTTCACGCACAAGAAAAAAAAAAAAAAAGAATCACTAAATGCAGTAACCTTGACAAATAAAAATATGAAAAATCTATTTGATTTAGAAAAAAAAATTGTTTTCGCCTACGTTCTGTAACTTGGGAAGCCCGGGTTCGATTCCCTAGTAAATATAATGGTATGAAGAATTTTAGTGTTTCTAGAAAATTAGCCCTCAGGGCAAAGACCCCATGATGTATTGCGGAATAATCGGGCACTGCTGGTGAACTCTGTTAGCTACAATCATGTATGTGGTGTCTAGGTATAATAAAACGCGTATGCACTATACGTTGATATACCTGACAGCATCCCTTAGTGGTAAATTCATGACTTAGAGTGCGTATCTCGAACAATGTAGAAGATACGACCAAAAATTCAGTGACAAAGTTGCAGTGCACCATTGGTTTAGCAAGAAAATCTTATTGTTTACTCGGATACGATAAACAGCATCCTGTACTGTACAGACCAAAATATTTGAAAATGATGGTATATATTTTGTTTGAGCAAAATAACCGGTGGCAGAATGTTTTACAATTGCACTCATCAAAAGTTAAAATGCAACGCCGTGAAGGAGGCACCGTATGCAAATCACAGGACTGGTAGTGGTGAGAAAAATTTGCATATGATTGAGTTTGGGTGTGTATTGGGCCACGTGGTATACAGTTATGGCTATAAAGCTAGTTTATCCTGTATATAGTACGAACGACAGACTGCAGTAGCAGAAGGATTGAAGTAGCATAGAAAATGCCTCGAAGACATTAGGGAGCTGAATACCAGAGCAGTTAAAGGATAGAGAACGAAACCGAATACGGGAAATGCGCCATCTGCGAACATTCTGAAAAAGAGTGAATCGCACAGGTGCACAACAGACCGCAGTGATCGGCAGATTCGTCAAGCGGTTCGTCGAGATCCGTCGACATGTCACGTGACATCTGAAGCTACCTTCCACCACCAAAGAGTGTATCCATATCCACCCAAACAATCCGCAACACGTTGCATGGGGTATGGCCGCGCGCACGGCAACCAGCCACTGGAGTTCCGTTAAGTGCTCGACATGAGCTGCACTTCTAGTTTGATTTCGTCGCTATAGTAACTGGACGATAACGAATGGCATATGATATTGATCACAGACAAATTCTGCTTTTGTGTATTGGCGAATGACGGCCGTGGACGGGTGTGGTAGGCCGTCGCCACAGTAGGCAGCCCATATCGTTGAGTGTCATACTGCCCCCATATTGGAATAATGGTTTGAAGATGCATCTTGTTGAAATAGCGGACAGTTCTTTTGCACATTGACCGTAGTTTGACAATGGAGCGTAAGTCAACTAAGTTGCTTTGACTGTAGTTGTTTTGGCAATGCAAGGCCACACACCGCACGGTGAAATCACATGCTTTCCTGGCCGGCAGCTTCGCTTGACTTTTTTCCCATGGAACATGTATGGGACCTCATCGGACAGGAGTAACATCGGCGTTACCGTGGCACCACAAGCACTATAGAAAAACTGGGTGCCTCAGTGGACGCGACTTGGCAAGGAATAGCGCAAGTGACAAAGTAGACAAGCTGACCTCATCGAAATTTAGCAGCAGTGGGCACTATCCATGGGGACCACATAATTACTGAATATTTAGTTTTCTTTTGCATATATTTCTTTATCTTTATAATCATTTGTATATGTCTTTCGCATCCATTGATTCAGTGATTTTTACATGGCTACATCTTTATGGTATAGAAATTTCACTTTTTATGAGTGTAGAAACAGACTCACGTTTGCAGATAAAAATACTTCAGCTATAAAAATTAACCTTACCTGAAATTTTACTTTATAAATAAGAGTAACAAACTATTACTTATATATATATTTTTTTTCATTTTGAATTAGCTTTTGAATTTCCCTACGCTTTAAAAAAATCTGGTTTCGCTTAAAGAGAAAATTCGCGTTTTGCATAAAAAAAAAGTGTTTCACATCGGTTTCAAATATTTTGGTCAATACAGATACAGAGGCTAACCTTTTATCGTATCCTTTTCCCCAGTGTCTTTTACTACTAAATCTACTGTGCTACAACTTTGGTATTCAAGTATTTGGTCTTCTATATTTTATCTCCTACATGCTTCGAGATAGTAACTCTAATTCCAAAGTTTACTGCTAGAAGGCACTGAGAGCTATCCCATCGTTTAGGACATATAGCTGTTTTACTATACTGATTAGACACCACATTCATGGCTGTTCGATTCACCAGCTATTTGAGGCAGTATGGACTCAAGGCTATTCTCAAATCCAAACAGACTACTTTCTGACACATTTAAAATAAATTTTTGTTTGAAAACGTATCAAATTTGCAGGAGCTCTTATTAAGAAACTGTGTAATCAAACTGTTTTTCAATTTTTTTGGTACAGACGAAAGTTTTTTCCGAAAATGCTGTCAAAGTTTTCGTTTTGAACTGAATTTTTGGACACGATAGCGCAGAAAAGAAAAAAAACTGTAGTTCTGAGATAACAATCGTGTATAACTCAAGTTGTAATTCATTTATCGGAAAATGGAAAAACTGTTCAATTACAAATCACTTCAAAAATCATGCCTGCAAGTATCATACTTTTTATGTTTAAAAGTGAGTCAGAAAATGCGAGTCAGAAATTTTCGCGTTGTTAAGCAAAGTTTTTTTTTTTTTTTTTTTTTTTTTTTTTTTTTTTTTTTTAAAAAAAGAACCCCCAGCTAAAATGAACTGCAGTTTTTCTACAGAAGTGAAGTATTTTTCAAGTTTTTCTACAGGCAACTGTAGATTTTCTGTAGTGCAATCTTGACTGTAAAAATACTTCAGTTATTTTGCAGTTAATGTGAAGTAATTTTGCAGTAATTTATTTCAAAAATACTGTGAGCTTTTATCTGCAAAAATACTGCAGTTTACGTGAATTTATGTTACAATCATAAATTAAAAAAATAATGAGACTTTACATCTGTAGTAAAACTGTAGTAAATTTGAAGTATTTTTACAGTCATTATTTCAGTATTATATTTTCTGATGTATCTGCAGTATAACTGCAGTTACTTTAAGGTAATTTTACAGAACTTAATTTTAGTAAGTTTGTGAGATATTTTCTGCAATTTATCTGCAGTTTTAAAAGCTAAGCAATATTAAAGTCTGTCAGTTTTTGACAATATTGCGTATTTACTCTGTTATTAATAATTAACACTGTTTTCAAGACTTTTAGTTTAATGGGACTAAATTGAACAAAAATCAAAATCCTCAGGCGGGGGGGGGGGGGGGGGGGCGAACACTGCTTTGAACCACCCATTTTGAGATAAATTTTTAACACATAAATATATATATATATAAAAAAAAACTTTCATGGGGAATTTAAGGGGGAAAGTCCGCCCTTCCGCCCAATGGGAAATTTGTACTTTCTCTTAGTGTTTAATTACTTTAAATTACTCGGAAAAAGAATAAATTTACTGTTTTACAAAATCGGTCAAAATAAAAAATTAAATAAAATTTTAAAATCCAGGGAGGGTTAATGACGCAACCCCCCCCCCCCCCCCCCCCCCCCCCGCCGGAAAATTCTTAGTTCCTCTTTTAAGTTAAGCGAGGAACAGCGAGTTAAGCAGCGGACACTGCTTTGAACCACCCCTTTTGAGATAAATTTTTAACACATAAATATAAAAAATAACAAATAAATAACTTTCATGGGGAATTTAAGGGGGGAAAGTCCGTCCTTAACATTTTTAGTTCCTCTTTTAAGTTACTCAAAAGAACCAATTTTATTATGCTGTTCAAAAACGGAGAAAACGTAATTTTAGTTACTTAAACTTTAAAATTCAGGAAGAAAGTAGTAATTGAACACCCCCCCCCCCCCACACACACATATACACCCTACACACAACGAAAAATTCTTAGTTCTTTTATTTTAAGTTTTTTATTATTATTATTTATTTTAGTTATTTTAATTATTTAGTTATTTAAATTTCAAAATCGAGGGAGGGGGAAATTGCCTTTCCACTTATTAACTACAGGCATGATGACTTCCAGTTTTTAAGAAAATTTTACTTCAAAAAACAAGTGAAAAATGTAAATCTCCTTTTGAACATTTGATTTTTTTTTTTTCGTAACTGACTATGTGAAGAAACGCTACATCTCAACTCAACTCAGATTCTGATCGTTCTGTTTACATTTTGACGGCGACGGCGGTAAGCGGTAAGTGCAAGCGTTTGTATGTTATTTTTCTTATTCGCTAGCTTTGTTAATATAATAATTAATGCCGTAATTTTTTAAATGTTTATATATAGCCATAAGATGGCTAAAAATATGTACCGACAGACACCTCTACAAATCTAGATAGATTAAAAAATTAGATACATTCAACGTATTTATAAAGTACCACGTTGTCTTGCCAAAAAAAATTATTTCGGAGGAGATTTGTATTGTCAATGTGTCGTCCGTATTGTCTTATTTTAGACTTTTTTTTTAAAAAATACTGTAATAGCGATGGAGTTAATTTAAAGTTTGTTGCCCCTACAATTACGATTATGCCAAGGTTGCAGCTATGATTTTATCAAAATCATCGCCAAGCTTACATATGCATCGTATATATGAATATATATATATTACACACCAAACACTCATATTAATGCTATATACGTCATTATATATATATTATTTGCATCATATGACTATAACTTTCGGCCACATAAATCACGAAATGTTGAACACATATAGTATTATTTATAATATGCTTTATAATTTGATAAATTTTGGTCACTAGATGTTTTTTCTTATATTAATTTTACATTATTTTGTAATAAAAAATGCAAAAAATGAATCCTGAAATGTGTTTTAGGGTGTTCAATGGATAAATAAGCTAAAAAAAATTTATTTTCTTTAAATCCAAAGTTTTTATTATTACAAACAAATAACAGCATCCAAAATTTTAAAATAAGCTATCAAGCTGGGGTGTAAAAATCTAGGAGTCAATGGGCCAATTCTCACCACTAAATTTTATTAGTATTCTTCGGCTAAATTTTATTATTATACTTCACCTAAATTTTATCAGTATTCTTATTAGTCGAAGAATATTAAAAATTTAGTGGTAGTAATCTACCCATTGGCGACTAGATTTTTACACCCCTGCTATCAAGTATAAAAATATAGCAACAAATATTTTGTTATTAATTTAAAAATGTTAACTGACACCTGTAACATACCAATTTGGCAAACTATCTTGGAAAAAGAAGAAAAAGCTTTTAATCACATTTCATGTAACATATCATCATTCAGGAGGACAATATTTAAAATAGCATTACTTTAAATTAAATTATAATTTTTATAAAGTTATTTTCCTCCTGGTATATTATTTGTAAACTTTGATTAAAAGCAATTGAAAATATATGTAAAAACCTTGAGAAACCATTAATTGTATTGACACACAGGCTAAGTACAGTCAAGATCAACCCAAACAATATTATAAATTTCATTGTAACGATAAAAGGCTCAAATATTTAATTTAATTTTGTAATAAATATGAGTTATTTGAATTCACAATAACAAACTCTAAATTAACTCCATCACTATTAAAGAAAAGTTTAAAATAAGATAATATGAACAAAACTTTGAAAATACAAATATCCTATGAAATATTTTTTCTAGTAAGGCTTTTATAAATACGTTGAATCTAATTTTTTTTTAAGAGAAACCAGTTTTGAAGAAGTGTCTGTCGGTACATATTTTTAGCTATCTTATGGCTATGTATAAACATTTAAAAAATGAATTAAGGTGTTAATTATTATATTAACAAAGTTAGCGAATTACGGAAAATAATGGACGAACGCTGTCACTTATTGCTCAATGCCGATAGTCGCATGTAAAATGTAAACAGGTTTAGAATTTAGCTTAGGGTCATTCCATGTCAAATCAACACAAAAAAGTGACATTTTTTACCTGACCACTCAGAATTTTATGATATTAAGCTCAATTGTTAGGATCATAGAGAAATTATTAAATATTCCGTGATAAGTCTCTATCTCTTTTGGTTTTGGAGATAATTAGCTTCAAAAATGGACAAAAATCGTAAATTTTTGCATTTCTTGCATTACAAATTTAATCATATATCATTCCGTAATTGACACAGAAACTTACCTTTGATGTCGTTAGAAAGTGCATGAATTGGGCTTTCATATGATATATCATATGCACATATTTTTTTAAATTTTAACTCCAAGGTCAAACATTTTGACCTTTGACCTTTCATATTTTAAAAAATGGTATTTTAATTTTTTTCAAAAAAATGTATGTTACTGTTATACTTATTTTCTATAATATCTGAAAGTATTAGTTTGGGACAATCATGGGATGCGGAGTTATAAATTAAAATGCAAACATCAGTACTAATTTAAGTTACAGATTTAGGCCGCTTAATTTTATGTTGTATGACTTATTGTATAACTTATGTGTGTAACTTAAGTATTAATGAAAACAAATTTTTTTTTCATTGTAAAGTTCACAAAACAAAATTTTCTCTTACTTTTTTTTTTGTTTGTGACGGTAGGGGGGGGGGGGGAGAGAGACTGGGCTGTAGTAACAAACTACTAAATCATTCCGCATCAAATCAATGCAGACAACCTAACCTCTTATTTGTTTTTTAATGAAAACACATGTGAAAAACAAAGGATTATATATTATAAAAAATAATGGAAAGGATACAGCAGGAATTAAACTTAATACATCGAAAAATAAAAACTGGAAAACTATGAATATCTTACGGAATCGTCAGAAGAACTTCATAAAAATATTCATAGTAAATAGATGTTATTTCATCAAATATTGTCAGCGTTATGCCTAAAATAAGCAATATTAAGCTCCTAATAACATATAAGAAACAAATAAAAATAAAAACCTACTGGAGTTCAAATAACAAAATAGATAAATTATTAATCAACATAAATAGGAATTTGATCATAAAGTAATGTACAAAACTCCCCAATATATATTAAGATCTGTCTCATAATTTGTGATTATCAATAATTAAAGATTTATTTAATAATATTGCAGTATAAAGAGACATTATTACTATTATTTTTAAATCTTAAATAAAACCTCTTTTTATAAATTTTAAGGCAAATTTCCTTCTAGAAGCAGTAGAAGATTCAGTTGAATTTCATTCAACATGGTTTATATATTACTAAATAAATTATAAAATAAATAGCTACTTTTAATGTACAATGTTCTCGAGTCACAATATGGTTGAGTCATGTATATTCTATAGTGAGTGCAAGATGGACCTAGAATAAAACAGAACTCTCTTGCTGCTGAGCTTGTGACTTAGTCTGTAACCAGAGTTTCTGATGACAACTTACTCATTTGCTTTACAATGATAAATAATGAAATTGGATTTTTGTATATAAAATTATAAAAATATATGGTCGGAACCCATAATGAAAATGTTTATAAAAAACTGTTTATTTTTGTAACTGTTTTAGAAATTCAATCTATTACATTGGCTGGCCTAACTAAAGAAACAAATATTATTTTAACTCAAGCTACCAAACTGCTTTTTCCATTAACTTCAACTTATAAAATTATTGAAAAATTAAAATTTATTCCTATAAATAATCAGTAACATGTAATTATCAATTGGGGCTTTGGTCTTTTGTGTTACGGAATGAAAAATCAGAAAAAATTGCACCACTTTGACACAATTTTTGTTTCA
Organism: Maratus michaelseni; assembly: GCA_963931845.1. Lineage (NCBI taxonomy): Eukaryota > Metazoa > Arthropoda > Arachnida > Araneae > Salticidae > Maratus > Maratus michaelseni. The sequence continues at coordinate 193,022,082 of OZ007596.1, forward strand.
TTTAAATCTTAACATAACGTCCTTTTCACCGTCACAAAATTTACATGTGTACCACTTTAATTTTCATACCCATATCTACTATTTTAAAAATATTTTAACGTGCAATAGATCCTTAATGAATATAATTTCCAAACTTGATGTCACATTTGCCAGCTACAACAGCAAATATAATAGTAATTCACATTATTTCCTTTTCCCTTGTAAGTCTGGAAGAAACCCAATTACCACCAATGTAAAGAAATTTTAAATATAAATATAGGAATATTTATTGCAGCACACCTACAAATGAATAGCTTCCATTTAAAAAAATAAGTATTAAAACTGGTTCACAAGGAAGATGACTAAAAAAGCAGCCTTGTGTTTTAAGTATAGTAATAAAATACTACACAAAATCATAGAAATGCTTTGACATATTGTGGAAATCCACAGCCTTTCTTCTTTAGGGGGTTTAAAAACTTCATTGCCTTGGGAGGAGGTGGCGATGTCTGAATTCAACAATGGGTACTAACATAAAAGGAAAATTGTATTAAGAAGTAGTTCATACTGTCAGTACTGCTTTTTGCTGTAATTGTGCATAAAATTACTTTTTCTTCTTAAAATACAGCAAACATGATACCCCCAGCCTCATCTGAATCCCCTCCCCTCCCTGAAGAAAAAAAATATGTTTGTGAACTTTGCAGTAAAATATATTGTCAGTAATATATATATATATATACAGAGAGAAAGAGAAAGAGGGGGGGGGGGTAAAGATATAGTTATGTAGATAAGTCACCTAAATAAGCAATTTTGGTGTTGAAATTAGGAATAGCAGTTTGCATTTTAATTTATAACTCAGCATCCCATGTTTGTCCCAAAATAATACTTTCAGATATTATATAAAATAAGCATAATAACATACATTTTTTGGAAAAAAATTAAAATGCCATTTTTTAAGATATTAAAGGTCAAAGGTCAAAATATTTGACCTTGAAATTAATTTTTTTTAAAATATGTGCATGTGATATATCATATGAAAGCCCAATTCATACACTTTCTAACGACACCAAAAGTAAGTCCCTGTGACAGTTAAGGAACCAAATATGACTAAATTTGTAATGCAAGAAATGCAAAAATTTACGATTTTTGTCCATCTTTGAAGCTATTTATCTCCAAAACCAAGAGAGATAGAGACTTATCACGGAGTATTTATTCATTTCTCTATGATCCTAACAACTGAGCTTAATATTATGAAATTCTGAAGTGGTCAGGTTTTTAGCTGTGTTGATTTGACATGGAATGACCCTATAGGTGAAAATTAGCAGTAGCTATTCACCACATAGCGATTAAAGTTGTAAAACGGCAATTAAAACATTGTCATTGTTTACCACCTCTGCTTTCAGGTAACACATTTCATGGCAATCCTTGAGCGACTAATTTTGCGATCCCCCCCCCCCCCCCCATCCTAAAGGTGAAAATAAGCAGTCGCCAGTTGTTGATTAAACTTTAAAAACTGGCGATTAAAAATGTGGAAAGCACAAGCCAAATGCAGGATTTCCCAATTACCATTTTCTCCTAAATTTCAAGATTTTTCAGCGTCCATTCGACGAAATTCATAATTTTTATGCGTCCGTTCGAAGAAATTCATGGCTTTTACGCGCCCGTTTGAAGAAATTTACGATTTTCTGTGCATAATCGAAGAAATTCATGATTTTTATGTGGCGATCCATAAAATTCATGATTTTTATGCGTTTGATCGACGAAATTCAGAATTTTTACATACTGCCGAATGACGAAATTTGATTTTTACGTAGCCAATCGACAAAATTCATTATTTCTCTCCGGCCGATCGAAGAAATACATTATTTTTATGCACACGATCGACAAAATTCAAGATTTTTACACTGCCGAATGACGAAATTTGATTTTTACGTAGCCAATCGACAAAATACATGATTTTTACACGCCGATCGATAAAATTCATGATTTTTATGCACTCGGTCGCTAAAAATCATGATTTTTACATGCCCGATCGACGAGATTCGTGATTTTTATGCATTTGATCGATGAAATTCAGGATTTTTACACTCCCGAATGGCGAAGTTTTTTTACGTAGCCGATCGACAAAATTCATTACTTTTTCTGAGCATGATCGACAAACTTCATTATTTTTACGCACACGATTGAGAAAATTCATGATTTTACAGGCACTATCGATGAAATTCAGGATTTTTGCACTCTTGAATGGTGAAATTTGCAATTTTTCTTCCGAAATTCAATTTGTGGGTTTTTTTTTTTTTCGGTTAATGTGCGTGAAGTGTACATATATATATAAGTTACTAACCACTGTTTGAATGAATTTCATGCATTCTAGAAATTGCTGCATTGTGAGTTTCGTGCATTCGTGCATCCAGGAGTGTTTTTTTCTTTTTTTGGGGGGGGGGGAGTTATTGTAGGCGAAGCGTACATATATATATATATATATATATATATATATATATATGTTACTAACTGCTGTTTGAATGAATTTCATGCATTCTCAAGATTGCTGCATGGTGAGTTTCATACATCCACGTTTTTTTTTTTTTTCAGTTAATGGGTTGGGTTGGGTTGATTATTGACGGCCAGTTATCCACACTAGTGATATAGGCCCGGGGGAGTGCCCTTCGTGGGGGTCTTTCTAAGGGAACCTAACCCGTATTTACGCATGGATAAATCCACGGCTCGAAAAAAACCATGAAAACTCCGAACGATTAGGCCGACGGGCGCGATTGGGATCGAACCCAGCACCTCCCGTCTACCAGCTTCGAGAGCACAACCTCTCAGCCACTGGTGGGGCTTTTCAGTTAATGTATGCGAAGCATACATATATATGTTACTAACTGCTGTTTGAATGAATTTTATGCATTCTAAGAGATTGCTGCGTGGTGAGTTTCATGCATCCAAGGTTTTTTTTTTTCAGTTAATGTATGCGGAGTTAATGTTCGGTTAATGTACCTGCTTAATCCGGTAATGGATAATTGCATATATTTGCATTTATATATAAGTGTTTTCGCGGTCTCCTCTGGTAATGGGATCCAGGATAATGGATATTCAGGGCCATGTTGCCTGCAAATTTGTTGTAAATGTATCACTTGTACGTGCCACTATTCGAAACAAGCTAAATTCGGCAGCAAAGGCTGTGAAATGTGAGAAGAATTTGTAAATATATTTGGTATTTAAATACGATGTAAATTATAAAGCATAAACATCAAATGTTAATAAAATGTTTTTTTTTTTTAATTTAAACCTTATTTGCACCATAATTGTATACAAGATAAAATTGGAAGGACAAATCAGGACGCAGGTAAAAGTAATTTTTGTAAATTTTAGCATTTTTTTAGAAAAAACAGAAAAGCATACATTTGTTTTGCTTTTAATATGAATTTTATGCAGTTATTTTTTATTAGCTGTAATATATGTAATACATTTTATTTCATAGTAAATGGTATATAATTTAGAAATTTACATATATGCATGTATCCTTTCATATAATTTATTTTATATATTCAAAATTATATAAATATTCAATGCACATATAGATAATTTCTTTAAGAGATTCAAAAATATTCAAATTTGAAATTTACATTTTGGAAAAATTAGTTGCAATTAAAATTAATTTTTGCATTTAAATTTCGTGTAGGGGAGACCGGTACACACTGGACCTATGGGCACAGTGGACCACCCCCTAATATTTTATTTATTTAAACTTTTTAAAAGCTTCTCTTATATCCTAATAGACAACAGCACTGCACTGATTATTTATAGCCTTCAGAAAATATGTTTAGCTCAGATTGAACTATTTTATCCTGATTGGTTGTTTTGAGCTTCTAAAAGTAAAATTTTTCATCATATTTGAATTTTTTTAGTAATTAAAGGTTGTAGATAAATAAGATAAAAAAGCTTTTTTGTAAAGCTAAGATACTTGTTTTTATTTAACTTTAAAGTTAATATGTTTAAAAGGAAGCTATAAACAATATTAATACGATTATTTATTGAACTTCAACATGGGTCACAGTGGACCACCCACTCCTGGGCACAGTGGTCCACAATCCACTCTGCTCCTGTAATGCAGAATGTTCAAAATATTTAATAATTGCTTATTTACTATAAAGAAATATTGTTTAAAAGTAGTTATTTAACTGTAAAATAAAGTAAACAAAGAAAAATGACAATTTATTTAATATAGTAAGAAATATTTTGTTTTGTATTTACTGCCTTTGATAAATATAACTGTAGTCTAAATTGGTGATTATTCTATTCAAGTAAGATTCGTGAGATGCAAATTGAATGGAAATCAGTTTATTTTTCCCGAAACTGTAGATGAATCTATTGTTGATGTCAATGATTTCATAATATTGCTCTCAGACCCAAAAGTATTTCAGGAAAGTTCCAGGCTCAATCATACTCATAAGTATTTTGGAATTTCATTTGCAAATTGTAATGTGCGCTGATTGTTTTGTACTTAAGTAATAACTTCAACTAAATTGCAATTGTTCCTGTATTAATCTGTTATTATTTTCAAAATATAATTCATTTTGTTTTTGTTTCAAAATGTTACTCGTAAATTTATATTACTATGTTATTTTGTGGGTAAAGGGAAAATAAAAAAGACTTAGATTAATGAAAAATAGACTTATATTGTATATTTCAGATAATACCTAATAGCGGTCCACTGTGGTCCACTTTACGGATGCATATAAAAAAATTTCTTTTGAAAAATATATTGAAAACTATGTTATGATAAATGTATAAAGGTTTAAGGAATATTCAAAAATATTTTTTATGCAGATCGGTTTGTCCATTAAAGAGAAAAAAAAATTAACTGAAAAAGTGGTCCACTGTGTACCAGTCTCCCCTACATTTAATATTTAAAATTATCATCTAAATTTGCCACAATAGACTTCATTATGAATTGCTTATGAGATTAAAAATTTGTAATCCCTTTCGCACAATATATATATTCTCACAAGCTACAAAGAAAATCTTTTTTTTTTTTGGGGGGGGGGGGGGGCGGGGGGAGGCAGTAAGTACATATTGAATAATCCAACAGTTACAGCAATTAAAAAAACAAGGATATTTTATAAAACTGTTTAAATGCTTGGGTAACAAAATTACAATGGACAAAGAAAAAGTTATCTCCACTCTGATTTAAATTCTTGTGCATCTATTTGCTTTATCAATTTGAAATTTCTGTAGAGGATTGAAAAGATATGCCATTATATAAAGAATTATAATTTAATTTTTTTTAATTCATATACAATTATTTTTAATTGCAATTTTTATTGTTGCAATGTAATTACTAAATACACATTATCAATTTTCTTCTTCACATTGAATTTATAAAATTGCACTTTTTATTACAAAATTTTAAAAGTAAGATTTTAATTTTTAGCCAATAACCATGTGTCCTTGATTTCAAAGAAATTGCCCAGTAATGAAACTATTGAAAAAATAAAAACAATTCAATACCATAAAAAAATCATTGCTTGAAGATTGAAGTACTATGATTATTATGAATACTTCACTCATCTTTCAATATTATTATTTTGAGTAAAGTCGTTCATACAATTTCTTGAATTCTTTCATTTTTCAAAAGGTAACCATAATAATTGAATAAGTCAGCCATGATCAAAAAATATTTTGAGTGATGATTAATCGTTGTATGCATGATATATTTTATGCACAGATTGCATATAAATTGAGATATGAAAAAAAAATATTTAATTAGATTTTAGTGCTGATTTTTTCATACAGAAAAATTAATATTTTATATATATACATATTTTGTAATAAATTTCTAAAAGGCTGCAGTGAAATTGCAAAAAAATGCAGTTGAAAGACCGCAGTGATTTGTCACAAATCATTGCAGTTTTTTTTAAGTCGACATAACTACACATTTACTGCAGTAAGTGTGTAGTTAAAATGCAGTTGGAAGTCTGCGGTGATTTGGCACAAATCTCTGCAGTTTTTTTGAAGTCGACATAACTACAAATTTACTGCAGTAAATTTGTAGTTATGTCGACTTAAAGAAAACTGCAGGGATTTGTGCCAAATCACCGCAGTTTTCCAACTGCATTTTTTTTTGTAGTTTCACTGCAGTTCATTTTTAGCTGGGCCGTCTTAAGCATTCACTTTGTATACAGGGTGGTTCAGAACTATATGTCAAAAATGTAAAGGCAGGTAGAGGGGACCTAAATAAACAGATTTCGTATAGGAATGTGGGTGTGGAAATCCAAAGTTGAGACAGTAGAGGGCGCTGTTGAGTTCGGCGGATGAAAGCGCTTCGCTGGCTTGAACCGTCATTCCGCGCACGGATTTCGAGCAACATCCATCGTTACACCAATACATGAAAATAATGATAAAATTTATCAAGAGTATCTATGATAGCTATACATTCCAATTCAGTTATAAAGTAATTTTGTTCATAACTCTTCAAAATTCTAGAATGGGAAGCAATAGGATGCAACAAATTATCTTTATCTGGTTGTTTTAGAACTGCACCTACTGCTACCTGAGAGGCATCTACAAACATGTGGAGGAGTAATTTTGGATCATAAATTTTTATAATTGGTTTTGCAATTAGAGTATTTTTTAATTTTTTGAAACAGTTTTGACACTCTGAGTTCCATTCCCATATTGTGTTTTTCCTAAGTAATTTATTGAGAGGATATCTAATTTCAACATATTTATCTATGAATTTATGATAAACATTAATGGAACCTAAAAATCGTTGTAGTTCTTTAACATTAGAGGGAGGTTTTAATTTTTTTAATTGTCTCAATATTGGAATTAGCTGGAGTGGGTGATTTCATAGCCTAAGAAATTAATTTTATTTTGGTTTAATTTACATTTAGAAAGTTTAAGCTTCATATTTTCTAATTTACAGATTTCAAAGATTTGAGTTAAGTGATTTAAATGTTCTTCTAGAGAGGAAGAGAAAATTATGATATCATCAAAATAATGGCAAGCAAAATCAATTTTATATTTATTAAGGATTCTTCTAATGGTTCTATTAAACACTGGGGGGGGCCCGTCTTGACACCGAAAGGGGAAACTATCCAATTCGAAGAGGCCAAAATTGGTAGCAAAAACTAATTTTTCTGTATCAGATGGATGTATTGGTATGTGCCAGTAGCCAGAGGCTAAGTCTAAAGTGTAAAAATACTGAGCACTACTCAATTTATCTAAATTTTCATCGATTACGGGGCAAGGGTTCTGCATCATTTTTAATTATTGCATTTAATTTTCTATAATCTACACATAGTCGGGTCTTTTTGCCTTCCTTTCTTTTCATAGCTAAAGTGATAGGGGCAGAATAAGGGCTATTACTTTCTTTTATGAGTTCAGCCGCTAATAAAGCTTTAACTTGATTTTTTTATTTCTTTTTCTTCTAAGGGTGAAGTTCTGTAGAGCCTCAAAGATATAGGTAGGTCAGATTTTAGAAAAACGCGTTGTGGCTCAATATTTATCTTACCCACATCATATTTATGTTTTGCAAAATTATCCTTATAATTTTGAACTAATTCCCTTAAATCCCCATTTTTAGTTAAATTTAATTCCCCAATTAAATCTGAATCCAAATTATCAACATCGCGAAAATTTTGAGGAATTATAACATTTCTATAATCAGGTTGCACATTATAATCATTGCTGTTATTTTCTAAAAAGTCCTGAGTAGTTGCATAATTTTCACAGGTAGATGGTAACACTATATCACTACTTAAACTTTCATTACCATTATCAGTGGTTATTAAGTTATCATCATTACATGAATTCAAATTCCCATCATAAATTGTTACTAAGTTATTATTACATGAATTTAAATTCTCATCATAAGTTGTTACTAAGTTATCATCGTTAAATAAATTCAAATTATCATAATCAAATGTTACCAATTTATCATTATCTTGCTGCAATTTATTTACATTCACAGTATTAAAATGAAGAGATTTCTCATCATGCATGGATATAGGGGAGATGGGGGGATGAATGGGACATTTTCACAAAAATATTTATTTTAAATATTTTATATAAGTTATTATCAATATTATACATATCACATGTCAAACTTTAAGTGTTTGACTACATCTTATGCACAATATTTGTTCAAGATTATTATTATACAGATATAAAAATTAAATTTAAAAAAAAGTTCTTCTGTGTCCCAGTCATCCCCACAGCAGGGATGAATGGGACACAAACATTTTCCTCCCCGTATTCAATGTTAAGGTCTAAAAGCTGACAAAAATACCGCCTTGGCAAAAGCTGAGATATTATAAATTGTAATATGATCTCCAGGATTATTTGTTAGTCAATGATCTTGAACTCATCTCAGCTTTGCCTTAAAAGGCCCATAAACGGTAGACTGAAGACGATGGCTACAAAGGGGATGAAATGTTAAAAGAATAATTACCATAAAGTATTAATTTATCAACCTATATAATATTATTTAGTTAATAAAAAAATTTCAGTATCCTCTTGGGACGAATGAAGCAGTCTCATTCAAAATGTCCCAATCATCCCCATGATGCATATATTCAATTGTCAGCTATTTTGTCTCAGAAATTATTTTGTCACAATGGTTAATATGCATTCATTTTAATTACCAATATTGAGCCTTTAAATAAAAAACTACAACATATCTTAATTGTTTATATTGCATAAGATATTTAAGTAATTTCAAATGTAAAAAAATTTACTTTTAAGCTGAGATTTCAGGAAATGCACATTTGAAGAAAACTGAAAACAGCCATGTGCTCTTGCGTTTGGTTCTGAAGCACACTATGGTAGTGAAATCTATGAGGATAGGAAGCAACTAAAAAGAAATGTTTATTGCCTGAAATATTGAGAGCGTCCCATCCATCCCTTGTCCCATTCATCCCCATCTCCTCTACTCGTATTTATAATTTCTCTTCCCTGTTTGACAGTACAATTTCTACAATTTATAGTTAAATTAAATCTTAAACATTCTTTTAACCCCAAAATAGTATAATCCAAATTAGTATTACACGCTAAAAAGGTTAACATATTTTTTTATTTTACCCACTTTAAGAAGAATACTACACTTTTGATTAATTTGTAAAAACCCTTTTGCCTGACCAATAGCAACTGGGGGTATAATTTCAATTTTAGCATTCAGTTTTTTAACAAACTTTAATGTCAAAATTGCAATAGTGGAGTCGGTATCCACAACACATGGTAAATCATAATTATTTGTACATCCATACACAACTAATTGTCAAACATTATGAATATCAGATTGTGAGTGGTTTGGAAGAGTATCAGAGCAATTCGAATTATCTTTAAAAATACATTCTCTTTCCCAATGATAAGCATTTGTTACACCTCTATTTGCACAAATTCTACATGGTCTAGAAGGATATGGATTTTGAAAATAACTACTCTGAAAATTTCTTAGACGCCTGATTCTGAGATTGTCTCTGTGGAATCCAATTCCTAGGTGCATTATTGGGCCTAATTGGCTGAATCCAATGCCTAGGTGGCTGTAAAGGGTGAAAATTTTGCCTATCTGGTGCCATTTGAAATCGTGGAGAAGAAAATTTTGGTTGTCGGATTGGTTGATTTATTGTTTGACTTGTAACTTGAGGGCTGGAAACTTCTACAAATCGTTTAACAAGCCGGTACCATTCAGTGGTATTTTCTGGAGCATGTACACTAATACTATTTTGATACTCGGGTTTTAATCCATCAGTTAAGCCTTGCAATAGAATAGTTTCACAAAAGTAAAATTTTCTTCCAATCTCCACTTTTTTATGGAAATAATTTTCTAAATTATCTAACTTAAGAGCTGTAAAATCAGAAAATTTTGGAATATCCAAGTCGATAAATTTTTCTGTCAAAATTTTTGAGATCTGTTCATATTTCGTACAATTTAAACATTTGTTTATATAGATCTTAAGGGCTTCTTCACCTTTCAAATATTGTGGAATAGATTTGAATTTCTAATCTGTATCCTTGCTTTCCCTGTCACATATCTCATCGAAATAATTCAGCCAGGACTGAATTTCCATTCGTGAACTAGGTTCAAAAACTATCAATTTAGGTTCGTTTGAGGCCATCGTTTAGCCGTCGTTTGAGTACTTTCCTCCATAAATATAAAAGGTGCAATCTTATCCTTATAAAAACCTGATCTCAATAACATTTACGATAAATTCTCTCATTTCAAATAACAAATAGATTTCTATAACAATAAATAAATAAATAAATCTCTAAAACATAAATAATTAAACAATCATAACAAGATTTATAATTTAACTCACGTTCGGGTATTTGGTCTCTTTTTTAGTGATGTAAAGTTCCGACGTCTAATTCCCCATTCGATTATTTGATACTTTCCATTTATTTCAGCACTCTCTTGTATCTGCATCAGCTTTTCCACATTAATGCTGCCTGTTTCTCAACTAAATTCTGTCTGACTTAGTTAATTTGTGATGAATTCGACTCCCCGGTTCGATCAATGCGCTGACAGTCGTGATTAGGTGTTGATAAACATTCACCAACTTGAATAGGGTTTCCCATTTCGAACAGCACAAGATTGACCGTGTGGTAATAATTCTCAGTCCAAGCAAAATTTATTTGAAATCATACTTTATTTGCATTTTTAGGATATTACCCTCGGAGAAATGCTCGGTGAATTAAAATGTATATCGAAGAAATAATACACTCAATTATTACAAGCGGCACTCCCCATCTTTCTCCTCTTTGAAAGCTCTCGATTTTATTCAGATGTGTTGGCTATAAAAAATTGACACTAAGCACCAATAAAAAATTGTAGAACTTCACATCACTGAATTATAAAGTATATAAGGGAATATTAGACGCCAATAAACTTTTCACTCTTTCCTTCAACTACCGACGTCGTCAAATTCTCTGCTGAAAACAGATAATATATATATGATATATATATATTATGGAATCTTTAGAAATTTATTTTGGTTTAATAAATTACATACAAATATTTTTAAAAATCTGCTTTTTTCTTTATAGTGCTTCAAAATTATGATTTTTTTGCCCTGACCCATAATTATATTTTAACTTTTTCAACATTAGGCAATATTTTTACTTATCTTTTTATGTTTTCATTTGATAATATCTATGCAAATTATCGGTAAGTTAATTGGCATTTATTTTTATAGCTTGCATATTCATTTATCTTACGAGAACCAAAGGCTCATTACGTGTTAAACAATATTAATTTTTGCTCTGACTCTTCATTTGAATATAAATCAATAATATTATTATTCCGTATTCCATGGCTTGTTAATATAAATGTACTTTTTGCATATATGCTATATTCATTTAAAAGACTTTAATTGCGTGACAATGCTAATTAAGAAATATAGTCTCGTTTTTATAGAAATGAGTCGGGTAGGGGGAGGTCGCGGTGAAATAATCCGGGTGAGATATAACGGCCCCGAGCTTGAAAATTTCCATCCGTTCGGTTTTATTAGTATATACACTAAACTCTGTGTAAGGGGGAATGTGTAAGACGGAAATCTGTCAACTCTGAAAGATTTTCAAGCTCGATGAATACATCGACATAAATAAAAGTTTGTCTAAAGCGGAATACTGTGTTCGATATACTGTTTGGATACTGATGGATCGATTCCGCCTTAGACAGAGTTTACTTCATTTACTTTTCATTGTAAATATTTCCATTTAAACGCCCACAAATATTGGCTTCATATAAGAAATTTTCCCAACGGAACCCCAATATTATCAAATATTGTCTCTTTACTTTAATATAAAATTTAAATAATTTTGCGACACTTACACAAAATAAAATCGATTTTTTTTTAAGTCTGAGGTAATTGAAACATATGAATATTGCATCTTTTTTTCTTATTAGTTTAAACTAAACTAATTTATCTTATAAATTTAAGAATTAAACTAAAATTTATAAATTATAATTTTACAAAGTTTATATTTTTTTCTTTAAATTTATAAAAATAGTCTGATTTTTTCTTTAATTTTATAAAAATAAAGCTTACAATTTTGTAAAGTTTATATATTTTTTATTTAGTTTAATTATTTTTAAATTAAACTAAATTAATAAGTCCAAATTTGGACTTACCTATCACAAGATCTGAAAATTGTTTCTAAATATCCATTGTTTGTTTTCATATTTTTTAAACTATTCAGTTTAACAGTATCGTACACAAAATCTTTCAGTATATCTCAAATATAATAATTTAATTTGTTATAAAGTTGCTGTTTATTTACTTAAGTTATTTATAATAAATAAGCAACAAATAAAATTTATTTTAACAGCATGTAGTAAATACTTCTGCTTAAGATAATTATGGAGTTAATAAGTAGAACAATAAGGTAAATATATATATATATATATATATATATATATATATATATATATATATATATATACATGTGTGTGTGTGTAATAGTTAAAATGAAATCACATGTGTCAAAAACTAAGAAATAAACAGTATGAGATTCAAATGAAATGATACTACAAAATTAAATCCAAAAAGATGAAAATCAAATAGGAAATACTATGAATAACTTATGAATTAGTCAGAGGGGCGTCATAAGTATAATTCATAGTAAAGATGCGTTATTTCCTCAAATATTGTCAGCATTCGGCCTAAAAATGATAATATTAGGCCCATATAACATATGAAAATGAAACCCAAGAAATTTTAAAGCAAAAAGAAATCCAAAAAATAAGTAATTATCCATAAGCAATACTTAAAAAACCAAAAAATAAAACACACAACTCACCAATAAAAGATTTTAAAAAAAAAAAAAAACATTATCCCACACTTTGCCAAGAGATTTGCTGATTCGTCACATGCAAAAATAAGAAAAATAATACACGTGTATTACTGCTCATTTTACACTTTATTACTGTTAATTTTACGGTATAATACTGGCAGCTGGGATGGCAGTATTATACCGTAAAATCAACTTTTTTTCTTCTTTTTCGATTCCTGTTCTTAACCGGCTTTATTAGTATGGCAACAAAATGGAGGATTTAGCCCGTTTTGTGATTTGGCAAGTTGAAATGGAGATTACACGCCATATCGAAGGTGGTCTGTATAATTAACAAGCACCATGACACATAACCTGCACGATCCTCCCCCCCCCCCTCTTTACGCAACAAGCGGTGATGAGTATCTCGGTTATTATTAATTTTTACGCTGGCCATGCCTGTTGAAGCAGGGCGGTGTTTCTGTGCGGTTAACAGCTATGGAAGGTTCCTTCTTTCTTTCTCAGTTTATTATTTAAATTTTTTTTTTTTTTTTTTTTTTTTCAACACGACGGCATCTTTTGTTAATAACAGCCTGTCAGGAAGCCTTGAGTTTCGTAATTTATGCAACAGGTTGTTCCTTCACCTAGCCAACTTTCTGCATAGCTTTCTTGATTTTTTTTTTTTTTAAACACTTTTTAAACTGAGTCTTTAATTTTTATTCAGTGTAAAATAAATGTTTGCAAGGGCCGATTATCACATGGGTTCGCGGCTTGTGTTGTGACCGCCGTGCGAAACTTTCAGGTAACACTAAAATTTTCCACAACATTTAATATATTTACTAGTTGCGTGACAGCTCTATGTGTCATTTAAATTACATGAGATCTTTCGATTGTTTGGAAGGAAAATAAATCTAATTTCATTGCACACGTAGAAAATATTTATTATATTAATTATATTAAATTCTAAATTTGAAGCAAGAAATTATACTTATAAAAGATAGGTTAAAAGGTTTCTCGATAATTAAAAAAATATAAAAACAAATAAAAAATACGTTTTCAATGGCGTAATTCGTCAAAAACATTTCTTTCCTTCAAGATTAGGTTTTTAATTTCGGAGATGGTGAAATAAAAATTATATCAGTTTGACGAACTTATTTAAGAATATAATGAACAGAAGAAAGTATATTCAATTAGGTAAATTGCATGAGATATTACTCCAACCACTGTATATATAAGAATATTTCAGTTTTATCAACTGAAATAAATGCTTTACAAAAAAAAATATCCGCTAAATCATTCTATTTTAAGTGTCCTTGTGAAAAGTTTTAACTAACTTCTTTCATAATTTATTTGTTAAAAATCTATGAATTTTCTTTAAATTCAGTTCTTGTGAATAGGGGTCAAACAGATGTGACAAAGTGCCATAATTTGAGGTTTTCATGTGCCATTCTTTAATATTAAATAGATTGGATTGAATAATCAATGCAGCCTACACAACACACATTTATCAAATTTCAATCTATAAATTTAAAAAAAAAAAAAAAAAAAAAAAAAAAAAAAAAAAAAAAAAAAACACGAAGTTGAAATGGTAGTGTTTGAGAGGTTGGGGGAATTTTTTCTGCGGCAAAAACTCACCCCGTTAGTCGGTATGACTAAGTGTCCGGCCTGTTTTTCTTTTGAAACATTTTAGAAACGCATCGGTGGCTATTTTTCTACAAATAAAATTCAATTTTACAATGTACTCGGTAACACTATCCATTCTAATCTACACTATTCTCATTTTTGAAACTTTTTTTTTTAAGATGTAAAAAACAAAGACTTTTAAAAAGCAAACATTTTTTTTTTTTTTTTTTTTTCGAAACCACTTATTACAAACTCCAAAAAGTGAAGATAATCAAGCTTTTTAAAAACAAAACGACAAAGTGTGCCTACAAACTCCAAAAAAAGAAAAGAAAAAATGTGATGCTTTTTCTAGGAATAATTTTTCTTTAAAAAATCAGTCTTAAGCATTGCATCAAATTAAATTAAAAAGTTAAATAATTTCAAAAGAAAAAATAACTTTGTTAAATATTATTGAACAGAGTTTAGGAATTTTTCTTAAAAACTAAAATTTAAAAACAAAAATGTGGAAAATTACAATTACCAATCCACTTGAATTTATTGCTGCTGATTTCAGGCAGAGTCAAAATCTTTGTTGTTGTTGTTATTGCTCTTTGTACCAAACGCCCAGAGACGCTCGTCACTTTCAACAGTTAAAAACATTCCAAAACAGTGAGGATAATTATAGTAATGGGCATAATGAGTAATTTTGTCATTCGAATAAATCATTTGGACATGCGCAATAAATAAATATTAATATTCAAATATTTATTTGTAAAAATAAACATTGTTTGATGTCTTTTAATATCCAAAGTTTCAAACATTCATTTTTTATGTAAAATATTATTTTTTTTTCTTGAAGTAACAAATATTGTTTGATTTATTTGTATATCCAAAGATCTATTTATATATATATAAAGTTAGATTTTTCGGAAAATCTGACATTTCACATAATTATTTTAAAAGGAAAAAAAAGTTACATTTATATAAGAAAAAACTCTCTCTCTCTCTCTCTCTCTCTCTCTCTCTCTGTCCCCCTCCTCCTCTTCCTCCTCCACCCCCCCCCCCCACCCCTCTCTCTCTCTTTTTTTTTTTTTTTTTTTTTTTTTTTTTTTTCATATTTATAAAGTAAAATAACTTTTTTTAATTTCTTGGATGTTCTCAAGTTTCATGCATTCATTTCTAAAATAAAATCACTGTTTTTGTAATAACTAAAATTTATTAATATTTTTTATGAAGGAATTTTTTTTCTTTTTTTCGAATATCCGATATTTTGTATTATTATTTACAGAAGAAAACATTTTTTGATTTCTTGGATTATCCCAAGTCTCGTATATTTATTTAGAAAAGAAAAAAATTATTTGATTTATTTGATTATCTCGAGTTTTATGCATTTATTTATATAAAAAAAAGTAATGTTTGATTTATTTGAATATCTTAAGTTCTTAAGTTTCATACATTTATTTATAAAATAAAACGTTCGATTTCTTTGAATATCCGATATTTCACATAATTATTTATAAAGAAAAAAAAATGTTTGATTGTTTGTAATACCTGTTTTATAATTTTATTTATAAGGAAAAAGATTGTTTGCAGACATGGGATATCCGTTTAATAAATTGATTTATATAAAGGAATACAGTGATTTTTTGCAATATCCAAAGTTTCGTATATTTATTTATAGGGAAAAACATGCTTCCAATTATTTGACTACCTCGAGCTTCATAGTTTATTTATAAAGGAAAACAATGTTTTTCTTCTTTTTATAGCTGAAGTTTCATACATTTATTTAGAAAACTAAATGTTTGATTTCTTTAGATATGTAAAGTATCATACATTAATTTGTAAAGGTAAACGTTTGTTTTCTTGGAATATCTGAAGTTTCCAACATTCATTTATAACGTAAAACAACTGTTTGAAAATAAAACATCCCACGTTTCACATATTTATTTACAACGAGGAAGATTGTTTCCTTGGAATACACGTTTGATAAATTTATTCATAAAGGAATACATTGAATTTTTTTACAATTTCCGAAGTTTCATGAAACTTTTTAGGAAAAAACATTGTTTGATTTCTTTGAGTGTATCAAGTTTCATACATTTTATTTATAAAATAAAACATTGCTTTTCTATTAATACCTGAAGCTTCATACATTTATTTACTAGCTGTTACCCGTGACGTCGTTCGCGTAACATTGAAAGAAGAATAAATGCATTAATTAAGCAAAATATTTCACTCTCGATAATTATAATTAACTAACCCTTTATCACATTTCATAGAAAATAATACGGTATTTCTTTGTTACAGGGGCCTTGGCATAACTCAGTTTTTAAAAAGTTAAATTTTGTGCCAAATAATCTCGAAAATGAAACAGCAACCAATCGAAAAAGGAGTGCCAAATAAAATCGTGAAAATCGACGAATTGGGTAAAATCAAATGTCAATTTTATCTGATAAACCATTTTATTTTTAACGACTTGTGAAACGTTTTAACAGCCATCCTTCAAAAATAATTAATTGTAAATAGTACTATATGCTTTTTCTTTAAATTCAATTCTTGTGAATAGGGAGTAATAATTTGTACACCTAAATGAAAGGAGCTTAAATTAGCCTAGTAGAGAAGAAATGGGGATCCGACCTCAGGAGGTGGTGTGTGGTGCTGGTGCAAGGTGCAGCACCTCCTCCTCCTCCCAAAGTGTGCACCTCCTCCCGAAGTGCCCTCCTCCTCCTCCTCCTCCTCACGAAGTGCTCTGCTCCTCACGAAGTGCCCTCCTCCTCCCGAAGTGACCACCTCCACCACCTAAGATAAGGGGATTAATTAAGGATTAGTGTTAATTAATTTTAATTGCGGGACTTAGAAATTTTTTGAAGCAAAATTTTTTTTTCGCGGAAAATTTCCTACTAGAGTACGAGGTGTGTTTCAACGGATTTATTTTAGTGAATTAGAAATTTAATTAATTTTAATTGCGAGACTTAGAAATTTTTCGAAGCAATTTTTTTTTTCAACGAGAGTATGCAGTAGAAGTGAATGATTAATTAATTAAAAATATTAATTAAAAATAGTAATTAATTAATTTTAATTGCAGAACTTAAGAATTTTCGCGAGATTTTTTTTTTTCAACGAGAGTAGGGTATTCGATATACATTAGAGGAGACTTTTAAAAGTCAATAATGGTTTAATTAAAAAGGGTCATTCATTAATTTTAATTGAGGAACTTAGACATTTTTCGAAGCATTTTTTTTTTCTAAACGAGAGTATGCAGTTTGAATATGAGTGTATGTAGTAGAAGTGAATGAAATAAATTAAAAATGGCCATTCATTAATTTTAATTGTAGAACTTAAGAAAATTTTACGATTTTTAGTTTTAAAAATTGCTAAAAAATAGAATTTTTAGTTTTAAAAGTCGCCAAAAGTAGGATTTTCAACTGAAAGTAATCTAAGATATAAACTCTCAACTGAAATGAATTTTGCCTTAAGGTACTTTTGGCTAGGTACTAAGATACTTTTGGCTAGAAGTGACCTAGAGTCAAAACTTCCTGGTCCCAGGAATCACCACGGTGGTTATAGTAAAAAATATAGGGTCCCGTATGAATTATACTGTATTCAATTGAATAGCTCCCCCCCTCCCCCTTCCCCTCTCAACTTTTTTTACCCAGAGGGCCCCTTCGATAGACTAACAATACGCACTTCAAAAAATACAGATTGGTACAAAAGAAGAATTTTAACGTATATATAAAAGTGTAAATAAACAAGAATGAAAAATCTTGCGTAGCGGTATAGTTTATGAATCACTTTCCAACATTGTCGAAGTGTTATGTGAACAAAATATAATTTTACCATCGAGTGCATAGTGAACAGATCTCCTTTTTAATAAAAAAGGGGTCCTTCACAAAAATCCAATTATGCATAAGAACCCTTCCTAAAATCAGATAATTTACACCTTACCTTTTTTTTTTCAATTCAAGTTAGGCTAAAAGTACAGCTTACGCATCGATAGGTTCAAAATACAGGGACCCTTCGAAGTGTGAACTCGCATTAGACTATAGGGACCCTTCATAAAATAAATGAGATACATGCACTATTCAAATAAAAAAAGCCCTTCACAAAAAACTGTAGGGGTTCCCTTTTGGAATAAAAAGGTCCCTTCACAAAAATCCAATTATGCATAAGAACCCTTCCTAAAATCAGATAATTTACACTTTACCCTGTTTTTTTTCAATTCAAGTTAGGCTAAAAGTAAAGCTTACACATCGATAGGTTCAAAATATTGAAATCCTTCAAAAGAAACTAGAAAAAGTTAAAGATTTAAGCCCTGCTCATAAAATAATGCGACTACCCAGAGCCCTTCACAAATAATATAACCTTATTCGAATCTCAGGGCCCTTCACAAAATAAATCCAATAGATTCATATTATATTACAACGACAGAAATACTAGGGATATTGACCTTTCATAAAAATGCAAGGTCCGCTGTTTGAATGAAAAGGCCTCCCTTCACAATATACCTTGTAAAAATATGATTCCACAGATATTTTAAGAAATAGAGTACTAATCTCAAATGAATACGAATTCATGCAATGTAAAAAATAGGTTTTACACGAATACATTTTTAGTATAACGTTCAAAATATAGATTTTAGAAAAAAAAAAGTATATATTTCACCAAATTTATCATACAAGTCTGTAAAATAGGGTAGATCGTTTCATGAAAAATAATTGAATTTTCGAATGATTATGCTTTAAAATATATATTTATAACTGCAACTAAGATTTGAGTGTTACCCCCTCAACATGCATATCGCTGAATCACAATGAGTCATATTAGCATATAAGCGAACATCTTGATTTGTCACGATGAATCACTCGCGATAAGAAATGCAGCTATTGGGCTTTTTCTCAAATTTAAACAGTTCTGACACATTTTGGGTAGGTAAATGTATGAAATGAGCTATTTAAACCCGTCAATGTATGCGAATTATTTCGTGTAGTCCTATATAGGTTCTACTCTTCATATATACATATGGTGATATATACTAAAATCTGTTAAGTTTTAAAAGGCTTCACTGTGTATTTAATGAAAATTAAGAAATAGTCATACCCTTAAGAATTCTGAGGATAAGAGACGGGTTTTTAATGAATTTGATATATGTTATGGTAGAAAAATACAGAGTCCCCTATAAGATATATGAATTAAACTTTAAAAATTTTAAAATTACATTCGTTTATGCTTTTTGTATAGTAAAGTATACTAAATTGGGTTTATACTATTATAACTTAAAAATTTCTTTTGAGGAATGAATAGAATAACTAACCTTTTGACTTTGTTTTTATAAAATATATATATTGTACTATTTAGTTAGGGCATTATTTCGAAAATTTTTGTCTTTAATATTGAAAAAAAAAAAATATATATATATATATATATATATATACATAAAGTTATCTTACCTAAATATTTAAACCATAAAGTACTGGACTTAACCCAAACTCGACTGCATGCATGTCTTAAAAGAACTAAACGGTATAACGTGTTCGCTTATCTCTTAAAACCACGGGATATTGTGACGTCATGGATAAGGCATAGGGTAGAATACAGAATGAATAGGTATTATAAGACAGAAAAATAAAATAATCATAAATCATAAATTTTTGCATACTGCATGCAAACACTTACAGTATGAGAAATGATTGCTACCATTAACCATATGAGAAAATGAATCATCAACGAATCTTATTAATGTATGCTATATTTATCCAACAAGCTTGAAATGCGTGAATTTTGACTAGAATTAATCATTGAATGTAAAAATGATTTATTTTTAGATCTAATATTTATATCGTTTAACATTTTAAAATATATACATAAATTAATCTTGCCTTATTCACAAACTTGCAATCCCGTCTTCAATAATGACTACAGCATGAAAAAACATGCGTGCTACTTGTATAGCAACTAGACCAAAAATGATTTCAGTACAAATCCATTATCTTATCGTTAATCTATAGATTAGTAACATCACGTGACTGATTGCGATAACATTCTATATAAGATTTACTGATAAGAATACATAAGAATACAGTAGAGAAGAAATGGGGATCCGACCTCAGGAGGTGGTGTGTGGTGCTGGTGCAAGGTGCAGCACCTCCTCCTCCTCCCAAAGTGTGCACCTCCTCCCGAAGTGCCCTCCTCCTCCTCCTCCTCCTCACGAAGTGCTCTGCTCCTCACGAAGTGCCCTCCTCCTCCCGAAGTGACCACCTCCACCACCTAAGATAAGGGGATTAATTAAGGATTAGTGTTAATTAATTTTAATTGCGGGACTTAGAAATTTTTTGAAGCAAAATTTTTTTTTCGCGGAAAATTTCCTACTAGAGTACGAGGTGTGTTTCAACGGATTTATTTTAGTGAATTAGAAATTTAATTAATTTTAATTGCGAGACTTAGAAATTTTTCGAAGCAATTTTTTTTTTCAACGAGAGTATGCAGTAGAAGTGAATGATTAATTAATTAAAAATATTAATTAAAAATAGTAATTAATTAATTTTAATTGCAGAACTTAAGAATTTTCGCGAGATTTTTTTTTTTCAACGAGAGTAGGGTATTCGATATACATTAGAGGAGACTTTTAAAAGTCAATAATGGTTTAATTAAAAAGGGTCATTCATTAATTTTAATTGAGGAACTTAGACATTTTTCGAAGCATTTTTTTTTCTAAACGAGAGTATGCAGTTTGAATATGAGTGTATGTAGTAGAAGTGAATGAAATAAATTAAAAATGGCCATTCATTAATTTTAATTGTAGAACTTAAGAAAATTTTACGATTTTTAGTTTTAAAAATTGCTAAAAAATAGAATTTTTAGTTTTAAAAGTCGCCAAAAGTAGGATTTTCAACTGAAAGTAATCTAAGATATAAACTCTCAACTGAAATGAATTTTGCCTTAAGGTACTTTTGGCTAGGTACTAAGATACTTTTGGCTAGAAGTGACCTAGAGTCAAAACTTCCTGGTCCCAGGAATCACCACGGTGGTTATAGTAAAAAATATAGGGTCCCGTATGAATTATACTGTATTCAATTGAATAGCTCCCCCCCTCCCCCTTCCCCTCTCAACTTTTTTTACCCAGAGGGCCCCTTCGATAGACTAACAATACGCACTTCAAAAAATACAGATTGGTACAAAAGAAGAATTTTAACGTATATATAAAAGTGTAAATAAACAAGAATGAAAAATCTTGCGTAGCGGTATAGTTTATGAATCACTTTCCAACATTGTCGAAGTGTTATGTGAACAAAATATAATTTTACCATCGAGTGCATAGTGAACAGATCTCCTTTTTAATAAAAAAGGGGTCCTTCACAAAAATCCAATTATGCATAAGAACCCTTCCTAAAATCAGATAATTTACACCTTACCTTTTTTTTTTCAATTCAAGTTAGGCTAAAAGTACAGCTTACGCATCGATAGGTTCAAAATACAGGGACCCTTCGAAGTGTGAACTCGCATTAGACTATAGGGACCCTTCATAAAATAAATGAGATACATGCACTATTCAAATAAAAAAAGCCCTTCACAAAAAACTGTAGGGGTTCCCTTTTGGAATAAAAAGGTCCCTTCACAAAAATCCAATTATGCATAAGAACCCTTCCTAAAATCAGATAATTTACACTTTACCCTGTTTTTTTTCAATTCAAGTTAGGCTAAAAGTAAAGCTTACACATCGATAGGTTCAAAATATTGAAATCCTTCAAAAGAAACTAGAAAAAGTTAAAGATTTAAGCCCTGCTCATAAAATAATGCGACTACCCAGAGCCCTTCACAAATAATATAACCTTATTCGAATCTCAGGGCCCTTCACAAAATAAATCCAATAGATTCATATTATATTACAACGACAGAAATACTAGGGATATTGACCTTTCATAAAAATGCAAGGTCCGCTGTTTGAATGAAAAGGCCTCCCTTCACAATATACCTTGTAAAAATATGATTCCACAGATATTTTAAGAAATAGAGTACTAATCTCAAATGAATACGAATTCATGCAATGTAAAAAATAGGTTTTACACGAATACATTTTTAGTATAACGTTCAAAATATAGATTTTAGAAAAAAAAAAGTATATATTTCACCAAATTTATCATACAAGTCTGTAAAATAGGGTAGATCGTTTCATGAAAAATAATTGAATTTTCGAATGATTATGCTTTAAAATATATATTTATAACTGCAACTAAGATTTGAGTGTTACCCCCTCAACATGCATATCGCTGAATCACAATGAGTCATATTAGCATATAAGCGAACATCTTGATTTGTCACGATGAATCACTCGCGATAAGAAATGCAGCTATTGGGCTTTTTCTCAAATTTAAACAGTTCTGACACATTTTGGGTAGGTAAATGTATGAAATGAGCTATTTAAACCCGTCAATGTATGCGAATTATTTCGTGTAGTCCTATATAGGTTCTACTCTTCATATATACATATGGTGATATATACTAAAATCTGTTAAGTTTTAAAAGGCTTCACTGTGTATTTAATGAAAATTAAGAAATAGTCATACCCTTAAGAATTCTGAGGATAAGAGACGGGTTTTTAATGAATTTGATATATGTTATGGTAGAAAAATACAGAGTCCCCTATAAGATATATGAATTAAACTTTAAAAATTTTAAAATTACATTCGTTTATGCTTTTTGTATAGTAAAGTATACTAAATTGGGTTTATACTATTATAACTTAAAAATTTCTTTTGAGGAATGAATAGAATAACTAACCTTTTGACTTTGTTTTTATAAAATATATATATTGTACTATTTAGTTAGGGCATTATTTCGAAAATTTTTGTCTTTAATATTGAAAAAAAAAAAATATATATATATATATATACATAAAGTTATCTTACCTAAATATTTAAACCATAAAGTACTGGACTTAACCCAAACTCGACTGCATGCATGTCTTAAAAGAACTAAACGGTATAACGTGTTCGCTTATCTCTTAAAACCACGGGATATTGTGACGTCATGGATAAGGCATAGGGTAGAATACAGAATGAATAGGTATTATAAGACAGAAAAATAAAATAATCATAAATCATAAATTTTTGCATACTGCATGCAAACACTTACAGTATGAGAAATGATTGCTACCATTAACCATATGAGAAAATGAATCATCAACGAATCTTATTAATGTATGCTATATTTATCCAACAAGCTTGAAATGCGTGAATTTTGACTAGAATTAATCATTGAATGTAAAAATGATTTATTTTTAGATCTAATATTTATATCGTTTAACATTTTAAAATATATACATAAATTAATCTTGCCTTATTCACAAACTTGCAATCCCGTCTTCAATAATGACTACAGCATGAAAAAACATGCGTGCTACTTGTATAGCAACTAGACCAAAAATGATTTCAGTACAAATCCATTATCTTATCGTTAATCTATAGATTAGTAACATCACGTGACTGATTGCGATAACATTCTATATAAGATTTACTGATAAGAATACATTTCAATTCATTTCTCCCAAAAGCAAGTGTATGAGTTGGTTGTAAGATCTAGGTAAGTATCCTTACTTTATATGTTTAAAGTTATAATATATGAATAGATATAATATTAATGTATTTTTTCAATATGTATGGTAGGCAAAAAGGAACAGGTAAGCAAAAAAGAATAGGTATTATTGCATGTTTCCTCTAATTTATTTTAAAAATACATACTAACAATTTATGCGATGAGTCACACAGCATGATGGGACGATATATGAAATTTATTTTTATATTATACAAGCTCCTATATACAATTCATATGCGTGAGCAAGATTATTTTTAGAATTTTTCACTCTTACCCTCTATAGGCTATACTTTTAAAATAGTAGTATTCGAATACTCGTAAAATGTAATTATAGCTTAGTAATTTTCTAGTCTTTTAACTGTGCCGTTGAAGGAGTATTGTCATATTTAACTAACAGGCTCGAACATGCGTGAATTTTGACTAGAATTATTCACTGAATGTAAAAAAAAAAAAAAAAAAAATGATTTATATTTAGATCTAATATTTATATCGTTTAACATTTTAAAATCCTATTAAAAGTATATACATTAGTATGCTTGTGAAAGGCCTATTGTTAATACGAAACGTTGTGTGAAGTGTCCTGTTTTAGGGTTAAAAGTTTCGTGAAGGGGTCTGTTTGAATGAGCCTGTTTCGAAATGACTTAAGAACGCACAATTTATTCCTAAACATTCAACTCGATTCGTTATATATGCTTTATTAAGTATTCAATAAAAAATAATAACTAAGAAATAAAATTAAAAATAGTAATTAAGAGATACCCTTAAGAATTATTGCGATAGGAGATTAGTTTTAATTAAATAGGTTAATGAATATAATTCGATACAAGTCTTGTTAAAACAGAGATTATAGTTAAAATACACATTAATTATATTATACTGTATTATTACACTGCTTATTACACTGTATTACACAATGCGCTACCTCACCTATATTATCACAGAAATACCTTCGATAAAATTTAGACTAATAATACACAACTAAAAATATATATACAGAGTACCCAGAAAATGATAGGAATGAATGAAAAATTTTAACGTAAATTATAAAATAGGATCTACAATAAGTGACAATAAATAAATATGAAGGAAAAATCATGAGTCATGGTATACTTTATGAAACACTTTCCAATGCTATGTGACTATCGATAAGAATTTGAAATAAGTGAATTAGATTTAATAATTCATACTGGAAATGTATTTAAAAAAAAATTAGTAGCTTCGCCTACTTTTAAATCATTCAAGACATATGATGAAGGCTTGGCTGCTGTAGAAAAGCTTAATGCTTGTATCTTAATGAATCGAACTATTTATGTTGGATTCACAATTTTAGAATTATCTAAATTAGTTTTGTATGATTTTCATTACAATTTTATAAAGAAAACATACAAAGATCGTGCAGTTATACTCTTTACGGATATAGATTCCTTAACTTATCATATTCAAACACATAATATTTATAAGGATATGGAGCACCATCATGATTTTTTCGACTTTTCTGAATACTCGAAATCCCATCGTCTAAACCGCACAAGTTTCGAACCCACAAACATATAATCAGACTTGTCATTTTATAACCAGGACGCTAACCACAGGGCTAAGTGAGCCCCCGCTTATTTTATAGTCACCACGCTGACTATTGGGCTTAGTAAGCCCCAGGCTAATTTATATCCACCATGCTAACTATTGGGCTTAGTGAGCCCCTGACTAACTTATACCCACCACGCTAACTTTTGAGCCTAGTGAACCCCCGCTTATTTTATAGCCACCATACTAACCACAGGGCTAAGTGAGCCCCCGCTTATTTTATAGTCACCATGCTAAGTATTAGGCTGAGTGAGCCCCAGGCTATTTTATAGCTACTACGATAACCCCTGGGCTAAGTGAGTCTCCCGCTTATTTTATAGTCACCACACGTTTACTACTGGGCTGAGTGAGCCCCAGGCTATTTTCTACCCACCACGTTTACTGGGCTTAGTGTGTCCCCCACTTATTTTATAGCTACTACGATAACCCCAGGGCTAAGTGAGCCTCCCGCTTATTTTATAGTCAACACGTTTACTACTGGGCTGAGTGAGCCCCAGGCTATTTTATACCCACCACGCTTACAGGGCTAAGTGATCCCCCGCTTATTATATAGTCAACACGCTAACTACTGGGCTGATTAAGCCCCAGATATTTTATAGTCACCACGTTTACTACTGGGCTGAGTGAGCCCCAGGCTATTTTATACCCACCACGCTTACAGGGCTAAGTGATACCCCGCTTATTATATAGTCAACACGCTAACTACTAGGCTGATTAAGCCCCAGGTATTTTATACCCATCACGCTAACTACTAGGCTGAGTGAGCCCCAGGTTATTTAGTTGTATGAATATGATTTCCAAGGTATATGTCCTAACTTGATTTAAACCATTGCATATGGTAAGATAAAGCTGCGAAGTAAATTGGTAAACTATATGTACATTTCCCATGAAAACTCACTTCTATTCTATTAAATATCTGCAGAAATCAGCATAGTTTATTAAAATTATATACATTCTCATTAGTTTATGAATCTACTAACTTGTAATATCTGTATGGTAACTTGCATTATTAGTATTCCCACTTAAAAATTTCTTTTGTAGATTTAATATGATAAACACTAACATGAGACCGACTAAACTTTTACCATTTTCATTTCAACTTAGTTTTAGGAAATTTATCTACATAGCTTTAAATTTTACTGTTTAATAAGTCTATTATTTCAAAGTATTATTATTTTTTTTTAGATCTAATATTCAAAACATATTCATATCGTTTTACAAAATAGGTATCAAATTAATTTAAAGTCATATTAAAAATATATACACAAATACTATTCTTACCTAACACGCCAGCTAGCTAGCTAAGCACCCAACCGTCTCACACCAAGACTCTGAGAAAAGTGAATGTTTGTTCAGGGCCTTATCAGCTAATATAATCACTGATAAGATTTGATCGCGTGATCTCTGACGTCACTTGTGAGATATTGAATGATACCAGATGGTCACGTGATATCACTTAATCAGTGACGTCAGAGATCACGTGATCAAATCTTATCAGTGATTATATTAGCTGATAAGGCACTGAACAAACATTCACTTTTCTCAGAGTCTTGGTGTGAGACGGTTGGGTGCTTAGCTAGCTAGCTGGCGTGTTAGGTAAGAATAGTATTTGTGTATATATTTTTAATATGACTTTAAATTAATTTGATACCTACTTTGTAAAACGATATGAATATGTTTTGAATATTAGAACTAAAAAAAAATAATAATACTTTGAAATAATAGACTTATTAAACAGTAAAATTTAAAGCTATGTAGATAAATTTCCTAAAACTAAGTTGAAATGAAAATGGTAAAAGTTTAGTCGGTCTCATGTTAGTGTTTATCATATTAAATCTACAAAAGAAATTTTTAAGTGGGAATACTAATAATCCAAGTTACCATACAGATATTACAAGTTAGTAGATTCATAAACTAATGAGAATGTATATAATTTTAATAAACTATGCTGATTTCTGCAGATATTTAATAGAATAGAAGTGAGTTTTCATGGGAAATGTACATATAGTTTACCAATTTACTTCGCAGCTTTATCTTACCATATGCAATGGTTTAAATCAAGTTAGGACATATACCTTGGAAATCATATTCATACAACTAAATAACCTGGGGCTCACTCAGCCTAGTAGTTAGCGTGATGGGTATAAAATACCTGGGGCTTAATCAGCCTAGTAGTTAGCGTGTTGACTATATAATAAGCGGGGTATCACTTAGCCCTGTAAGCGTGGTGGGTATAAAATAGCCTGGGGCTCACTCAGCCCAGTAGTAAACGTGGTGACTATAAAATATCTGGGGCTTAATCAGCCCAGTAGTTAGCGTGTTGACTATATAATAAGCGGGGGATCACTTAGCCCTGTAAGCGTGGTGGGTATAAAATAGCCTGGGGCTCACTCAGCCCAGTAGTAAACGTGTTGACTATAAAATAAGCGGGAGGCTCACTTAGCCCTGGGGTTATCGTAGTAGCTATAAAATAAGTGGGGGACACACTAAGCCCAGTAAACGTGGTGGGTAGAAAATAGCCTGGGGCTCACTCAGCCCAGTAGTAAACGTGTGGTGACTATAAAATAAGCGGGAGACTCACTTAGCCCAGGGGTTATCGTAGTAGCTATAAAATAGCCTGGAGCTCACTCAGCCTAATACTTAGCATGGTGACTATAAAATAAGCGGGGGCTCACTTAGCCCTGTGGTTAGTATGGTGGCTATAAAATAAGCGGGGGTTCACTAGGCCCAAAAGTTAGCGTGGTGGGTATAAGTTAGTCAGGGGCTCACTAAGCCCAATAGTTAGCATGGTGGATATAAATTAGCCTGGGGCTTACTAAGCCCAATAGTCAGCGTGGTGACTATAAAATAAGCGGGGGCTCACTTAGCCCTGTGGTTAGCGTCCTGGTTATAAAATGACAAGTCTGATTATATGTTTGTGGGTTCGAAACTTGTGCGGTTTAGACGATGGGATTTCGAGTATTCAGAAAAGTCGAAAAAATCATGATGGTGCTCCATATCCTTATAAATATTATGTGTTTGAATATGATAAGTTAAGGAATCTATATCCGTAAAGAGTATAACTGCACGATCTTTGTATGTTTTCTTTATAAAATTGTAATGAAAATCATACA
Organism: Maratus michaelseni; assembly: GCA_963931845.1. Lineage (NCBI taxonomy): Eukaryota > Metazoa > Arthropoda > Arachnida > Araneae > Salticidae > Maratus > Maratus michaelseni. The sequence goes on from OZ007596.1 coordinate 193,050,719, forward strand.
AAACTAATTTAGATAATTCTAAAATTGTGAATCCAACATAAATAGTTCGATTCATTAAGATACAAGTATTAAGCTTTTCTACAGCAGCCAAGCCTTCATCATATGTCTTGAATGATTTAAAAGTAGGCGAAGCTACTAATTTTTTTTTAAATACATTTCCAGTATGAATTATTAAATCTAATTCACTTATTTCAAATTCTTATCGATAGTCACATAGCATTGGAAAGTGTTTCATAAAGTATACCATGACTCATGATTTTTCCTTCATATTTATTTATTGTCACTTATTGTAGATCCTATTTTATAATTTACGTTAAAATTTTTCATTCATTCCTATCATTTTCTGGGTACTCTGTATATATATTTTTAGTTGTGTATTATTAGTCTAAATTTTATCGAAGGTATTTCTGTGATAATATAGGTGAGGTAGCGCATTGTGTAATACAGTGTAATAAGCAGTGTAATAATACAGTATAATATAATTAATGTGTATTTTAACTATAATCTCTGTTTTAACAAGACTTGTATCGAATTATATTCATTAACCTATTTAATTAAAACTAATCTCCTATCGCAATAATTCTTAAGGGTATCTCTTAATTACTATTTTTAATTTTATTTCTTAGTTATTATTTTTTATTGAATACTTAATAAAGCATATATAACGAATCGAGTTGAATGTTTAGGAATAAATTGTGCGTTCTTAAGTCATTTCGAAACAGGCTCATTCAAACAGACCCCTTCACGAAACTTTTAACCCTAAAACAGGACACTTCACACAACGTTTCGTATTAACAATAGGCCTTTCACAAGCATACTAATGTATATACTTTTAATAGGATTTTAAAATGTTAAACGATATAAATATTAGATCTAAATATAAATCATTTTTTTTTTTTTTTTACATTCAGTGAATAATTCTAGTCAAAATTCACGCATGTTCGAGCCTGTTAGTTAAATATGACAATACTCCTTCAACGGCACAGTTAAAAGACTAGAAAATTACTAAGCTATAATTACATTTTACGAGTATTCGAATACTACTATTTTAAAAGTATAGCCTATAGAGGGTAAGAGTGAAAAATTCTAAAAATAATCTTGCTCACGCATATGAATTGTATATAGGAGCTTGTATAATATAAAAATAAATTTCATATATCGTCCCATCATGCTGTGTGACTCATCGCATAAATTGTTAGTATGTATTTTTAAAATAAATTAGAGGAAACATGCAATAATACCTATTCTTTTTTGCTTACCTGTTCCTTTTTGCCTACCATACATATTGAAAAAATACATTAATATTATATCTATTCATATATTATAACTTTAAACATATAAAGTAAGGATACTTACCTAGATCTTACAACCAACTCATACACTTGCTTTTGGGAGAAATGAATTGAAATGTATTCTTATCAGTAAATCTTATATAGAATGTTATCGCAATCAGTCACGTGATGTTACTAATCTATAGATTAACGATAAGATAATGGATTTGTACTGAAATCATTTTTGGTCTAGTTGCTATACAAGTAGCACGCATGTTTTTTCATGCTGTAGTCATTATTGAAGACGGGATTGCAAGTTTGTGAATAAGGTAAGATTAATTTATGTATATATTTTAAAATGTTAAACGATATAAATATTAGATCTAAAAATAAATCATTTTTACATTCAATGATTAATTCTAGTCAAAATTCACGCATTTCAAGCTTGTTGGTTAAATATAGCATACACTAATAAGATTCGTTGATGATTCATTTTCTCATATGGTTAATGGTAGCAATCATTTCTCATACTGTAAGTGTTTGCATGCAGTATGCAAAAATTTATGATTTATGATTATTTTATTTTTCTGTCTTATAATACCTATTCATTCTGTATTCTACCCTATGCCTTATCCATGACGTCACAATATCCCGTGGTTTTAAGAGATAAGCGAACACGTTATACCGTTTAGTTCTTTTAAGACATGCATGCAGTCGAATTTGGGTTAAGTCCAGTACTTTATGGTTTAAATATTATAGTAAGATAACTTTATGTATATATATATATATATATATATATATATATATTTTCAATATTAAAGACAAAAATTTTCGAAATAATGCCCTAACTAAATAGTACAATATATATATTTTATAAAAACAAAGTCAAAAGGTTAGTTATTCTATTCATTCCTCAAAAGAAATTTTTAAGTTATAATAGTATAAACCCAATTTAGTATACTTTACTATACAAAAAGCATAAACGAATGTAATTTTAAAATTTTTAAAGTTTAATTCATATATCTTATAGGGGACTCTGTATTTTTCTACCATAACATATATCAAATTCATTAAAAACCCGTCTCTTATCCTCAGAATTCTTAAGGGTATGACTATTTCTTAATTTTCATTAAATACACAGTGAAGCCTTTTAAAACTTAACAGATTTTAGTATATATCACCATATGTATATATGAAGAGTAGAACCTATATAGGACTACACGAAATAATTCGCATACATTGACGGGTTTAAATAGCTCATTTCATACATTTACCTACCCAAAATGTGTCAGAACTGTTTAAATTTGAGAAAAAGCCCAATAGCTGCATTTCTTATCGCGAGTGATTCATCGTGACAAATCAAGATGTTCGCTTATCTGCTAATATGACTCATTGTGATTCAGCGATATGCATGTTGAGGGGGTAACACTCAAATCTTAGTTGCAGTTATAAATATATATTTTAAAGCATAATCATTCGAAAATTCAATTATTTTTCATGAAACGATCTACCCTATTTTACAGACTTGTATGATAAATTTGGTGAAATATATACTTTTTTTTTTCTAAAATCTATATTTTGAACGTTATACTAAAAATGTATTCGTGTAAAACCTATTTTTTACATTGCATGAATTCGTATTCATTTGAGATTAGTACTCTATTTCTTAAAATATCTGTGGAATCATATTTTTACAAGGTATATTGTGAAGGGAGGCCTTTTCATTCAAACAGCGGACCTTGCATTTTTATGAAAGGTCAATATCCCTAGTATTTCTGTCGTTGTAATATAATATGAATCTATTGGATTTATTTTGTGAAGGGCCCTGAGATTCGAATAAGGTTATATTATTTGTGAAGGGCTCTGGGTAGTCGCATTATTTTATGAGCAGGGCTTAAATCTTTAACTTTTTCTAGTTTCTTTTGAAGGATTTCAATATTTTGAACCTATCGATGTGTAAGCTTTACTTTTAGCCTAACTTGAATTGAAAAAAAACAGGGTAAAGTGTAAATTATCTGATTTTAGGAAGGGTTCTTATGCATAATTGGATTTTTGTGAAGGGACCTTTTTATTCCAAAAGGGAACCCCTACAGTTTTTTGTGAAGGGCTTTTTTTATTTGAATAGTGCATGTATCTCATTTATTTTATGAAGGGTCCCTATAGTCTAATGCGAGTTCACACTTCGAAGAGTCCCTGTATTTTGAACCTATCGATGCGTAAGCTGTACTTTTAGCCTAACTTGAACTGAAAAAAAAAAGGTAAGGTGTAAATTATCTGATTTTAGGAAGGGTTCTTATGCATAATTGGATTTTTGTGAAGGACCCCTTTTTTATTAAAAAGGAGATCTGTTCACTATGCACTCGATGGTAAAATTATATTTTGTTCACATAACACTTCGACAATGTTGGAAAGTGATTCATAAACTATACCGCTACGCAAGATTTTTCATTCTTGTTTATTTACACTTTTATATATACGTTAAAATTCTTCTTTTGTACCAATCTGTATTTTTTGAAGTGCGTATTGTTAGTCTATCGAAGGGGCCCTCTGGGTAAAAAAAGTTGAGAGGGGAAGGGGGAGGGGGGGAGCTATTCAATTGAATACAGTATAATTCATACGGGACCCTATATTTTTTACTATAACCACCGTGGTGATTCCTGGGACCAGGAAGTTTTGACTCTAGGTCACTTCTAGCCAAAAGTATCTTAGTACCTAGCCAAAAGTACCTTAAGGCAAAATTCATTTCAGTTGAGAGTTTATATCTTAGATTACTTTCAGTTGAAAATCCTACTTTTGGCGACTTTTAAAACTAAAAATTCTATTTTTTAGCAATTTTTAAAACTAAAAATCGTAAAATTTTCTTAAGTTCTACAATTAAAATTAATGAATGGCCATTTTTAATTTATTTCATTCACTTCTACTACATACACTCATATTCAAACTGCATACTCTCGTTTAGAAAAAAAAAATGCTTCGAAAAATGTCTAAGTTCCTCAATTAAAATTAATGAATGACCCTTTTTAATTAAACCATTATTGACTTTTAAAAGTCTCCTCTAATGTATATCGAATACCCTACTCTCGTTGAAAAAAAAAAAATCTCGCGAAAATTCTTAAGTTCTGCAATTAAAATTAATTAATTACTATTTTTAATTAATATTTTTAATTAATTAATCATTCACTTCTACTGCATACTCTCGTTGAAAAAAAAAATTGCTTCGAAAAATTTCTAAGTCTCGCAATTAAAATTAATTAAATTTCTAATTCACTAAAATAAATCCGTTGAAACACACCTCGTACTCTAGTAGGAAATTTTCCTCGAAAAAAAAATTTTGCTTCAAAAAATTTCTAAGTCCCGCAATTAAAATTAATTAACACTAATCCTTAATTAATCCCCTTATCTTAGGTGGTGGAGGTGGTCACTTCGGGAGGAGGAGGGCACTTCGTGAGGAGGAGAGCACTTCGTGAGGAGGAGGAGGAGGAGGAGGGCACTTCGGGAGGAGGTGCACACTTTGGGAGGAGGAGGAGGTGCTGCACCTTGCACCAGCACCACACACCACCTCCTGAGGTCGGATCCCCATTTCTTCTCTACTTAGCCTCCTTGGTTTAATCGATAGCTGAAACAAATCTTGATTTCTAAATGGTAATATGATGACAGACGATTTATGATTTATGATTAGACCATCTGCAGAATAACTTGATTCATAAAGTTTGAATAAGCGGAAATATGTTTTTATTTTTCGAAGATTTTACTGTAATCAATATTTTGTTTTCGCCATATATTCAAATTGAAAAAAAATCCTTTTTTCAGTTTTAATGAGAAAATGGCGTAAAAAATATATTAATCCGTTTTATTTCTCCTTTCTTATCCACAAAAAGGGAGTAATTCAGTTGCAATTTTTAGAAAAACTACGTGACAATTTACAAAATAAATAAATAATATCTCGGAATTTAAATCATTTTTTGTAATTCTGAGATATTATATGACATCCTCGGATCAATGATAACTGGTTGTTAACTAAATCGCGTTGCGTTCTATAATCTAAGGGGAGTAGTTGCGAAATACAAACAGACGATCAGATTTTAATATAATAGATTCGTGTTCAATTTTTTTTCCTAATAATCATGATGTGAATTTTGGAAGAAAATGCTCATCTGTATGTAATTGACATTTTCATGCATAATAATCAGTATAGTTAAACAAATATTTCAATTTTTCGTTTTAAATATGGCGTGACACTCATCTACTTTCTATAATTACTGATCCTTGTATTATTAATGTATAAAATTGATTCACGCTCCTTTAAAAACATATTTGAAAATACCCGTTTCATTTCAAATATGACGTGACTTTGTTCCCAGCGAGATCTGTTTTCAATGATATAATTCTTGTTAATTTTATTTTCCTGTCAGTCATAACGTGGATTTTGGCAGAAAACTCACATCTGTATCTAACTGACATTCAAACTTATTAATTAGTAGCGATAAAAAATATTTCAGCTTTTCATTTTAAATATGACGTCATTATCCATCTACTTTCATTATATACTGATTTTTATGCTCCTTGTATTATTACGAATATTTGAAAATGCATGTTTTATTTCCAATATGACGTCATATTTGTCCAAGCCAAAGAGGATCCTTTTCATGGTTCCCATGGACCAGAAATCTTTTCTTAATAATATAATTATTGTTAATTTTTCTTCTAATTATAGCGCAATTTTTGCTAGAAAACCTCTTTTCACGTTAACCGGCATGCATACTTCATGTATAACAACAAATACTCCATATTTTCGTTTCAAATATTACGGCAATTCTTTTTAATTTTCATTTTTCACGTCGAAATCGTTAAATTGAAAATTAATTGTTGGGGAAAATATTATTTCAGGCTTTGTATTTATTGGCAACGACAATGCTTAGCACCGTAAAATGGTTAATACATTTTACAGGAAAAATATTCATTGATTCTCTATGAAAATAATGAAATTTTAAATTGTTAAGAAAAATATTTGAAAATAATAAATAACACCTACTCTATGTTCATTTCTGGGTTTATAATCCATATCTATATGGAAAGATATAGGGTCATTAAATCCTCTGTTTTGATGTTTACTTCAGTCAAACATTCACACACACAATCGCATTTATTTATTAGGATAAAAAGGTGGATTTTTTTGGATACATAAAATTTCTTTAAAGTAATCTAAAGTTTAAACATTTATTTATAAACTAAAACGTTTGTAATCTTGGAAAACACCTGACGTTTTAAGCATTCCTTTTTTATAAAGGAAAGCATTATTTGATTTCTTGGAATTTTCAAGGTTTCCCACATTTATTTATGAAAAAAGTCATTGCCCGATTTCTAATAATATTCGAAGTTTCATTCTTATGGATATAAAAAAGAAAACTTTGCGTTATTTCTTAGATTTATCTGAAGTTTTTATTAGATTATTCATTAAGTTTAATAATTAGAAATTCAATAGAATAAGTATTTCTCCTTATTTACACTGAAGTAATAAATGCATTTTAGAAAAAATAATAATAATTATTATTATTTTAGAATACTTTTATAAAAGTTGTGAACCACACTGCAAAAAATAATTGTTGATTTTACAGTATAAAACTGGCACCCCAACTGCCAGTATTATACCGTAAAATTAACAGTATTAAACAGTAAAATAAGCAGTAATACGCTGCCGTGCAAGCAGTAATACGCTACCGCGCATGCGCGGTAGCGTATATGTAGCGTGCTTGATATGTCTTTTTTACATGCGTCTGAGAAGGTTATTTATTAAATTTTAAATTTTTAAAAAATCAATAGAATAAGAATTTATTTTGCTCATAACACAGTAATAATTGAATTGGAAAATATTTTTTATTATTATTCTTGGAGTAATTTCAAATATATAGAATAATTGTAAAACAATATCACGAATTTTGAAAAAAAAAAAAAAAAAAAAAAAAAAAAAAAAAAAAAAAAAACGGATAAACTTTCTAAAAAAAAATTTTTTTTTTTTTTTTTTTTTTTTTTTTTTTTTGAGATGGTTATTAACTATTAAAAGAAAAGAAAGTTCATTAGATTCAGAAATGAATTTTATTAAGGTTGTTCTCAAATCCAAACTGGCTACTTTGTGACACATTTTTTAATTCACCTTTGTCCCCAAACATATCAAATTGGTAGGTGATGTTGTTCAGCAACTGCGTAATCGAAATGTTTTTTTCATTTTTCAGAAAAATTCTATCAATGTGGACGTTTGAACAAAATTTCCGAACGCGACAACACAGAAAAAAGAAAAAAAAAACAATAAACAAACAAAAATTTCCTTTTTTTATTATTATTGAGTTACCGTATATACTCGTGTATAAGTCGACCCCCCCCCCCCCCCCCCCAATTCTTACGCAAAATTTTTGAAAAAATTGAATTTTCGTGTATAAGTCGAACCACATATCTGGTAGTATGTTGAAAAATTGTTTGTAATCGAGGATAAAAATAATAATAAATTTTCATTAAATTAATTAACTTAATTAACTTAAATTTTTTTACGTTTCTAATCAGAATTCTTTTTTTTTAACTCAACATTTTAAAATTGTATAATTATGTAAAATTGAAGAAGCTTAAACTATTTTGAAAGCTGTTCAGATCAATTTAATGTTTACGTACCTTTTTTTTTTTTTTTTTTTTTGAAAAATCTATTCATGTCTTATTTACAAGGGTAAGCAACTTCTTAAACTGCTAAAATATAGTACTTCTTTGTATTGTAGGACTTTTAGGAGAGAAATCTAGAAGCATTTTCAAGTTGAACTCTTTTTAAAAAGGAGATTAAATTGCTGAAAGGGATGCCCCTCTATTGAAGGGAATTCTATTCCAAGAGAAAATGAGTGCAGAACAATTACAGAGACATTATTGTTGAGCTTTTTTTTTTATCAATCACCATTGTCTGCTTTTATCTGTCTCTCCAACCTAGACCCATATGTGATTAATTAAAAGACTTGCACATTAACCAATTGTCTGCGAAAAAAATATGACTCCGGTATTTCACTCCGCAATTATTATTATTATTATTATTATTATTATTATTATTATTATTACTACTTACTCGTGTATAAGTCGATCCCCCATTTTCAGCTTCCAAATTTTGTCTAAAATTCTTCGACTTATACACGAGTATATACGGTGATTTTTATAAATGTTTTTAATTATTTTTTTTTATTCAAAAGACTTTCAATAGATTAATCATTTTATTTTAGTTATATTCAAGTAATAAATGAACTAGAAAATGCTTTTATTATTTTTGTTAGAATAATTTCAAATATTTTGAATAGTTGTGAGATAATGTCAGAATTTAAAAAATAATAAAAGGCATGCTAGAAAGATGTATCTTTTTTGCTATTGAGATAGTAAGTTGTTAAAAGTTAAATTAAATGAGATTCATTAGAGTAAGAATTTAACTTTATTAATATCGAAAAGTAATAAAAGTATTAGAAAATACTTTTCTTTTTTATTAAAATAATTTCCGATTTTCTGAAGTAGTTGAAAAAGAATCTCATAAGTTTTGAAAAACATTTCTTTTTAGAATACATGCTTTTTTTTTCTTTTTTTCTTTTGCCATTGTGAAGGTTAGTTATTAAATTTTAATAAAAATAAATTTAATACTAGCATAAAAGTTTTATTTCATTTATATCGAAATAATTAGCCAATTAAAAAAATGTTTTTCTTGTTATTAGAATAATTTCAAATGCTTTCATTAATATAAAAGCATATCATGAATTTCGAAAATCATTTAAAAAAAGGGGTAATTTATTATTCGGAACATAAGTTATTAAGAATATATAATTTATAAAACTTCTAATCAAAAGAGATTCAACATACTAAGAAAATGCTTTTCTTTTTAATATAGAATACATTTCATATGCTTTACTTTAAATAACTGGAAGTGTTTTCTATGACTTTCGAACTGTAATACTTAAAATCAAGGTATATCATTTTTTGCAATTCAGAATTAGTTGCTAAATTACAAATTAATGGTAAATATGTGTTGAAAGTTTAAATCAGTTCTCTGTACTAGGCCATTTAAAATTTATTTTAGAAAATACCAATTCATCATCGAAATTGGAATGCTTGAAAGAAATTAATTTATATATGTTTAGTATATATTTCTGGGAATGTTTTGAAATATTTATTCTATTCCTCAGCTGCTAAATCTTTTGAATTTTTTGCAATTACATTAACAGATGGTATAGCGTAAAGTAAATTCTAAGCTATAGAACAGTTCCACTCTTTGTCTAACTCCAAAAGAAATTATGCGGTTACAGGATTGAATGGTTATATGCTGGCCATACTTATCTGCGGCCCAGCGATCTTTTATGTGATGCGGCCCGAGGACACATAATCATTAATCCATAAAATTAATTGAGATGTGCATAAAATGTATTTAAGACCTTCACTGTTGTTTTATATATTTTCATAGGAAGACGAGATATGTTCCGTTATTTATAATTAATTGCCAAAACGTCAGTTGAGGCTTACTGTGCCGACCCGAAAAGTTTGTGGTGTCTTTTTGTTTGTTTGTCTGTCTGTCTGTTTGTATGTCTCGCGTTAACTACCGAAAACAGTATCATTTTAGTCTGTAATTAGGTATTCATGTTGGCGAGGTAACCCGGAATAAGATGTATAGTTTTTGGTTAAATTTGGTTCATTCGTTCGAATAATATAGAACATTTTCTTTTAAGTCACAATGCTTTTCAATGGGAAATCAGAAGAATTTAAAATTTTAACATCCATCGAAATGAAAATGACGCATCATTGGGATAGTTGTAAATGCTAAATTACCGAAATGCAGATCTTAAATTAATCCGACCGCTTTGAAAATTTGCCAATATATTTATTAGAATTTCGAAATTAATTGTATAAATTATTGGGAAATTTTATGCATCAATTTGAGATATATTATATAAAACATTTAAATGTCTCACTTTTTTACAAAAGTTTCCAATGCATTTAATTTTTTCCTCTCTTTCATAAAATGGTTGCCTAGCAATTTTTATTTTAAAGGTTATCAAAAAAGAAAATTCACGTAATGCGCATTATTTTGACGCAAACCTTTTATTAACAAAACAGCTAATTTTCGAGTGTTTTTAGTTTTTAATATGCTTTTTCTAATGAAATAGATGACGATTTATTTTAACTACTAAAAAAGAGGAGCAAATCGGTTTTCCCAAACGAAAATTATAAAAACGTTGAATGAGTAAATTGAAATACAACTATCATAAGAGAAATTTACATTTGTATAAGTATATTTATTACACGAAATTTTATTCAATTTCAGCAACATTTGATGTTTAGTGGTTGAAAAATAAGTATTTTTTTTTTTTTAAAGATAGGATAAAATCTCCTGTACAGGTTAATCTAATGAAATTACAGTAGTAAATGTATTCAGACATATACTCGAATAATGAAATAGCACAATTACAGGAAATTGAAAACATAAAGTGAAAAAAAGGGGGAGGGCTCTGTCCCCCTGAAGGAATTTATTCTTATTCTGAAAAAAAAAAAAAAAACAAGAATAATTAGTTTATCACATCACTGCATAAAATTGTGTTAAATGTGATACTTCTAAAATTTTCTGAAGTTTCGATAAATCTTATATGTTTCTAAATGTAATAACTTTAAAAAAATCTGATTGTAGAATATATTAAAAATTAGTGAGATATATAAACAATGATTTGTATAGCTGACGTTGAGGCCTTGATCTGTAGATTTACTAGTTTAAAATTACGTTAAAACATCTTAAATGCCGTTTTCTTAGTCAAAAGTTCTTTTTGTATTATGTAATTCTATTTGTGCTACTGTTGTATACATTCCTTAATCTTCATCACTAATCAGACATTATTCCAAATTAATTAAATTTGCGATATATACTTCTACAAATAAAAATAATAAAGTTTTTGAATTGAGCAAAAGACTGACTATCAGAGAAAATCGCCTGGTGTTTTTTTCTTTAGAACTTGGAAATTCTGCATTGTTATATATTGTAAAATTTTATACTTATTATATAGCTCATATTTCTTAGGGTTTAACGTTTCTCATGAAAAAAAATTGGCATCAATAAATTTTTACACTACTATATTTCCAATGCAAACAACAAATTTCACAACTTCTACAACATTTGCAATAAAAATCTACCACGAAGTCTATTCTTTGGAAATAGTGGCATTAAAATTTTTTTGCTGACATTTCTTCTGCGACAAACGTTCAACTCTACTGATAATATTAACTTTGTTATGTTGCTTTGTTATACTACTTTTGTTATCCTACTATTTTAATTACCCTTTTTTAAGTGTATTGCGGCCTGCCTAACGTCGCAAACATATGCTTGCGCTTGCAGCTTGCGAGAAAAAAAGGTTGAGTATGGCTGATTTATACTATAAAATATTATCATGAAATTGGTTTTCCCGGGCTGAATATTTAAATTTAGCCGAAAAAAATCGGACGTCTGACAATACTGGCTTTTACTGATCAAATAGTTTTCAATCATTTATAGTTTTGTTTTGTTATCCTTGAGTAGGCACAACTTCTTTAAAAAAATTGAACGCTAGTTCTAGTTAGCAAACACAAAACAAATGCGCATCCTGTACAACCTTCGTACATGGTAAATGAATTTTAAATTTAAAATACAGGACGTTTGGCAACTCCACGTCGGTGCTTGATGTATTTTTATGAAAAAACTGTTAAAAATTATTCCAGGTAATTCTCCAAGTTATATGCAGTAAATAAGGAACTGAATTCTCGTGATATAACGTTACAGAAAAGGCAATACTAATAAGGCCTAATAATACACTCTCTACTGTCGGCACTTCAAATGCACAAAAAGCGAAGTAAGTGCAAAGCACGGAAACACAAGAGAAGGTAAAAGGTAATTTGTCTGATTCTCCACTACAAACTGTTTTTTTTTTCTATCTTTCTTTACTGTTGCCCTGACGCACGAGAGTTGGGGGGCTTCAACAAATTTTCTCACCAACCATCCTGGGTGGCCTTCAATTTTAGTGACGTGTTAAACCGCCCTACAATTTCCCGCGTAATTCGTTCAGAAAGCTAAAACAGGTTTACCCAACAAGGTAGACGTCCATCATAACCACTTACTGACGTGTGCGAAAAGACCCACCGCGCGATAGGGATTTCGCACGGAGTTATTTAGGGAAATAGAGGGAAATAGAGAATAGCAAAATTCCTAACGTGCTATTACTGGCAGGGCTCATGGGACACTCGAGTCTCATGGGACACTTGATGGGACTCATGAGTCGGGACACTTAATGGGACTCATGAGTCACACAGATTTCGGGCAAAACATCTTAAATAATTCTACTAAATTAGACATTAAAAAGAACAATTTACATTTATATAAATAACATTTAGATTTTTAAGTTTTTAAGGAGCAATTATACCCGACTTCTATATGCATCTATTTTAAAGTTTTAGCAGGTTTCGTTTTATGAAGGTAGATGTAAAATTATGTGTTTATTGCATATTAAAATTTCAAGTTTTTAATATTGAGTCCGAATCATTTCTAAATTTCTTTGCATTTACCTATGTCAAATTTTAGATGCATGTTTTAATTTTAAGACTATCTTTAGAATTTGTATTCTCTTTGATACACTACGTTTTTCAGTATTGTGCAGTACTAAATCATGTTTATTTTACATCATATTTAACTTTAACAAATTATTATTATTTTTTTTTTAATAAGTTTTAATGCTAATGATAATGCAACGTGTGTGCATAGTGGCTCTTAGTTTTTCTGTATTAATTTTTTATTTATGTATCTTAGATGATACGTAGTAAGTATATTCATGCAGTTCTCGTCTATATTCTTTATAAAAACGTGCTAATCTACAATTAGGTGCCCAAACTATTTTCTTTTGCACATGGTCCAAAGTTTTGATGAACAGGCTCTGGGTGTTTCCGTACCCCTTAGTTTTTAGCAGTCTTCTCTGTTAATCTGCCATTTTGGGGGCAGTTTCAAAATGTACATCAACGTAAACTTTTAACTGTATTAGATTCCGCTTATATGAATTCCGGGTTAAAAGATTCAATGGCTTTTAAGGCCGTTCTCAAACCCGATGAACAACGCGAAACTTTCTCACACATTTTCTGAGTCACTTTTAAACATAAAAGCATAATACTTGCAGGCATAATTATTGAGATAATTTGTAATCAAACAGTTTTTTTTTCTTTTTCTTTTTTTTTTTTTTTTTTTTTTTTGTGATAAATGAGTTCCGACGTCTTGAGTTATAAGCGATTTTTTTTTCTCTCTCCTGTGCTGTCGCGACCGGAAATTTGGTTCAAACGCCAGCTTTGATAGCATTGTCAGAAAACATTTTGGCTTTATTGAAAAACAGAAAAAACAGTTCGATTACAGGGTTTCTTAATATGAACACCTGTCAATTTGGTACGTTTGAGAACAAAATTGAATTAAAAAAGTAGCCAGTTTGGATTTGAGAACAGCCTTAAGGGAGAAATATAATTTTCTACATTTTGACAAGCAGCAAAAAATATAAAATTAAAATCACAGTAAAGGAAACATTTATTATTTCAAGAGTATCTTCAAATTTTGTTCGATTATGAGATGAAATTTATTAATACAGAAAATTTTATTCTGCAGTAGCCCGTTATCTCTTTTAATGACTGCAGATAAGTCCTTATTTGACAAGAGGTGCGGTTTTGAACGAATTTTATGCAAAAAAAAACTATTACAGGACCTCCAAGTCAACTAACCGACACATTTACAGGGTTTCAGAAACTGGAGGTCCATTGCACACAAAAATCTCTTAGGCAGCCCCTAAATATCAAGCATTTACGTGCAAAAATGAGTTCGTCAAAGTGTCAGAAAGCTGCAAGTTGTTGATCCGGACAATTACAAATTTGAGATCACCTTTAAAATAACAGCAGCCTAATTGAAAAAAAAACTCTCCACGAAGACAGGTTGAATTTATAAATTATAGAAATTACAAAAATCTTCATGGACGCTCAACTGTTACATAATTCATTTGGAAAGGATTATTAGCTTGACGAAAGGAACTAAAACCTCGCCAATAATAGCGGTTATTAGCATTATAGGCGAAGCGTGCAGATCGTAATTCATCATCCAGTTTTTATTTCATCATAAAAACCTTGGCAGAAAAAAGCGAGAATTTATGACTTTTTCTTTTAGATTATGTGTTTCATCTGTTTATTTCTGTTTGTTCATTTCTTTATCTCGCATACTTTTTTTTTTTTTTCCTTAACGATATACTGAGATGTAATGTACTTCAGCGAGTGAGTGAAGAGAAAGACCAATATTGCGGTCAGCTTTTCTTTAAAAAAAAAAAAAAAAAAAAAAAAAAGATAGAGCATATTAAGACAGTCCCTTAAGCAGATTAAGGTAGTCCTTCTCATCCCTTTGGCTAGGAATGTAGCAAAATGCCTAGCTAAAACACAAATTATCCAGTTAATTTGAGACTTTTTTTTTTGTTGTTTCCTTCTTAACGTATTTTCACGCGTTAGCATCTGTTTCAAAGTTTGTTTGTTTTTCATGTGTGCGAAACGTTAGCCGCGTCTCGATCATAATAGTGATTCTCTCAAATACAGCCAGGTTAGTCAGGTTAACTGCAGTTAACCTGACTAACCTGTTGGCTTTATGGGTGTGAAAAACACATAAGGCAATAGGAATGATGGAGTATTAAGAATATAATGTAAAATTAAATTAAAACGTCGAAAATAAGTTAATATTTGAATAAAATATCTATTAATAATGTAGTTTTATCAGATTAAGTGCAGCAGTTACTTTTAAAATATATGATGGGGGTAATGGTAAATTTATACGTAGATATTCGTTTGTAAATGTTAAAATAAATCATGAACAATGATAAAGAACTTTAAATGAATTAAAACGCTATTTTACTTACCCATCATATACGTAGTATGGGTAAGTCTTGTAATCGTTTTGAAAATCGAAAAAAAAAATTGACGGATTTACACGTTTCAGACACTGGAGATTCCGAAAAGCATATTTTTAGAAAAAAAAAATTTGCTGTCCGTCTGTCTGTGTGTGTGTCTGTAAACACTCTATCTCCCGAACAAATTGAGATAGAGACTTGAAATTTGGTGTGTACTTAGTATGTAATAATGGGAAGAAGCTTATTAAATTTCAGTAACCTCGATTATCCGGAACTATTTTTCTCGGACTCTCGAAATAATCGTTCTGATAAAAGGAATATAAAAATTTTCGAAATTGTTTATTTTAAGAAGTGAATATAAAAGACAATAAAAAAACATAAATTTTGCATAAATAATGAAGTCGATCGGATAGTTAGTTGCCGAGATATTTGTAATCCTATTTCCACACTCTTCGATTTTTCATGACCCTGTATTTCATTCAAATTTCAATTCAAAGATACACTGTAAAAAAAAATTCGGAAAAGTTTCCGGTAGGAATAGGATTTCCAGTTGCCCGTATAGGACAGGAAACTTTTCCGAACCAACACGGAAAAAAAAACGAAAAAAAACGAAAGTTTTTTCTTTCCGTCAGGAAACTTTTCCTGTTTGATTCAGAAACTAATCTTTAGACACAGAATAAATTCCTGGGTCTTACGGAAATCTTTCCATTCACATAAAGAAACGTTTAGGTAGAACTGTAGAATAGACAGAAAGTATTCCGTTTTAAAAAGGAAAACTTTCCATTCACACTAAGAAACGTTTAGGTAGAACTGTAGAATAGACAGAAAGTATTCAGTTTTAAAAAGGAAAACTTTCCATTCACACTAAGAAATGTCTTGGTAGAACGGTAGAATAGACAGAAAGTATTCCGTTTTAAAAAGGAAACTTTTCCGAATCAGTCAGTAAACTAATCATGAAAAAATTAAAAATTCCTGTGTAGAATAGAAACTTTTTCTTTGCTTTACGGAATTTTTTTTCATTATGATCGGAAAATTTTCTGCATTGTAAAGAAACTTTTGTTTTAAAGAGTAGGAACATTAACAGATGAAAATATTGCTTTTGGACACTGTTTTGATATCCTTTTATCTCAATTAAATATTATTAAGAACTTTTTTGAATACATACACACATTTTTAAGTATTTGTTATCATAAAATGCATTACATGTAATGCATTTTATGATAACAAAATACTTAAAATGTAATGTATGTATTCAAAAAAGTTTTAATAATATTTAACTGAGATAAAAGGAAATCAAAATAGTGTCCAAAAGCAATATTTTCATCTGTTATTGGTCCTACTCTTTATAACAAAAGTTTCTTTACAATACAGAATCAGCTTGAAATTTTATTTATTTGTTACAAGTATACTGATACGTTTAGCTCATGAGTATTTACATTTTTTTTAAATAAGTATTTTATACAAGGAATGCTAGAGAAGTATCTTTATAAATAAGGAGAAATAATTCTCGTAAAAGAAAAGTGTATAAATAAATAAAAAGTACACAATGAAATGGATTTTATGTTCATAAAATACATAATGTACTTTTATTTTCTTTAGAATATGTGTATATGTTTCCTAGGGGAAAAAAAAAAAAAAAAAAAAAAAAAAAACTTAATATATTTTAAGCGATATAAAAGAAAATCCAAATAGTGTCCAAAACAAACCTTTTCATCTGTTGTCTGTATAGCAAAGTGGACTGTACAGAGATGCCAGCTTATTAGTGCCAGAATATACATAGGTGTAGCCAGTGGTGAAGTGTGTGTGGGAGATAATTGCCCCAGGCACTAAATATTTAGGTGATGCCAAAAAACTGTTAAATACGATATTAAAAACGGAACAAAATATTTTCAATTTGGACTGGATATTTAAAACCCACACTTATGTCATTGGGTGTAGCACAAGTGTATGACGTGTTGCATGCGTATGAAGTGTATGCAACTAACATTGAAGTTTTATTGGTACTGGAAAGACTTTCTATTGCTGTATATCCAAAACAAAGGACATACAAAACATTTTTTAATCACAATAGTGACGTACACATTTTCTCAAAGATACCAAAAGGTCACTTGGTCAAAATGTTTAAGAATTATGAAGTTTAAAGTTTGGAACTCCTAATGTTAAACAGCTGGTGGAGTTTTTTTTATATAATTCAATACTTGACGTAATAATTTTATATTCGTATATTTTATTTGAAGCTTTTCGAAATCTATTTTGGTTAAAAAATTATAGATTATGGTTTATTTTATGGTTTAATTTATTAAAAAAAATGTATTTTTAAATTAATTAAAAAATTAATTTTATAGAAATAGATTTCTAAAAACTTCAAATATGCAAATCAAAAAACTAAGTAGTTTTTAAGTTATGCTTAAAACACTACCCACATTACAGTCTGATTTACAACGATTACAGATTAGGAGTTACAAACTTTAAATTTTCATAATTTCAAAACTACTTGACTGAGTGAATTCCAGTTTGTTATCATAGGGCAACATTTACTGAAAAAAAAAAAAAAAAAAACATTATGCCCCAATTAGATGTATTTATTGAATTTGCTACAATTTCGGCATGAATATGACCCTCTAAGCTTATTTTTTTCAACATTAAATTAAAAAAGACAGTTTCCAGAAGAATAACTTTGTTTTTTACTGTGACAGTTTGGAGATTAAATGTTCTTTTTTGTCCCCAAATACACCCTGCGCATATATTTCAAATTTGTCACTTTTTATACCCAATTTGTGTCACAGAGACACTTTCCAATTAGGAACATTGCTGCACCTAACTATTATAACCCAATTTGGGTGCTTTTCTGCTCTATTACACACACACACAAAAAAAAAAATCCAGAAACTATTTTATAAATTTTGAAAATTTATATAGAGCAGCATTGAAACTTTAATTTTTTATCTTTTATGTGGAAGGTAATTTTTTTCTCCTGTCTAAATTAAAAACGCCATAAAATAATAATAATAATAAAGTAAATCTAAAAACTTTTGAAGTCATGTAAATTATAAGAATATACAGAATTCAGCTAACCCTAATAAATACGTTGATGATAAACAATTTTCAGAAGCCATACAATTTGAAAATGTACAAGACTTTGAACTTGAAGCTCAACTGAAAATTACATAACAAAAAGGCTCAGTAAATGAAAATCATTTTTTGTTAAAATTTAAATAAGCTATTTTTTTTTAAATTCAAAATACAATTTTAAAATTACGCGTTTTAAAGTAAAATAACCTTTACTAAATCATTAAAATTAATAATTAGAAAAACTCATTTAAATTTATTTGAAATTAAAAATATATAGAGAAACTCATTCACTTGTTTAATTTGAAATATTTTAATCATATAAACAGTTAAAAATATAGTTAAAAAATGGAGCAACAGAAAATGATATAATTTGAAAATGTGAATTCTCTTTTACTTTTGAAAACATGAAATAAAGTAAACAAATTGTCTTGTGTTATATATCACTTATTTACACTAACTGCAATTTAACAATATACTTTTTATTGACTTATTCTGTATAAAATATATACCACCTTAAATTACCCCTTTGATAAAATAAAAAGAATATAAACTCTTCATTACTAAAAGCTAAATCTTTTTGTTTTGACCAAATTTCTCGATTAAAAATCTTAAAATATAAAAGATAATGTAAGAATTTTATTCAGAAAAAAAAATATGAAATTTTAAGCATTCTATTCTAGATCTGGATTATATACAGTATTCCTTTAAATATACCTATTCCAGATTATATACACTACTCTGAAATACATACACTAATTCATTTAATGAAGTTGGAGCATATATTAAAAATACTTAAGATAATTATGATTATCTGGGTATAAATTTCAATGGATCTGAAAAAATTATTCTTTGTTATTAAAATGTTTGAAAAGAAACACCAATTTTCCAGCTTTATGAGTTCTTTATAAGCAATTACAGAGTTTGCAGTGAATTAAAGTTTGATTTTTTTAAAATTTAAAATAAAAGATACTTTTAAATCAGGTGTTTGATTTTTTAAAGATTTTAAAACTTTAGTTGTTTATTAGTTTACATTTATAAGTAATTAAAATTATATTAAAAAATATATATAAACATTTCAGAGTATTACTAACCATGGAATCTTTATTTTCTGAGTCTTTCCATAAATAAATTACATTGGAATATCGAACCATTTGTTATTTACATGTGCACAATGAAGTCATGAGATAGCAACATAAATAACAATAAATATACTTTTGATTGACCTATATTTATTTATTCTAACGTTTTACAAATCCTCGCAGAAACTCCCCATGTTTTTGTATTAAAAAATTCACATAAGATTTGTACATATTTTTTTAACAAATAAATTTATGCTTTAATCTTTTAACATTTCTTAGCTGAGATTCTCTATTTTTAAATTAGAATTTTTATTTTTAAGTGTGATATTTGATTTAAATAAAATTCAAAAAGCAAGGATTTTGAGTGTTGTCTCCCCCAGTCCTTAAATTTACAATGTATTGTTGTCAAAAATAATATTTATAATGAAATATCTTAACCTAAATTATAAAAAAAAAAGTGTATTTAAATAAATCAGGATTGAAATCCAGTTGATTTAAATCAATGAACTCTGATTAAAAATTGTTAGACTACACAAGTGTTATTTAGCAATTATTTAATTTAAATTGAGATTATAGTGCTGAAATATAATTTCAATTATTCATCTAAATATTTTAAGATTTCTGAACTTTCTGTATTATAACTGATTAGATAACGTTGAAGAAATTGGCAATGAAACTATGCTTAGATTTCAAAAGATACCAAAATTTACCAAATGCTGTAAAAAAAAGTAATTAAAAAAAATTTCTTTCCAAAATCATGTACTTGCATACAATATTTTAACAAAAGATTATATTGAAGTAAAAGTTATAACACCAATCTGGTGAATCAGCTAAATAAACTTATCAAAAGCCAATTTGATAACTTAAAACCTGCATTTTATTTTGAAGAAATAAAATAAGGACTTGTGAATAATACTTATAAACTCTTTACAAATGAAAAAAGCAAAAATATGGAATATATAAGCACTTACTTACAGGGGAATCCAGTTGCCAGTATATATATATATATATATATATATATATATATATATATATATATTAAATATAAATTAAAAGATACTTTAAGATACTTTAAAAAAATATTTAAAAATTAAGGAAATTTAAAAAAATGTACACTACCAGTATTGGATATCTGTTTCCTGCTGGTGAAAGCTATATTTTGATAATTGTATAAGGGAATTTATCACCTCTTTAAAATTTCCGTAGGTTACCATGGGATTTCACAATCAGCATTAAAGGGGAAAAAATGATGCGACAGGAATATAGTAGAAAAACGTGATAATTTTACAAAATGTAACAAATAGAGATTTAGCAGACTATCAAATATTCGGCTGAGTACTAACTTTTTAAAAAGTATTGTAACAATTTCAGTAAATCTCTCACAGTCTGCTAATTAGGCAGAGTAATCAAAGATAGAAGTTCCCAAGAGTTGGAAAACTTTTCTCACGCTTAGCTGTGGGGTGACAAGAATGCCGGTTACTACAATAGGAAAAGATGAGCTTCGATCAATCTTGTGAAACTGAAATTGCTAGACAGCAAATATTTCTCTGATCTGACCGTCTATATGTGGGGTCGCAGATCGTGGGAATTTCCTGCGTGAACATTTAAAAGTTCAGTAAGACCTCCCTAAAAAGGCTTTATCCAATGACGTAAACTAAAACTTTTTTGATTGGTGATCGGAGAATCTTTTGTTCGAGCAAACGGACCGGAGAAGAGGATCGAGAGGAGGGGAGTTAGAGTTTCGGCAGGAGAACGAGTGTTGGTGGAAAACACTCATCTCAGGACGGTTTCCCTTCTTAGTAGGGAAGGACAGGTTTGCTGACAGATTTTTGAATGAGAGAGTGCGATCTCTCTGAAGTCAAGGCAACAGCCTTGGATTTGACCTTTCGGGGAGAGTGAAAAGTAGCACTAGTTAAGACTTTAAGATTCTAAAACTACTGTAAAAGACTGGACTATTTGGTGATTTGCTATAAATTACAAGTCGAGCGAACTCAGCTAAAAAAAATTGTTGTAAATAATTTTTACCTCTAGAAATTTCAAGAACGCTTTTTAAATAAAATTTGTTCTGAAATACTTAATGAAGGTGATCAATTGTGAAACGGCTCCACGCTACCCCATTTCAAAAACACACAACATCGTGGATTCTTTACAGCTGGTGGCAAGCGAGTCGGATATTTCGACAAAAATTTATTAGCATTAGTGAAGAGAGTCCAGACAGTAGCAGTGACGCCCGCCCGCATCTAAGCGCGCAAGATCTGACGCCAGTTCAGGAGAGGAAAGCAGAGACCGAAGCAAGCCTTGCAGTGTCACGACAGACCACAGTTCCGTCCTGGAAGCAAGCCCGTGTTTACAGAGAACAAGCCCGAAGCAAGCCCTTGCATTGTCACGACAGACCACAGTTCCGTCCTGGAAGCAAGCCCGTGCTTACAGAGAACAAGTCCGAAGCAAGCCCTTTCTAGGAAACATCAGGAGTCGACAAACCGAGATAACCTGTGAAATCGACGACGTCTAGGCCAGACCCGAAACCGGCGACAGATAATGCAGACAAAGACTGTAGAAAAGGTAAGCTCAATTCATTTTTGAGTGGCTCTCATTTTGTTTACATATTCTTTGTTGAGGAAAATTCATTTCTGAGAAATTTTTTATTTGAATATTGATATATGATAAATTATGATAAATTTTTAAATCTAATAACTTTTAACATATTTGGAAAAATTTTATGTATATTTGTTATCAGCATAAAATTTGATAGTGTGAACTTTCTTTTGGCAGTAAAATAATATAAGGATTGTCAGGCTAAATGTGTATATATATAATTTTTTTTTCCCGAAAAAAAAAGAGATAAAAATTTTGATTTTTCAAATAAGTCGATTGTCTATTCATGATTGAAAGATTTCAAAGGTGTACTTTTTTATATTATTAGTGAAACAATAGATGTTGTTGATAATCAAATATTTTGAATATGTGATGTTAGGAAAATTTTTTAGCAGTTGCAAAAAGTGGTCATTTTGTTACCTGCGGGGTCAGAAATATCAAGTATTGGTTGAATTATGAGCACAGAATTTCAAATTTCTAAATTTGTTTTAAATTTGGATGACCTACACCAAAACGTGTCAGTTTATTGAAAATTTTACAATATTGAAAATTTATTTTTATATGTATACTATTTTTATTATTCCTCAAATTGAATTGTATTTAAAATTGTTAGTATTATGTGGGTAGTAGCAGAAAATTTTCCATAAAGTGTTAGAATCCCTGTTGCATAAGTTAGCGAGCGAAACTATCATTTTCATCTTTATATTGTATTTACATAAAATTTTAAAATGCAAGAAGTAACTGATCTGAAACAGTGCAGGAAAATTGATTTGCAGAATTTAGCGGAAGAATTGGGAGTGGAAATAGGGAAAAATGACAGGATACCGGTAATTATCCAAAAAATCGAAGCTGCCGATGATTACGATAAAGATTTTGCATTCACGCAAGCTGCGTATATCATAAAAGATCGAGAAGAGAATAAAGAAAGGGAAAAGGCTGAAATACAAAGGGAATATGAGGAAAAACAAAGGGAATATGAGAGGGAGAAAGAAGAAAGAGAAAGAGAGGAAAAACAAAAAGAACGCGAATTTACGTTAGAACAACTTAGATTGACGCAAGATGCAAATAGACGTAGTTCAACTAACAGTACCGGGTCGGAACGCCCACCTAAATTGCCGCTTCGAACAATCATGCATCGATTTGATCCAGAACGCTCGGATATAACTTTGTTTTTAAATTTGTTCGAACGACAGGCGACCAAAGCGGAAATAGAGACAGGTGACTTAGTGACGCATTTATTAGCTTTAGTGCCGGTCGAAATTGCAGAATTAATTTTAAGGGAACCGCAAGATCAGACGGATAACTTTGAATACGTCAAAAAGTTTTTGCTTGAACGATTCCGTATGAGTCCCGAATCGTATCGTCAAAAATTAATGAAACATCCACGCAATCCAGATGCTCCATGGAAAGATATTATTTTCGAGATCAACAGTTATTTAGAGGGTTGGTTGAATGGTTTAGGTGTTACGGATTTCAGTAGTCTGAAAAATTTATTGATAACTGACCAGATCAAGCTCCGTGCTTCTAGTGAAATGAAAGAGCATTTCATTGATTCGTGGGCAAACTACAAAGACCCGTTAGTTTTGGCAAAATGTCTGGACGAATACGAAGCAGTGAAAGGGATTTCAGATAAAAAAGAGAATGCGAGATCTTTTTATGATAGGAAATCTGAAGAAACGAAACGCGAGGGAAATTCTGGAGAAGAAAAAAATTCCGACAAAAAAATAAATTGGCGAGACAAGGAAATTAAAGACAGGGAACGTATCTTTGAACGAAAGAGGCGTTGCCATACGTGTGGAAGCGAATTTCACCTAATGGCACGTTGTCCGAAAAGACAAAGGGATATTACGGAAGTAAAATCTTTCGAGAGCATAAATCACTTAGGCGATATAAGCGAAGACAAAAGTTTGTTCCGACCTTTTTTGAGTGAAAACAAAATAAATGGGAAGAAGGCGTGTGTACTTAGAGATTCAGGTAGCTCGTATTGTGTTTGCCCATGGAATTTGGTAAATAAGAGCAAATTAGGCAATGAATATGTTTGGCTGAAACAGACATTTGATAAATATCCAAAACGATTTAGAGTGGCACGTATAAAAATGGAAATAAAAGGTCTCGGATATGTAAATACGAAAGCGGCAATCCTGCCTAGACACTCTAAAATTAAACACTATATCTTAGGTAATAAGACGCAGGCTTTAATAAATGAAAAGATAAAGCGAAAGCAAAAATCGCAAACTAATTCCAGTTTTGAGAACCCGGGGATTGAGATAAACCCTTTAACAGATCCACAAGGGCAGGAAGAAATTCTTTCGTCATTCCCCCCCGAAATGAAGAACCACCGTTCTCAGTGTATTGGGGAAAAAGAAACCCTTTTGAAAAGGTCAAGGAAAGTAGATGAGTTGGTTTTCGACCGGCAGGGTAATTCGAAAAATAAACGCGAAAATATGGAAGTGAGTGTTGACAGGAAGGGTTATCATTCGAAAGTTAATCTGGAGGAAGTGAGCGGATTCACAAAGAGTTTTCTAAAATCCTTCGAAATTCTGTTGAAAGAGAGTAGGGACAGTGGAAATTCACGCCTTTGTGACACTCTTGTTAAAGAAATTGAACGGTTGTGTAAAACGTATTGTTCGGCAAACACAAGTAAAGAAATTCAGTAGTAAGTTTTTGAGTAAAATCCAATCTTTTGTACATATTTGATTATTTTTAGTTTTATTGTTATTTTGGCATGTGTAGTAAAAAAGTATCTTTCAAAAAAAAAAAAGTCTCTAAAGCTAGATGTTCAAGAAATGGTAAGCAGTATATAAGAAATTAGGTCACTGATGTATATAGTGAGGTTAAATTGAAATGTTATTTGAGCCACTCAAATATGTTGAGCTAATCCTTTTTTTGCAGATTTTCCGCGTTTTAACCCGGAAAATGTTTTGATGGTGGGGGTGTTGTAACAATTTCAGTAAATCTCTCACAGTCTGCTAATTAGGCAGAGTAATCAAAGATAGAAGTTCCCAAGAGTTGGAAAACTTTTCTCACGCTTAGCTGTGGGGTGACAAGAATGCCGGTTACTACAATAGGAAAAGATGAGCTTCGATCAATCTTGTGAAACTGAAATTGCTAGACAGCAAATATTTCTCTGATCTGACCGTCTATATGTGGGGTCTCAGATCGTGGGAATTTCCTGCGTGAACATTTAAAAGTTCAGTAAGACCTCCCTAAAAAGGCTTTATCCAATGACGTAAACTAAAACTTTTTTGATTGGTGATCGGAGAATCTTTTGTTCGAGCAAACGGACCGGAGAAGAGGATCGAGAGGAGGGGAGTTAGAGTTTCGGCAGGAGAACGAGTGTTGGTGGAAAACACTCATCTCAGGACGGTTTCCCTTCTTAGTAGGGAAGGACAGGTTTGCTGACAGATTTTTGAATGAGAGAGTGCGATCTCTCTGAAGTCAAGGCAACAGCCTTGGATTTGACCTTTCGGGGAGAGTGAAAAGTAGCACTAGTTAAGACTTTAAGATTCTAAAACTACTGTAAAAGACTGGACTATTTGGTGATTTGCTATAAATTACAAGTCGAGCGAACTCAGCTAAAAAAAATTGTTGTAAATAATTTTTACCTCTAGAAATTTCAAGAACGCTTTTTAAATAAAATTTGTTCTGAAATACTTAATGAAGGTGATCAATTGTGAAACGGCTCCACGCTACCCCATTTCAAAAACACACAACATCGTGGATTCTTTACAGTATATTGATTACAAATTTTTTTTATCATGATTAATAACAAAGAAATAAATGTTTGTGAGTCTTTTATTCCTCAATGGCAGATCACTTAATAGCAGAATATTAAAAATTGCAAATAATTCAGAAAAAATATCTATAAAATAAGAGTGAATTCAATAAAAAATCGGTCTTATCAAATATGTATGTGCTATTTTTTTTTCACTTAAACTTATTAAAATAAATAAAGTGCATTTAATTTACACAAACATTAAATTGGTATTGACTAAATACCATTTTTTAAAAAATTTATAAATTACTCGATTTTTTCTGGCTAACAACAAAAGACAGAAAAAATAAAACAAACATTTATACTGAAAAATAAAATTTATTTTCAAAAAAACTATGAATCAAAATGTTTAGATTCCGGCCTGATAACAGTCTTAATTAAACACCCAGTAGGATGCTACAGCAACGAAATTGACTCAGTTGAACATTTCTCCGAAAAAAGTGTCACACCATCAACATACGAAAACACCTTGAAGTCCTTTCTAACATCCTCATTCTCTATTAGGCAAGGATGATCTGTTCTAGCTGTAAGGCGACATTGATCACTGCAGTATTATCCTGTAATAATAACAGTAATAATATTAATTTTTCTTATTGTACTAATTGCTAGTGACCATGTATATTTAAAAAGATAAAAAACAGCACAAGAGCAAAGAATGATTAAGGGGACACTTCGTCTTCAGCGATAAATATTTTTAAGAACAAAATATTTGAAAATTTTCCTTTGAATAAAGAATTCAAAATTCATAAAATTTTTAAAAAATTTAAAAATTAAGGAAATTTTTTAAAATGTACTCTACCAGCATTGGACATCTGTTTCCTGCTGGTGAAAGCTATATTTTGATAATTGTATAACGGAATTTATCATTTCTTTAAAATTTACATAGGTTACTATGGGATTTCACAATCAGCATTAAAAGAAAAAAAATGGTGCCACAGGAATATAGTAGAAAACATAACAATAATTTTACGATATGTAACAAATAGTGATTTAGCAGATTATCAAATATTCGGCTGGATACTAACTTTTTAAAAAGTATATTAATTAAAAAAATTTATATATATTAAATTGGAAATAAAATAATAAAAAGAAAAGTGCTCAGTCAAACTGATGGCATTGAGCTCACAGGCTATTCACACTATTTGCATATTATACTCTTATTTCAAAGAAAAAACACATTTATATAAATTAGAAAGGGGGGGGGTCATTAGCTCCCCTATTTACATCCTTTATACTTAACCAATAAACGTCCAAATCTAATCAGGGAAAGCGCCTTATCAAAATAAACCGGTATACAACATTTGCATCAAATTGGATAATTCGGCATGAAAAAACTATTTATCTAAATTAAAATGGACAATTAGTCCCTGTTCCCCCTTTATACTTAACCAAATGACCCCCCCCCCCCCCAAAAAAAAAAAAAAAAAAAAAAAAAAAACGAATCAGGGAAGCATCTTATCAGAATAAACCTATATAAAAAATTTGAAGCAAATCGGTTAATTCTGCATGAAAAACCCATTTATCTAAATTAAGGGGAGGGAATTCGTCCCCGTTCCCTCCTTTATACTTAACAAATGAACCCCCAAAACTAATGCGGGAAACGCCTTATCACAATGAATCAATATACAAAATTTGAAGCAAACTAGATAATTTTGCATAAAAAACCAATTTATCTAACTTAAGGTGGATTAGCCACTCGTTCCACCCTTTATTCTTAACCAATAAACCCCCAAAATTAATCAGGGAAGTGCCTTATCACAATGAAAATATATACCAAATTTGAAGAAAATCGGATAATTCTGCACGAAAAACCCATTTATCTAAATTAGGGGGAGCATTAACCCCTTTTCCCCCCTTTTATACTTAACCAAAGAGCCCCCAAAGCTATTCAGGGAAGCGCCTAATCAGAATGAACTTATATACCAAATTTGAAGCAAATCGGATAATTCTGCATGAAAAACCCATTTATCTAAATTAAGGAGGGGGGGGGATTAGCCACCAGTTACCCCCCTTTATACTTAACCGATGAACCTTCAAAACTAATCAGGAAAGAGCCTTATGACAATGAACCTCATACAATATCTGAAGAAAATTCGATAATTCTGCATGAAAAAACCATTTATCTAAGTTAGGGGGGATTAGCCCCCATTCCCCCTTCATACTTAACCAATGAACCCCCAAAACTAATCAGGGAAGCGCCTTATCAGAATGAACCTATATTCAAAATTTGAAGCAAATTGGATAATTCTGCATGAAAAACACATTTATCTAAATTAAGGGGGGATCAGCCCCCGTTCCACCCCTTTTATACTTAGCAATTGGACCCCCAAAACTAATCAGGGAAGCGCCTTATCACAATGAACCTATATGCAAAATTTGAAGCAAATTGTATAATTCAGCATGAAAAATCAATTTATGCAAATTACGGGGGATTGGACCACGTTCCCCCCTTTATATTTAACCAATGAACCCCCAAAACTGATCCGGGGAAGCGCCTTATCATATCGAACCTATATATAAAAATTTAAACAAATCTGATAATTCTGAATAAAAAAGTCATTTATCTAAAGTAAGGGGGGGGGGATTAATCACCGTCCCCTCTTTATACTTAACCAATGAACAACCAAAACTAATGAAGGAAGCGCCTTATCACAATGAAGCTAACACATGGGCTGATAAGTTCCCGGTCTAATAAAGAAAACACAACTTTTTAACAAAACATTATGACTTTATAACTTTAATAAATAACATAACTTTAATAATAAATAATAATAATTTAATAATAATAATTTAATAAATAAATAAATAATAATAATAATTTAATAAATAAATAATAATAATAGTTTAATAATAAATAACATAATTTTATAACGAAAAAGCTCCAAACAGTGTTCTAAATCATTGACTCGTTGTTGTTTTTGGTCAAAAGTCAACACGCGCGGCAGCCACTTTGACAACAGCTTTTTCATAGACAAATGCTCATTCAAAATAAAACCTACACGTTTCTTGGATATCTTCAGAGTCTGAGCTATCGCCTGCAACTTCACTTTACGGTTCCCCAAAACGATTTTTTGGACTATTTTTATGTTTTCCGGAGTAACCACCTCTTTTGCGTGGTGCATCACTGGTGTCCGTACGACCACGTTTAAATTCAGCAAACCAGTCAATAATGTTTGATTTACCTGGTGCAGTGTCCGGATAATGCTTATCAAGCCAAGCTTTTGTTTGAACGGTGTTTTTTCCTATCAAAATACAATTCTTGAAATTCTTGTTTATCCATTTTTTTTGTTTATCAACAAAGTTGTTCAAATAAAACGTTTTATCCACACGGCGAATCATCATGACATCTTTTCTGCTACCTTTTAAAGGTTAGTCTTTACTAAAAAAAAAGCATCGGTTCGGCAATTGCAACGTCATCTGTGTGCCAGACCGGGAACTTATCAGCCCATGTGTTATATACAAAATTTGAAGGAAATTGGGTAATTTTGCATGAAAAACCCATTTATTTAATTTAGGGGGATTAGCCCATGTCCCGCCTATATATTTAACCATTGAACCCCCAAAACTGATCAGGGAGCGTCTTATCAGAAACAATCTATATACAAAATTTTAAGCAAATCGGATAATTCTGCATGAAAAACCCATTTATGTAAATTAAGGGGGTGGATTAATCACCGTTCCCCTCTTTATACTTTACCATTGAACTCCCAAAACTAATCAGGGAAACGACTTATCACAATGAACTAAAAATATGAAGCAAATTGGGTAATTTTGCATGTAAAACCCACTTATTTAATTTAGGGGAACTAGCCCCTGTTCCCCCTTTATATTTAACCATTGAACCCCCAAAACTGATCAGGGAAGCGCCTTATCAGAAACAACCTAATACAAAATTTTAAGCAAATCGGATAATTCTGCATGAAAAACCCATTACATAAATTAAGGGGGGATTAGTCCCATTTCGCTCCCTTTATACTTTACCATTGAACCCCCAAAACTAATCAAGGAAGCACCTTATCAGAATGAACCTTTTATAAAAAAATTTGAAACAATTGGATAATTCTGCTTTAAAAAATCATTTTTCTCAATTGAGAGGGGGGGGGGGGGATTAGTCCCTGTTCTCCCCTTTATACTTCACCAATGTACCTACATACAAAATTTGAAGCAAGTTAGATAATTCTGCATGAAAAACCCATTTATCTAAATTAAGGGTAGGATTGGCCCCCGTTCCCCTCGTTTATACTTTACCATTGAACTCCCAAAACTAATCAGGGAAGCGACTTATCACAATGAACTTATGTACAAAATACGAAGCAAATTGGGTAATTTTGCATGAAAAAACCATTTCTTTATTTTAAAGGGGGGGGGGGATTAGCCCCTGTTCCCCCTTTATATTTAACCATTGAACCCCCAAAACTGATCCGGGGAAGCGCCTTATCACAATGAACCTATATACAAAATTTGAAGCAAATTGGATAATTCTGCATAAAAAACTTATTTATCTAAATTAAGGGGGAGGAATAATCACCGTTCCCCTCTTTATACTTAACCAATGAACCCCCAAAACTAATAAAAGAAGCGCCTTATCACAATGTAGCTCTATAAAAAATATGAAGAAAATTGGGAAATTTTGCATGAAAAACCCATTTATTTAATTTAGGGGGAGATTAGCCCCTGTTCCTCTTTTATATTTAGCCATTGAACCCCCAAAACTGATCAGGGAAGCGCCTTATCGGAATGAACCTATATACAAAATTTGAAACAAATCGGATATTTCTGCATGAAAAACACATTATCTAAATTAAGGGGGGGGGATTAGCCCCCAGTTCCCTCCTGTAAACTTAACAAATGAACCCCCAAAACTGATCATCGAAGCGCCTTATCAGAATGAACCTATATAGAATATTTGACACAAATCGGATAATTCTGCATGAAAAACCCATTATCTAAATTAAGGGGGGATTAGCCCCCCAGTTCCGCCCTGTATACTTAACCAATGAACCCCCAAAGATAATCAGGGAAGCGCCTTATCAGAATGAACCTATATACAATATTTGAAACAAATCGGATAATTCTGCATGAAAAACCCATTTACCTAAATTAAGGGGGTGGGGGGATTAATGACCGTTGCCCTCTTTATAGTTAACCAATGAACCCCCAAAACTAATGAAGGAAACGCCTTATCACAATGAAGCTATATACAAAATTTGAAGCAAATTGTGTAATTCTGCATGAAAACCCCATTTATTTAATTTAGGGAGGGGATTCGCCCCTGTTCCCCCTTTATATTTAACCATTGAACCCCCAAAGCTGATCAGAGAAGCGCCTTATTGGAATGAACCTATATACAAAATTTGAAACAAATCGGATATTTCTGCATGAAAAACACATTATCTAAATTAAGGGGGGGGGGGGATTAGCCCCCAGTTCCCTCATGTAAACTTAACAAATGAACCCCCAAAACTGATCAGGGAAGCGCCTTATCAGAATGAACCTATGTATAAAATTTGAAACAAAACTGATAATTCTGCATGAAAAACCCATTTATATAAATTAAGTGGGGATCAGCCCCCGTTCCCCCTCCCCCTTTTATACTTAGCAATTTAACCCCCAAAACTAATCAAGGAATCGGATAATTCTGCATGAAAAACCTATTTATGTAAATTAAGCGGGGGGGGGGGGGGGTCCGGCTTTGATAACCTGTGAGCTAAAAAAAATTCTATTACAATGATATTTCGGGTTCTGTGAACTCCAAAAATAGCAGAATTTTCAGAACATTTATGATTTATATGTTGACATTATGACTCATTTGAACATTTTTTTATTTCTTGAAATTTGCACAGTATTAACACGTGCATTTAAATACATGACAAGATTTAGTGAAAGGAAAGCACAAATATGAAATAAAATCAAATTAGATATTTTTTAATTTTTTTTTTGTTAGAAACCCACATACAAGATAATTTTTATATAAATTAGGATGAAAAACAATACAGAAATGTAACAAAAGCTATTACAGGTTTTCTTTTTCTTTCTTTTTTTTTTTATTTTTTAAATGAAGAATTGAAGCTTTATATTTTTAAAATAAATCCCCCCCCCCCCGCACCTCTACTGACAAAAATTCCCTGTTTGCTTTTTTTATGTTTATTTTAAATTATTAGAAAAGATGAAAAGTCATTTTTTATTTTCAAAATAATGTGAGAAAAATAAAATTTAATCAATTAAATTTGAATATAGAGGGTGGGGCAGTTGAAAGCTTCTGTATGCAAGCTTTTACAGCATGAATATAGGTAAAATCAACCTCAAGGTATTAAGCATATTCTACTTTACGTTTTTCACAACTAAAATATTGTCTGATATTAAAAGACTACTGAAATTTATTTTACTATATACCATTATAAATTTCGTTATAGCACCCTGACATACATTTCTCAATTTTTTAATCAACATTATAGAATTTAATGGACATTCCTTTTTAATTGAATTTTAATACACTACAAATAATAAAATGTTAAATTGATTCTATAATAATGTAGTACCTGAAAAAAAAAGACAATATATGATTCTGATATGGCATCGAACACAGAAAAATCTCATGAATTTATTTTAAGATCATAGGTATGTTATTGATATCTTTAGTGTTGAATTCAGGCATTTTTCTCCGAGAGGGATTTCTGTGGCTTCTGGGGGCATATTATAGAGTTCCGAGGGGGGGGGGGGGGGAATTGCACTTTTTGACCATTAAATCATAAAATCCGAAATCTTCAGAGGGGGTGGCCATTTCAATGCTCCGGGAGAGAGGAATGTCCCCCCCCCTCCCCCGGCTATCTCCTGAATTCAACACTGGCTGCCTTACAGAATTAAACAAATAAACAAGTACCTTAATTTAGAATAAGTTAAAAACTACTTAAAAAGCAGTCTACAAAAATTGAGTTTTCATTAAGATAATATCTAAGTTAGGAATTTCTGGCACATCAAAATATTTTTTTCATTGGGGATATTTTTCTCATAAAAAATAAACTGAGCGAGAAATAAGATAATATGCATTTTATTTCAGGCTACGCAGCTCCTTAAACATGTTATTCGGTTTGATAATCATGCACTGTAAATATATGGACATATCAAATCCCAAATATTAAAAATCACATAAATTTTAGTACTTACCATTGCGAAGTTAGAACTACGTAGAACAATTGTCCAATATTTAACAACATGGCGTACACCTTCTTCATCGAAAATCTCGATTCTGTTCTGTTATCAATCACGTGACGCCACGCCTTTCATACGTCAGCAGAAAGCGAGACTGCGCAGTAAGTCCGGTGAATGCTATTTTATATCCACTCGGAAACTAATACGATATAAAAAGATTATTTTTATGACTGTAGGAAAACTTTCTGTTGTGATTCGGAAAAAATATTTTATCGGTTGTTTTCCGTATCGTAAAGGAAATTTATCTTTTACGAAACGGAAAAGGGTTGGAAATTTTTTACAGTGTATATTTTAATTGGAAATGAGACGTTTAATCCGACGATGTAAACCGTTAGTTAATATGATTATCAATTTTGGAGTTATAAAGATGTTTCTTTTACACAATTCAGTAACAGAGCATTTAAAGTTTATGACGTCATCAAGCCACGATTTTATTCGAATTGCAATGCATTTTATAAATAGTTTACACATGTTATATTTTCATATTTTATATTATGCCTATTCATGATGGGTAAGTATTACGGTGGCCCCCAACGACTAGTTTCCTTTATCCGCGTGCATTAATTACAACTGAAGTTATAGCCATCGTTCGGATTTTGATTTCGTGTTCTGTACATATAAAAACAAACAAGAAAGAAAAAACATGCGTCAAGCATAGATTATGAAACACTTCCCAACCTATTCAGAATACTGTAACAAAATCATCGTTTAAAAATGTGAAAGATGATGTCTAAGATAAGCACTGTCAAGGTCAAACTGGACGGGGAGGCCTACCTTTCGGCTTATGCTCAACTAGCCCCACCCAGCAGGTTTGTTTACTATGCGGAAAAGCCTTACAAGATAATTATTAAAGTTGAGTGAAAACAATAAATACAAAACAATGCTAATAGCTCACTTATTGAACGATAAACAATTAATAAATACGATAATGTAAAAAAAAAATAATCATAGTTTGAATAGTAGGTCTAAGATAAGCAATTTGGAAAACGCATAATGCGTTTGAAAACCCATTTCAGCAATCACCATTAGTAGTCCGGAAAATATCCGAATTCTTTTGTGCAGCCCTGTATATGATCTATAGAATTTATACACACCAAGTCATATGCAAAAAATTATTTAAATTTAAAAACGCATACTACAATTGAAATCGCACTTCCATAGCAATTATCGGTCATAGACAGTACTATAAGTGAATTATCTTGTGTAGTCCTGTAAATGAACGATAAAAACTATGCACACCATATTCTATAAGTAAACATGTGTAGTGTAGGACATCCAACTTATGCACTAAAATATAATTCAGCTGGAAAATGCATAACTTAATTGCAAACACCCTTAAGCAATTAACGTTCACGAGTTTTCTTACACATTTTCTGTAGTCATGTATATATTCTATAGAATTTATACACATCACATTAGTATGCAAAAATTTAGTTAAACTTAAAAGCGCCTGCCCCAACGAAAAACGTATTTCCAGCATTTATTGTTCAGAGACAGTACTGTAACCGAAATCTTATGTGTGTCCTTCTAAATGAACGATGTCATGCACGTCTTATTTTACAGTAAGCATCTTTTAGTGCGCCTGAATAATGTATATAAATTTCATTTTATTTGAAATTGTCTAACATCATTAAAATACGCGGCAAACAATTTTCCCCCTCAGACCATTATGTAACCGAATTTTTGGAGTGATCCTGAAATCGAATGATAAATGCATTGCACTCCATATTCTACAAAAAACATGCTTTAGTGCACCTCGGAAATACATATCAATTTCAACATGTTTGAAATAGTGTTACATCCTTAAAATACACCGCAAACAATTTTCTCCCATGGACCATAATGTAACGGAATTCTTTTGAGTAACCCTGTAAACGAACTATAAATGCAGTACTCTTCATTTTCAATTCCGAACATGCCATTGTCAACCTCGATAACATATATAAATTAAATGGCAATCCGAGTATAGCACGGACAGATGGACAAATAGACGGACAGACAGACAAACCGAATTCATAAACAGTGTGTTGGAAAGTGTTAAATAATTCCATAAAAAAGCGATGCTTCAAAAATTTTCTTCTTTTACTTTGAAAGGATTTTGGATTGCATTGACCATTTCCTTCATTGCGTGACTGTTGATAGCACATCAATCTCTACATCAAAGGGTTTCATCCATGATCACAGTGCTGGTGATTTTATTATAAATAAGACGACGTTTGCCCAGCGACTGATAGCAATAAGCAACTCTGTCGCTGAAAAAAAAAGGGTGCAATGCACCTTGGATATGAGCGTGCATCATTGTTCAATATATGTAAAAATCCTTATTCGAGTTTCGAACACAAAATGAAAACTCCCATTTTATATACGACTAACAAGTGTTTTTTATACAGCAGCCTTATCAGCGTTTTATATCTGGACGTAACAACACGCGATGCAATTTGTCATCTTGTAACAACACAATGCGACAAGAGTGTGAAAAATTCGGAGTCTTCAGTTTTATCATCTTTGTTATCGCTTCACACCTTTGGAGGTAACAAGGGCCTCTGCTGCGTTTTCAAACACATTCTAGGATAAAAGCGGATAAATATTTTGTTTTTTAACCGACTTCAAAAATAAAACTGAAAGTATATTTCATATACGAATCACTTTTTAATACAATCAACCGCATTTATGAATCAAAACATTGGGAAAAGACAAAAAAAGAACTATAAAAAAAACAATACTAATTAGTATATGAGTTATTTAGAACTAAAAGTGGATCAAGTTCACTGTTTAGTTCAACCGAGTGTGGAAGGTAATCTTGCTCCATAAGACAATAACTATAGATAGTACCTGTCAAAACTTTATGGTAAAGGTTCCACAGAAAAAAACTCACAAAATCATTAACTTGTCAAAAATTTTTACAGAATATTTGTTAGCAAAAGTTAAAAGAAATAAAACCCTCTCTTTTATAACCGGGCTGGCGTCCGGCTGCATATTAACTCTCTTTACACGGATACAGACAACACGCAATTTTTCAGAGAATTGAATTCTCAAATGGAAAAAAATATATATATTAACTCCAATTTTTATTTTCCTTAAAAATCTTACAAATAAATTTTTGAGGTTAAAATGATATTAGTTTTCTCAAATATAAACTGAATTACAATACCAATAGAGGCGTACAGGCCACCACTGTTTTCATATCAACTAGATGGAACCCGTCAAAACTTGACTGCAAACAACTTTATAGTACCACAAAAATAAAATTCATTAGCTGCTTTAAAATGTTTGACATTTTTGCAGAATAATTCAAATAAATAAAAAACCCACCTCGAATTAAAGCTGGGTTGGGGACCAGCAACTGGCTGAGTTACACTGGCACATGCACTCACACAATTTCTTTCATCTAACACTTTCCCATTTGCTGGCACAACAGCGATAAATCATACACAATTGTCATTATACAACGTCAGTGAATGCAAAATGCATTTATGAAAACTACATACTTTTCCATCTATTGATCCGATAACAATTTTGTCATTATAGTGTATCTAAATACAGTTTGTGAAATAGAACAAAATTAGCACTCGCCAATCGGCGAGTAATACTGAAAATTTGGCGATTGACTTTATTATTGCCACCACTGGCCAAACTTAATAGCCACACTCACCAATTGCGGTGATTAAATAGGAAATGAAATTTTTTTTTTCACTGTCGTTCGACGAATTTCGAAACCATTTGGCGAAGATTTTCCTGAAACCATTTGGCGAATTTCACGATTTTTTCCCCGAAATCATTTGACGAATTTTGTGATTTTTTTCTCGAAGTCATTTGACGATACTCGCAATTTTTTTTTACCTGAGACTATTTGACGATATTCGCAATTTTTTTACCTGAGACCATTTGATGAATTTCGCGATTTTCCTGCTATCGATTAACAAATTTCGCGATTTTTCTGATATCGATTGATGAATTTCGAGATTTATTGACTATCGATTAACAAATTTCCCGATTTTTTCCATGAACGTTTGACAAATTGCGCACTTTTTTACATTTGACGTTCGACCAAATTTTTTTCCGCTGATGTTCTACGAATTGCGCACTTTTTTCCGCTGTCATTTAACGAATTTCACAATTCTGTTCCGCGATTGTTAGATGAATTTCACGATTTTTTCCCCGATATCATTTGACGAATTTCGCGATTTTTTTTTCCTGAGACTATTTGACGAATTTTTTCACGACAGTTTAACTAAATTTATTTTTCTCCGCAATAATTTTGCGAAATTCACTATATTTTTCGCGCTTAATTGACAAAATCTGCTATTTATTTCCACGATTCCTTGACAAAATTAGCTTTCTTTTTTGCGGTCATTTGACGAATTTCATGATTTTTCTGCAATTGATTGACAAATTTCATGATTTATTAACCAAGACAATTTGCCAAATTTCCTGATTTCTTTCCCGAGACCATTTGACGAATGTCACGATTTCTTTCTCAACACCATTTGATGAATTTCGCTATTTATTCTACAATCGTTTGACGAATTTCGCAGTTTTTTTTATCACGTATTTGTAAATTCGTTACTGTCCAGTGCTTAAAAAAATCCATGTACTGGCCAGGGACCAGTGAGTAAAAAAGTAAATTTTTACCCATAGTTTGTGAGTAATCAATGTCAGATAATGTCAATCATATATGATTTATCGATGGTCTGTCAGTAAATGGAAACCTATCTTAAAGTTTTGCATTGCATACTTTGTTTGTGCATACACATATGTATAGGCTTCGTAAATATCATGATATTTAAAAAAAAATCTGATATATATATATATATATATATATATATATATATATATATATATATATATATTAAAAATAGTTAAACTATTGCTGATTATAGATATTTTCAACTTAGCATACATAAGAAACTAAAACATTGTACCTAACATGAAAACTTAATAAAACATTTTTCTAAATATATTTTTCTTTCTTTTTTCACTTACATAGCAAAATTGAAGATAAATTAATTGAAAACAGAAACAATTTGCTTTTTACATTCACCAAAACACAAACAATTTAGTATCAAGTATCGAAAAATTTTTGAATATAAATACTATAAGTTTCTCTGCTTTTTCATTCCCTAAACTGTTGTGCAGTTTAAATAAAAAAAACTACCAGATTTGAAAAGATTATTTCTAATGAAGCTGTAAATAACTGAATATCTAAATTAGTTTATCCTTCAACGGCTTTTCTAAGTTAAAATTACCGCACATGATTATTGCTTCTGCATTTAAAATCCTGGAAAAGATTTTTTTTATTATTACTTGGGAATGGGGTATAAAAATGTCACTGCCAGCGGCAAAAGTATTTGATCTACAGAATGATGCAGTCAATAGCAATTAAAAATTCATTACAAACATGTTTTGACTGAAAATATCATACACAATACTATGAATTAACTATCAAATACATGATAATATAAATCACATTTTGAAAATAAATATTGGATACTATATATCATGTCACCCAACACTTGCATACACAACAAGCAAAAACTACTTACATGCATGCATATATAAACAGGGTGGTTATAAAATAAGTATCCCTATTTGGAGCTGTCTGTAGCTTAAAAGAATAACCCGAATGGAAACAAAATCGGTACACATACAATTCGAGAAGGGGGAATAAGAATGGAACAATAAAAAAAAATAGTTACAATAATCGGCAACAGATGGCGCTACGGTTCCTGTCGGTGCAAACGCCGTTGTAATCATTAGTAAAATCAAAACGCGGTCATTTCTGCCATTAACGTTGTACGACATGGCGCTCAGTTTACCCACAGATAATATATTCCACCAGATAGGACAGTGGAGCGAAAACTCGAACCGGCGCGATACAAGCGCCACTACTGAGCACAGTCAAGAACTAACGCACAGGCGCGCGATCTATAAACTGTCAGGTTGTCGCGGTCACATGTACCTGTTCTGTTGGCAGTTGTGTTTATTTAATATCGACACGACAGCTATTTTAGTATTTCATTTTCATAAAAGTTCTTTTCAGAGCTATTTTTCTTAAATATAATTAATTTATATTGCCATTGTGCTTGTTTCAGGGCTGTTTTTCTTGCAATTAATTATTGCAAAACGTCAAAAAATAAGGTGTTTTATAATAACACAATCATGTCATTCTTCTGTTTTCCTACAGGAAATTAAAGAAGGTAAGTGATTTCTGTATTTATAAATTATAAATGCACGAATGTTAAAAATCTAGTTTTATTTTACTTTAATGTAGATTTCTTTTTAAACAATTTTTCCTTTTCCTTAACTTTTTATTCATTTCCATTTTTTATACTTATTTTAATTCGCGTTTCCATTTTCATTTTCTTTCCGAAAATTTAATTACACAGAGTTCGTACGGTCATAAAAGTCCTTAAAAATTTTGAAAAGTAATTTTTTATCCTTAAGGATTTTTAAGAAAAATCTGCCCTTCTTTTTCCCTTCTTTTTCTCCATCTTTTCAAAATTAGGGGCAAAAAACTTCTCTGCTGTATTCTTTATTTTATTGTAAAAATAAATAATAGAGCATAGTTACTTTAGTTAAAATTTCCTAATTCAATAGTTTATCAATTTGTATGTCCTTAAATTTTTATTGTTTTGGTCCTCGAATTTTATTTAAAGAAATGAGTACGAACCCTGTTACAAGGGTGAAAATCTACCACATTTGCAAAGATTTTCTCTGCTTCCCCTCCCCCCCCCAATCTTAAGGGGGGTTTTTTCCACTCTGAAATTTTTTCTGCATATTTCTGCCAAAGATTAAAATATTTAAAACTTAAATTTTCTTTTTCTATCTTATTTGTTTATTTGTAACAATATATAAACAACCAGCTTCTTATTTCTTCATTGTAATATTAAAATAATCAAGCATCTAAATTATTCTTGCTCCTGAAATTTCTGCTTTTTGTCTTCCCCATATCCCAATTGTATAAAGTCTAAAATCATTAAACGTTAAAAAAAATGGAACAGATGTACCATTCACCCACAGTCCGCCATCTTATATTTTAAATCAAAACACATTTGCTTTGTTTCTCATTTCCAAAATAATTTTCATCCATATTTACTTATTATAAACATGTTATTTAATTTAATTGACTCATTTATTTATATTTAATAATAATAAAAAAAAACAAGATGGCAGACTACAAGCGAATGCTACATTTAAGCTAAAAAAAATCTCCTTTGTTATTTTGCAGTAACAGAAAATAAATAATAAAATGAACAATCAGATTTCAGCACTTTCCATGAAAAATTTACCCTTTTTTAAAACTCCCCCCCACCCTAATACACACCCTTTCTTTATAATTTTCACTTTGCATTTGCACCCTCAATGCACAAAATCCTTAAGCCTATTGAATAATAATAAAAAACTATTTATAACTTTATTAACCCCATTCTTTATTGTAACTAATAAAAAATAATTAATTTTCTAAATTCACTGCTTTGCAACTTTCGATAAAATCTGAAAAACCCAAAGTTTATTAGAATTATGTAAAACTAGACATTGTTATTGCTATAGATTTGTATATTTACATACATATTTGTTTCTAGATTGGAGAAATGGATGTCTAATATCCAGATGAAACTGATTACTAGACCTCATCAATATTTATGCTCGAATCAATTTTAAATGGAAGCATTCACAAATACTTTGAAAAGTATTCTTTCAGAATCTATGCCTACTATTCAAGTAACTGATGTTGATGTCCACAGGAAAGCAAGTTGTGCTGTAATTGGTAATAAAATGTAAGTTATTTAATACCCTTTCATTACAAACAATAATTATGAATTAATATTGGTACTTTTCGGTTAGACGGGCGCCAGTGAAATATATATATTGTAAAGAATCCACGATGTTGTGTGTTTTTGAAATGGGGTAGCGTGGAGCCGATTTCACAATGGATCACCTTCATTAAATATTTCAGAACAAATTTTATTTAAAAAGCGTTCTTGAAATTTCTAGAGGTAAAAATTATTTACAACAATTTTTTTTAGCTGAGTTCGCTCGACTTGTAATTTATAGCAAATCACCAAATAGTCCAGTCTTTTACAGTAGTTTTAAAATCTTAAAGTCTTAACTAGAGCTACTTTTCACTCTCTCCGAAAGACCAAATCCAAGGCTGTTGCGTTGACTTCAGAGAGATCGCACTCTCTCATTCAAAAATCTGTCAGCAAACCTGTCCTGAGATGAGTGTTTTCCACCAACACTCGTTCTCCTGCCGAAACTCCAACTCCTCTCTCGATCTTCTTCTCCGGTCCGTTTGCTCGAACAAAAGATTCTCCGATCACCAATCAAAAAAAGTTTTAGTTTACGTCATTGGATAAAGCCTTTTTAGGGAGGTCTTACTGAACTTTTAAATGTTCACGCAGGAAATTCCCACGATCCGAGACCCCACACATAGACGGTCAGATCAGAGAAATATTTGCTGTCTAGCAATTTCAGTTTCACAAGATTGATCGAAGCTCATCTTTTCCTATTGTAGTAACCGGCATTCTTGTCACCCCCACAGCTAAGCGTGAGAAAAGTTTTCCAACTCTTGGGAACTTCTATCTTTGATTACTCTGCCTAATTAGCAGACTGTGAGAGATTTACTGAAATTGTTACAACACCCCCACCATCAAAACATTTTCCGGGTTAAAACGCGGAAAATCTGCAAAAAAAAGGATTAGCTCAACATATTTGAGTGGCTCAAATAACATTTCAATTTAACCTCACTATATACATCAGTGACCTGATTTCTTATATACTGCTTACCATTGCTTGAACATCTAGCTTTAGAGACTTTTTTTTTTTTGAAAGATACTTTTTTACTACACATGCCAAAATAACAATAAAACTAAAAATAATCAAATATGTACAAAAGATTGGATTTTACTCAAAAACTTACTACTGAATTTCTTTACTTGTGTTTGCCGAACAATACGTTTTACACAACCGTTCAATTTCTTTAACAAGAGTGTCACAAAGGCGTGAATTTCCACTGTCCCTACTCTCTTTCAACAGAATTTCGAAGGATTTTAGAAAACTCTTTGTGAATCCGCTCACTTCCTCCAGATTAACTTTCGAATGATAACCCTTCCTGTCAACACTCACTTCCATATTTTCGCGTTTATTTTTCGAATTACCCTGCCGGTCGAAAACCAACTCATCTATTTTCCTTGACCTTTTCAAAAGGGTTTCTTTTTCCCCAATACACTGAGAACGGTGGTTCTTCATTTCGGGGGGGAATGACGAAAGAATTTCTTCCTGCCCTTGTGGATCTGTTAAAGGGTTTATCTCAATCCCCGGGTTCTCAAAACTGGAATTAGTTTGCGATTTTTGCTTTCGCTTTATCTTTTCATTTATTAAAGCCTGCGTCTTATTACCTAAGATATAGTGTTTAATTTTAGAGTGTCTAGGCAGGATTGCCGCTTTCGTATTTACATATCCGAGACCTTTTATTTCCATTTTTATACGTGCCACTCTAAATCGTTTTGGATATTTATCAAATGTCTGTTTAAGCCAAACATATTCATTGCCTAATTTGCTCTTATTTACCAAATTCCATGGGCAAACACAATACGAGCTACCTGAATCTCTAAGTACACACGCCTTCTTCCCATTTATTTTGTTTTCACTCAAAAAAGGTCGGAACAAGCTTTTGTCTTCGCTTATATCGCCTAAGTGATTTATGCTCTCGAAAGATTTTACTTCCGTAATATCCCTTTGTCTTTTCGGACAACGTGCCATTAGGTGAAATTCGCTACCACACGTATGGCAACGCCTCTTTCGTTCAAAGATACGTTCCCTGTCTTTAATTTCCTTGTCTCGCCAATTTATTTTTTGGTCGGAATTTTTTTCTTCTCCAGAATTTCCCTCGAGTTTCGTTTCTTCAGATTTCCTATCATAAAAAGATCTCGCATTCTCTTTTTTATCTGAAATCCCTTTCACTGCTTCGTATTCGTCCAGACATTTTGCCAAAACTAACGGGTCTTTGTAGTTTGCCCACGAATCAATGAAATGCTCTTTCATTTCACTAGAAGCACGGAGCTTGATCTGGTCAGTTATCAATAAATTTTTCAGACTACTGAAATCCGTAACATCTAACCCATTTAACCAACCCTCTAAATAACTGTTGATCTCGAAAATAATGTCCTTCCATGGGGCATCTGGATTGCGTGGATGTTTCATTAATTTTTGACGATACGCTTCTGGACTCATACGGAATCGTTCAAGCAAAAACTTTTTGACGTATTCAAAGTTATCCGTCTGATCTTGCGGTTCCCTTAAAATTAACTCTGCAATTTCGACCGGCACTAAAGCTA
Organism: Maratus michaelseni; assembly: GCA_963931845.1. Taxonomy (NCBI): domain Eukaryota; kingdom Metazoa; phylum Arthropoda; class Arachnida; order Araneae; family Salticidae; genus Maratus; species Maratus michaelseni. Next base: position 193,093,988 of record OZ007596.1, read on the forward strand.
ATAAATGCGTCACTAAGTCACCTGTCTCTATTTCCGCTTTGGTCGCCTGTCGTTCGAACAAATTTAAAAACAAAGTTATATCCGAGCGTTCCGGATCAAATCGATGCATGATTGTTCGGAGCGGCAATTTGGGTGGGCGTTCCGACCCGGCACTGTTAGTTGAACTACGTCTATTTGCATCTTGCGTCAATCTAAGTTGTTCTAACGTAAATTCGCGTTCTTTTTGTTTTTCCTCTCTTTCTCTTTCTTCTTTCTCCCTCTCATATTCCCTTTGTTTTTCCTCTTTATCCGCGGCTATCTTGTCTTCGCGATCTTTCATGATATACGCAGCTTGCGTAAATGCAAAATCTTTATCGTAATCATCGGCAGCTTCGATTTTTTGGATAATTACCGGTATCCTGTCATTTTTCCCTATTTCCACTCCCAATTCTTCCGCTAAATTCTGCAAATCAATTTTCCTGCACTGTTTCAGATCAGTTACTTCTTGCATTTTAAAATTTTATGTAAATACAATATAAAGATGAAAATGATAGTTTCGCTCGCTAACTTATGCAACAGGGATTCTAACACTTTATGGAAAATTTTCTGCTACTACCCACATAATACTAACAATTTTAAATACAATTCAATTTGAGGAATAATAAAAATAGTATACATATAAAAATAAATTTTCAATATTGTAAAATTTTCAATACACTGACACGTTTTGGTGTAGGTCATCCAAATTTAAAACAAATTTAGAAATTTGAAATTCTGTGCTCATAATTCAACCAATACTTGATATTTCTGACCCCGCAGGTAACAAAATGACCACTTTTTGCAACTGCTAAAAAATTTTCCTAACATCACATATTCAAAATATTTGATTATCAACAACATCTATTGTTTCACTAATAATATAAAAAAGTACACCTTTGAAATCTTTCAATCATGAATAACTAGACAATCGACTTATTTGAAAAATCAAAATTTTTATCTCTTTTTTTTTTTTTCGAGAAAAAAAATTATATATATACACATTTAGCCTGACAATCCTTATATTATTTTACTGCCAAAAGAAAATTCACACTATCAAATTTTATGCTGATAACAAATATACATATATTTTTCCAAATATGTTAAAAGTTATTAGATTTAAAAATTTATCATAATTTATCATATATCAATATTCAAATAAAAAATTTCTCAGAAATGAATTTTCCTCAACAAAGAATATGTAAACAAAATGAGAGCCACTCAAAAATGAATTGAGCTTACCTTTTCTACAGTCTTTGTCTGCATCATCTGTCGCCGGTTTCGGGTCTGGCCTAGACGTCGTCGATTTCACAGGTTATCTCGGTTTGTCGACTCCTGATGTTTCCTAGAAAGGGCTTGCTTCGGACTTGTTCTCTGTAAGCACGGGCTTGCTTCCAGGACGGAACTGTGGTCTGTCGTGACAATGCAAGGGCTTGCTTCGGGCTTGTTCTCTGTAAACACGGGCTTGCTTCCAGGACGGAACTGTGGTCTGTCGTGACACTGCAAGGCTTGCTTCGGTCTCTGCTTTCCTCTCCTGAACTGGCGTCAGATCTTGCGCGCTTAGATGCGGGCGGGCGTCACTGCTACTGTCTGGACTCTCTTCACTAATGCTAATAAATTTTTGTCGAAATATCCGACTCGCTTGCCACCAGCTGTAAAGAATCCACGATGTTGTGTGTTTTTGAAATGGGGTAGCGTGGAGCCGATTTCACAATGGATCACCTTCATTAAATATTTCAGAACAAATTTTATTTAAAAAGCGTTCTTGAAATTTCTAGAGGTAAAAATTATTTACAACAATTTTTTTTAGCTGAGTTCGCTCGACTTGTAATTTATAGCAAATCACCAAATAGTCCAGTCTTTTACAGTAGTTTTAAAATCTTAAAGTCTTAACTAGAGCTACTTTTCACTCTCTCCGAAAGACCAAATCCAAGGCTGTTGCGTTGACTTCAGAGAGATCGCACTCTCTCATTCAAAAATCTGTCAGCAAACCTGTCCTGAGATGAGTGTTTTCCACCAACACTCGTTCTCCTGCCGAAACTCCAACTCCTCTCTCGATCTTCTTCTCCGGTCCGTTTGCTCGAACAAAAGATTCTCCGATCACCAATCAAAAAAAGTTTTAGTTTACGTCATTGGATAAAGCCTTTTTAGGGAGGTCTTACTGAACTTTTAAATGTTCACGCAGGAAATTCCCACGATCCGAGACCCCACACATAGACGGTCAGATCAGAGAAATATTTGCTGTCTAGCAATTTCAGTTTCACAAGATTGATCGAAGCTCATCTTTTCCTATTGTAGTAACCGGCATTCTTGTCACCCCCACAGCTAAGCGTGAGAAAAGTTTTCCAACTCTTGGGAACTTCTATCTTTGATTACTCTGCCTAATTAGCAGACTGTGAGAGATTTACTGAAATTGTTACAATATATATATATACTTATTAATATACATATTCATATATATATATATTACACTGGTGCCCGACTAACCGAAAAGTACCCTAATATTTTTATATCTTTTGTGTTATACATCCATATACTTATCTACTAAATTTCTCGATAAATAGATCATGTATATCAGGGGTGTAAAGACATAGCCTGTAGATTTCCACTATTTCTGTAGCCTTTTTTAATCGCAGAATTCTGCAGTTAAATATGTGCAGAATACTATTCAGAAATAATGATAACTCATGGTTTTCAGTTCAGCCCCTTGAAATATATGTTTGATTATTTTGACTAATGTCTGTGTAGAAGGAATAGAGATATTTTTACATATGGTTTCATTATACACTTTAGCTTTCAGAGTATAACACTTTATGCTTTGATTTAAATTTGCTGCAGTATAATGCATTTTGTTGTATGTATTTCGATAAATATAAAACAATTATTTTACTTAATTATAACTTTAATCTTTAGAACTTAATGGAATAGTAAAAGTAGAGTATGTTAAAAATTTCTATATTCTTAAAAAGAATTGTAAAAACTTGCTTTTTATAACAATGTATTCTTTATCTTTTAGATGTTCTTTAAATGATGTTGAAGATTCACCCATGGATAAAAATGCTTCTTTGGTTAGTTGCTCTGCTTTTGTTAGCACCAGTTCAGTTGCATGCACCAAAATCTTCGGTCCAGCTACTTAAACACTGAAATCTGCAGTACAGATACCTACACCAAAATCTGTAGTACAGTTTAAAACACTCAAGAATAGACATCCAGTTTTTCTTTCAAACTAACACCAAAAGATGAAAAAGGAACAGCTATAAATCTTTAATTTACTGGTTTAAAAAACGATTGTGTTTCAAAATGCTCCAAACATATTGTAAGAACAAAAAGAGGTAATGAGGAAAATCTGAATTGCTCACAATTAAAAAGTTGCGAACAAGCAGTGACGGTAAACAAAATTTTCAGCATGTCTAAGGCTACGAACGGTGAAATAGATTTTGATGAAATTCTGATATCATTAAAACATAGAAGTGCTTCCAAATATTTAAATTTAACTTCCATATTCAGTGATCATGTCAAATTAAATGTAGATGTTCCTCTTCATGAAATTCCATGCTTGCCATCTTACAGTAAAGACAAAATTTCATTTATTATATGGCTGGATATGTTGCAAGAAAAAGTTTAAAATTAAACTGTGAATTATTGTCAAAATACTTTGTTTAACACTACAAATACAGTAAATCACAATTCTTTGCTAACTCAGTAAAAAAACTGTTCGGGTAATAGTCTAAAAAAGGCTAGTGATGTATTATTTCATATTGTGCAAAAAATGTGTAGTGTTGATACAACTCATATGTTTTCGTCTGCAAATGTTCTACAAAATATGGTTAAATTTCTCTCTGAGATAATAGATTTCAACAGTGTAAATGTTCTTGAAATTCATAAAGATTGTTAGTATAATGATTTCAAAAATTGAAATTCTACAAACACATTAAAAAAATAAATGAAGATTTAAAAACAGTTTTATTCAAAGTGTACAAAAAAGAAGTAGGTTTTTATTTTCTATTATTCAGTGGGTGAGTAGAAAAGGATAACATTCTAAAAATAAAAAAAAAATAAACTGAGATAGTTTAAGTAACCAATATTAATCAGTATTTTTCTTTGAAATTTATAAGATGAACCCTCATCGACTAGTCCTGCAATCTAATAACAGTGAACATTTCTCTAAAAAATTTTTTTTTTTTTTTACATAAATGTTTATTGTTCTTCCTCAACATTTACATCAACTGAAATGTTATCCTTTTCCCACTCCCCCATTCAATTATGTTACTGTCTTCAAAGTTTATACAATGTTGTCTGTATGGACTTTACAACTTAACATGTATATCTTATGTTAATTCCTTATATTTCTAAATCAGTGATAAAATAAAAAGCTATACCTCTTACAACACAACTCTGATATTTACAGTTATTTGATAAATGTGGATAGAAGGTAAACAGAATCAAACAGGAGTAATGTACAAATTATTTCAACTTAGAAGCTTTATAGCAAAATTATATATTTTTTAAGCAACAGCTACCCAAATATAATGTATTTAATTTTATTTATTTTTATCAATTAGATTATTACATTTTTAATAAGGTGCTTGCCTATTCAACAGAATTTTGATTTAAAACTTTGAAAGGTAAAATGAACTTTTTTCTAATTTTTTTATTATCCAATCTCTTGTGCAAGTTTAATTACAGGAGCCCCCCACCCCACACCAATAAATGATTTTCTCTATTTTGACTGACTATAGTATTTTTTTGCAGTGAAAACTATTTAATATTTTTATCTTACCTAATTATTTCTTCACATTTATAAACAAATCCAACTTCAAAATATTACCTGCAAATGGTTAACTTTTTAATATAAATATCAGTATCTAAGGTAGTTGAAATTTTTTTTATATTCAAATACTCCTTGTGATTTTGTTTTTTAAGTGATAAATCCAAGTCAACATATTTTGGCCAATAGATGCAGAAAGTAACAGAAAAAAATAGATTGTTATTATTGAAATGCTACAGCTAACACCCATTTGTTATTATTGAAATGCTACAGCTAACACCCATTTTTTTTTAATGTTCATTCCACTTCATATCTGAAGTTTCTCTTTTTTTTAAATCTCTCCAATCGAGAAAATTTTCTTTTACAGCTTCACCAAAATGTTAAAGATCATCTTGTTATGCTATTATTTGCTGTAAAACATCTGCATTTTTTTTAAGAATGAAATTATCTAATACTAAATATTGAAAAATTTTAATCTGTTAAATCTTCACATGTTTTAGTAAGTCTAAAAATATTTATAATCATCAATAACTTTACTATTTTGATAATATCAGATAGAGCTTATTTTAGGCATATTCAGCACAGCGACCTGATTCAATGCAGGAATCTACCTGGAAACCGACAAAAAAATTTTCTATGATCAAAAATCTACTATCAGAGAATTATATATTAATGTAATGGAATACTAGTCTATAATCCGTGCTTTTCAGTTAGCCAGTGCCAGTGAAATATATATATATGTGTATCCTATGAATTTCAAAATACATTAAACAAGTTCTTGCATCAATATACATGTATATTTATGCATACATTACATATATATATATATATATATTTCACTGGTGGCCAGCTAACCGAAAGTACCCTATAATCAAATATCTAATATCAATTTTATGTTCAAATTAATGTGTAAAAAGTTTTGGTACTTCTCCATTATCCCGTCGACCACTTTTCAAAAAAAAAAAAAAAAAAAACTATCGCCAAACTATAGGATTTAACGGCAAAAATGCAGTCCTATTCACTTGACATCAGAAGTATTAAATTATAGGTGCAGATTCCCAACATTTGGAAGGAGTCACTGGCTCCTAAACCCAAAAAATCCAGTGGCCACAATTGTAAAACAAACACATAAAAACAATAGTGTTTATATAGGGTAAAAAACTTAAAAAATAATAATAATGAATTCAAAGTGTAAAGTAATTTATTTAATATAAACACGTGTACAACAAAATTTGAATATTAATTAAATCTTAAATCATATACAGTCAGAAGATTGGTCAAGATCAGTTGGGCAAGATACGGTTTAAAAAAAATATGTATAAGCTAAGCAATCATGCTAGCGGGGAATATCAGAAAAACAATATTTCTTATTTTGATTTTGCCAGACAAAAGCACATATGAAAGAAAATCTGAATTTGTGAGAATATTTTGCACTGTAAAAATCAAAACACACTTCAAACATTTGTTTATATAATTTAAATCACAGTCTATGTAAAATAAAATTATCAGATTCAAACTGTTACGAATAACATTGCTATTCGAATATATTTAATAGTTTGCTATGTTAAACAGATCATTCTGAAATGTTATTAAAATTATAACAATAATGTTTGTTATGTGTTTTGGTCTTAATCTTTAAAAAAAATATCAACATTTCACGATAGGGACTGGGAATACCAGAAATTGATTACTTCTAAATCACATGGCGACTTAAACACCGAAAGTTAGTGGCCACAGCAAAAAATTTAGTCGCCACGTGGCGACTGTGAATCTGCACCTATACATTAAATGTGTTTGTTATGTCATGAAGCGGTTTTTAATTCAATATTTACCTGTATTTTTCATTATGTTTTACTAATTTATTAGTTATTTCATTAATTAAAATAACAATTGCGTCCTTAAACAGCTGTGCCATGACATTAAAAGAGAAAATGCATTGAAAAAATGTTGCTTTGCATAATTAAGTGCAATAGATCAATTTCAACTGATGTCACAAACATTTATTCACCAGACGAGAAGAATAATTAAGAAAAAATAATGTAAATAAATAAGTATCGGAAGATTTTTTTTTCTGTTTTCATTAATATATTGTAATTTTTTTGTGTTTAAACTTACTGATAGTTGACACTTTGGTGAGTGGGGCTTTTTCGAATTTATTTATTTTGATATTGCAATGGCAACATTCTTCCATTTGTTTATTTGGCATTAATTTTTTTTTTTTTTTTTTTTTTTTTTTATGAAAAGTGGTTGACGGGATAATGGAGAAGTACCGAAGTTTTTCTTATTCAAGTACATTTTTTTTTTTCAGCTGAAATAATATTCTGATCTTTCCTTTGAAAAGCAAGATTAAACCAAATCCATCGAATAAAAATAGTTATAAGTAGAGTCGTGCATTGTCTCGAGTAATCAAATTTTACTGAAGATACTTTTTTGGAAGGGGATATGGATTATAGCTGGGTGCAAATGATAAATCAACAAATATTGTTACCATCATCATGATTTGTAATGCATTTATTTCATTAAAATATAAACCTTTCATCCATTTAAAATGCAGAACCTTAAAAGTCATGCCTTACACTCATTTCATCAGAAAAAAAAAGAATTCCATAAACCGAAACATTTTATTTCAACATCAAAATATTATTTCTAATTTACACACATGGAAAATAGAATCTGTTAGTGACAAGGGGGATAAAAAAAAAAAGATTTTAGCGAGATTTGTGCTTGGCTAACATAAAAGTTCAGAGTCAACTGGCTCTACACATATCTAAAATATCTGAATGATATTTAGGAACACTGATAAAAATGCATCATTGTGAATATAAAAAGTGCCATTTTCCTATCAGCAGCACCCTGCTTTTTTTTTAATCTGGCGAAAACTTTGTTATTGTAAAATAAATGTTTGTAAATTATTTAAAGAAAAAAAATTCCTGACAGCTCGGCCTACAAGCACAGGTAGATTTCGAAAACGCAGACCATGGGGTGCCTATTTGTTGGAAATTGCGGAAAAAATTACCTTTTTGCCATGATGCGATAGTTGGAACCACCCACTTCGAAACCTAACTTGTTTGCAGGTGGAGCCAGCAGGGATTTTTTTGTTTTTATTTTTTTTCTTGCTATAAGGGTTGGTCCTATAAAAAATTTGTCAATACAAAAGTTTTAGATAATATTAAAAGGATTTATGATAAATTTAAACGGATTTCATATCTTGCGACTTGATGAAGTTATGAATTTTTTTCTTCTAACCCCCCCCCCCCTTTCCCGCTCCCTTTGGGGCTATTTTTAATAATATCAAAAATCTGTCATACATAAATTTTCTCCTTTTCCTAGAAGTAATAATAACTTTAAATAGATTCGATACGTATCATAATTAAAAAATTATGGGGGGGTTTCAGTTTTCACAAAAAGCCCCCCCCCATGGTTCGATTTTGCCCATTAACAAACTTGACCGAGATTTTATGCCCCTTGATTTTACATATCAGTTTGGAAGAGATTTGTGCAGAATTATTAGAGTTATTGTGTCCATAAAAAGTGACATAGATAGATATATATATATAAAGTTTTGAACTGGGAGTTGTTTTGGGTTCTAGGAGTCATAATCGGCGTAGATTTGCAAATTTTTTTCAAAAATTCCAATTTAGGGGAGAATGTAATAGGTAGTGAGTGTTTTTATTTATTTTTCTTGCTATAAAGGTTGGTCTTATAAAAAATTTGTCAATACAAAAGTTTTAGATAATATTAAGAGGATTTATGATAAATTTAAACGGATTTCATATCTTGTGAATTGTTATGAATTTTTTTCTTCTAACTGCCCCCCCCCCCTTTCCCGCTCCCTTTGGGACCATTTTTAATGATATCAAAAATCTGTCATACATAAATTTTCTCCTTGTCCTACAAGTAATAACTTTAAATAGATTCGATACGTAGCATAGTTAAGAAATTATGGGGATTTTCTATTTTCACAAAAAGCCCCTCCATCGTTAGATTTTGCCCATTAACAAACTTGACCGAGATTTTATGCCCCTTGATTTTATGTATCAGTTTGGAAGAGATTTATGCAGAATTATTAGAGTTATTGTGTCCATAAAAAAGTGACATAGATATATATATAAAGTTTTGAACTGGGAGTGGTTTTGGGTTCTAGGAGTCATAATCGGCGTAGGTCTGCAAAAATTTTTCAAAAATTCCAACTTATGGGAGAATGTAATAAATAGTTAGTATTTCTTAAGAAATCTACCTAAAAACAGTAAATTGAGTTACAACACATTATTTAAAAGTATAAAATTAATGTTATCAAATATTTATGATATTAAAATTTTGTATATAAAATATGTTCCAACTGAATTTTTTAGTAAGTAGTTAGAAAATATGCTTTCCATGTAATATTACTTTTTAATGCATGGAATTTTGTATTTATGTTGAAAACATTCATAAATTTATCCTACTATACAGTTGTATTTTTTACAAAATGTGCAATAAATTTTTATTTTTAAAATTTGTCTCTTTAATGTTTTATCATGCTTCAGTAAAGCTTTTTATATGAAAAAAAAAAATAATAAATAGCAGTGTGTTTTACTGCAGACATTAAAATTGTGAAAATCGTATTAAGTGACATTGTTTAAAATGTGGCACTAAATGGTATTTTTAAATATGTTATATTTATTACTTAAAAAAATATATATATTTAGAATCGTATTAAATAACGTTGTTTAAAACGCTTCACTAAATGGAATATTTAAATAAAAAATATTTAAAATCGTATTAAAATAACATTTAAAATTTAGCACTAAATAGTATTTTTAAATATGCTATATTTATTTATTTTTAAATAACCACATATACATCGTTAAGAAATATAAAAGTGGTTTTAAATAATTTTCATAAGTATTACGATAACATAAACAAACAAATTTTACAAGTATCGAATCGTTTAAATATTTGAAAGTTTCTCAGTTTAAATTATTATAAAAAAGTGTGTAAATCTGTAAGAAACTCGTGTAAATATATAATTCAGAACTTATTTGCTTAGTTTCTAGTATTTGTATGATAAAATAAAATGCGTTTGATGTTTTAAATAATAACAAACATCGCCGAAACTGCGGGGGGAAAAAAGATAGATACTAAACAAATAAGATAAGTAATACCTACCTGTGGCGACAGCCCGAACCGTTTGCGACTGTTGTCACTAGGGGCTCTGAAGTTGCGATTCGGTTACCATTGAGCTTATGGAAGTGTCCTATCTGGTAGAATATATTATCTGTGAGTTTACCAGATCGCGCTTTAATTTTAAAACTATTCTACGTTAACAGCTCAAACAGTACAGCTGCTTTACGTGAATTTAGGCGTGTGAAAGGAATGCGTAAAGGAAAAGGTCCTTTGATGCCGTGTGCAGTGAGAAGAATGGTAAAAAAGGAGACTGGATTGTTTACTGTAAAATGTGGAAGAGGGAGGAAACCAGTACCTCTCCGCACGCAAGAAGAAATTGCCACTGCGATTGTGGAGTCATCAAGGACTCCGGAAGCCGGTCCTAGTGCACGTGAAGTTGCCCGAAATTTGGATATTCCATATGCTACTGTTCGAAAAGTATTAAGAAAGGTAATCCAATCTTATCCGTATAAAATTAGTTGTCATCAACAATTGTTACCAAGTGAAGCGCAGTAGAGACTTGATTTTGCTTTAACGTTTTTAGCACGAATGGAGGTGGATGATGCCTTTCCATGGAAGATTTTATGGGGAGATGAAGCCCATTTTCATATGAGTGGGACAGTCAATGCGCAGAACTGCAGAATATGGGCTTCGGAGCCACGAGCTGTTATTCACGAAATACCCTCCACTCTCCAAAAATCACTGTGTGGTGTGGCTTTACTGTAAGTTTCATTCTTGGTCCTTATTTGTTTGAGGAGTTACGGCCAACAGGCCGTGTAACGTGTTCGGTTACTGCACAAAGATACCTGCGCATGTTACAAACTTTCGTAGTTCCTTAACTGCAGCAAAGGCAGTGCCTGTCCGAAACAATTTTTATGCAAGATGGAGCCCCGTCCCATATTGGACGAGCAGTACAACAGCTCTTACGACAACATTTCACAGATGATAGAGTAATAAGCCCGTATTTTTGTATGACGTGGCCTTCTCGATCCTCTGATCTGACGCCATGTGATTTTTGGCTTTGGGGGTACTTAAAATCTATTGTGTACCGTGGAGGTGTCACAAACGTCAATGACTTAAAAGATCGCATATCACAACATGTGCGAAACATCACTCCTGATGCGTTACATTCCGCAGTTGAGCACGTCGTCCACCGCCTGGATTGTGTCTTGCAGCACAATGGTCATGTGGAACCTGAACTTGATCGGCACCGCCATGCGAAATCTTAACCCTATTCACTGTGACATTTTCCAATAAATTAGGTATGTAATCCGGTTCTGTGCCTTAATTCTTTGTTCTTGTATTGCACATTATATTTCACACACAAAAGCGCCATCTGTCGGCGATTATTGCAATTATTTTTTTTGTATTGTTCCATTCTTCTTCCCCTTCTCAAATAGTATGTGTACAAATTTTGGTTTCATTCGGGTTATTCCTTCAAGCTACAGACAGCTCCAAATAGGGATACTTATTTTATAACCACCCTGTATATATATATATATATATATATATATATATACAGTAGACTCCCTTAAATCCACATAGCTTAAAACCGGACGTTATACGCAGATTTTAGAATTTTGCAGATTTCTGGTCACTGTTTTGTTTAAATTTTTTAAACAATAATTTGAATTTAATAATGCACTCAAAATTATAATGAATGTTTATAATAAAATAAAATTTAAAAGTTAAGAAAATTTAAAAAACATTTAAAATATTAAAAGTAAAGGTCAAGTAAATAATTAATAATTCATAACTAAATATGTATAATGATGAGATTTTTTTTTTCTTGAATTATTCAGTGAAACTCGAATTTTAAAATAACAAAGTTTTCTTTCATGTTTAGCCATGCTTAATAACTTAAAAAGCTTGATTAATACAAAAATTATTTGGTAAAAATATTGCGATCGTCACTGATATCAGCAGTATCTAGAATTTTTTCAGAAATAAATTTATACTTCCTTCATGAGAAAACATGAGTTGAAGCATATCAAACAGGATTACATATTAAAATGTGTACAGAATTATATAAAAATTAAAAAAGAACTTAAATTTTACACTTACATCTTAATTGTAAGTTTCATTGTTTACATCGGAAACGATGTGCGGATTTTAGTGTGGCGGATTTGAGGTAATCTACTGCATATATATACACATATACTAAAATTATATATCGAAATCCATTTGAATTATTGAAAGTTTTGTTAAGATTTGATCGTATTTCAATCTTAGAAAGCTTTTCCATTAACCGACACAATACCAATAAATTGTCATACAAAAGTTCCAAAACCTCTAAACACATTGTCAACAATACAAGAAATTTCATGCAAAACACATTAATTCACACTATTATGACAAAATCATCAAAATGCACAGGTGGTAAAGCACCTAATGCATATATGAATACATATTTTGAACTGGTTTGTTTAAAGGCTCCTGTTATTAGTAGAATTATTAGTAGAATTTTGTTACTATTTCCCTAACGATTGGTGAATTTCGCGATATTTTTCCGCAACAATCAATAAATTTCACGATATTTTATCGTGATTAAACAATGGATTTTTGTATTTTTTTATGTATAAACACAATTGGCGACACAGCAAGTTTCTGTATTTGTCCCTGCTGGTGAAAGTCTTTTTCTTTTTTCATGCAACTTCTGGTCGAATTTTGCAATTTTTTTTCCCGCAGCCAACTGAAGAATTTTCCATTTTTCTTCACACTACCGATTGATAAATTTCGCGTAATTTTCTTGCCAACAAATTACTAAATTTACAATCTCTCTCTCCCCCACCCCCCGAGTGAGTAACAAATTTGGTGATAATTCCGGACAGATTATCAAATTTCCCATTATTTTTCATAAACCAATTTGAAAATTTTGCAGTTTCATCTTACATCTCTAATTCATATTGCCACTTACACACTGGCTCTGTAAATTATTTTGGATGTAAGATTATTAGAGTGTTTTCATGTCCCAAAACGAAGCGATGATTCTTAGGATTTGTTCATACTACCGATTATGTATTGCACGTTGATGCTGTTTTGGAAATTTTGATTACAATAAATATTTGGTATTTTTTCCATTTTATCATTATTTATTCTGGTTTGTTGAATTCTTTGGATTCACCATATTATGTTTGCTAAATTGCACTGGATGGAAACTATTTATAGTACGATCAGTTCTTTTTTCTGGAAATATACCTGCAGTCTGACTTATTTAGCGACTCCATTTGTTATTTAGGGTTGTATTCGGTATTGGACGAGCGCATGGTCAAAATTTGGCCAAATGCAGAGTATTTTTTACATTGATTCCCTAAATCACAAAAAGTACAATTGATCAAAAAACTTAAATGATATTTTTTACTTAATTTTTTACTTAAATGATATGCTGTAAGTGATACCCCCAGCATCACTGCTAATGTGTAGAATCCTACTTTCCAAAATAATTTACAGAGCCAGTGTGTAAGTGGCAATATGAATTAGAGATGTACTGAGCCCTCTGTATTAGGCCAAATTATGTACTCGACAAATAGTGATTGGTTGTAAAATTTTATTTTCTTTTTGCTTTAATTAGTTGTAAAATTTTATTCTTTTTGTTTCAACCCCACAAAACAAAGTACTACACTTGGCGACAATGTTGTTGGAATAACAGAAACATACCATAATGCCCCTCCCCCGTATGCCAGAGATGAAAATGCTTTTTTTAGAACTAATTAAAGCAAAAAGAAAGTAAAATTTACAACCAATCAGTATTCGTCGAGTACATAATTTGGCCTAATACAGAGTGCTCAGTACATGTCTAATTCATATTGCCACTTACACACTGGCTCTTTAAATTATTTTGGAAAGTAGGATTCCTTGGATACTTTCACTTGGATTGAGGATGCTTTCACTTTCAAAACCAGCTCTGAAAGTGAAAGTATCTTAATAAAAAAAAACTCGTAATCAAAATCAAAAAAGTACAAAGGAGTGTGCATAGAGATTGACCTCAGCTATCCAATGCAAAAAAAATATTTAAAAATATTGAAATGCGAACGAGATATCGTAAATTCTTTCCTCCATAGGATTAACAGTAGCGAGCGATTGTTTCCGCCTGAGTGAAGTAGCCTCTTAACGGATCACTACTCTGTCCTTAACCATAAAATGCGATTTTCTCTCCGCCGTCTGACTCTAATCCAATCTGACGTGTGGTCCGCGTTTTGCATTGAAACCTCAGAGCAAAGATACTAGTAGAGAGCAGATTCCATTGTTATTTGGTCGAAAAGTTGGTCCCAAGATCAGCTCGGATTTGGCGCTTTAGAGGCTGTCTGTTTTGGCGGTAATCGCTTTCTTCTTCCTCTTCTCAGAGAAACACGGACGCAATAATAAAGTTTCGCCGGAAATACGGAAATTCCAAGAAGGTTTTGGCGGGAGAAAAACCGGTTTGGCGCACTAAATTAGGTGGGAAGCACGTCTGGTGGATAGGTGATCTTGAAGCGCAGAAAAGGTTACCAATTTGGTGTCTAGTATATTGGAAGGTCTATGACTGAAACCAGCTCATCTTTCTCTAAGTACTCTAAACTGAACTTCGCTTCTTATCGTCCGATACTGGGGTAAAACTAGTTCACCTTCTTTCTCCTCCACGCAAGAGCACTCTTCGTAATCCGTCTCCAAAACATGATTTGAGGAAGGAACTTTTCTGTCGAAACCGAAACTTACTTGGGGTCGCCTTTCGATGTTAATTGCGCTGTTTCTCTTCACGACTGCGCCAACTAATTGTGGTTTTAAATTATCCTTTTCAATAAAATTTTGGGCAACGATATTTCCAAGTAACTAATGCGCGATTTTGATACTTTTATTTACCGCTGTTGCTTTATTCTGAATAATCCCTATATGGAAAAGAGAATTTCGATTCTAGAGATTAAACAGATTCTAGTACTTCTACAGATTCTAGTACTAAGTTTCTTGTTACGTGTGCAAATTTGCAAAAGTTTGAGAAGCTTTTTATGTCTTTTCTAGGTTTTATTATACATAAACACATGAAGAACATAAATTAAAACATTACAGCCAATATTCTGAGATTAATTCGAGAAAGCGGCAGTTACGCTTCTTGATCAAGCAGTTATCTGGGTGAAACTGGAGTAATTTTATCATGCGTCACTGGGGGCTTAAGCACGGGCCGACTCTGGAGCCACACACTAGTCACCCACGTGGTTCGCAACACCCTATTTCATTCAATTCTAATTTAACTTCTACGATGGGGAGAAATATAAGCTCATTATCAAGGGGTTGGCGTAACCACACGATTTTTCCACTTCGCTGTTCTCTATCAACATAATTAATTGAAATGACATCTATCGAGCTTTCAGAATATCTCAGGATATTTAATTCCTTTCCATTTTCCTTCCCTCGGCTTATAAAAGGCTCGAAATTTCGCCCAAACCTTCTAGACCTGCTAAGTAATTAACACGTTCGTTCCTTTCGGTTTTCTTTTTAAGCCTGGGGCTGTAATAACGTAAATGAGAAAAACTGCCATATTCAAAACAAAATATTCCTTTCCGCTTCTCTAAAACCTCATCTCTACTCTTAACATTCTCTTTGTTTATTTAATGTTGTTTATTAATTATTTTTCTGTTTTTTGGGGATCAAACTTGGATCTCTCGAAGAGTTTGGTCTTTCTATGGTTTTCCGATTCCCGTTATTTTGGGGGTTTGCTTGCATTCTAGCTGATCTAAGTACCGCATTATAATCTTCTAACCTTTTCTTAAGCTCTTGGGGAGTGATTATGGAACTCCAGGTAACTATAAAATGTTCCCTCACCTATGAGTACCTTTCTCTTAGTTTGATCGGTGATCATCAGATTGCGCAACTGATTAAACTGTGATACTTTAATCCCGTTCAACCATTCGCCAAATAATTCGATATCTCAAAGGCGAAATCTTTCCACGATTTGTTTTCTTATCTCTGAAAGGTTACAAATTTCAATGTGAAATCCTCGGGACTTAATCGATATCGTCCGAGTAACTTATCCTTAACGTAATCGAAATCGTCAGACGATTCCTTCGATTCGTATAATTTCCGCTATTTCAACGGGCAATAAGCCTATCAAATTGGTCACCCATTCCGACTTGTCTACTTTTGCTTTGAGGGCCTGTCTCAGGAACACATTTGGAAATAACGATATGTAGAATTTTCCGTTCTCAAATTTCGGAATAATAGTTTTCAATAAAATTTTTGGTTCTCTTTAGCCTTCACTGGTCGTCAAACTCACGGTGTCTGATTCCTGAGAAGCTCTTATTTTCGCTAGGTCATGCTCTCTCTCTCTTTCGTGTTCTGCGTTCTCTCTTTCTAAATCTTTTTCGCGTTCTGCGGCTTCTTTCAAACACTGAACCTCTTATTTTTCGCTCTTAGCTTTTTTCGATCTTAACCTGCTCTATAATTTTAATCTGGATCAAAGCTATCCCTTTAACGTAATCTCCCACATAGCAATTTTAGTTTGCAGCAAAATTGCAGCAGTCTTGCTTTGCAAGTCTGCAAACTTGCAGCAAGTTCAGCATGACAAGTCTGCAAGTTCATAGCAAGACTGCAGCAAGTTAACGCAAACTTCGAAGTCACCATACATTGAACTTGCAGTAAACTTGTCGTGCAAGTTACACTCTTGTCATGTCAAATGCACTGCAAACTCATTGCAAACTAGTAGATAATTTAGCTTTGTCATGTCCAATGTACTGCAAATTCACAGCAAACAAACAGAATTTAGCTTTGTCATGTCAAATGTACGGCAAATTCATAGCAAAGTAACAGAATCTAGCTTTGCCATGTCAAATGTGCTGCAAACTCATTGCAAACTAGTAAAATTTGTAGCTTTGTCATGTCAAATGTACAGCAAATTCATTGCAAACTAGAAAATTTATCATTGTCACGTCAAATGTACTGCAAGCTTGCAACCTTTTCATATCACACTATCTGCAATTGCATTGCAAACTCTGAACCTTGTCATGTCACACTATTTGCAAATATGTATTACCGTAATTTCCGGCATATTATCCGCAGCTCAAAGAGTCGTTTTTCGACCCAGAAATATTATTTTATAAAATGTAACTTAAAAGATCGCTGTAAATATTTAACTACAATTATTGAATAAAATTTCTGGGTCGAAAAACGACTCTTTGAGCTGCGGATTATACGCCGGAAATTTCGGTAATTTCATAGAAACCGTGTCAATATTTTGAATTTATATGATCATACCTTTCAGGGTTTGAAATAATGTGCGAGATTGAACAAAATCCCTTTTTTTTAATACAGACGGATAAACTTAGAAATTTTTTATAGTTGAAAGACTATACTAAATTAAATATTCAGTTTAATTTAATACTATACTATATAATACCAATGTAAAGCAATATAATAAATATTTAATTGCATATTATTTATGTTTCATTGAATGTGCCCTATTTGTGCAAAGTAATTGAAAAATTCTAAGGAGTTCAAGAATTTTAAAGGGCTTACTGTATTTTTTTTATGTATGCCACCCCCTCGGGCGACAGACACCCCCACTCTAATTTTAATGCCTCATTTGGAGAGATAGACAAGTAGCAATAGTTGATGCTTTAACAGGGTTTGTATGCTTTTACTACAACTTTTTAATAGAATTTTTCTATTTAATATTCAAATAGCAGAAATTGTTGACGCCTTTTTCAATTGCAGGATTTCAATACTTTTCTGTATTTAAGTAAGGTGAAATATTCTATTAAAAAATTGTGGTAAAAAGATACGAACCCTTTTAAAATTGCACAGTGTATAATGTTAATGGTTTCTTAACGTTGAATTCAAAATCACCAGTCAACTATTTTAAGCAGTGACCACAATAATCATGTATACAGAGACCAGGCAAATCTCAAATACTATATCATGTATCGCATGCATGGGTGCAAGAAGTCCATCCAAGGCAAGAATGAAAATTTTCCTGTGTATTTGGAATAACCAAGGTAAATTGTCTAGAAGATTTTTGTCATCCATTACGGCTAAAAATTGATTTCTTAGAAGAAAAGAAAATGATTAAAAGTTCATGATAGTAAAACTGCTATTATTTAAGTATACACTCTTAAAACTGTGCCTCTGATTTAAGAAGTACATTCTGAATTTTTGTGCCTCTAAATATTAAGAGGCACATGGTGCCTTTAAAATTAAGGGGCACATAATGCCTTTGGGATTCAGAGGCACAGCAGCTTAAGTGCTTTTGAAATTAAGAGGCACAGCGTGCCTCTGAATTTATATATTCAAGTACCTCTTATTTAAAAATACATTTTATGCCATATATAATGGTGGCACATGCATATGCCACCATTATAAGAGGCACACAGACTGAAATTTAATTATATTTTATATTAAATTTATATATTTACAGTAAATTCTATCTACTGCAGAAAGATTTCCCAGCATGGCATATCCAAAGGCAGATTAAATTTTGTCTAAGGCAGAATACTATAATAGAAAATTTTCTCACCCCCAATTTATTGAAATAAATATTAAAATGTGTGTCCATGTGGCCTAAGTTAGTTCTATGGTTCAATAAAGAACCTTGTTAACATATCATTTTATTCTATACAAACAAAATACATAAAAGCTTTATTAAAAACAAATAAGACAAACATTAAAAACATGAAAAATGATGCAGGTGCCACTGAAGTAGGAGAACATCAATCAGTAATGTCGGCCGCCAGAGTTCTAGGGGAGCAAAAAAAGATGGTTTAAGAATAGTTTGCTACAAAATATAGTTTTTTCTCAATCACTGATAATAAGAAATACTCAATGACAATATGTGGCTAAGTCAGAGGTGGCAGATATTTATTACTTGGTGTTTTTTACCATCTTTTGAAAACTATAATCTTTTACCCAAAAAATGCATAGCTAAAAAAACATAATATTTGGGCCTCCATGCCAAATCAACTAACAAATTTCAATATTCAACCTGATGATATAAATGAGAATATATTTTTATTACATTAAGTTTTTATACCATTAATTATTTAAATTTTTAAAAATCATTCCCCTCCCCCCCCCCCCCTGAAATGCTCTCCAGGAAATTTAGGACTTAATACTTATTAATCATTTAGAGTTGAAATCCCCATTCCTCAGAACTGACAAATCCAATGAGAAGTGTCCTTTCACTCAACAGAACGTGCCCCTTTACTCAATATAAATGCCTTTTTCAGCAAATCCACACACTCAATATAGGTGCCCTTTTACTGGACAAAAATGCCCTTTTCAGCAAATCCACCCTGTCCTTTTTAAAATAAATGTGAACATTTGAATATAAATGTATATTAATATACACAATTATTCATAGAAACTTTTTGTACATCAAAATATGTGTACAAAATATAAAAAAGTTCGATGCAGGTTTTTTTCTTGGGGCCCATTTTGTGAAAAGTAAAGGTTATTTTTGTGAAAAATAACATTTTGTAACGAAAGTTGAAGTCCAGTTAATCAAATTCAAACCAGGCATTTATAAACAAAAACTTTTTTAAATCCTTTCGCTGAAGTTTTCCTCTCTGGTGAACTTGTTTGTTTACAAATTACACATTTTAAAACATCACAAAATAATAAATAAATAATAAATAGTAAGTTTTTATGAAATAGAACTTTGTGAAGGGTCCCATTCTATCAAATTGATTTTTGTGAAGGGGTCCATTTTATCAAATTAATTTTTGTGAAGGGGCCCATTTTATTAAATAAGATTTTTGTTGTCCCAAATTTTCCCTGGATCGACCCCTGAATAGATCCTTTTTAAAACTAAGAAAAGGCTATTTGTCGAAACATAAAATATAATAAATGAAAAAGAAATATTTTAATACTTAAATTTGTTATATCCAATATTATTGCACATTGCGAATAATGCAAGCTACACACTTTTTCTACCAGCATTTTGCATTATTGAAGATCAACTAATTAAAAACTTTCACAACTTGCATTTTATACTCACCAAAACAAACTACAGGATTTAGTATCAAGTTTAAAGAAAATTTTGTTTCATATAAAACAAAATTTTAAATATGAAATATATACAGTCGAACCCAGATTTAACGAATTGTTCAGGACTAGCAACTTTATTAGTTAAATCGAGATTATTCGTTAAATCAGGATAATCAAAAGAATTTATTTATACAATAGAATAAGTTTTAAAAAGGCTATAAATAAAAAGAACAATGCTCACTTTTACCTTAATAATGATGTTAAACATTTATTGCTTTAAGAAATACACTATATAAATAGTGATTCTTTTTTTATGTACTAATATAAATCACAAGCATCATAATTAAGACAAAATCTCATTTATTCAAATTTTATAGATATAAATTATTTTTTAGAAAATAAATATTTTAGAAATGTTTGTTTTCTTTGTTTAGATTTTGTATTCCAAACTTTTTTATCGTTTTTTTTTTTCAAATCTGTGAAAACAGTATCAACATCACCAGCTATCAAATACCCTTTCAAAATATCCAAACCAGGGATCTGTTTAGGAAAAAATTGGGTCCTTTAAAGTAGGGGTGCACAACCTTTTTAAGCGAAGGGCCACTTACAAAAATGATTGAGTTGTCGAGGGCCACCATCAGTAGAATTTTGTTTCGGAGAGGTGTGATGGGGGGGGGGGGGTATTGTATTTATACAGGGTGTAACTGAAATGCTTCAACAAACTTTGAGGGATGATAGTACTCATGAAGACGAACAAAAAATGCAATGGAACATGGGGTCGCAAATGACGTTTAACCCCTTCAGGGGCAGTGGTATGCTTATGAAAGCGCTTAATTTTAATTCCAAAACGCCATAATGGCACCAGAATTTTGCTAAAATCTTTTCCATTTAATATGTATGTGAAATATAGCCTTTTTCTTATTTACAAAAAAATTTTTTTATAAATTCCGGTGCCAGTAATTTATTTCAACATTTTAGTACTAAAAGTAGTTTGCCCCTAAAAGGATAAAAATAGAGAAAATGCGTCTGAAAATGGACTGGCACCGGAATTTACAAAAAAAATTGTTTGTAAATAAGAAAAAGGCTATATTTCACATAAATATTAAATGGAAAAGATTTTAGCAAAATTCTGGTGCCATTGTGGCGTTTTGGAATTAAAACTAAGTGGTTTTTTAGACATACCACTGTCCCTGAAAGGGTTAAATGTCATTTGCGACCCCGTGTTCTATTGCATTTTTTGTTCATCTTCATGAGTACTATCATCCCTCAAAGTTTGTTGAAGCATTTCAGTTACACCCTGTATAAGAGATATAGTTAAGGTTATTTTCAAAGAGTGAAAATACTCCTTGACTTTAATTGAAAGAGTAAATTTAGATTGCCAGTGCCAAAAAAAAATTCTGCTTGCATGAATGAAGGTGGGGAGACGAAGAAACATATATTATTCTAAATTGTACTTCTTAACATATTCAGTCATAAAATGTGGATATCAAGTAGGGGTGCACTACCTTTATAAGAGGAGGGCCAGTCACAAAAATGACTGGATTGTCGAGAGCCAACATCCGTAGGGTGGACAAATTTTTGTTTTGGGAAAGGATCGGCCTAAATTTAATAAAAATGCTAATTTTAAAAGGAGGGCTAGCTCCCTATACTCTACCACCTCCTTAGTCAGCATAACCCAATTCAGTTGGAAAGGATGGAAAAAACAATTTTTACACGCCCGTTCGGCGAAATTTGCGATTTATACGCATCCGATAGGCAAATTTCGCGATTTTTACGTGTCTGAACGGCAAAATTTATGATTTTTACGTGCCGGATCGGCCAAATTCGTAATTTTTAAGCACCTAATCGGCAAAATTTGCGATTTTTACGCACCTGATCAGCAAAATTTGTGATTTATACGCACCCGATCGGTAAAATTTACAATTTACACGCACATGATCGGCAAAATTCGCGATTTATACGCACCCAATCGGCAACATTTGCGATTTTTACGGGCCCGTTCGGCAAAATTCGCGATTTTTACGCATACGATCGGCGAAATTTGTGATTTACATGCACCTGATCGGCAAATTTCTCAGAATATATGCACTCTATCGGCAAAATTCGCGATGTTTATGGGCACGATCGGCAAAATTTACGATTTATACACGCCTGATCGGCAAAATTCGCGATTTATACGCACCCTGTCGGCAAAATTAGCGATTTTTATGGCTACAATCGGCAAAATTAGCAATTTTTATGGGTACGATCGACAAAATTCACGATTTTTACGCAGGCGATCGGCAAAATTTACGATTTATACGCATCCAATCGGCAAAATTTGCGATTTATACTCACCCGATCGGCAAAATTTGCGATTTTTACGCACCTGATGGGCGAAATCCGCGATTATTACTCGTCCGATCAGCGAAATTTGGAAAAATTCGCGATTTCTACGCACCCGATCGGCGAAATTCAAGATCTTTTCGCGTCCAATCGGCAAAATTGATCCGCGGGCCACAGGTTGTGCACCCCTACTTTAAAGGACCCTTCACAAATTTTTTTATTCCAGTACAGGATCCTTCACAAAATTATTTTTCCTAAAACAGGACCCTTCACAAAATTCTGTGTCTTAAAAATAGGTTTTTAACAACATTTTTCCCTTTTAAGCCGAACATTTGACAAATAATTCATTTAAAAGTAAAATCTGACCTGTCACTTTTACATATAATAAAGAAAATATATGTATTTTACATCCATGTATCTTTTTAAAAATGTATAAACAAGAACCTGGATATACCGATCATTTCAAATTCACAAAATTATGATTAGATTTTTCACAAATATAAAAAGCTGTTCACAATTTCACAAAAACAGGACCCTGGGAAAAGTGTCTGGACAGACCCCTGCAAACTGTTAACTGCTTCTTCAAATGTTGCATGCTTCATATCTATTTCATCTTCTACATCCAATCCAATACTACTGCTATTAATTACCTCGCTGTAATGTACATTTTCGAATGTAGATAGTCTTGCATCACAAGATACATATTCAGAAAGAATTTCCTACCGCTCAGTTACTGTTTCCTCATTTTCACTGATGTAATGTAGATTTTTCAGCACATTTTCTGACTGGAAACCTGCTTATGAAAAGCAATTACTGTTAGAGCGATTAGTAACCACGTTCCACGACTCTCAAATGCCATTCAAGAATGTTTAAAAAAAATTTCAGCTTTCTTCTGCGAGTTTTCTTTCATATTATCAAGAATTTTCTTGCAAAGAAGTTTTCAATATTGAACTTTAAATGATAGGATAATTCCCACATCAATGAGTTATAGCTCAGATGTATAATTTTCAGGGACAAAAACCACTTTAAGATTCAGAAAATAAAAATCTGTGGGATCATCAGAACATTATTAATCTATGAAAAAAAAAATCAATTTATTGAAAACCTTTTACGTTTTTCGATTTGGATATTATACTAGCATAGATTTCAAGAACGTCTAGAGCAAAGCACAGAAACTTTGTCAATGGACATTTTAGTGACCTCTACCACACTGTAATGATTCATTGGAGAAGGGGCTGAGCGTTTCTTCGAAGTTAGTCAAGGTCATTCAACAGTTCTACATTTCAAACACTACAGAGCAATCATACATGGACTGAAAGGGGAAAGTGGCAAGCCATCTTCTGGTCCCCGGTTAACAACAGAACCCTTATGTCTATGTGTCAGGAGAGCCTAGTTGACCCAGGACATAGCACAGACCCATGCTTCTGGCCACGGGGGAACACTGCCCCTGACAACCCAAATGACTTGTTGTCACGACATTAGTACCCATGCACTAAAGAATATTTACCACATTACTCTGGGTTCCCATGCTCGATTAATCAGAGGCTTCGGCTATGCTGTTCACCTACAAGAGTTACCCGTCTCTAGATCATAATTTCGAGTTTCTCGGACACACAATTGCTTTACCAACGCTTTCAAACATGAACAAATCTACAAAGATAATCACTAGCCCGTCAGCTATGGATGGAGCAATAGGGGCTGCTTGCAGGTGCGGGAGGCTGCGGTAACTTCCTCCCTGGACGCTTAGATATGTACCTGCTTAGACTGTAGGTTCCAGGATCAGACCACTTAGCCTACAAACTTCAGCACACCTTACCTCCCGGCCACTTAGTTCCTAAACGTTGAAGAATTCCAAACTGTGCCATGTGACTGGTACACCAAGGGGAATAATAGGCAGCACTAACAAGAAAGGAGGACCATGGATACCTTTCTCCCGACCGCTACAGAAGTGCCCCCGCTCGGTAGTTAGTAGCTTGAAAATTAGTTTCAAGAAACTCCTACTTATCCAAACGTCGGGCTCAGAAACCTCCAAAATATGCAGACACGCTAACTGGTTCTTGACCCAGGGTTCTGTCATTTGTCTAGACACCATCACTTTAACTGAAGAGCCTCCGACCCAGTTCTTCTTGGCTGATAGGTAAATGTGTCGGCTAATAGGGTAGAACTAAAGGTGAAAATAAGGAATTTTGCTTAGTAGCCACTGGGCGGTAGGTTGATTTTTTTTAGTAGCCAGTTAGTGGCGAGTGAGAATAATTTCTTTAGTGGCCAGTAAGTACATTTATGTCACTGAATATTTAATTAAAATATATATATATTATATAATGAATTCACAGTATAGTAATTTATGTACTAAATAAAAATATTTTAATTTATATTGCTTTGAATAAACTTGAGATTCTAATTTCCAATTTATTTTAAATTTTAAAATAAGTTACCAGCAAAGTTATACACAACATGCTTATATAGCTAGCTACATAAGTCTCACTAAGCTTAGATACTTGTGTAGCTAATTACATAAGTACCTTTTTTAAAAAATATATTTGTCTAGAATTAAGATCTGACAATAATAAAATAGGTATGTTTATACACTAAATAATAACTCACAACATGATATACATTACACATGCACAACCTGTGGCCCGCGGACCAAAAGTGGCGAATATCTTTAGAAATGAAGAAAATGTGTATTTTGTCAATTAGCCTGGAAAAAAATTGCAAATTTCGTCATTCGGGAGTGTAAAAATCATGAATTTCCATCATTTGGGAGCGTAAAAACAATGAATTTACGTCATTATCAGAAACGTAAAAATAGTGAATTTCCGTCATTATCAGAAACGTAAAGATCATGAATTTCCGTCACTATCAGAAGCGTAAAAATCATGATTTTCCATCATTTGGGAGCATAAAAAACATGAATTTTATCGATCATGTGCAGAAGATCACGAATTTTGTCGATCGGACGTGGAAAAATCTGCAATTTTGTCGATTGAACGAGGAAAAATCCTGAATTCGATTGATCGAACGCAGAAAATCAGAAATTTTGTCGATTAGGTGCGGAAAACTCCTGAATTTCATCAATCGGGTGCTGAAAAATCATACATTTTGGCAATCAAGCGTTAAAAAAAAAATCATAAATTTCGTCGAACGGACGCGAATAAATCATGAATTTCAGAGATTGAGTGCGGGAAAATGGCGAATTTTAGAGAAAAAAAGAAATCAGAAAATCCTGTATTTGGCCGGCTCTTTCCATATTTTTAATCAATAGTTTTTCAAGTTTAATTGATGAGTTGCGACTGGCGAGTGCTTATTTTCACCTTTAGGTAGAACAGGTCATCCCCCTACCAAAGCAGTAGTTATCCGCCATAGTACCAATACGTTGCTACGATAGGCACGAACTACCTTTTGGTCAACGGGCCGTCTCCCTTTTTCGACTGAACCTTGAGGGCGGCGCACAACTATTTCAGATGCAGAGGAATTGCAAGGATTGAATGGTCACGAGGGGGCTCAGACGGGAAACCCAATCACTCGTGCCATTGAACGGTCATACCTTGTCTATGTTCCACTGTCTGCCAGTACTGAGGAATGCTTCACACCGCCTCACGCACTGAACAAACGACACTATAGAGCCCCAAAGTGGTCCTTGCTCTTCAGGTTACGTCTTCGTCTCCGTCTCACCCTAGATAATCATAGATGTGGTCCTATCACATTAGCTAGCCTTTGCCACCCATGTCATATTCCCGACTTAGACTGTACACTGGAAATCGGCCTACGAGGTGTTTTCTCCGCTACGAGCCGTCTCTTGCTTGGCCGTTTTATCCCACTTTCTTCCAAGAACCGGGCTTGAGGGGGACGGTCCAGAAAACTGCGACCGCCGAGTTTAACAGTACCTCTTTCTTCGTGGGTCATCGCTAGGAGGTTGTAATTTGTCCACATACCAGTACCCGTCGAGCTAAACGCTACTATGTGCAATGCCAGGCACCTGATCATCTTTCACACCTAAGCAGTCGAGTCAGAACCACCCGGAGACTCTACCCGCAAACTGACTGAGGAATACGGGGGCAGCTATTTTTACAAAAAAGATAATGGAAAAAAGACTAGTGAAGAGGTAAAAAAAAAAAGCTTTGTAAGAAACATTGAGCATTTTTGAAAAATATTAGAACATTTCTTCAATTTTTCTTTTTTGACATCGAAAATTACTTGTTAACTCGAAGTACTTTTATTCCATTTTCGTCAGGACCATAAAAAAATTCGTTACATTGAGAAATTCATTAAATCGGGGCTCGACTGTATATATATGTATTTTTAATTTGAACATAATTGTAAGCTTGTCTGCTTTTTCATTCCCTAATCTGTTGTGCTGTTTAAAATGAACTGAACAAAACCAAAAAGATTTTTTCTAATGAAGCTATAAATAACTTATCTAAACCAAACCGCTTATCTTTCAATAGGTGTTCTAGGTAAACACTCTCCCTCTTAATTATTGGTTCTACATTTAAAAATTCAGCCTCAAACATAAAGATTGAATATATATATATATATATATATATATATATATATAACAAAATTTTTGTAAATAATAACCATTAAACCACATAAATAATCGACAGTAGTTAAACCAATAATTACAATACAAAAAAAAAAAATTCTACGAAAAAAGTCATTGCCAGAGAAGAAGTTCTTTATCTATAGAACAACACAGCCAATAACACTGGAAAGATTCATTTACACTTGTTTTGACTGAGAATAAAAATATCACACACATCGTTTTAATAAATTAAATATAAAAATATAAAAAATCATGCTATTCTGAAAATAAATGTTGGATATGTATCTTGATATTATCAAGATGTATATCCATTGATACATATCAATGAACCCTGAAAAACATACAGGAATAAATTATGGGATTATAAATTTGCTTACAAGTTTAACACATTTCTTATAAATTAGTAATTCTTTAGACACAAGTTAATTATGTTTTTTGTAAATGGCCTAAAGGGGAGAGATCTTCAAACTCATTTTTTCAATAATCCAAATTTTAACTCTAAGCACCAAGCAAAAACATAATATGCATGTATTTATGATACTAGAACTTAAACCATCATTTTAATAAAAAATCTTTTTTTTTTTTTTTTCCAAACATTTAAAGCATTATTGAAAAACGCTTCAAATAGTTCCATGCACATTCCAAATCATTGAAAATAGTAATTTTTTTCATATGATTAGTTTATATATGTCGTAGGCTAACCGCAAAATTCTGCTCTTTGCAAAAAGCCTAATTGGTGATTCATCTCCCTTTTCCCAATCAGCCATACACTTTTCAGGCTTATTGCACAGAGCCTTGACAGCGTTAGGCTAATTGGAATATGGTCATTATTTCTCAATCAGCCTGATGTATTTTACAAATATCGTGTTGTACCCGATCCAAATCTGAAAATTCCATTCGAAAGTAACCCAAAATATGACAACAAAAAACTCCATTGCACCGCAACCTGATCCAAAAAGGAGAAAATAATTTCCGCCGGTATGCAACCTGTTCTGAAACTAAAAATTCCATTTTGAAGTTAACCTGCAACCGACAAAAAAATCCATTTAACCATAACCACTATTTACTCGGTACATAAAAATTTATCTATAAAACATAGAAAAAGGTAAGAAAAAAATCCCATGCAAAACTAATGTAAATTAAAGTTTAGTTTTATATTTATATTAAATAAAAAAAAAAAGTTATTTTTAAAACTGTAAGAAAAGACTATGATTGTGGATAAAGAAAGCAGTGTATAAAAAAAGAAAAAACAATAAATGCAATTAAAAAAATTAATAATTAAATTTGTTATATGGCAAATTATGGTACAAAAACACTAATCATTCTACATATTTAAGAGATAGGGCATTTCTTTTATTGTTGTAAATTTGGACTGCCTCAGAAAAAATGTGTTAACTGCGAGCACTGATAAAATATCATTTTAGCTGTACATTATGAAACAATGTAAAGCCAATACCCTTTTTGGTACTTTCGTGTTCTAGCGGCCTCCACAAATACAATTATGCCAAGGTTCCAGTTCTAATTTCGCCAAGATCTCAGAAAAGCTTATATATGCATCAGGGTTGGGTTTCTTCCGGAAGAAATGGAAAAAACTGAAAGAAACGAAAAAAACTGGAAGAAACCAACAGAAAATAAAACAGATGTTCAAAATTAAAGTTTATTAACTATATAAAAGAGTTAAATTCAAAACCTAATTATATGGAATTTAAATTGGAAACTTTAATATTAAAATATTGTTTATGAAAATATAAGTTATTTTTTAATAACAAACTTCATGTTCAGCAGGTATTTACAGGATATGTTTTTTACAACTTTAGATGTAGGAGAGGGGGGGGGGTATTTTTTCATTGTTTATATCATTTCTGTAAAAAAAAAACTATCTACCAATTCTTTATTTATCATATAAAAATGCAGTATTTTAAAAACTATTGTGCAACACTTAAAATAAACAAATTTGGTACTTCTCTATTATCCCGTCAACCACTTTTCATAACAAAACACTATCACCAAACTGAAATGCCTAATAAACGGGAGAACATTGCCATTGGAATATCAAAATAAATAAATAAATAAAATATAAGAATTTAAGGACACAATTGTTATTTTAACTAATGAAATAATTAATAAATCAGTCAAACATAATGAAAAATACACGCAAATGTCGAATTAAAAACCGCTTGATGACATAACAAACACATATAATGCTTCTGACATCAAGTAAATAGGACTGCATTTTTGGCGTTTAATCTTAGTTTGGTGATAGTTTTTTGTTATGAAAAGTGGTCGATGGGATGATAGAGATGTACCACAAATTTGTAATTATGTATACTAGCATGCATATCTCAATGCTGATTTTAAAAGATAAATGTTCTAAAAATCAACTCTACGGGTATGCCAAAATTATTTTAAACTCTCCAAGTTGCACAGGACTTGAAAGATTTTTTTCATCTTTTGCAATCATCCATTCTAAGTTGAGAAATTGATTGCAGCATCCTACTGCTAAAATACTTTGGTTTTGTTATACCATGTTGCACTGTAATATGGAAAATGGAGATTTTAATGAAATCTTTCAATACAGCAATTATTCTATATTGGTTCCCTTAATAAAATGAATGTAAATTAAAAGCACTGTCTTTTATTTAAAGGAATTTCATACCACAGTAGGTAAATAATTCACATACTATTTACTACGGGTTACAAAAGTTTAAAAAAAAAAAAAAAAAATGTTACCTGTTTTGAATTGAATTAGTAATTGATTATGTATAAATTTATTTGGTACATTTCTGTTAGTAATAACACCATAGTTGTCGCCAAGTATAATAAGCACAATATGGAATTCAGGTGAAAAGATTCATTTGAAAAAAAAACATTGTTGGCATAAAATTGAGCAATTAAAAATATAACATTTGAAAATTACAGACTTTCACAAACTATTTTAATAAATCAATACAAATATTGACTTGAAATTAAAAAAAAATAATAAATATTATACGACAAAATAATAAAATAAAACTCAATTTAAACTCCAGGCATGGAATTGTAAATGTCTCTTAGCATTGCAGTAAACATTTCACTTTTTGAATGAAAACATTTATGTTTTTTTTTCTTAATAAAAAGCTTTTTTATGTATTCATAGTCCTGAAACAGTTTTATTGCAGTTTCTTCATCATCTGGTAACTGCCAAATGATAAAATCCATATCAGTGTCAACAATAAATATAAGTTACAACTTAATATTAAGTATTTTCTATTTGAAAAATAGCAAATTAAGATATTTTGCGAGGTTATGATTAAGTAATGATAGTTAAAAAGATTCACGTTCAATAAATAGCAAATCACAATGTTTGGCATGGTTTGCAATAAAAATCCTTTGCACTATCAGGGTTGAAATAAATAGCATATTAGCATGGTGTTAGTTTAACAGAAAAGTACCATTTATTTTATTCAGGTACACAATGATTAGAAAGCTTTAGACAGGTGTGTGATCTTGGCTAAAAAACTGATGTAATTATCAATTTATCATATATCAGTGTTTCCTCCAGACAGTTTCAGAAGAGTGCTGCACCCTGCCTGCCCTTTGGTTTACAAAATAGCACCCTTCTTGGCCTTCATAAAAAGAATTACCACCATTCTTGCCTCCTCTAGTAAAATAATTAGCACCCTTCTTGCCCTCGGTAAAAAAAGTGCCCTTTCTCCTTTTTTGCATTAAAAAATTTGCTTTTATAGTAAAAACTGACTAAATGTTGTCTTAAAAAGAGTGTTTTGACTTTGAAATATCAAAAGTGGCTTTAAAAACTAAATGAATACCTTTAACAATTAAAAAAAATGCCCTAAAAAATCCAAAAAGTTCCTTTAAGAATTAAAAAAGTGCCCTTTTCTCACCAGCAGCACCCTGCCCTTTTTAAACCTGGGGGAAACTCTGATATATAGTTAAATTTTTATAGATCTCATTAAATTTTCTTAAAGTTATCTATATATCTATTAGAAAAATGCATTTATTTTTATTGTATCTTACAAAGTTGCAACTTATATGGTAAATTTCAAAAGAGAAATAGTTTCTTCCACTTTGGAAGAAACTTGCCAACCCTGATATGCATCATATATACACATATTATTCCAAACACCCATATACGTCATTATATACTACATATTATTTATGTCTTATATGTCATATATATACTACATACTTATATGTCATACATATACTACATCATATATGACTTATGCACTTTTAGGGGCTGGAAAAACTACTTTTTTATTGTAGCGAACTACAACTACAAAAGTAGCGACTACAAACTATTTTTCAAAAGTAGTCACTACTTCTCTACTTTTAGATTTTGTTAAAGGATTCGGTATTTTTCGGTTAGCCGGGCGCCAGTGAAATGTATATATCTATATATACATATCTATGTATACATACACACATATATGTATGTGTATATATATATGTATATATACATACATGCATATATAAATGTGTGTATGTATAGATATATGTATATATATGTATACATAGATATATAAATTTCACTGGCGCCCGGCTAACCGAAAAGTACCAAGGATTCAATTTACACTCAAAAATGAAGACACAGATTAAATGATACAGTGACCCTTGGTTATATCACGTCTACCGGGATATAATTTTTAAAATGCAACATAACTGAGGACATTAAAAAATTAAGAAAGATAACATACAAGAAAATGTTTTCTGTTTGTCTTCTAAATGTTACTGTATATACACATTACAAATTTCGTAGAAAAATTGAGTGGTATATTATAATCTAGAAAATTGCAGAAAAACACCTCTAAATACAAATAATAAATAAATATGTAAATAAAGCAATTCCGAAAAGTATGATACCTGGAGGTTAAGACCTATTAACAAGTAAATAATCAAATGTTGAGAGGTAGAAAATTAGTTCCTTTGATGAGTTAGTACTTGATTTTAGCAGCAAGTGTCAATGGGGAAAATCTCTAACTTCATGTGATGCGTTGCTATACAGTGCAGGATTCTTTGGAACTAAAATAATTTGAATTTGAAAAATTCTGTAATATTGGACTTACTGAGACAAGAAACAACATTACACAATGATAAAAAATAACATAAATAACATTTTTGAAATGGTACTCAAAACAGTTTGTAATTTTTTGTTGTTTTTAAATACCTTTGAAGTTCAATAAATTTGTGAAAGTGTAGGGATTTCCTCAGATTACACTAAATAACAAAAACTGAAATCAGAATAATCTGTGTATGAAAAAACAAAATAGTAACTGACATTTCTTGAGGAGGAAGTTGGGAGGGAAGAAAAATTTGACCAACTTACAAATTGTTACAACATGCTATAACAGAGCTAAGAAACTACAGAAATCATTCCCTAAATTTACATACATCGAAATAAAATTAAAAATACTACAAGACACAAATCCTCGTTACTTTCTTACTTAAATCGTGTGCTTTTGAGCATTTGTTGACACAGTTAACTTAACGCCACTAAAAATGAAAAATAAAACATTTACCTCTAACTGCAACTAGCGAAAAATCCTAGTTCTGGAACAAAATGTATACTCCTTCTGTAAGAGCGATTTACAATTTGATGTGTATAAAACACAAGAAATCCATAAATTTTCCAATTTTGATTTTTTTTTATATAAATTTTGGAGGATGTACCTCAATTTTAAGTTAACCAGAAAATGTTCAGACAAAACAATTGGAGAAAAATGTGTGAGATATTAAGCAAAACATATGTGGCGGTTATATTTTATGAATAAAATTTTTCTTTCTATTACTTAATATAAATTTCTGGATTGTTTATCTTTTTGTTCCCCTTTATAATTGTCTTTAAAAAAAAAAAAAAAAAAAAATGTAAAAAATTATATAATATTGCAGATTCTGCATATATTTTTTTTAATTCTTTTAAATTTTATCAGAAAAATTAATTTTGCTATTTTAAATTTCATCCGTTCTTATACTGCCTAAAATCAGTTTTTTTTTTCCTGCAACATAAAATATATATATATAAAGGAGAATTGCATGATTAGAATATTCATTATTCTATTCCCTTTTTTTTTATTAACTTGAATTAAGCCTTTAATAAAAAGTAATCCAGATATATGAATAAAAAATTTCTCTCAAAAAATAATTGATACTTTTCAGTTAGCCAGGTGCCAGTGAAATAAATAAATAAATAAATAAATATATATATATATATATATATATATATACATACATACATATGTGTATGTATGTGTGTGTGTATATATATATATATGTGTGTGCATATATATATATATATATTATGTGTGCGGCTGGTATATGTAGGGGAGACTGGTACACAGTGGACGACTTTTTCAGTTAAAATTTTTTTCTCTTTAATGGACAAACCGATCTGCATAAAAATATTTTTGAATATTCCTTAAACCGTTATACATTCATCATAATTTTTTATAACATAATTTTCAATACATTTTTCAAAAAAAAGAATTATATGCACCTGTAAAGTGGACCAGTGTGCCCCACTTCTGGGACACACTGGTCCACCCACCGGGGCACAGTGGACCGCTATTAGGTATTATCTGAAATACAATATAAATCTATTTTTCATTAATCTAATTCTTTTTTATATTCCCTTTACCCGCAAAATAACATAGTAATATAAATTTACAAGTAACATTTTGAAACAAAAACAAAAAATTAATTATATTTTGAAAATAATAACACATTAATACAGGAACAATTGTAATTTAGTTGAAGTTATTACTTAAGTACAAAACAATCAGCGCACATTAAAATTTGCAAATGAAATTCCAAAATACTTATGAGTAAGATTGAGCCTGGAATTTTCCTGAAATACTTTTAGGTCTGGGAGGAATATTATGAAATCATTGACAATTGACATCAAGAATAGATTCATCTACAGTTTCAGGAAAAATAAACTGATTTCCATTCAATTTGCGTCTCATGAATCTTACATGAATAGAATTGTCACCAATTAGACTACAGTTATATTTATCAAAGGCGGTAAATACAAAACAAAATATTTCTATGTTAAATAAATTGTTTACTTTATTTTACAGTTAAATAACTACTTTTAAACAATATTTCTTTATAGAAAATAAGCAATTATAAAATATTTTGCATTACAGGAGCAGAGTGGATTGTGGACCGCTGTGCCTCAGAAGTGGGTGGTCCACTGTGTCCCATTTTGAAGTTCAATAGATAATCATATTAATATTGTTTATAGCTTTCTTTTAAACATATTAACTTTAAAGTTAAATAAAAACAAGTATCTTAGCTTTGCAAAAAAGCTGTTTTATCTGATTTATCTACAACCTTTAATTACTAAAAAAATTAAAATATGATGATGAAAAATTTTACTTTTAGAAGCTCAAAACTACCAATCAGGATAAAATAGTTCAATCTGAGCTAAACATATTTTTTGAAGGCTATAAATAATTAGTGCAGAGTTGTTATCTATTACGATAGAAGAGAAGCTTTAAAAAAATTTAAATAAATAAAATATTAGGGGGTGGTCCACTGTGCCCATAGGTTCAGTGTCAGGGGTCGATGCAGGGATTTTTTCTTGGGGCCCATTTTGTGAAAAGTAAAGGTTATTTTTGTGAAATTAATTATATTTTTGTGAAAAATAACATTTTGTAATGAAAGTTGAAATCCAGTTAATCAAATTCGAACCAAGCATTTATAAACAAAAACTTCTTTTAAATCCTTTTGCTGAAGTTTTCCTCTCTGGTGAACTTGTTTGTTTACAAATTACACATTTTAAAACATCACAAAATAATAAATTGTAAGTTTTTATGGAATAGAATTTTGCAAAAAGGCCTATTTTAGTAAAAGGAATTTTGTGAAGGTACCCATTTTATCAAATCGATTTTTGTGAAGGGGCCCATTTTATTAAATTGATTTTTGTGAAGGGGCCCTAAATAGGCCCCAAATTTTGCCTGGATCGACCCCTGAGTGTGTACCGGTCTTTCCTATATATATATATATATATTTCACTGGTGCCCGGCTAGCCGAAAAGTACCAAATAATTATTTATATAGTATATAGGATCATTTCAATAATTTAATCAGAATTCATGCATCAGTCGTTTAACTTTGATTGTTCAATTTACTTGAATAACTTACTGAAGTTACTTCATAGTACATATACATAGTAATAAATACATAATTAAAATCTTATCTGCTGAATCACAAGTTTGGCAGAATTAGAAAAAGTTTTCTACATTTTTTAGTAACATTTAAAATATCTTAGAATCGTTGAAAACTGTAATAGATACTGTACATATCGCACTGACTTTCAACACAAGAAATAACTTATCTTTTTTTAACACTTTTCATTTTCTTATGATTCAGCAATTAAATTTTTAATTATGTATTTATCACAGATTTTTTTCAAGCAAATCGACTGATTTAAACTGAGAGAGTTCTAATGAGCTTTTAATTAAATAGGCAAAAAGGAAAAATTTGGAAATAAAAAAACTTATGAACATCCAAATAACACGGCAATTAATTATGTTAAAAGAAAGATAAATTTTTAAAGAGTTAAATAAAACTGACGACGGCAGGAAATATCAATAATTTCAAAAAAAAATTGAAAATAGAGGTACATTAGAAGGTCACGCTAAGAAGCATGCAGAATCGGCAACTAAAAAAAGTTTAAGAGTTAATGCAATGAAAAGATCATTTAAATTTAAAAAATCATAGACTCGAAAGGAGTTATAGGCAAAAAATAAATATTAATTAAAATGAAATATTAGAAAATTCCATAAAGTTGAGAAAAAATAATTTAAAAATAAAAATTTTCAAGATTGTCTTAACATGGTAACTTAACTTTTGAAAAACGTAAACAGTACTTTGTTAATAAAATTTCTATTAAATTGAAATGTTACTTAAGTTGCAGATACAGAGAAAATATTACTTTACAAAAAATAACCATAGTATTTGAACAGTTAAAATCATAAATACCTTTTTCTGAGATTCTTTACTTCACAAACAAACACACGGCCATTGTATATCGTAGCGTCTGTCTGCATCTTGTCTTGTCTTTCGTTTCCGCGCATGCGCTCGTTGTTTGCTTGCAGTGAGTCCACTCGACCAGCGAAGAAGCTCTTCGCAAATTGCAACAGCTTCATCGCAAACTTGCGTTGTAAGGGGCGGGCTGGATTTTGTTCCTTCAAACTTGCATCAGTTTCGCTGCGAATGTGTCATGGCAAATTTGTCATGGCAAGATAATATCAAGAAAAAATCAAACTTGCTGCAAATGTGCATGCTATCTGGGCTAGTGCATCTTCGATTTTTTTTAAGATTTTAGATATGCTGTCATTAACCAGTAACTCAACTTTAAATTCGACCACGAGCATTTGAAGGTCGCATTTCCTATACTCCGCTAATGCCGTTATAAACTATAATCCATGCATGGAAATTTGCGTTAGAAAAATTGTATTATATTTCAGTGTGTTGTTATATGTTTAAAGGATAAAATTATATTTATTTATTTATTGTACTATTGCAAATTTTGTATAGTTGTTAATTTGGTGCTTAATATATTTTGGCGGAAAATATGGCAGATATGGCAGTATATTTCTAGAGAAATATACTAAAAACATTTTGCTTTTATTAGCAGAGGAATTTGAGACCAGCATGTCGAAAACAGATAAAAAATATCTGTAATTCAGGCTATTGTAGAAGCATCGGATTATGATAAGGTTTTTGCTAAAACACGCATGGAAGGTATTTTTAAGCAGGAGGAAGAACGAAAAGAGCAGGAAAAACAAATTGAATTAGAGCGTAAAGAGAAAGAAAGGCAAATAGAATTAGACCGTATAGAACTGGAAAAGAAAAAAAAAAAGCTTAGAAAAATTGAATTAGATAAACTGGTAAAAAACAGCAGTTCGAATTTAAAAAATTGCGGATTCAAAATTCTGCGGATACTGTTAGTATCTCGTCTAATGAATCCAATTCAGATTTGCATAAGAATCATAAACTAAATTTAAAAGACTTAGTTTGATTAAAAATTAAGAGATATTACTCTTTTCTTTATGATTTTTGAAAAACAAGCTGAGAAAGCAAAAATTTCTGAGGATGATTTAGTTAGCGAGTTAATTCCACTATTGACGACGGATATTGCGGAAATTATTGTAAAGCAACCAGCAGAAAAGTGCGGTGACTTTCAGCAGAAAAAAAATATTGTTAGATCGGTTTATGTTGGGAACTGGAGCATTAAAACAAAAATTTTTAAATCATCAAAGAAAATCTGAAGCATTATGGGTAGATTTAGTATATGAATTAAGGTGTTATCTGGTTAATTGGTTGGAATCAATAGAAGTGAAGGATTTCTAATCTTTAAAAGAACTTATGCTCGCGGAGCAATTAAAAAAACCAGTCCCTTTTGATATAAAGGAAAAATTTATGGACGAATGGGGTGAAATGAAGGTAGCTTTAAAGCCCTCGGATAAATGTGATAAATATGATAATGTTCGGAATAATTTTAGGAAGTCGGAAAAAAACTTTTCAAGAAATTTAGAAGGGTCATTTAAAATCCTAAAACGAAGAACGAATTAAAATTTAAATCGGAGTTTAAAAATAAAAAGAAGAATTTTAAAAATGATCAATTTAAGAAAGACCAAGATTCCGAGAAAAAGAGACAAATTCATTGCTATTTTTGTCTTCAGCGTGGTCACATAAAAACGAATTGTGCTGACTGGTTTAAAAAGAAAAACTTGAATAACATAGTTAATCATTTAGGTGAAGATATTAGTTTAGGAGATTGTTTTAAAACATATCTTAAAAAAGCATTAATAAATTGTATAGAGAGAAGCTATTTGAGAGATACTTGTGCAAGAATTGATTTATGTGATAGGAATTGGATTAAAACAGGGGATATAATTTGAAAAACTAATTGGGCTCAGCAACCCTTAGATAATGAGCGTAAGTGTTTACCATTAGCTTGGGTGACCATAGAAGGAGACTTTGGGTGCATCACCACTAAAGCGGATTTTAAACCAGCTGAGTTAGAGCAAGGCTATTATTTTTAGGTAATATGACAGCTGAGTTTATTGCGAAAAATCGTGAAAATACGGTTCCGATAAATATGGTAATTACACGAAGTAGGAATACGGCTTTGAGAAAAATAGCGGAAAAACAGGGCGGAGAAAAGAAAGTTTCGGTTTCTGAGAGAGTACAGGGAGGAGAACAATTTGAGCGAACGAAGGAAAGTATGGAGGATGTGTGTCAAAATGAAGATCTTGCAGTATTACCGGAATGGGAAATAACAGACGATGTAGGATTGAATAAAATTACGGCGAAAGATTTCAGTTTAGCAACAGAACTTTAAAAACGTTATGGGAAAATGCGAATAGTTTGGGAGAAAAATAATTTAAAGTAATGGGAAATAAACTAGTGAGAGTTTCGTGATCGAATAGCGGAGATAAGAAATAAAATTGTGTGTATTTTTAGTGTTTAGAAATAAAATAATAATGATGTGTCATGAGGAAGTTGCAAGACATTTAGGAGCTGAAAAAAACGAAAGATAGGGTAATTAAATACTTTGACCAAATTAAATACTTTGACCAAATTATTACAAGGAAATCGAAGACTTTGTAAGGGCACGTGTGATCCTTGTCAAAAGGTCGGGAAGAATAGAGATAAAAAGAAAGCGCCTTTTAAACTTGTGTCAATAATTTCGGAAATTTTCTCTAGGATAAACATTGGGTGTAGGTCCCTCCAGTTTAAGTGAAAAAAATAACAGATATTTGATTTCTTTTATCTCTGTTGCATCTAAATAGCCGGATGCTATACGTCTAAAAGTTCTGCGTCAGAAATTGGGGGGGGGGGGGTGTATTATAAATATTTTCTAGAACTGGTTATCCTAAAGAAGTGCAATGTGATTTGGAAAAATCTTTTACAAGTGAGTTGACATCGGAATTTTTTGATAGATTCGATATAAAGGTTGTGCATAGCTCAGTTTGTCATCCGGAATCGAATAGCGTTGAAAGTATGTACGGCAGCTTAAAAAAGTGATAAAAACTTTGTGCTTGGAGTCAGGAAAAGATTGGGAGGCAGTCTTGCCGATGGCTTTGTTTGCTCTACGGCCTGTGACTCATGAGAGCAGAAAATTTAGCCATTGCCGAGTTAATTCATGGCAAAAATTTGCGTATGCCAAATACTCTTGTATGCGAAAATTTGATAGATAAGGAAAATGTAGATCAAAATGTTGTAGATTAGATTTTAAACGTAATAAATTAAAATATGGTCAAGATTTGGCGGGTAAAAAATTAAAGATTGTCAGAAAAGCGAAAACAGTGGTATGATAGGAATGTGGTGTATAGAAAATTCAATGTGGAAGATAAAGTTCTAGTTTTGGGTACGTCGAAGCTAAATAAAAGGGCAGTTAATTGGATAGGACCGGGAACTATTAATGGAATAATTTCTCAAACAAATTTACTATCGATATTCTGGAGAAGCAAAATAAATCTACCATTTATCATGTGAATTTAATTAAACCATAGCAGACCTGAATTCGTAAATTTACTGATTGATGCGGAGAGTGAGGTGACAGAAGAGATTGTGATACCTTATTCAATTGTGGATCCCACTCAATTAGATTTTTAGGAATTGGTGAAAGGGAGTCAGTTGGAAAAACGTGTGTCAACAGAGCAGATATGATATTTTCAAACAATGATTGAGCGTCACTGGAAAGTATTTTCTATGGTACCTGGGAGTACCTCGTTGGTTGAGATGGAGAGATAGACATAGTTTTAACGGATAATATACCGGTCAGATCAAAACCTTATCATATGTCGCCAAGACAAATGGAGATACTGCGTGAAGAGATACGCAGGCTTTTAGATTTGGGGGGTGATAGAAGTTGGGCAATCAGATTACGCTTCGTCTATGAGATAGCTTTTTATTTTTTGCATTGGGAGCTACCTAAAATATATAGTATTTGTATCTTAAAAATTCAGTTAATTTTTAAGATACAACAGACTTACACCTCTTTCCCGTACCATTTAAAATGTTATTTTATCAGTGAAGATAGGAACTATATTCAAATAACGATGGCGTTCTTTTCAACAAAAATATGCTTATAATTCTGAAAAAAAAAAAAAAAATCATTCTAAATAAAGCATTACACAGGTAGAAATCGTGTTGTTTCAAATCCTAGAAATATAAATAAAAGCAGCAATTAACAAAGCATTCTCAAAGTGCTTTCTTTAAACCCCAATACATAATAGAGATCTTCTAATTATGCTTCTGTAAATATTTTTCAGGACTCACTAATATTGCTGCAAGCATCGATTATCTTTTGCCTAAAGGTCAGCTGCGTAATATATTATCATCCGTGTTTCCTCTTTCTTGCAGTATATCACAGATTTAAATTTCTAATTTGTTACATGATCCCAATACATAAAAAGGAATTTTCAATTAAGAATAACTCATTCAATTTTTAAGATAGACATGCAGGATTTTATAATGATGTTGTTGCAACAAAAATAAAGAAAAATTCCAAACAGTCATTTTTTTCTTGGAAAATTGCACAAAAATTTGAAAAATGTAAGTCTTTGAAAATTATTGGAAGAACTATTTCATTATTTTAACCCTTTTTTGTACCTCATTTTAAACGCTTTTTCAATTTATATCGCTATACTTATCTCCAATGTATAAAATTAAAGTGCATTTCAATCTTCTTAGGATGTCCTATAAAAGGACCCGAGAAAGTATCAGAAAATTTCACGTTGGTGAACAAAGTAATTATTTATTTATTTATTTATTTTGTGATCAATAATGTGAATCGAATTGTTATTTTAAACTTTAGGAATGCGTATTATGATCAACCGCAAAATGATTCTTAAATTCGTGAGCTACACGTGACAAAAATTGGTAATTTTGCACGTACAGCTATATCGTCGGAAAGGTATTTAAAAGATCAGTTCTGTTTTATTCGAAACAGGAATAAGCTATAACAGAATGAATAACACATGAGATAATCTTCTCAAATCGCTAACAGAGAAGCCGCCGACATTTTATTTATTGGAAAGCAGTTTACACCTTACGTCGACTTCGTTTGATAATGTGACGACTCGATGAGTCATAGAGAATCATAGATGTCAAGATGAAGAACTACCGTGGTAACACAAGTACATATATCACCAAGTGTCCTCAGTGGCGGAAATTAATGCCTGCTGGATATTTAGAAATTTATGAATCAAATTCTTATTGTCGGAATGTAAGTCGGAGCTTGAAATGTTGCGCTGTTTTATGTTCTCCCTAACAAAAGCTGTGGTTACAAACGTGATTAGATTTGATGATAGAAACTGTTTCTATTTTATTTATATTCTATATATTCATCTGTAAATACAAATTGGCAAACATTGTTTACTGAAGTGCCAAAGAATTGAACAATGTTTCTTTTATTTTCTTGTATAAATGTAGTAAATGTTGAATTGGTGTGCGGTAGAAAAGGCAGCGGTAAAAATAGTAACAAGTAAAAATTGCAACAGTGAAAATGACAATCATAAAGCAGAGTCACATTACCTGATCAACCGCGCCTCGTCTACTAAAACATTTATGACACTGTTCAAAAATGAAACTTAAATTTTTTTAATTGTTGTTTAGGTTTATTTAGGTTTAAGATTTTAACTGTTTCTCTAAGGGCGAGTGTATAGATGCCCTTTTCTTTAGACGTTTCTTAGACGTTCTCTCTAGTTATCTTGAAATATAGTCATTTTCTTCTTGGTGACGATTTTGTAAAACTACTTTATTCAGCTAAATTATAAACAAATGAATACACTGTAGAAAAAAAACGGAAGAAAAAACTGCAAAAAAATCTATCAATATTTCACCTAGCATTCAAACACAGCACTTTCGTTTATTTACAGCGATAACAGCTGCATAGAAAGCGACATCTATTGGCGTTGTTGACAATATCTCTCAAATGAGGGGGAAAAATACAGACAGGGCAATGGCAGAAGTGACGCTTGGAGGCTGTGTATGAGAAATGGCCGCCACTACATGCGAGCTATAATGCAGCGTTAATCTGCAGCAACTCGTTTAATGCTTTTGTCCATTATCTATTTATTTTAACGCTTAATTTTAAAGTTTTTATGTGAACAGATTTTTTCACTATTATTTTATTTTAAGTTGCTTGAACTCATAAGTGTTTTTTTTTTCTCCTTGCGTTAATTTTTTAATCGGACCTGATATTTATGAAATTAAATGTAGAATTAAAAAAATCTTAGCATAAACAAGTTTTTTATCAATATAAAGTTCCCATAAAGCTGCGTGCAATAAGGTCTTGTTATTAATTATTTATGTATATAATATTTTAAATATCAGAAAGTTTTGTATATCCGTGTGGAGGGTTGGGGGGGGGGGAGAATAATGGCTACATTGAATAAACAAATATATTTAAATAGATTTTTAAAAAAACCTAAATTTGTTGGAGAATATATATATATATATATATATATATATAATATAACGCTAAGCGTTTTCTTTCGACAATCCGTGAGAACAAACTACTGCATCAATTTATATCATTCCTTTTTTTTAATTAAAGATATTTGGACACAGATTTGTTATCGTGCATTCGTTTGCTCGAAATTTAATTAATTAGCCGTAATTTTCAGTTAAACTTTTACTTCTGCTAATAACGTCATAAAATCAACAATTGGATAACGCCCACTGTTGCGAGGACAAAGTTTATTCTCTGAACTCTGTGGTTGCGAGGATAAAAGAGAAATAATAAATATTAAAAGCACGTGGCTTTTAGGCCGAATTTTTTTATTTGCAAGTTAAATTTCGGTAAAAATATTTATCCGCATGTTTTATAACTGAATAAAAATTCATATTTATTATGACGTCACGGGAATATTGTCCATTAGGTTTATTTTATCATTATGCATTATAACTTTGTTGATGCCATTTTTTCATTACGATTGAATACAAAATATATTTTTATTTGTATACATGCTATTTAAGCATTAAAGTAACGTATATAAAGTACGTGAGAAAAGTTTGCGCCGCTGAAAATGACGTTATGCTTAGCTTGAAATGCACTTTAACATTGATAAAACTAAAGAGAAAATTGTATATGATTGTGTCAACATGAAGTAATTTTAGTTGATTTTTCCATTCTTATTTATAAAGATTAGAATTGGAGCCGTCATTGATTGCTTCATCTTGATTGCATACCTTGATTACATGTTACCGGTTACTTTTTTTTATTTAGGTTAGAAGGTTTCCTTTTTCAATAAAAAAAAATCACAATGGTAAAGGATTTCAGGAAATTTAAAATTATTAAAAATAGTGTTATGGTATCAAAAAAAAAAAACTTGAAATAATGATTGTATTTTTAGCTAGAATAAACAATCTAAGACTAATATTTCATAGGAATTATTTTGGTAGGTTTATTATAAGTTCATTTAACAGCTCCTTATTAGCGCAAAGTCCTATTTCTTTCACTGTGAATTTCTCTTTCGATGTCAAAAAATGGTTTTCTACTTTTGGAA
This sequence comes from Maratus michaelseni, assembly GCA_963931845.1. Lineage (NCBI taxonomy): Eukaryota > Metazoa > Arthropoda > Arachnida > Araneae > Salticidae > Maratus > Maratus michaelseni. The sequence goes on from OZ007596.1 coordinate 193,137,263, forward strand.
GCCAGCCAAAATACAGTGGCAATTTTTAGAAATGTACAATGCTTGTGACAACAAACGGCGCTATCGCTCTAGCTTTCATCGCGTTTATATCACTTCTAAATACTACAAATTTCTGTATTTTACTACATTTTACTATATTTTACAATTTTAATTCTAACATTATTAATTAGAAAAAAATAGCTTTCGATTGAAATTTATTTGAAAACTGCCGCTTAATTTAACGACTTTTTAAATAATTTTCAAATATGAATTTTTTTTTTAATTCTACCATATCAATGACCACCAGTTTGCTTCAATAATGTAAAACAGCCTCTGGGAAAGTTGCCACAATTGAAAATGGATTTCCTTAACCATCATAAAAAGTGAATAATAATAATAATAATAATAAAAACAGTGATAAATCATAAGATCAGATTATCCACAAGCGAGAGCATTTTGGCGCTAAACGAAAATCTGTCAAAAAAAAAAAGTATTTTTAGTTTTTGTTGAACATAAAATTGATATGTTGAATTCGCTGATGTATATGTTCCATCAGATATCAGAATATGCTAGGAATTGTATTTTTTAAATTTCTTTAAAGATCCATTTGCCAACTGTAAAGGAGGGAAAATATCCCTGACTGTGATGGAAAAGGGATAATCATCCTGATTCTGTAAAGGAACCGAAGAAACCATACAAATAAATTACACTTAAAAACATTAAAAATCTCCCTAATCTGCAGATTCATTTATTAATGTAAAAAAAAATCCTTCATCTTTACATAAAAATTCATTATCTTAAAACAATGGATGCGTTTTAAAAAATATGGATTTGAAACGAGCAGTGATTAAAGATGACATTTTAAAACTTTTAATTTAAACATTTAAAAACTTTTTTAACGTCGAATTTCGACGGTGCCTTTGGGCAGATATAATGCACATGCGCGTAGGAGCTCATTCGGTTGCACTATCACAGGGAGGGGGGGGATGTGTGCTTTATTTACTATGTTCTTTTATTTACTGAATGTGCGATGAACTTAGGAATATACTATTTGATACTTCATAGGTCCATGAATTTTTTTTTCTTTCCGTGGAGAATATGGCAGTAATGTCAAAAACTGATTTGCATTACACAGTTGTTTACGTATTGTTTATTTGGAGTTTGCATCGGAAATAGTACTGTATTTGACTAGGGAAAAAACTTTTTTAAAAAATTGAAAGACTGTTCCATACGCACCCCTTCTTAAATAATAAAGAAGCTTATTTTACTGATATTGTTATAGTATTTTTTTCCGTCAAGTTTTGACGGGTTCCATCTAGTATATGATTTAAATTAGTAGGTATTTTCAGATACAAACAAACGGATAAACAAAGTCCTGTAAGAAAATACTGAATAATTAATTAAAAGCTAGATAAAGTCAAATCTTCCTTTGTTATGATTTATTGAAAAAACATTTTATACTATAGGCAAATGACTCAAATTTTTGTCGGTGATATACTTGACGAAAAATCGAAATTTGTACCTTACACATGTATAATAGAATCGATTGTTTAATAATGATATTAAAACAATGATATAGGTAAACAAAAAGATAATACTTAGTACTCAAAGTCTTTAAAATATGTCTCAGGTTAAAATAAGAAGAAAAAAAAGAAACAATGCACGGAGAGGGAAGAGGGGGGGGGGGGGGGATAAAAATATCAACAACAAATTCTAAAAGTTTTACAGTTACGCTGTTAAAATTGCTGTAAAATCAACAAATCTGCTGTAAAATAAAAAACTGAACTGCTGTAAAATTAACTGCAAAAAATGCTCTAAATTTACAAAAGTGCTGTTTATCCATGAAAAACAAAACTGCTGTAAATGTACAGCAAAATGCGCTGGCACCCATATTGCCAGCATTTTTTGCTGTAAAAATACTGCGATTTTTTTTTTTTTTACAGTGTAAAATTAATTTTCGAATATTAATTGCTTTCATTTATGTTATGAGATGGCAACAGAAATGGGATTTGAGACTGAAAGGGAATCATTGTGCGTATTTTTTTCAACATCAAACACTTTTTCATCTCGAAAACGTGTGAATCATGTAAGAGCTGTGTCCAATTTGTTATTTCTTTGACTGATTGAGATTTAATCTTTTATATTAGTTTTTAATTAAAAAAAGAAGAAGAAGAACCTTATATTTTTGTTTTGAGTATTTTAAGTGGGTTCTTGAAAGTATATTTTTTTCGCTCAACAACGCGAAACTTTCAGACACATTTACAGACACATTTTTAACCGTAAATGCCGAACACTTGAAAACATAATTATTAAAGTGATTTGTAATCCAGCATTTTTTTTTTGTTTATTTTTCGATAAATGAATGATATATCGAGCCATAAGTAACTGTTGTCTCTCAACAGCAGTTCTTTCTTTTTTCTTTCTTTTATCCCCCTTTCCTCCTTACATTCGGAAATTTGGTTCAAAATGCCAACCTTAATAGTGTTTTTTCTATAAAAGTTCCTCAGCTTTCACCGAAAAGTGACAAAACTGTTTGATTACATAGTTTTTGAATAAAAGCACCTGCCAATTTCATGTGATTTTGCCAACAAAAATAAATTCAGAAATGTGGTCAGAAAGTAAGTCAGTCAGAATTTCAGAACAACCTTAAAACGTAACTTTATGGGTGTATGTACGTAATTTGAATTATTGCTCTTTCCTCTTAAGATATACATATAGGATCTCTGAAGAAAATATAATATTGAACACGACGCCGCATTATGTATTTTTTTAAGTATCTTCTCGTATCATTTTCTGAACGTGCCATATAAATTTTGAATACATCGTATCAAGACCACATACCCAGAAAGGGGGTGCGTGTCTCCCTCCGAAATTAAATCAGTCAAGCAAAGCTTTTGTCTGCTGATAAAAAAAAATTATTATTAATTAATGATTTTGTGAATCGACAGATTTTTTTCTTTCTGTTTACAATTTACTTTTATCTTCACCTATATAGCCAGTGTTATCAAATATGTAAGCTGTTTTCGCTTTCTGGGGAAAATAAATCAATTTAAATTTCACTTGCTAGCATTTTTTATATTGTTAAAATTTTAAAAATGAAAATTGTATTGCCAAAAATAAATTTTTAAAACAGATTTTAAGTTGAGAGAAATTTACTTGACTGAAACAGTAATGTTAGAGTCGGTAAGCTGGAATGTGAATGAAGCATTTATTCGAAATTGGTGCAAATAAAGTACTAAAAATATGTCCAGAGCAAAACAAATAAAATCATGGGAGCATTTTATTTTCTTAAGTTTGAGAAACATTTTCAATTTGCAGAGTAGAATTTTAAATTTAAAACAATAACATCAGAATCGGTTACATTAAATACTTTTTTCGAAATCTTTTAAAATTAAACATGAATTGTTTTCACTTATTAAAAACAGCTCACCTAAAAATTTCATGTACACTTTATTTTATTATTTACTATTTAAAATATATATCAATTGGTGCAAATAAAGTACTAAAAATATGTTCAACAAATCAAATCACAGGAGCATTTAATTTTTCTAAGTTTGAGAAACACTTTCAATTTTAATTTTTTTAATTTCAACGGCATAAAAAATGCTAGAATGTCTAATTTAAATTGATTTATATTCAAAAGAAAGCGAAAACAGCTTACATAATTAATAACATTCGCTGTAGGTGAAGATAAGAGTAAATTGTAAGGGGAAAAAATCTTTCAAGTCACAAAATCATTAATTAATGATAATTTTTTCATCAACAGACAAAAAACTTTACTTGACTGAGTTAATTTCGGAGGGGGCACGGACCCCTCCCCCCCTCATTTTCTGGGAATAGCCTTGACACGACGTATTCAAAATTTATAGGGCACATTCAGAAAATTACATGATAACACAACTTAAAAAAATACATAAAACCGCGTCTTGCTCAATATTACATTTTCTTCAAAGGTACACATTTGTCTTCAGAGGAACGAGCAATAATCAAAATCACATACACCACTCATAAAGTCAACCATTTATTTTATTACTTTAAATATTTTCTCGTGAAAAATTCAACCAATGCTTATAAAAAAATCGCGCATTTTTCACGTTCATTACATGTGCCCATCGAAGAAAATTTGAAGTATTTTAATGGTATATTATAGTCCAAAAATGTATTTGGAATATCCATATATATATATATATATATATATATATATATATATATATATATATATATATATATATATATATATTACGCTATCGTACGGGGCACAGAAATTGCGATTATTTGTTAATTGTTTAATGGCAACGCCCGAATGAAACGCATCTCATTGGTTATTGTGTAAAAGTTTTTTGGCAGGATTTAGGGTGAGGTAAATCGGGTTTATTTACGTTTCGCTCTTTCGCTGCAATCTATTTCGCTGCAATTATGGAGCTTCAAAATATCATTAGAAATGCCCGTGGCGAATGCTTGAAAGTGAAGAAGAAGCCGAATTAAGAAGAGAAAATCGAAATAGATTGGATCGAAAACACCGTCAAACACAAAGCATAAGCAATCGCCAAAATAGACTTAATAACCGTCGCATGCACGAACGCGTTGCTTCTGAAATCCAAATTACTGATTTAAACGTTCCGGAGCATAACTGTGAGACTTAAAAAAAAAAAACGTGCAATTTCTGCCAAGACTTTTCTTACAGAAACCGCGATTATTTGTTAATTGTTTAATGGCAATAATGAAGTTTTGTAAAATGCATCACATTAGCATTTCACAAATCTTAATTTGCCATATATCAAGCCTCGATCTTATACCGATATGCCATTTAAGTTCAACCGTAAGAACTTCCCTGACCATTTCATTATTTAAAAGTAAGTGTAATAATTTTCCCTGACTGTTTCATTTTTAAACGTAACTGTTATAATTTTGAAATTTTAGCTCTTATTTTTTTTTACAAGTTTTTAGTATAAATAAATATTATTCAGTCTTTTTTTTATGAAGTCCACTCCACTGTTGTATTTTTCAATAACAGTCTGCCCGGGCAACGCCGGGCTAGTCAGCTAGAAGCTATAATTTTACTTATTTTTAAATTTTCTAAATTTCATTTAAATAATACTATGATGTCAATAATAGTACATATTAAAGTATACTTAATGTCACAAAAATGTATTATTAAAATTTAATTATTAAATGAGGGCTTCAATTTTGTATCAGTGTGTTTCCTATGTATCGAAGAAATACCACTTTGAGCGAAACACTTTACCACAATGACCAATGAGTTCTTATGGCAGATTAAAAGGAACATTTCATTAACGAATGACAAAGAAGCTTATAATTCTGTAAAATTTAAGCATGTTGGGCTGAGTAATGAATATGTATGCGATCGTTTTAAATTAAAAAGCACTTTAAACTACTATATAACCGAATTTGATTTGATTTGTTTGTATATGATTACACATTATTTAGAGATTTCTCACTTGAAAATGCGTAAACGGTGCTTTTTTGTACTTACAATTCAGAGCCTCCCCGAAATTATTTTCTGGGTATCAGACTTGCGTCGTATGGTTACCATTTTCCAACACCACAATCTATAGTTCCTGTGTATTATTTTCTGTTTGCGTTATTTGTTTTCTAAACCTGTTTTCGAGACATAACTATTAAGAAAAGGTTATAGCTCAGGATGTAATGCATCTATAGAAAAATTGCTACTCAATTCTAATGACATCGTATAGTAATGCCAGCAAATTTCATGTCTTTACTTATAAAAAAAATAACTCCGTAAATGTGTAAAAAAATGGTATTTTTTAAAAAAATAATGTCCTTTTTTTTTTTTTTTTTTTTTTGTCCTTGGAATTTCCGTTTAGAATAGAACATCTACAAAGTATATTTAAGAAAATAATGTTCTAGAAATTGTGCCACAAAATAACGTGTTTGAATTTGAGAGTAACCTTAAGAATAAAAATTACTTCTTGAATATATCAAGAAGTAGCAAGTCTGGATTGGAAAACAGCTTTAAAGAAAACAAATCTCCTTCAACATTCGATTATGTAAATGTAATAAAGTAAGTAACAATCAATTGTCCTCTTCAAATACGTATACCTACTACTATCTCGCAACAAGCTGTCAACGCTTTAAACTTTTAACTGTCAAGTGATACAGGCCTCCCTGCTTACTTCCTTTGCTGTCACATTCACCTAGAGTCTCCTATAAGTACTATAGTCCTATAAGTACTCCTGCTCAAATCATGGGAGAAAAAATAGAATGAAAGAAAAAAAAAGCGAAAAACTGAACAAAACCTATCCCAAGTGATCCGTTACCAACAGCATCTCGATTGTTGATACATTTTGTCAAAATAAATGTTAAAAACCGACAAAAGGAAAACGACATCTTGTGTAGATGGGAGAACTTTTAGATCTGAATTTGTCTCTTGCATCTTGTACAGCATAATATCGCATCGAGGACCTCTCGTAAAGTTGTCAGCATGTATGATTGATGAGGTAGCAAGCAACATGTGACTGCTGGTCACAATCTCGACAGCATATCGGCTCGCGGCACAGATCTGTAAAAATATTTCTTTGTCCTCCGTTGGGTGGTTTTTAGTGTCGACGATAAACAGCTGTCATATCTAGGTATATCCGCAGTTTCATGAATACAATAACTGTTCTGTTTGTTTTCATTGGAAAAAATCATGTCATAACATGACAAAGGTTATAACATCCATTCCATCTTTTCAAGCATGCTTCAAAGGTTTTTTTTTTTCCACAAATAATTTTTTCTTATATTCTCGGAACCTGAATAAGGATACCTTCAAATTTTTGTACATAATATTGTAATTATTTTGTGAACAGGTTTGATTTTATAATTGCGTTAGAAAGTAGCTAATTTGGATTGGAGAACAGCCTTCGTGCTTTTAAAGCTGTTCGCAAAACCAAATTCTCGCTATATTCTTACACATCTACGAAGTCATTTTTATTCTTAAATGTACGAAATTTGAACATATTCTTCTGCAGATACTAAAAAATCGTTTTTCTCTCTTGTCATTAAAGGCAAAATATCCTTCAGAAAGAAAATAGTGTTTAAAGTTGATGCTTAAAGCCGTTTTGTGAGACACGACCGTTCGAAAAGGATCGTGATTGCGAAGTAATCGATTATAACTCAGTACGTAATATATTTACCGAAATTTATATACAGTAGAACCCCGATTATCCGAATCCGAAAATCGGCTTAACCAAAAAACCTTAAAATTCTTTTTTTTTTTTATGAAAAATTTTATTTTTAAACAAGCATACTGTTTATGAAATAAATAAACAGCGTCAACTTACTTATTTGGACTATTGCGTAAATGCAGGCATTTTATAGCTTAGCCGCATACAACACTTCATTTCTTTACAAAATATGTTTTTTTTTTTTTTTTTTCAACTTCGCATTGCTTCAACGCTGCCTTATCCCGCCACCTTTTAAACAACAACATATCTGACCCTGTTGCATCTTCGTACACTTTAATATATTGAGGTGCCAATATCAACTTTTGCAAGTCGTTGAGCTCTTCATGCTTATAAAAACCCGTTTATATTTTAAAATGTTACTCATCGTAAATAAAGTTTGGGGAAAATTAGAACACGTGTAAACAGGAAGGGGAAATCGAATAGAACACGGATTCTTGCAGCACCTGGAAGCACTAACGCTTTACCTGACTGTGGGGAACTGAGAAAGGTTATTAGTGTCATGTGGTTGAATAAAATTACGAAGCCTTCCAGTTATCCGAAAATTCCTATGGAACCCCGGTTAACCGAAAATCCTTTGGTCCCATGCTTTTCGGATAACCGGGGTTTTACTGTATAAAAAAAATTCCATTTCAAATCACTTCAATTGCCGTCCTGCAAATATCAGTCTTTTACATATAAAAATGCCCCGGGTCAGAAAGATGCACATTGTTGTTGGGGAAAATAGTCTTTGAAAAGCCTTAAGTACTGCAATTTTCTTGTTTTTTGCTCGTACAGTTTGTAAGGCAGTTGCGCATTTTTACAACCAATTTTAGCTTTGATGATTTTTATACATATGAGCTTATATGGTATAAAACCGGTGTGGTACCGAATATGCTGTATATGGTATGGTACCGAAAATGCTAGTCTGCTGTCACAGCGGCGGGTGGTGTTGCCACAGCAATACCACACAGAATGCTGAAAGTGAAATGAATGGTATCACTATCCCGATTAAAGATGTTACCACGACTTTGCCGGCATCATCCGCAATCGGGTTACCATTCATTTCACATTGTATTTGTCTGTGCGTTGTTACTATTGTAACATCACCCGTTGATGCCCCTCCCTCGCTGGTGTGCCAGCTAACTGTCTAATTCATTATTTGTACTATATAATCTATCATATACACAAAAATCATCGATGCTAAAATGGATTTTAAAAAAATGTGACGATGCCTCTCGGTTTATTATGAATTTGAAACACCCATATTAAACCACAGCTTTAAACAAGGTCCATTTTCTTACCTCGCATTAGCGAAGGTCAAGCAATCGTTGACTGCCTCGACCTCGCTTAGAAGAAGTTATTTGATATCTCAGGGCACATTTCAAGTGCCTGTGCGCACAAAAGAAATATAGTGATGTAAACGAATATTCCCCGAGACACTTCAACAAGCCTGGTGTTTATTCTTCCCATACTAAAGTTCTGGAGGTACTTGAGAGTAGTTCTATAGCGGCACTTGGGGCCTTTTGTCTGTGCCGCGGTAATATAGGCTTTCCTCTTCTGTTTGGATTCCCCAAAGAATGGTACATATTTGTAAAACGTTCACTCCTTCAGATATAGAAGAAAAAAAACAGCTGTATAACCATATTCCAGAAGTTCTTGTTCTCACGTACACGTGCGTTGTATTTTCCAGAGTCCAGTTAGCTCCTCCACTACAATCATAAGAATCAGACTTTTTTCAATCATATCATTCAAACTTTACTCTTCGGTTTTGGTGCAGCTGTGTAACTAACTCATGTTACACAGATTATTATTTATAAACTATTTCAAAAGCTTATTCTAATATGTGGCATAAATAATGTTATTGTATTTGTTGTATGAGGTGTTTTTATTATTATTATTATTATTATATTTAGTCTACTGATGCAGAAAAGCAGTTGGTTCTATTTAGAAGGGATTTTTTCAAGTGTATTTTCGCTTTTTTATGTTTTTTTCCGCTTTTGAAAGTTTCACGAACGGATTTTTACACGGAATTGCATGAAAGTTGTAGACATTGCTATTTAAGTGCCTAAAAATCGAATAGACTTTTCACTTTCTCGTTAATGGTATTACATCTTGAATTATAATAGATTACTTCCTCATTAATGTGAATGACAATTTCCCAGGCTATCCCATTCCAAAAATCCGTTTAGAATAACGACTTCGGCACGATTTTTTGCGTTTATAAGAAAAAGGAAAAAACGGTGTTCGATTTCTTAGTGTATAAAAAGACTATCCACATATTTTAGCTTTTTTGAATAGCACTGGCTTTGTAAATGCTTCAGAAAATAACTAGCTTGGATTTGAGAACATAGTCTTAAGCTATAACCCCAATTAAGACGACTTGATGTCAGCTTTACGGGAGAGGAGGAAAATATCGGGAAAAAAAAAGAGCAATCTATACTGTCAAAGGTACTGGTTGACACACCCTTTCGCACTCCTGATTGAAATACCCTGATTGAATACACCTCTCAAAAATATTTTTACCTGCTAAACAATTTCAAGTTTCCTGACACATTTTTTGTCTCATTTTTAAACATAAAAGCATAATACTAGCAAGCAAGATTATTGAAATAATTTATAATCGAACTGTTTTCTTTCTTTCTTTCTTTTTTTTTTTCCCTTTCCTATAAATGAATTACATTTTGAGCGATGGTTGTCTCAGGACAGCAGTTTTTTCCTTTAATGCACTGTCTCGTCCGGAAATTTGGTTCAAAACGCCAACTTTGATAGCATTTTCTGAAACTTCTTTGATCTTTACCGAAAAACGGTTTTATAATAAGAACACCTGCCACTTTGGTACGTTTGCTAACAAAAATTGAATTAAAAAATGCATCCGAATGTAGCCAGTTTGGATTTGAGAACAGCCTTAAGATAATTTTTAAACGAGTGGACATAACAAAAAATTAAATTAAAAAATGCTTATCTGGGGGATAAGGAGGGAGGGTCCCCTTTAATGAAAAGAAAAATTAAAAATTCCTAGTTAGCTCATTTCATATTTATTTTCTATATTTTAAAAAGCGCGGGTCCCAAAAAACATTGAGATCGAGAAAGTGCATATTCTGTATACCTTGGACAAGAAATGACATCGGAAAACTGCATTATGAATGAAATCAACAAAAGAATAAAAAATGGATGGAGTGTTTTTTTAAGAACAGCATTATTCGGAAGAACCACTTTACAAGTGATCATCATTATTTTGAAAACAGAAAATAATAAGTTTTGCTACTTTAAAAAAAAATCATCAAAAGTATAGACAATTTAGTTACTAATTAAATTTCAAAATTCAGTGAAGGTGAATCGCACTCCCCTGCACCACCCCGCCTCGTCGATGGCCATAAATCCATTATCTGGTAATCTGCCTAATGACATAATTACAATAGATGTTCGAAATGAAAGGAGATCAAAAGCCTTATATATTACAACAGGATGGTGCGAAACCAATTCCAACGACAATGATAAACATCTTGTTACCTAAGAGTCTTAGAGATAGCAGGGCCTAATCAGTTTTAATCACAACCATCAAATAGAATTAAACTGTCTGAAGCATAGGATTGTTCAATTCTATACAGTCTGTAACATAAAGCTTAGCCAAACATAATTGATGAGTTTATTCAATGAGTTGAAAATTCATATAATAAGTTACAGAGACGTTTGATAACGTTTTTGTAACATTGCAAGGTGTAATTAAGGACGTAATCAGTTATCTTTGGCTGAAAGAGGAAATTCTTATCCGATGCATATCAATAAAGCAAAACTTCGTCATGAGGGACGGCTACCAGTAAATTTAATATGTTCCTACAAAGCCATGTAAGAAAAAGACCAGATCTTACTTAAATTGAAATTGCCTTGCATTTTGAATTATATCAATGGATACTATCTACAAACCAGAGACATTTTAAGAAATTCAGGTCTGAGTAGTCCGTTTGTTATCGGAAATTTCTTCTGTAGTATTACCTTTACATTAAGATTCGGGAGATTAAGACTTCGATTAGTGCCTCTTAATTGATTAATCCTCTCTCGTTTAGTGCGAGGCTTTAATTACATTAAGAGACTACTTCACTCACGGGAAAACACCCGCTCGCTAATGTTAATCCTATGGGGCATTTATTTTATAATATCTCATTTGCATTTCAATACTTTTAAACGATTTTTTTTTCACTGGATAGCTGAGATCGATCTCTATTTCCGCCGTTTTATACTTTTTCGATTTTCTTGCGCGCATGCTCAGAAGCCCTTTTTTTGCACCTTCCGTGAGGAGAAGAACCAAAGTGCGAGTCTTCTCGCTTCTTTTTCCGCTTTTCTAAATTCGTCATGGGAGAATGGCCGGAAATACAGAAAAACCGTCTACATACTCTCGAAGAACGTACTTTTACGTTTCAAACGATCCGGTCGGTTCAAAAAAATTTTACATATAACCCTATCAAAAAAATAATAATAATAATCAAGAAGCGTCGAATTCATGTTTTTTTTTTTTTTTCTCCCGTTTTCCGAGCCTCGCATACACCGGACTACGAGAGATACGGAAAAACAGTGTACCACAACTTAAAGATCTAACTTTGCCCTTTTCAAAGCCACCTTCGGTTTTAAAAAATACGAACGTTAAATCTTCGAAAAAGTATATTTTCTGTACGCTGTTGCGCAGTTTTCACGATTTCGCCGATTTTTAAAATTTCGCATCGGTGCCGGCGGTTTCGAGCAAGTTACGAAAAACTAAAAATACCAGACAACATCTACATTCGTTCCCTTTTCGACATCTGCAATCGTTTTCGAAATATACGAATATTAACACTTAGAATTCGCGCGCAGGACTCATTTTTGCGAATTCCGATTTTCTGCAATACATAAAATCGCGCATCGGCTCTCTAAAATAACAAATAAAAAACAAACACACCTATCGACATCTATGTTCTATCGGGTTCAGGCAGAAATCTTTAGTTTAAGAAAAATATAACGTTAACTCTTTCGAAAACGTTTTTTACCGGAAATCAATTTCGCATTTTTAACGATTTCTACTATCTTTAAAAATTCAAATATGCGTTTATAAACAAGAAACGAAAATAAAAACAATTGTATTGCTCTGATTTAAGCAAAACAAATTCCATTTAAGAAATTTAACATTTTTAACTTTACCCGTAGTGTTTTATAAATGTTATATATAGAGAATACCGGAAATTATAAATAACGATTTTTCTAAAAATCAAATTTATGTTCCTAATAAAAGTACACAACCCGTAATTCACTTGATGTATACCAACAATCAAACTACGTGATTTGTTGTTGTGCACTTGACCAAGCGCCCTCTGGCGGGCAATCCTACAAGGTTTTCTTCTCTAACTGTGCATTCTTATTTCGGGTTCTATGGCCTGATCACAACGGGGTTTGGATGATTTAGCTTGGTTTTCGATCGCGTTACAGATTTTATTCCACCTTCCACCGTCAGGGAGCGCATTATTTTCTCGATTTCGACGGGAATTGGATCATTCAACTCTCTTCAGACAACGGGTACCCGTATGGGATGTTCGCATAGAACAAATTACACCCCCTGACGGTGGGACGTGGAACTGGATGATTTTGCAGCGCGTGCACAGCACGCCTGCTATACGGTGCCGCAGGCAGCGGGAACACGTGTCGGAGTTTCATTCAGAAGGTGTTTGTTTGAAAAAAGTGTGCCCTCCGGCGGCGGAAAGTGGAACTAAAAGGCCTTGCAACGCCTGCTCAGCACGCCTACTATACGGTGCCGCAGGCAGCGGAAACACGTGTCGGAGGTTTGTTTAGATCAGACTGCGCCCCCAGTCGGCGGAAGGTGAAAATAAAGGATTTTCCGTCGCGTGCGCAGCACTTTTAAATAAATAAATTCATACAAAATCGGGTTAAAGATATAAAATCATACAAACTTTAGGTTTGTTTAATTTTATCACGGGCCCGTGCAACGCCGGGCGGGCCAGCTAGTCCTCAATAAAAAAAACTGCAAACAAAATCGAAAAAGTCATTAATGGCGGAAATAAAGATCGATCTCAGCTATCCATTGAAAAAAAAAATCGATTAGAAATATTGAAAGGCAAACGAGATAAAAAAAAAAAAATAACTGCCCAATAGGATTAACATTAGCGAGACGGTGTTTTTGTGGGAGGGGAGAGGACCCTTTATAGTGTTGTATCTTATATTAGTTTCGCTAAAGGGTGTTCTTAAAAATAGTATAATTTTCTCTGCCCATCAACGCTAATCTCTCTGGCATATTCACGAACTCATTTTCTTTCTTATTTCATAGCTGCCAACTTTTACGCTTTTTTTCCTATCACTATATTTGAGAAGAAAATCTATCTTATTTGGTGCTAAATTTTCCGCGAATAAATAACATAATTTTTTTTTTTAAAAATAGTGATAAAAAAAGAGTAAAAGTTGACAACTATGCTGTTTGCCTGACAGATAGTCACATAGATGTCCTACGAATTAAACAGCCTTCTCTAATTAGCCAATAAAATCGATACATCTTCAGTTAAGGCTGCTCTCAAATCCAAATTGGTTTCTTTATGACATATTTTTTTATTGATTTTTGTTCAGAAACGCATGAAATTGACAGGTGTTCGTATTCAGAAACTTTGTAATCGAAGCACGTTTTTAATTTTTTGGTAAAGGCAGAAGATTTTTCAGAAAATACTGTCATAGTCAAGGTTTTGAATTGAAAACCCGACGTGGCAGCCCAAGAAGTAAGAAAAACGTCTCGTCACGTGACACGAATCACTTATAACTCGATAAGTAATCTATTTATTAAAAAATAGAAAACTCATTTCGATTCCAAATCTCTTTAACAGTCAGGCTTGCCAATTTTGTACCTTTGCGTTTAAAAATGAGTCAGAAAGTTTCGTGTTGTTGAGCAAGTCAGTGTTGAACCACCTATTAACAGACTACTGCTCAAGTTCCACCATTCCGTTATTGTAATTAGAAAATTGGCTCAAAACGCCAACTAACTTTGATTTTGTTTTCTGAAAAATTCATTACTTTTATAGAAAAACAAAAGATGCTATTCAATCTTTTAGAATCTGGTTTAAAATATCTGCACATTTTATGTTTTCTACCTTTTCACCAATAAAAATTATTTCGCAAATGTATCAGACAGTAAGCAAGCTTAGATTTGAAAACCTATATATAGCGTTAAATATTGGAGTTCAAATGGGGATTCAAATTTCGCAGTTATTAATTCCTTTTCTTTGAAATTTCGACGTGTTCCAGCACACGTTTTCAGGGCTGGAAAATGTTGAAATTTCATACAATTCAAAGTATCAAAACTCAATATGTTTTGGCGTTAAAAAATTATAATGTTTTTTGTGCAGCATGTATATAGAAGGTTTTTCCGAATATAACGTTCGGTGCCCAGAGAGCGTAAAAAAATTTCATTTCGTAAAAACTTTTACAAAAATAACTATATTTTGACATAAATGACTTTTAATAAGATGACGAACAACACTTGGAAGATTTTTGCAATTTAGACTTATATCACTAAATCTAAATACTTTAGGAATTAGCTATTGGACGACGGACCTTGTATATTCTATTTTTTTTTTTTTTTTTTTTTTTTTTTTTTTTTTCAGAACACTTAATTTTTATTATTACATTAAAGATATAACTGTATAACAATTTAGGGAACATTTATGCTGAATTCTGGTACATGCTCCTGCGTTATGAGATGAAAATTTACTTTGCTAAAAAATATTAAAAGGTTTGTCAATCGACTTTTTTGCATGAAATACTATGTAATTTGCTAATCGAAAAGTACAAGTTATGATAACACTTTAAGACACAGAATCTTGTTACTGGCGTTCCCGGAGAGCTCGAAACAATGTTCCACATGGGTCCATCTGCTAAGACGTTACTGCCAATAAATTTGCTCTAATTAACTGAAATTGCAATTATTTGTAATTGTATATCACTAAACTGTCGCGAAGAAAAGAAAAATACAGTGTAAAAAAAAAAAAAAAAAAAAAAAGGAGGAAAAGAAAGATAGAAAGAGCACACTTTAAATATTTATTTAGATTAATTTTTTTTTTTTTCGGTAAATTTTACTTTTACCTTAGGGAACCTAATAGGAAAAGAAGTGACCAGGAAAAACGTGACAGAAAAAACAAAAGCGAAAAAAAAAAGGAAAAAAAGTGACAAGGAAAAAATAGTGACCGGAAAAGCCGTGACGAGGAATTGATAAATATTGGAAATTTTAATCACCAAATTGCCCCAGAGAAAAACGGAAATAACCATTCTACTGGGAATTATGTCTTCTTTCAATTTATGTTTTTTAAAAAAGCTTAGGAGTTCATCTTCTAAATGAATTTATTCTAAACTCTGAAATTTTCAGTACGAACACCTCTTTTTTACACCTTATTTGACTTTTTCGGTAAATTTTACTTTTACCTAGGGAACCTAATAGGAAAAGAAGTGACCGGAAAAAAACGTGACAGAAAACAACAAAAGCGAAAAAAAAAGTGGCAAAGAAAAAAAGTGACTGGAAAAACCGTGACGAGGAATTGATAAACATTGATAAATATTGAACTTATTGATGATTAAGTGCTAAAAACTAATAAAGTAGCAAATGTCTGCTTTATATCATTTTCGTAGGTGAACATTCACACTATTTTTCAATATTTGCATTCGTAAATATCGACGGAAAGTAATTCTATTAGCGTCCTCGAATCTCAAAAATCAAGTAGTGATATAAACGAGCATTCTCTCGCATACCATTATTACCACCTTTTTTCAGTATTCGCTTTCGCAAATATCAACAAAAAATATTCGTATTCCCGTTCGCGGATGTCAAAAATCAAGTAGTGCTGTAAATAAGCATTTACGTATGCGAATATTCGCATTCGTAAATATCAACGGAAAATATTAGTATTCGCAATCACGAAAGTCAAAAATCAAGTAATGATGTAAATGATCATTCTCTTATGCGAATATTCACATCTTTTATCAATATTATCACTCGTAAATATAAATGAAAATATTAGTATTCGCGTTAATGAATGTTAAAAATCAAGTAGTGATGTAAACGAGCATTCTCCTAATATGCGAATATGCACACTTTTTCAATATTCGTATTAGACATCGACGAAAAATATTTGTATTTGCGTTCGCGAATGTCAAAAATTAAGTAGTGGTGTAAACGAGCATTCTCGTATGCGAATATTCACACTATTTTTCCATATTCATATTTGTAGACATTGATTTAAAATAGTATTCGCCTGACTTGTGTGTCGCCCAGCTCTATAATGGACAAAGTAACAAGCATAGCATCAAACGGTCCGGTCCTATTTTTTTCGTGTCTCGTTTTCTCATCGTCCCCTTTTTGCCGTTCACGTTTTAGATAGATTTCGTAAGAAATACTACCTATTACATTCTCCCCTAAGTTGGAATTTTTGGAAAATTTTTGCAGATCTACGCCGATCATGACTCCCAGAACCCAAAACCACCCCCAGTTCAAAACTTTATCTATCTATCTATCTATGTCACTTTTTTCTGACCACGATAACTGGAAAAATTCTGCATAAATCTCTTCCAAACTGATACATAAAATCAAGGGGCATAACATCTCAGTCAAGTTCGTTAATGGGCAAAGTCGAACCAAGGGGGCGGAAATGGGGGGGGCTTTTTGCGAAAACAGAAAAAAACCCATAATTTCTTAATTATGATACGTATCGAATCCGTTTAAAGTTATTATTACTTCTAGGAAAAGGTCCGAAAATTTATATATGACAGATTTTTTATATCCATAAAAATGGCCTCAAGGGGGGGAAGGGGAAGTTTAGAAGACAAAAATTCATAACTTCGTCAATTCAGAAGATATCAAATCCGCTTAAATTTATTATAAATCCTCTTAATATTATCTAAAACTTTTATATTGACAAGTTTTTTATCCCTTATAGCAAAAAAAAAAAAAAAAAAAAAAAAAAAAAAAAAAAACAATCCCTGCCGGCTCCTATACCGCAAACAAGTTAGGTTTCGAAGTGGGCGTTTCCAAAATGCCGCATCATATGGCAAAAAGGTCTTTTTTTCCGCAATTCCCAACAAACAGGTGCCCCACGGTGTGCGTCTTCGAAATCTACCTGTGCCTGTAGGCCGAGCCGTCAGGGATTTTTTTTCCATGTCCCGTTTTTTCCGCTCTTTTTTTCCGGTCACGTTTTAACCGGCTACCAATTTTTAACTTTTAAGCATCGCACAATTTCAATTTTTACACTGTCGAATAAAAGAAAAGAAAAAGTTACTTTCAAATGTAATTTGTTAGAAAGTTGTATCTCAATTTACTTATAATTTATGGTTTTTAAAATTATTTTCAAGCATGAATATTTTTAAATCTCCGAACAACCCAATTACGGAAGAATAACCTGTTTGCAATTAAAATAATGTAAATAATTCAGCATTTGTTTGGTTCCGTCTAATATTCCATAATTAAACTGCGAAACGAAATTAAAACTTCAAAAATAAGTAAAAAATTAATAAAACAAGAATTTAACAGATATGTAATCGAAATACGCGCTTAAACACTGAAATAATCAGAAACACAAAACATGCTATAAATAGTAAAATGCTTCGCGATTGACCTCTGGTATGCGAGTTACGAAAGTACCAAAAAAAGATTTTGCGTGTATATAGTTGTTGGGCACTCTAACAAAATGTGTAATATCTATTAGAGTTTTAAATTAAAAACCGGGCTGTATCGGGTTTCTTAACCCTGGTAGCCCGGGTTGGATTGCTTTGTAATAAAAAAATATTTAAAAAAAAATTAAAAAGCACATTTTCTAATGTGAAAGGAAAGAAGGCAGTTGCGTAAAATACGCTTATGACACCGGGTGCACATTTTTTTTTAATTCCTCTCCACACCATTTTATTTGATAAAAATATCCTTAGAACTAACAATAATAAAATGATACAAAAAGTAATATTATCAAAATATTTTATTTTATTAGTTTTCAAATTATATAATTGATTGAAAAAAAAAAATATATATATGTTCCCTAATTGCATGTAACCCTAGCAGACTTCCCTCTATGCTTTCTATCTTTTTACACAGATGGATAGAAGGGCCCCCATGAATGTTTTTGAACTGGGCCATTTCTGTAACTCTGTTTTTGTGCAAATAGTTTAGTAAAATTCTTTAGGAAAAAAAAACAAGAACGAAAAATCATGCGTCAAGCATAGATTATCTAACACTTTCCAACGCTTTCAAAATAATTATATTCGGAAAAATATCCGAATACTTTTATTCAGCCCTGTATATGATCTATAGATTTGTATATAAACTACATAGGATGCTAAATTTTAGTTTAGTTAGGAAACGCGTTAGCACAGTTTAAAATTCTCCTTCCGGAGTTTCTGTCAATAAACGGAAATGTGTTCGCGAACTTTTGTGCTGCCCTGTATATGATCTGCAGAATATATACACACCAAGTAATAGACAAAAAGTGAGTTAAATTTAAAATTGCGTTCAGCAACTTTAAACGCACTTCCAGGAATGATTGTTAACAGACAGTAGAGAATTCTTTTGTGTGTCCCTGTAAATGAACGATGACTGCTATACACACAATATTCTGTAGTAAGCATCTTGTAACGCACGTTAGTGATATATATAAATTTCAATAAGTTTAAAATAGTGAAACATTATTTAATTAAACCACAAACGATTTTTTTCTCATAGACGTAATGTAACGGAGTTCTTTTGACTATCCCTGTAAAGTAACTATAAATGCTATGCTCACCCTATTCCATATTAAGCTTCTTGTAATGCACCTTAGTGATATATATCAATTACAATGTGTTTGGAATCGTGTAACATCATTAAAATAAACCGCAAATGATTTTTCCCCTTAGACCGTAATGTAACGGAATTCTTTTGAGTGTCCTTGTAAAAAAACCATAAGTGCTACACACTTCTGTTGAAATAGGGAACATGCTATAGATAACGACAATAACATATAAAAATTGCAAGGCAATCCGAGCATATTTACGGGAGTTAGAGCACGGACCGACGGACAGACGGCAGACGGCCAGACGGCCAGACAAACCGAAGTCATAAACACTTTTCAACTAGGTTGGAAAGTGTTAAAAAAGAGAAAACGTCTTGTTCTATTTTCGTATTCTGTACATCTGAATATAACTCTGTTTGATCCTTCAAACTTTATTAAACTAAAATAAAATTACATTCTGAATAAACATTTCTCCTTTATTAAAAGGATCTATGATCCCTTTTCCCTACATTTATAAAGTATTTTATAATAGAATATATTTTGATTTTGAAATTTGTATATTATAGTTCACATACTGATCACATTTTTGTACTCATACTGTTCCTATTTCAGCTTACTGTTTGAACCATGCAAAATTACTAGTTGTGTTATGAATAAGTATTCTTTTCATAAATTTTCTAATTACTTTCTTTTATACTTTTTCTTATATCCTTTTTTTTTTTAATATTAAGAAATATTGTGATCTGAATTAGTATTGTAAAAACTAACTTTGTACTAATTTTATTTTAATCTCTAATATAATATTCAACATGTGTATTATAAAATATGAATTTTCAATAAACATTTCCCCTCGTGGAGAATTCCTATGCTTAACGGCTGGATCTCCACGAGAGGGTGATTTCATTTCATTTTGTATTCTGTACAGTCTTTTCGCATTTTGCGAAAAATGCGATCGTTTAGAAGCTGAAGCACCAGTGAGATTCTATGAAGAACAAGCTTCCCTCTCAGCTGTCAATTTCGGAGCCACCGTGACTGTCAAAGGGGATTTATAACGTGATGGATGTCACTGTATACAGGGCCCCCAAAGTGGAATTACATTTTACCTTTTCAGGATGAATCAGGTAGAGCTATTTGATGTATTCCGACGAAGTTCTCACTTGCACATAATGCGAGGATAATCACACAAGTGATAATGATTACATGACATTTAAGAAAAGTCTGCCTCCAGTGTCAGACATAGGCGTGTTCGCGTATTATCATTACAGACTCCAGGAGTTGTAAAACTTTGTTGTAAAACATCTGTTAAAGAAGAAATACAGAAGCTTTACCGTAGGTCAGTCCTAAAGGCAGACGGTGGGGATTTTTACTACAGGAGTTGATTCTGCTCTGAAAATTTTCACCTTAAATGACCTCCTCCCGCTAGAGTTCCTATAATGCCTTACCTCACACAACCGATCTTCATGAAAATCGGCTCTAACTTCCTGAATCCCAAGATGAGAAAAAAATAAAAGCTTGATATTTTATAAAAGGCACTTAAATGGTTTTTATGTCATTAAATACTATTAGATTTTTAGACCAATAAATTTTGTAAAAGGCACTTAATTTTTTTTAATACCATTATGATGTATAAAACTGACATTTATTTTTTTATTTTAAAAATATAGGGTCCAGAAGGCATGTATCACATGTGATATCTCAGAGCCGAGACACTACAATAAAACTTTTTTAAAATTTAAGTAAGACTATTTATCTAGTTTTTTTGTGTATGTTTTCATCACACAGTACATACAATAATACCATACAAAGAAAAAAAAAAAAAAAAAAAAAAAAAAAAACATGAAAAATAAGCATGATTAATATAATGTGTTAAATTGATCTTATTTTCAAATTTTATGAAAGATTTTAAGACGAATTTTAATGCTGTGAAACGTAAAAACATTTTGCAATCCGTGCAGCGTAACACTGGATCATCTGACAAGAAGCTCAAAATGAGAATCATAACTGTTATTTCATAAACCATCATTTTTAGATTTTTTTTTTTTTTTTTGTACTTTCTGTGCTAGAGAAATAAAGATTAGGCTGCACGAGCTTATGCAGGATTTTCCTTAGGTGGAGGTGTCGGGCAATGAAATTGTGCTTTACATTTGTAATGAAATGCAAATGAAACAAAACCTTTAAAACAAAAATTATGACGCAACGAAATTAATGCGATAATCAGTTGACACACTATTAATCACAATTACAAACAGCTTTTATATTTACATTCTCTCAATACGTTTTTTAATTCTTCTTCTTTTTCTTTTTTTTTCAAAGATTTAAGGGTGGGGACGCTGCACACCTCCGCATATGCCATGTAAAACTGGCTTACGCTATAGCAAATATCACAACACAAACTCAAGCGAAATACCAAAAATCAATGTAATCACATGAAAAGATTGCTGAATATAAAGAGCAAATCTCTTAACTGTGCACTGCAAAAAAAATGTTGATTTTATTGTATAATACTGTTACCCCAGCTGCCAGTATTATACCATAAAATTAACAGTAATAAAGAGTAAAATAAGCAGTAATACGCTTAATACGCAGTAATACACTTGCACGGTATAATACTGGCAGCTGGGGTGCCAGTATTATACTGTAAAGTCAACATTTTATTTTATTTTATTTTGCAGAGTGGCAATAAATCGTTTATTTTCTTTTCACCGTTCGTTGTTGGATTAAGTTGGAAAAAAATATAAAAAAATCTCATCAGAAATATGCTTGTAAAGTTTTTTCTTTCTTTTAAGTTAGTTAAGTGAGCTGCCAATTTCTCGCAAAATGTGACTTTGTGTCGATATTTGTCGAAGAATGGCCTTTACCACCTCATTTACGTATATTATAGGTATTTTGATGATAATAAATGTAGAGATTAACTGCAACAACTTGCAACCTTACAAAATGTTTGGGTTTGGATAAATAAAAACGGAGTTACAGGGCCAGAAATAACTATTTTTATATTCTACTAGATGGAACCCGTCAAAACTTGACGACAAAAAAAATATTATAACAATATCTGTAAAATAAGCTTCTTTATTTTTTAACAGGGGGATAGTATGAAAAACTGTTTGATAAATTTTATTTTAAAAGTTTTTTTTTTTTTTTCTAGTGAAATACAGTACTATTTGCGATGCAAACTCCTTGTACCAGTTTTTCTAAAATATAATTTTTTCCATATACTTTCACAACAACTGCAAAAAAAAAATCAACCAAAGAGAATATTTTTTCGAAGTTAGTGGTTAAAATAGAATATAAAAATAGTCACTATAGTTGGAAGAATAGAAATAAAGGTCTCAAACAAAACGTTACTATTAGTATTATACACCGATTGAGAGACAATGTATTGTCTGTCTCTCAACTTTTTAAGACAAATGGTGATCTGTATAATATACATTTTTTCAGAGGTAAATAATATATGAGATGGATCGTGTAATCACATTTTTAACGCTATGTTTCTGATTTTCAAGCAATATATAGGAAGAGTTCTGTTTCGTCCCGCTGTATGGCTTAAAATATTTCGCTGAAGGAGGAAAAAAAAGGACAGTAATCAAATTAAAATTATAAAGAAAAAGTATATAAAAATGTAAGACAAAAAGCTTAACTGAAGATTTTAACACAAGAAATAATAGAAACAACCTTCAAAACTACCTTTTAGAATATAACTGTAAAAACAACTAAAATTTTCTTAAAATTGAACACCTGTCCAGACGCGATTGAATCACATTGTATCACAAGTGACACATAAATATTTTTTGAGGCTGTTCTCAAATCTAAATTGGCTACTTTAAAAAAAAAATTGATGTTGTTAGTTGGCATTCTAAAAGAATATATTAAATGTAAAAAAATCATTAGAGTTTTCAATTTAAAAAAAAAATTATTTTCACTTATGTTCTGTAACCATGATCGGGTTGGATTGGACACTCTGACGTTTATAATAAAGAAAACCGATCATTATTTATGATCGCAGGGGGGGGGGGGGGGGAACGCTTTCAAGACTAAAGTTAGGGAATGATCGTTTTTTCAGAAAATATTTTTTTTTAATAATCAAAATTACAATTCCCTTCAATGCCCACATCTGCATATCTGCTGTATTTTCGTGGATGCTGACGTAAAACCTTCAAAAAATTATTTTTTTCTCTTTAGCTTAATCAAAATTACAACTCGTTTCAATGCCCACAACCGCATATCTACTGTATTTTCGTGGATGCTGGCGTAAAACCTTCAAAAAATTATTTTTTCCCTTTAGCTTAATCAAAATTACAACTTGTTTCAATGCCCACAACCGCATATCTACTGTATTTTCGTGGATGCTGGGCGTAAAACCTTCAAAAAAAATTTTTTTTCTCTTTAGCTTAATCAAAATTGCAACTCGTTTCAATGCCCACAACCGCATATCTACTGTATTTTCGTGGATGCTGGCGTAAAACCTTCAATTTTTTTTTCTCTTTAGCTTAATCAAAATTACAACTCGTTTCAATGCCCACAACCCATCTACTGTATTTTCATGGATGCTGACGTGAAACCTTCAAAAAATTATTTTTTTCTCTTTAGCTTAATCAAAATTGCAACTCGTTTCAATGCCCACAACCGCATATCTACTGTATTTTCGTGGATGCTGGCGTAAAACCAAAAAATTATTTTTTTCCCTTTAGCTTAATCAAAATTGCAACTCGTTTCAATGCCCACAACCGCATATCTGCTGTATTTTCGTGGATGCTGGCGTAAAACCTTCAAAAAATTATTTTTTTCTCTTTCGCTTAATCAAAATTTCAACTCGTTTCAATGCCCACAACCGCATATCTACTGTAATTTCGTGGATGCTGGCGTAAAACCTTCAAAAAATTATTTTTTCCCTTTAGCTTAATCAAAATTGCAACTCGTTTCAATGCCCACAACCGCATATCTACTGTATTTTCGTGGATGCTGACGTAAAACCTTCAAAAAATTATTTTTTTCTCTTTAGCTTAATCAAAATTACAACTTGTTTCAATGCCCACAACCGCATATCTACTGTATTTTCGTGGATGCTGGCGTAAAACCTTCAAAAAATTATTTTTTCCTCTTTAGCTTAATCAAAATTACAACTCGTTTCAATGCCCACAACCGCATATCTACTGTATTTTCGTGGATGCTGGCGTAAAACCTTCAAAAAATTATTTTTTTCTCTTTAGCTTAATCAAAATTACAACTTGTTTCAATGCCCACAACCGCATATCTACTGTATTTTCGTGGATGCTGGCGTAAAACCTTCAAAAATTTTTTTTCTCTTTAGCTTAATCAAAATTACAACTCGTTTCAATGCCCACAACCGCATATCTACTGTATTTTCGTGGATGCTGGCGTAAAACCTTCAAAAAATTATTTTTTCCCTTTAGCTTAATCAAAATTACAACTTGTTTCAATGCCCACAACCGCATATCTACTGTATTTTCGTGGATGCTGGCGTAAAACCTTCAAAAATTATTTTTTCCCTTTAGCTTAAAAAATTCTAAGTTTCTATTCGTTTCCAACATAGCGACTTTGGAATTTAAAAGCCAATTTTTCGTTCACTAGAAATTACAAAATTGCTGCATGACTCAATTAACGATAACATGTTTAAACAGGTTTTTTTGTTTGAGTTGTTTATCGAAGTGTCAACACCTCTTCAAAAACTTTTTTTTAACCTTTTAAATGTATTTTTCTGAAAATGACGTTTTTTGAACTTGAGGGTTAGTTATATCGACTTTAAATATAGAGTGAAGTTAACACGAGGTTACTTATCTGGTGAACTATTAAATTTGTCTTTATGTAATATAATTTATCCCAAAAAATTATAAATCAAAAATGCCATTACGGAGGGCTGAGGTAGGATTGCTAAAAAAAGTTTGAAAAATTATTTTTTTTAAGCGAGTTTTATTCATTTATTGCATTTATTTATTATTCTACATTATACGTAGTGATTCTTCATACATGGCTATATTTTTTTTACCCTCTTAATTATTACTTATTTAATATTAATTTTAATTACATAATCCTATCTTAGTTTTTATCTTTATTATTATTTAATATTATCTTTTTTATCTATTCCATTTTTAGTAATTACCTAAATTTTTCTTTCAATATTACTTATTACTATTAATTATATTGTTTACTTTACTACATTATTATTCCCTTTTAACCTTATATCTTAAATAATAACTTCATCTTTAGTAGCCTCTGGGGACAGATATTTGTTCTTATTTTTCTATGTGATGAATCAGCAAATCTCTTTGCAGAGGGGGTGGGGGGGGGGGGGGAATGCATTGTGGTTTTTTCTGTTAATCTGGTTGAATCATTCCTATACTTTTTTTGCTGGCGAGTTGTGTGTTCTATTCTTTTAAAACTATTTCCTATGGATAAATACTTATTTTTTTCTTTTTGTTTTAATATTTCTTGCGATTCATTTTGATATGTTATAAGGGGCATAATATTGTCATTTTTAGGCTTAATGCTGACAATATTTGAGAAAATAACATATCTTTACCATGAATTATACTTATGATGGCTCCTCTGATGAATCCATAAAATATTCATAGTATATCATATTTGATTTTTTTTTGCGGCGGGGGGGGGGGGGGGGGAGGTTAATTTTGTAGTATCGATTTATTTAAATTTTATACTGTGTCTTTCTTAGTTTTTCACACATGTGAGTTCATTTTATTATATATATATTCATAAACGTGGTTTCTAAGATCTTATGTTTTTTTTTTCGTTTTTAAAATTAAATAATAAATAATAATACAATATGTTTTTTTTTTTTTTTTGTTTTTTTTTTTTTTTGCGAAAATAAATCGTTTACCAGATTTCTACATTCAGTTTAAAATATTTAAACCCTTGTTTCTTTCGTAATCATCATTGCCATGTAGCAGCGCCTACCAGTCAAGAAGGGAAACTTATTCATATCATTTTCTTGTTCTGAGCTTCCTGGTGATCAGAATAATTTTATTTTTATGGAATTAGTTGTTTAAAATGTATCTAATCTAATAGTGATTTTTGTTTGAAAATAAATTGTAAAATTACCCCCCCCTCCCCTTTCCTAAATAAATAAATAAATAAATAAATAAATAAATAAATATAATAAATCAGTGGACCCGTGCGAAGATTTCGCACTACAATCTAATACTTTTTATAGCAATGGCTAATACCCTTTAGATCCATGTTTAAACTTCTAAAGCAAAATTAAGGATCTAAAACTATCTTCAAACAACATTAGTAAAGTCAGAATATTATCTCTTTATTACACCAAAGTTACAGCAAAAACTGATCGAGCATATAGCAAAAGCAAAAGCAAAAGCAAAAAAAAAAATATATATATATAGATATATAAATTAGCATTTTAACTGCTTTAGAGGATGACATCATCTGTTTCGGAAGAAAACATCGGACAAATAAAAGTAAATTTAGCATTTGAATTTGAATTTTGCTTTTGATTGTATATAGGACTTTGTGATGGCGTCAGCTTTGTGTTATTCAGAAGTGAAAAATTATTCCGAACATCCTTTGGTGGAACACTGTAGCCATAAACCGCATAAGGCTGCTGCACTCGGCCTGTTTCTGACACCAATGTCGAAAGCGAAATTTCGTATGACAATACGGCTCCTAACAAGTAAAATTTATTGCGGCATCTAGGCTCCTGTAAAAGAAAAAAAAATGTAGAAGCTTACCTTTAGGCCCCGCCTAAAGACAACAGCAGTCAACACCTTTTGATTTAGTGCCCAATGGCGCCACACACAGAATAACTTCTGTTGTCGATAATTGCTTTTTTTCCGATGGTTACTTTCACAGCAATTACAGATCGTAAAAATATGGAAGTCATTTTTCTTGATAACCTAAAGATGTGTTTCAAGGTTCAACACTTTTTTTTTTTTTTTTTTTTTGACAATAATATAAAATTATTTTTATTCCCAAATGCGTAATTTTTTCAGGTGCTCTTATCCCGGTACAAAAGAACCGACGGACAGCACTTTTATTTTCCGAACACATATTGTAAGGAAAGTAATTGTAATCATGATGTATGTGCGAACATCATAGCTTGCGAACGGTACTCCCGATCGAGCTTTCATTTGACGAATATGGTATAAACCACCGTCGTACGAAAGTGTCGTATAAATCTTACAAATCGCCTGACGGAATTAAGTATTTAAACCATTTCGCGACGGATTCTTATAGGGAAAATCACCAATGAAATGCGACAGAGTATAAGTGATAAATACTGTGGGATGTAATCAAGCATTAGTGGCCCAGACGTAACGTCTCCAGTTTCAAAGCGGGTGGGGTAAAATGTTCGAATCCAGCTATATTCATTGTATCAGAAATTTATTTGAATCCACTGTGTTTTATAAAATTCTCATAATGTCGAGCGGAGTGTCACTTCAAAATTTTTACATTTCTTTCCTTTTTTAAATACAGTCGACTGCTAACTTATGTCCATTACATGCAGTGGTGCGTAGCCAGCATTTCTTATTTATAGAAGAAGATTCAATACTTTTCATTAGAATAAAAATCATTTTCATTCGTTTTATCCTCTTAAAGCAATAATTCCAAATTTAACACATTGTGTACAAAATGTTTTTAAAAAAAGAAATTTGCCACCACGTGACGCTAACACACCCAGTGCATTGATAGGTTCTGATGCTTCCTTAGGCAATTTGTCTCATCTTAGTATGTATTTTGTGCATCATTTTGTCAAACATAAAAATTCATAATTATGAAATATTTCTAAATGTTTGGCCTTATTTCAAATTTAGCAGAAATTTAAAACTTGATAGAAAATGTAGACGATATTTGTAATGTTAAAGACACATAAAACAGTTGTATACTTAAAACTATAAGAAAGCAAGAAGAGCACTTTACATAGCTCAAATAAACAAAGATCTATCACTTTTAGTTTTAAGTGGAAAGGTAGAAAATATAAAAACATTTTTTTTAGATATAAAGATATATATATGTATACATATATGTATATGTGTGTGTGTGTGTGTGTGTGTGTGTGTGTGTGTGTGTGTGTGTGTGTGTGTGTGTGTGTATAAAGGCCTCTTTTAATCTCCATAAAAATGTGCATTATTTTTCGCTCCATTTTTAATTCGGAGGGAGTTCGGAATGCCACCGAACTTCCCTTTTACTGTACCACTGCATATACATAAGTTAGTTCCATGCTCGAAAATATGTTTAAGTTCAGTAAAATATTTTTTTTTTCTCTCAACAATGAGAAATTTTCTGACATGTTCAGTGCCAATGATCAACTCTGTGGGACTCGGGGCACACAGGTCATGTAGGGCCCTCTTTCTCAAAAAAATTGCATTATAAAAGTAACAAACAGCTTTATGTGCAGTTTCAAATTAAACCATAGTTTTATGAAAAAAGAATATATATTATAGACACATGTAAAAATGCATTAAAAATCTTAAGAAGGTAAATTTTTTTGCACTATATGCCATTTAGAGTAAGTAAAACTCTAAACCTAAGGGATTGAGTGAAACATGTTTCATGTAATATCCATTCTTCTCAAAATGTCAAAGTTCACATTAACATTTCATTATCGTTAGTGAAAAACACTGAGATAGTTTAATTTATCTTATAGTTTATAGAAAAAAATAATTTTTTCTATAAACTATAATTGGTAATTTTCAATGTTATGTTTCTTCAGAGAATAGACAAAATGCATTTTGGGGCCCCCTGAAAGTATGGACACGGGGCACATGCCCCAGGTGCCCCTGTGATAATCAGGCCCTGGACATGTTCACGAACTCATTTTCTTTCTTATTTCGCTTAAAAATTTCAGGTATTTTTATTCTGGTGCGAATAAAAATGGAACAGTATTCTAGATTTCATTATATCAAGTCAACAAGCTTCAGTTATAGCATATTACTGTCCAATGGCCACTATCAAGGATTTTCCTTTTCTTGTAAATGCCGTACATCTTAAATTATAGTCTACTGCTGTGGTTTCCAAACTTTTATGCCTCACGTACCCCTTGAAGAGAAGCGCGTGCTAGTCGTATCCCCCTACTTTTTAACTTGTAAGAATCATAAATAGAAAACTGGAAACAGATAAAACAACGAATAGATGCAAATGAACATAACTGTTATTTTACATTATTTAATGCAAGTTGTAATTTTCCGACTTGGGCGATATATGTCCAGATCAGGATTCGAACCAGGGACCTTCTTGGCTGAAGCTGCCAATGCTCTACCAGCTGAGCTATCCTGGAGGAATTTGGAGCACCTAATTCTCCCAGATGATTAAGATATCGCACCCAGATTCTATGATCAATAAGGTTAGCTGGGTAAATTAGGTCCTCCAGATTCGCCCAGGACAGCTCTGTTTTCAGAGCATAAGCAGTTTTAGCCAAAGGTCCCTTGTTCGAAACCTGATCTGGACATTTTTCGCCCAGTTGGGAAATTACAACTCACATGATTTATTTACCAACTAGAATAATTGTGTTAAAATAAATGTAGTGTAATTTAATGCCAGCTTTACAGGTAGCATGTTTTTTAACGTGAAGGGTGCACTTTTTCACCCTTGCATATTTCTTACATTATTTGGTGTTATTTTGTTGAAATAGAGCCGTAAGTCATCTTCAACATTTAGTTTGTGTTGGAATTTTGTTTTTAAAGAGTCAATAAAATGATTTTTTTTTTTTTTTTTTTTTTTTTTTGCTGACGCATTTATGTGCCCCCAAATCGTACGCTGGTTGCAAAGACAGTCACGTGGCGTGCCCTCAAGAATCTCTTCACGTACCTCCAAGGGGTTCGCGTGTCACACTCTATTGCACTATAATGACGACTTTCCTGCATAAAAATGAAATAAAATAATATAAATGAATTTCAGTTAACCTGACAGAAAACAAAACTGGTAGCAGAAATGACATTTGAAAACTATTTTGTTTTACTAAAAAATTTTCCTTTTTTTTAACGTAAAACAGTATTTTACTGTCATAGGTAATTGGGAATGCAAAAATAAGAAACTAGGAATATGTTAGATATAAAACCGTACACTGTAAAAAATAAAAATAAAAATAAAATAAAATAAAAATAAATGTAAATTCACGGACATTCTCCATGAATTGTTGCCGTAATTTTACGAAAATGCTCCTTTTTCAAGGTAAACGGGCAATTTCCATATATTTAATGTTTTTACGGGCAAAAACCGTTTATGTAAGAGCAAAGCTCGTTTATCTAATAGGAACAAACCCCGTTTTCTTACGGACATTGTTTGGAATCTCTGCTGCAGTAATTTTACTGCAGCAATTTTTCAGAGTGTAATAAATCCAATTAGAATTTATCATACACAAATAGAGAAAATGAAAATTTAAAAAAATGAAAAATGAAACTCATACCTGTTGTGAATGATAGACAATATCTCAATAAAAAGAAAAATTGAACTAATATGCAATATTTGTAGAATTATGGGAGAATCATCATATACATATACAGGATGCTCAAAAACATCATCTCGGCTTTTATTTCTTAAATGTTGATCATAGACATATATTATAAATTACAAAGTTACATAAAAAAAAGATACAGAATTTTATGATATTGATTAAGGTTTTCAGGGGATTAAATTTGAAGAAATACAAAATTTTAATTTTTATACGGTACAAAAAATTTAATAAAATGTCCCTATACACTAGTAAGCTCATGTACAAAATTTCAGCATTTTATCATAAAAAGTTGCAGAGATATGTTTAAACAAAGTTGGTGAGGGGGTAAATCAAAAATTTAAATTTAAATGGTTAGAGCTCGAATTCAGATGACGTGACGCAGAAATGTATCATAAGCAAGTAAAATATGGCTCTTATCTTTAGTTTTATTTACAAATTTACAAAACTACGTTTACTCAAAAATATCTTAAAATTTTACAAGATAAATCACAGAATAAAACTTAGAAATGGCACAGTCAGTGAAGATTAAAACAGCTTAAGAATATTTGCATTAAGGCAAATATCTGCTTCTAATCGGTACCTCACATAATCGCAACAGACGCATCGTTACATGAGAAAGTTTTTTGTTAGAGTTATTATTATCAGTTCAGATACTTCTGTACTAATAAATGGCACAATTATTATTTATTTGTTCAATCACTGTTTCCTTTTGCGTACGACCCCTGAAACACAATCATCCGACATGATTTTGCCCCTTTACGAACTCATATCCAGGAATCGAAAAGAAGTTTAAGTCAAACATTTATGTATTTTCATATATCTGCAACTTTTTATGATAAAATGCTGAAATTTTGTGCATGACCTTATTAGTGTATGGGGCATATTTTACTCATTGGAAATTTTTTTGTACGGAGGACGTACAAAAATTTAAATTTTGTATTTCTTCACATTTAATCCCCTGAAAATGTTAATCGATTTCATAAAATTCTGTACATTGTTTTACGTAACTTTGTAATTTATAATATATCTCTATGGCCAATATTTAAGGAATAAAAACCGTAGTCAATGTTTTTGGGACGCCCTGTGTGTATATATATATATATATATAAACATGAAATACACTGTAAAAAATTTTGCAGCAAAGTAACCGGTCATTCGACCGTTTTCTATAAAAAGGTCAAATGACCGTACTCACCGCACATAACCGTAATTTAACGCTATTTTGACCATAATATTGCTCATATTCTTGTCAAAATACTGTTAAATTACGGTTATGTAACCGTTTTTCATAAAAACGGTCGAATGACCGGTTACTTTGCTGCAAATTTTTTTACAGTGTACGCTAAAGAAGGATTTTTTCTGTCATATCCGTTCTTGCAGGACAAGTTTAAAACATATCATCATAAAAACAATACATAAAATTTAACAAGTGAATGCGTTAAATATTCACAAATAAATTTTTACTGGCTTTTCTGAAAATGGAATATTAAAAGACATTTTATTGTAATTTTCTCTATTACAAGAAAATCATACACCTGTTTCTTGGATTTTCTGTAGATCTTTGCGTCCCTTAATTACCTCGCTCAAGAAAATTTTTAATTCCACAGTTTTACTCTCATATGTTTGAAAAGTATCTTTAACGGGTGCGTGCGCGATTTAATTAATTTTCCTCTATAGATAAGGAAAGATATGAAGAAAGTATACTTAATTAAATTTCAAAAACCAGGGAGGGCCAATGGCCATCCCGTGCCCACCTTTCTTTCTTTACAAGCGTCCATATTCAAACAAGAAAGAAAAATTATGCAGCAAGCATACATTATGTAACACTTTCCAACGCTTCCAAAATAATTTTACAAATCATTACCGTTTAATAAGCTGAAAGACAACATTTAAGTAAACAATTTGGAAAAAACGCATAACATATTTTAAAACGTAATTTCAGGAATTTCCAACATATACAATATTCGGAAAAATATCCGAATACTTTTATTCAGCCCTGTATAGGATCTATAGATTTGTATATATACTACATATGATGCTAAATTTTAGTTTAGTTAGGAAATGCGTAGCACAGTTTAAAATTCTCCTTCTGGAGTTTCTGTCAATAAACGGAAATGTGTTCGCGAACTTTTGTGCTGCCCTGTATAGGATATACCACTGAGCTCTATAAAATACGGAGAGCTAACTCACCGATCCACTTTCCGCCGGAACCGCATCACACTTTCAGTGCGCGCGAGTAATGAATCCTGCCCTTTTCTTAATGTTATAGGCAATTTTTTAAACTTTTCCGCTTACTTTTTGTCATTTTTAGTTATTTCTACAGCTTTTTCATATTTTTATGAGCAATACTTAACATATTTTTCTTTTTTTTTTTTATTGAGCTTATATAAAATTTCCATTTTAACGAATATAAAATTAAATATTGGCGATAAATTTAAATAAAATCGGTAGTTTTTACAATAAAAAATGTATATCAGTGAAAATTATAAACAACTTCTCATATTTTTAAACGATAATCTAATTTGAAAATATATACCCCATACTATTCTATGGGAGAAAATCTGTGTTTTGCCAAAAATTTCCCTCCGAAAATCTTTGGCATTGTATTCATGGGCGGACCGCTGGGTACAATGTATCAGGAGAGGAAGTTAGCTCTACGTTCTATTGTGTTGCCCTGTATATGATCTACAGAATTTATACACACCAAGTAATAGACAAAAAGTGAATTAAATTTAAAATCGCGTTCAGCAACTTAAAACGCACTTCCAGGAATTATTGTTATCAGACAGTAGAGAATTCTTTTGTGTGTCCCTGTAAATGAACGATGACTGCTATACACAGACTATTCTGTAGTAAGCCTCTTGTAATGCACCTTAGTGATATATATATAAATTCCAATGCGTTTAAAATAGTGAAACATTATTTATTTAAACCGCAGACGATTTTTCTCCATAGACATAATGTGACGGAATTCTTTTGACTGTCCCTGTAAAGTAACTATAAGTGCTATGCACACCTTATTCCATATTAAACTTCTTGTAATGCCCCTTAGTGATATATATCAATTACAATGTGTTTGAAATTGTGCAACATCATTAAAATAAACCGCAAATGATTTTTCCCCCATAGACCGTCATG
This sequence comes from Maratus michaelseni, assembly GCA_963931845.1. NCBI lineage: Eukaryota > Metazoa > Arthropoda > Arachnida > Araneae > Salticidae > Maratus > Maratus michaelseni. Next base: position 193,170,775 of record OZ007596.1, read on the forward strand.
TAACGGAATTCTTTTGAGTGTCCTTGTAAAAAAACTATAAGTGTTACGCACTTCAGTTGAAATAGGGAAGATGCTATAGATAACGACAATAACATATAAAAATTGCAGGGCAATCCGAGCATATTTACGGGAGTTATAGAGCACGGAGAGACGGCAGGCGGCCATACGGCAGAAGGGAGACGGCCAAACAAACCGAAGTCATAAACACTTTTCAACTAGGTTGGAAAGTGTTAAAAACAGGAAGCCTGGTTTTGAGAACATCCTCAATTAGAGAATGGTGTCGATTATACGGATGACTTGCATAAATGCTAGAATGATTGACAACATAAATCGTAATGCTATTTCTACTGCGTAAGTTAATTAAATCCAATACCTGTGGCACAGACAACCAGAATTAGGATCCCCAGCAGCGAAACACTATTATTATATCCTTTCTCAAATCGTTAGGGACCGTGAAAAATTATGCTGACATTACCATGGGAATTTGTGCAAGTCCGTCGCTATTTCAAGGAATTTCTGCTCCATTCCCAGTTTTGACTCCGGGTTATCTGGGATGAGAAGCTTACTTCCTACTCATTTTCTTCCTCTTTTAAGGCTAAAACTGGCTATTTTTTGACACTTTCCTGAATTCATTTTTATTCGTAAAAGCATACAATTGGTAGATGTTCTTATTAAAAAAAAGAGGTGGGGGGGGGGGGGAATTGAATAGAACGAGTGAGTGGTAAGAGGGTAACATTCCAAAAATAAGAAAAATAGACTGAGATAGTTTAATTAATAATAACTAATAAATTAATCAGTATTTTGCTTTGAAATTTATGGGATGAGCCCTCATCGACTAGTCCTACAACCGAATAATGGTGAGCATTTCTCTAAAATTAACAGATATTTTTACATAACTTTCGTGTGTGTTTTCTCAACATTTACATCAGCTGAAATGTTATCCTTTTTCCTTTCACCCGTCCAATTGTGTTTCCCATTTTTCGATTAAAAAAACAAAGGTTCTTTCAGAAAATTCTGTCAAAATTGGCCTTTTTGAACCCAATTTCCAGTCGCGACAGCGCGCAAAAGAAAAACACTGCCATCATGAGACAACAATCGCTCATAACTCACGATGTAAATACATTTATCAAAAAATAAAGAAGACCGTTCATTTCCAAATGCAGTTCAATATTCATGCCTACCAACTGCATGCTTATGCATTAAAAAATGAGTCCGTGAATGTGTCAGAGATCAGAATGTTGCTGAGCAGGGGAAAAAAAATATTTAAAAAAAAAAACAGTGATAATTATACATTTTCTTCTTTTTCTCTTCCTAGCAACGAAATGCTATTCCTTTGAATCTGCATTTTGTTATGCAAACTTTCAAAACGCATGTCGCTGTAAAACGCTCACGAACGTATAACATTTTATTACATAATATTTCTACTAAAAAAACTTACAAGGAAACTCTACTTTTAAGGTGGTCTAAAAAACGAAATTATCTAAAAATTCTCGTTTATTTATTTATTTTTGTTTCCTTTTTTTTGGTTTAAAAAATATTTTGGAGTTTATAGAGTAAAGTGACGCAAACCACATCTGAGTACGATAATTAAATCAAAATACGACGAAAAGTCATTAAGTAAGTCACAAAAGATAATTAAATAATAACTTACAATGATGATCACTTCAAAACTATTTTTATTTCTCAACATATTCTCCACCAATATTTATGCACTTGTATCACCGTTTCATCAGTGCCCCAACACCAGCTGCATAACATTCTTTGGATTGCTGTCTCAGCCACATTAGGACTTCAAGTTGAACCTTTTCATCATCTGTGAACATCATCTTGCTTCCAAGATCGTTTTTTATTGGACTAAACAGATGAAAATCGCTTGGGGCTAAATCGAAACTGTATGGTGGATGTTGAAGAAGTTGCAAGATGATGTTCACAGATGATGAAAATGTTCAACTTGAAGTCCAATGTGACTGAGACAGCAACCCAAAGAATGTTATGCAGCTGGTGTTGGGGCACTGATAAAACGGTGATATAAGAGCATAAATATTGGTGGAGAATATGTTGAGAAATAAAAATAGTTTTGAAGTGATATCATTGTAAGTTATTATTTAATTATCTGTTGTGACTTAGTTAATGACCTTCCCTCGTATATAATGCTTTGTTTGTCGAATTGTCTATGGTAGCCGCGCCTTCTGCCAAGTTTTAAATGCATTTAGGGGTAACTGGAGTTGTTTGACAATACAGGAAGTTTGATCGAATGCCTTTAGTTCATTTAAAAAATATTTTTTGCTGATAAGCACAAGATGGAAGCTTGGAGACAAGCTGGACAAGTTAGAACTTATACAGATATGTAACACGAGGCTCAATCTGAAATTTTTGAGACAGGGGCATATGATATTGCGCCAAAAACAATTATTGGTCGGATATGTAAATTGGAACACTTTTGTGTTCGCAGACAAAAATTTGTGGCAACAATTGGAATTTAACCCTTTCCGGCACAGTGGTCCCACTCCGGGCACACGTAATTTTAATTCCAAACTGATATACGGCACCAAGAATATTTTAATAAAATTTTGTTTCTATAATGAAAGCTTAAAATAAGGAGTTCGTATTTTCTAAAAAAGTCGTTTGTAAATTCCGGTGCTAGTCAGCAATTTCTCATTTTACGAACATACTTTGTCTGTGCCGGAAAGGGTTAACTATCGCAGAAAAAATTTAGAAAGAAGAGAAAATGTAGTTGACACGAGAGCATTATCGAGCTATGATTTTTTATGATTTTAAAGTGGGGATAAATCAAGAAGAATGCCTTTAACCTCTACAATTAGCGTATGGAAATGAAACTCCATCTCGTGCCACTGTGTTCAGTTGGTTTACAGAATTTAGAAGAGGTCGACATTTTCTTTTGGATGAAGAGCACACAGAAAGATCACTGTCAGCTGTAGTCCCAGAAAATGTGACGCCCGAACGAAAAATGTTTGTTAATCGATGATAATCGCTGTACTTACCAAATGATACAGAAGAAATTTAACATTGGATCCGCAGCTATACTTAAAGTTATTCATGAAGAACTGCATATGAAAAAATTAGTTTGTCGTGGGTCCCACATAATTTAAAAGAACACCAAAAAGCGGAGCAGGTGAGAATTAGTAAAGAAACCCTAAAATTAGGGTTATCCGTTAATTAGGGGCCTCTATTTTAATGATTGATATTTTTAGTATAAAGCTGCAAAAGGATATATATCTAATATAAATATTTTAATCTGCATCTAAAATTGCCTCTAAAATGTTATTTAATTCTATATTTGTGAAATAAAAAATTAATAAATTATCTTTAAATAATTTAACTTACTTTTATCATCATCGCCTTCAAAAACATTTTAGCTGCGATGAATTGACGTCACGACAAATTGACCCAGAACTGCTCAACCCGAGTTCGGGACTCAAGTTCTCTTTCAAGGGGGGAAAAAACATTATGTTTGAAAAACAAGAGTTTTGTTTAATTGCATCTCAGTTTTGTGTAATTGGAATTTAATTTAATTATTTTATTTTATTTTTTCTAGGGACTGCAACAAAGAAAAGTATAGTATTGACTTGCAAGAAAAAGACTTCCGTAATTTTTGTTATGTAATATTAAAAAATGTTTGTAAAAATAAACTTTATTTATATGTTAATTGTGTCATTTGAATCTTATTTTCAGGTGATCCTTAAAAGGAATTTAAATCTTTAATATACAAGAGGAAAAATTCTATTTTTAAATATTTAAATTTGATGTAATATGTTAATATTTTCTTTGCGTTTAGCTGAAATAATTATAGGGTGTATAGACCAACTTTTATGAAAGTCTCAAAAACATAGTTTGAAAATTCTGATAGTAATCGTCGATAGAATAAGCTCGAAATTCGCTGTTCCCAAACGGAAGCAAAAAGATGAGGGGTTGTATCAAATATACTAGCTTATGAAAGTTGACATAATAAGAATGAATGTGTTTCTCATTCTATATTTGATACAACCCCTCATCTTTTTGCTTCCTTTTGGGAACAGCGAATTTCGAGCGTATTCTATCGACGATTACTATCAGAATTTTCAAGCTATGTTTTTTAGACTTTCATAAAAGTTGGTCTATACATTTAGCTAATATATTATGCACAGTATATTTAGATTGAATTCGCGCGAACGCAGTGAAACAATATTTAGTAAACCTGCTCATATTTCATACAATTTTTATTATTTTTTAATTCTGATTGCAGGGAATTGTGTACAATTTTGTTTGTCATATTTTCTGAAAATAACTTGTTTTTATATTAAAAACTCTGCAAATTATAAGCAAAAAACTTGGTAAAATTTGGGACTGTTTTTATAAAAACCTGAATTTCTCTTCGAGTATACATGCTATCTTCATAAAAATAAACCCAAATTATTACAATAAGCCACTTAATCATAATCTACAGTTTGAGTGCTTTTGCAATATTAGTTTTTACAGGGTTATCCAAAAGATATTCGTTTTTCTTCAATTTGTTGACGGCCCCTTATGGGGTTTCGGGAAAAAATCTTCGCGGAAATATATGACGTCTAACATGTTATTTACACTCCTGAAGTTTCAGGATGATTCCTCATGTATCTTTACAGATATTTAACAAAACGTCTAAAATCGCAAGTGGCCGGTCATCATTGGAAATATAGTGTATATATATTAAGTTTGCAAGTTATTCTGAATATGGTAGATTTGAATAACGTATATAAAGACAGTTAGAAGGAAAAAAATCCTTATCAAATAAAAAGCTATATGAAAATACTCAAAGTTAGCGTTTTAAACGATACGTTAGTTAAAAAGCTAATAAATAGTTTAATGCTCTGTGCAATAATATACATAATAATAATAATACAAAACCAATGACAAAACCTATACATTCTTTAATTTTTACCCGTAACAGTAATTCAGTATTAAGATATTTTTCTTATAAAATGTAACCTAAGCGGGAAATATGTTTTAATTTTTCACACACAAAAAGTTGCGGGGCCTACAGGCAATTGCCTACTTTGCTTATTTAGTAATTCGTTACTGGTGAGGAGTAATGTTGAAAATAGCTTCCAATTTGAAACAGTGATCACAAAAAGTTACAGTAAAAATGTTTGTTGCAGAGTAATTTGTTACTTTGTTACTGAGTTAAAAGCGAGAATTTAGTGTTAACGACTTTGACAATAGCCATAAAACGCAGGAGGAATAAATTGGAGGGTATAAGACCAGACGGTTTTCTCCAAGAATAATACTGAGACGCCTAAATAACTTACGCAGCCACAATAGATCTGATTAAAGTTGAGTATAATGTTAGGTGTGTCTGTTTCACAATGTTTCGGGTACTTTATTTGCACAGTTACGACCTTTGAACATACAGGGAGTATGCTTTCTTCACCTTCTAAAAAGATCGCGAAAGGGTACGGCTTCTATCTTCCTTTTTGTAATTTTCTGTTCCTTCTGGCATTTCTTGGGAAAGTTTCTGATAAAATAAATTTGAAAATTGCTTAGCGGTGTGAACTTAGACACGATCACGAAGAAGTTACATCCCAACACACATGAATTTATCGCATATTCTAAATAATATTCCAATTAACAAACGAGTCAGTTAAATGTACACAGAAAAAAAATAAAACCCAATTTGGGCCGAAAGATTCTTGGGTATGTGCCCAAATTGGGTCATGCCTGTTTTGGTTACCACTGTGTATCCATTTTGGGCAATGTTAAGTACCCATTTTCAAAAAAAAAAAAAAAAAAAAAAAAAAAAAAAAAAAAATTAGATAATAAATTAATACAGTTAATGTATGTATTGAATGAAAAGTTAAGAGGTAGGTTAATACATTAATTAAATGAATGATTAAAAAAATATATGAGTAAAAAATAATAAAAGGAAATTCAAAAGTTAAATTTTGACTATTGCAGCGCAGAATAATATTATACATATATTTAAAAATAAATAAATAAATAATAAAAAATAGATAAGAATAATAATTAATGGGGAGGACATAATTAAATAAGACAAATATAATTATATTAAAGTATAATGAATGGTGAAGTGATTGAAATGACATTGTTCCACCCAAATCAAAGAAGTTTATTAAGTGAAATACTACATAAAGTAAATGCTATGAAACGAATTCTGTTAAAAATGAAGTGTTCAGTGTGTATTCAACTAAAGAATTGTAAAGAATCCACGATGTTGTGTGTTTTTGAAATGGGGTAGCGTGGAGCCGTTTCACAATTGATCACCTTCATTAAATATTTCAGAACAAATTTTATTTAAAAAGCGTTCTTGAAATTTCTAGAGGTAAAAATTATTTACAACAATTTTTTTTAGCTGAGTTCGCTCGACTTGTAATTTATAGCAAATCACCAAATAGTCCAGTCTTTTACAGTAGTTTTAGAATCTTAAAGTCTTAATTAGTGCTACTTTTCACTCTCCCCGAAAGGTCAAATCCAAGGCTGTTGCCTTGACTTCAGAGAGATCGCACTCTCTCATTCAAAAATCTGTCAGCAATCCTGTCCTTCCCTACTAAGAAGGGAAACCGTCCTGAGATGAGTGTTTTCCACCAACACTCGTTCTCCTGCCGAAACTCTAACTACCTTCCTCTCGATCCTCTTCTCCGGTCCGTTTTCTCGAACAAAAGATTCTCCGATCACCAATCAAAAAAGTTTTAGTTTACGTCATTGGATAAAGCCTTTTTTAGGGAGGTCTTACTGAACTTTTAAATGTTCACGCAGGAAATTCCCACGATCTGAGACCCCACATATAGACGGTCAGATCAGAGAAATATTTGCTGTCTAGCAATTTCAGTTTCACAAGATTGATCGAAGCTCATCTTTTCCTATTGTAGTAACCGGCATTCTTGTCACCCCACAGCTAAGCGTGAGAAAAGTTTTCCAACTCTTGGGAACTTCTATCTTTGATTACTCTGCCTAATTAGCAGACTGTGAGAGATTTACTGAAATTGTTACAACACCCCCACCATCAAAACATTTTCCGGGTTAAAACGCGGAAAATCTGCAAAAAAAGGATTAGCTCAACATATTTGAGTGGCTCAAATAACATTTCAATTTAACCTCACTATATACATCAGTGACCTAATTTCTTATATACTGCTTACCATTGCTTGAACATCTAGCTTTAGAGACTTTTTTTTTTTTGAAAGATACTTTTTTACTACACATGCCCAAAATAACAATAAAACTAAAAATAATCAAATATGTACAAAAGATTGGATTTTACTCAAATACTTACTACTGAATTTCTTTACTTGTGTTTGCCGAACAATACGTTTTACACAACCGTTCAATTTCTTTAACAAGAGTGTCACAAAGGCGTGAATTTCCACTGTCCCTACTCTCTTTCAACAGAATTTCGAAGGATTTTAGAAAACTCTTTGTGAATCCGCTCACTTCCTCCAGATTAACTTTCGAATGATAACCCTTCCTGTCAACACTCACTTCCATATTTTCGCGTTTATTTTTCGAATTACCCTGCCGGTCGAAAACCAACTCATCTCCTTTCCTTGACCTTTTCAAAAGGGTTTCTTTTTCCCCAATACACTGAGAACGGTGGTTCTTCATTTCGGGGGGGGGAATGACGAAAGAATTTCTTCCTGCCCTTGTGGATCTGTTAAAGGGTTTATCTCAATCCCCGGGTTCTCAAAACTGGAATTAGTTTGCGATTTTTGCTTTCGCTTTATCTTTTCATTTATTAAAGCCTGCGTCTTATTACCTAAGATATAGTGTTTAATTTTAGAGTGTCTAGGCAGGATTGCCGCTTTCGTATTTACATATCCGAGACCTTTTATTTCCATTTTTATACGTGCCACTCTAAATCGTTTTGGATATTTATCAAATGTCTGTTTAAGCCAAACATATTCATTGCCTAATTTGCTCTTATTTACCAAATTCCATGGGCAAACACAATACGAGCTACCTGAATCTCTAAGTACACACGCCTTCTTCCCATTTATTTTGTTTTCACTCAAAAAAGGTCGGAACAAGCTTTTGTCTTCGCTTATATCGCCTAAGTGATTTATGCTCTCGAAAGATTTTACTTCCGTAATATCCCTTTGTCTTTTCGGACAACGTGCCATTAGGTGAAATTCGCTTCCACACGTATGGCAACGTCTCTTTCGTTCAAAGATACGTTCCCTGTCTTTAATTTCCTTGTCTCGCCAATTTATTTTTTTGTCGGAATATTTTTCTTCTCCAGAATTTCCCTCGAGTTTCGTTTCTTCAGATTTCCTATCATAAAAAGATCTCGCATTCTCTTTTTTATCTGAAATCCCTTTCACTGCTTCGTATTCGTCCAGACATTTTGCCAAAACTAACGGGTCTTTGTAGTTTGCCCACGAATCAATGAAATGCTCTTTCATTTCACTAGAAGCACGGAGCTTGATCTGGTCAGTTATCAATAAATTTTTCAGACTACTGAAATCCGTAACATCTAAACCATTCAACCAACCCTCTAAATAACTGTTGATCTCGAAAATAATATCTTTCCATGGAGCATCTGGATTGCGTGGATGTTTCATTAATTTTTGACGATACGATTCGGGACTCATACGGAATCGTTCAAGCAAAAACTTTTTGACGTATTCAAAGTTATCCGTCTGATCTTGCGGTTCCCTTAAAATTAATTCTGCAATTTCGACCGGCACTAAAGCTAATAAATGCGTCACTAAGTCACCTGTCTCTATTTCCGCTTTGGTCGCCTGTCGTTCGAACAAATTTAAAAACAAAGTTATATCCGAGCGTTCTGGATCAAATCGATGCATGATTGTTCGAAGCGGCAATTTAGGTGGGCGTTCCGACCCGGTACTGTTAGTTGAACTACGTCTATTTGCATCTTGCGTCAATCTAAGTTGTTCTAACGTAAATTCGCGTTCTTTTTGTTTTTCCTCTCTTTCTCTTTCTTCTTTCTCCCTCTCATATTCCCTTTGTTTTTCCTCATATTCCCTTTGTATTTCAGCCTTTTCCCTTTCTTTATTCTCTTTTTCCCTTTCTTTATCCGCGGCTATCTTCTCTTCTCGATCTTTTATGATATACGCAGCTTGCGTGAATGCAAAATCTTTATCGTAATCATCGGCAGCTTCGATTTTTTGGATAATTACCGGTATCCTGTCATTTTTCCCTATTTCCACTCCCAATTCTTCCGCTAAATTCTGCAAATCAATTTTCCTGCACTGTTTCAGATCAGTTACTTCTTGCATTTTAAAATTTTATGTAAATACAATATAAAGATGAAAATGATAGTTTCGCTCGCTAACTTATGCAATAGGGATTCTAACACTTTATGGAAATTTTTCTGCAACTACCCACATAATACTAACAATTTTAAATACAATTCAATTTGAGGAATAATAAAAATAGTATACATATAAAAATAGACTTTCAATATTGTAAAATTTTCAATACACTGACACGTTTTGGTGTCGATCATACACATTTAAAACAAATTTAGAAATTTGAAATTCTGTGCACATAATTCAACCAATACTTGATATTTCTGACCCCGCAGGTAACAAAATGACCACTTTTTGCAACTGCTAAAAAATTTTCCTAACATCACATATTCAAAATATTTGATTATCAACAACATCTATTGTTTCACTAATAATATAAAAAAGTACACCTTTGAAATCTTTCAATCATGAATAGACAATCGACTTATTTGAAAAATCAAAATTTTTATCTCTTTTTTTTTTTCGGGAAAAAAAAAATTATATATATACACATTTAGCCTGACAATCCTTATATTATTTTACTGCCAAAAGAAAATTCACACTATCAAATTTTATGCTGATAACAAATATACATATATTTTTCCAAATATGTTAAAAGTTATTAGATTTAAAAATTTATCATAATTTATCATATATCAATATTCAAATAAAAAATTTCTCAGAAATGAATTTTCCTCAACAAAGAATATGTAAACAAAATGAGAGCCACTCAAAAATGAATTGAGCTTACCTTTTCTACAGTCTTTGTCTGCATCATCTGTCGCCGGTTTCGGGTCTGGCCTAGACGTCGTCGATTTCACAGGTTATCTCGGTTTGTCGACTCCTGATGTTTCCTAGAAAGGGCTTGCTTCCAGGACGGAACTGCGGTCTGTCGTGCCAATGCAAGGGCTTGCTTCGGGCTTGTTCTCTGTAAACACGGGCTTGCTTCCAGGACGGAACTGCGGTCTGTCGTGCCAATGCAAGGGCTTGCTTCGGGCTTGTTCTCTGTAAACACGGGCTTGCTTCCAGGACGGAACTGCTGTCTGTCGTGACACTGCAAGGCTTGCTTCGGTCTCTGCTTTCCTCTCCTGAACTGGCGTCAGATCTTGCGCGCTTAGATGCGGGCGGGCGTCACTGCTACTGTCTGGACTCTCTTCACTAATGCTAATAAATTTTTGTCGAAATATCCGACTCGCTTGCCACCAGCTGTAAAGAATCCACGATGTTGTGTGTTTTTGAAATGGGGTAGCGTGGAGCCGTTTCACAATTGATCACCTTCATTAAATATTTCAGAACAAATTTTATTTAAAAAGCGTTCTTGAAATTTCTAGAGGTAAAAATTATTTACAACAATTTTTTTTAGCTGAGTTCGCTCGACTTGTAATTTATAGCAAATCACCAAATAGTCCAGTCTTTTACGGTAGTTTTAGAATCTTAAAGTCTTAATTAGTGCTACTTTTCACTCTCCCCGAAAGGTCAAATCCAAGGCTGTTGCCTTGACTTCAGAGAGATCGCACTCTCTCATTCAAAAATCTGTCAGCAATCCTGTCCTTCCCTACTAAGAAGGGAAACCGTCCTGAGATGAGTGTTTTCCACCAACACTCGTTCTCCTGCCGAAACTCTAACTACCTTCCTCTCGATCCTCTTCTCCGGTCCGTTTTCTCGAACAAAAGATTCTCCGATCACCAATCAAAAAAGTTTTAGTTTACGTCATTGGATAAAGCCTTTTTTAGGGAGGTCTTACTGAACTTTTAAATGTTCACGCAGGAAATTCCCACGATCTGAGACCCCACATATAGACGGTCAGATCAGAGAAATATTTGCTGTCTAGCAATTTCAGTTTCACAAGATTGATCGAAGCTCATCTTTTCCTATTGTAGTAACCGGCATTCTTGTCACCCCACAGCTAAGCGTGAGAAAAGTTTTCCAACTCTTGGGAACTTCTATCTTTGATTACTCTGCCTAATTAGCAGACTGTGAGAGATTTACTGAAATTGTTACAGAATAACATGTAATGAAAGGATGCATTATGAACCAACAATCCACTCTCTCTCTCTCCTTTTATAAAATTAATCATTGCACATTTATTTTACATGCAACACCGCCACCCTCCCAGCCGTCCTATTGTATTTTTTTTCTTTTTTTTTCTTAAAAAAAAAAACAACTTTTGTAATATAAAATTATGCAATGAGTTAATCAGTCTATTTTGTCCAAACAACACCTCCCTCCTCCATACTCTTACATCTACCCACCCATTCGACCTGTAGATTTGATCGTGGACTAAGTAATATATCAAAGAATATAGGAATTTTTTTGGAAAACCATCTTGCATTGCATCAAAAATTAATTGTTTCATATTTTTATTTATAAGATGATAATAGCATAATATCGTTTTATTCTAAACATATGATTAAGAAGTATAATATGATAAACAGAAATATAAAGACATGACTTAAAATAGGTAAAATTATTAACTTTGAATTTAAAATATTTACGTTTGTCATAAATGTCTGTAATAGTTTTGGGTACTTCTCTATTATTCCGTCAACCACTTTTCATAACAAAAAAACTATCCCAAACTGTAGCGCCAAATAAACGGGAGAACGTTGCTATTGGAATATCAAAATAAATAAATAAATAAAATATAAGAATTTAAGAACACAATTGTTATTTTAATTAATAAAATAACTAATAAATCACTAAAACATAATGAAAAATACACGCAAATGACGAATTAAAAACCATTTGATGACATAACAAACACGTATAATGCTTCTGACATCAAGTAAATGGGACTGCATTTTTGGCGTTTAATCTTACAGTTTGGCGATAGTTTTTTGTTATGAAAAGTGATCGACGGGATAATAGAGAAGTACCTAGTTTTGTTATAATGCAGTATAAGTTTTAGGTCTAAAAAGTGAATAGTGTTATTAGATAAAAGGTTTTCCATTGATTCTAAATTAGTAGGATAATTGACTGGAATTTGAGAAACGTGTGATTGGTCGGTATTGATTAATATGATGTCATCAATATAACGATAGAAATTAATATTACTGTTACAAAATGTGCGCTCATAGTGATATAAATATAAGTCTGTAAATAAACTTGATGTGCATCCACCTTTTTGGAAAGCCGACTTTCTATAAATAAATGGTATTATCCTGTAAAAGGTAGTTATTATATATAATGAAATTAGTTAGTGTATGGAATCCACAAGTATAGGAAGATTTAATTGATTTTGAAATTTTTAAATAATGCATTTATCATATTATGAAGATCTAATATGTTAATGTTATTAAAAAGATCTTTGAAATCATATGTTGTTATATATTTTACACATTTAAGATCTTTGGGAATATTAACGAATTGAAAGCTGTTTTTTATACAATGACTATTATCTATTGTAATTGTATCTGTGTATATTTGATTGAGTATTTTTAATATAATTTTGTTAGCTTTATTATTATATGTTTTGCATCCTACAGTAACAGTTCTGAATTTAATAAGAACCAAATACAATTAAAGTTAGCAGAGGGAATGTTAAGTAAGTTTATAATAACTATGAATTTTACGATTGTTTATCGGTGTGGTATCATAAGTTTTTCTTTAAAGAATTGTTAGAAGAAATAGTGGATGTAAGAAATTGGTGATAATATGATTTGCATATGATGCCATAGTTATTTGGAGATTTATCTACATATGTAATTACAAAATTCTTTTGAAAATTAGTAATTTGTTGGTAGAGATTCTTCATATTGATAGTAAGAGCTGAAATGTTCTTCTTTAGAGCAATAGTTAACTGATCAATAACCAATATTTTCCACTGATTAAACTATTCAACAAATTTATTGTACGAGATTGAAATTGTATATATAAATAAATCAATATCATATGTAAACTGTTTTACAATATTATTAACATTGAATCTAGAAGGGAACCGATATGTTGCTCCATAACCCACTAGTTTTTTTTTTTTTTTTTTTTTTTTTTTTTTTTTATGCAAAATCCTTTATAATATTTAAATTTTCAGTGATAATTATCAATATTTTTTTTAGAGAGGGGTCTTTGCTTATACATGGAAAAAAAATAGCAGAAGATGTCTAGGGGCGGTAAAAGTTGGAAAAAGTGATGCCAGAATAGCTCGCAAATTCAAAACATTTGCGAGCTACTGTATAGAAGGACATGTGCTGACTGACTCATAATCAACGCCGAGCCTCAACCGTTGCTCCTAGGGTAATAAAATTTGGAAGACATGTCCCTTATACAATATAGGCACCACTAAAAAGGATTTTCGAAAATATCCCCCTAAGGGGGTTAAATGGAGGTCAAATGTTTTATGTCATTTCGCCTTTTTGCCATATCTCAAGCAGCAGTTTTAGGTAGGAGCGTGAAATTCAAGATAACAAATCTATTAAAAAAATAGTTAAACGTGTATTTCAGCGATTTTAGAAATTCAACCGCGGAAGGGGTTAAATGGGGGGTCGAAAGTTTTGGATCAGAAAGTTTTTTGGTCAGGTTTCAAATGTTTTCAGCTGTACAACCTGTGAACACCAGGTGTCCCATTCACATTTCAAATCGTCTGGTAATTTACTATCCCACTCTAAACCTCTTTGCCATGTTTTTTGCAACAAGGCTTTAATACGAATAACAAATGGATTCAAAATTCCTAAGGGATCATAAATTTTCAGTAATATCTTAAGTACTGTTCGCTTGGTGGGATCATCCAAATAACTCTCCTGAAAGAGTTGAACATCTAACATCAAAACATCAGATTCAGTATTCCAAATTAGTCCTAGCACCTTTAAAATACTACCTGGGTTTTGCTCACTTATACCAAATTTACTTGTTCCCCACATTTCCCTAAGTTTAACAGAATTTGTTTGAAATTTTCTCAAATGCATCCCAGCCTCTTTAAGAATGTCTGACGCTGTCGTTGATAAATAATAAGCTTCACTATCTAAATCTGATCCAGAAATTAGATTATCAACATAGAGAGAACTATCTAACATTTTTACAACACTTGGATGTTGATCTTGATATTTCTTTATATGATATTTAATTGTGGCAGCCAAAATAAATAGGGAGCATGAAACTCCAAATGGTACATGTCTAAGTCTTAAAATTTAAAAAAGGTTCCTTTCGTCATTATCGAACCAAAAAAATTTAAGGTAATCTCTGTCTTCTTCAGCTATAGAAATTTGAAGAAAGGCTTTCTCAATATCTGCACAAAACGCAGTAATGAATTTTCTGAAATTAATAATTTCTAACAAATCAGGGTTTTAATTTGATCCAGAGTACAAACACTCATTTAACGATTTGTTATTTTCTTTTGAGAAGGCGTCAAACACCATCCTCACTTTAGTTGTGGGTTTATCATCCCGCATAAAATATCCACTATTTATTGCTTTATTAGGGCATTTTTCCACTATGTTATTTAATTCCTGTTCAACCACAATTTCTTTATATTTCTGCAATAATTGCTTATCTTTATCCAATTTTCAGTTTAAGCTAATAAATCGATTTCTAGCATTTTTATAATTACTTCCTAAATCCCTTCTATCATCTAACGATGTTCAAGGAAATGCAAATTGTCTTCGAATTTTTTTACTATCTCTCTATCTAATTCAGACATATGCTCTCTTCTGTATTCATCCCTAAGGATTCTAATTCCCACATTTTTTTAAATTGTTTTCGATAGGTTTCATTACATGAGTAGATAAAACGCCAGCTTGATTACTCTTATAATTTTTATTCACGTCAATTGAACCGCAGAGAGAATGTCCGAATAAACTTCTACATATGTATAATGAGTTAGTTATTGGAAATGTTTTATCATTAATTTGATAAAAATAGTCTGCCCCAATAAATATATCAACATCAGAATTTTCTAAATGTCTCCAACTGTCAAGACGAAATTTAGAAAGTTTTCTCTTTATTTTAATTGGAAGGGGGGGAATTTGTATCAACGAATTTGTTATCACCGGTGTTACTAAAGCTTCAATTAATATACTTCGTTTTCTATCCGTAAAGTGAGTTAACTTTAGCTGAACGACAGTATAGCACCTCTCTCCTGATGATTTCGGACCGAAAGTATAGATAATCAATTTCTCATTTCTAATGATCTCAGGGTTTAATTTAGAAATTAATTTTTCTGTAACCAAAGTTCTGTGACTAGCAGAGTCAAATAAACAAAGTGCTCTTTCGGAATTTTTTTCCGATTCTACATAAACATGAATAGTTTGCAATATTATTTCTTAAAGATGGTTATTTATGATGCTATTACAATGCGATACTGAGGAAATAATACTGTCTGGCTGTTTAGATACGTCTGATTTTCGATTACTAGAATTACAAAGAATACTATTATGAAAAGTTTTGCCACAAAACTTGCAATTTTCATTCGAAAACTTGCAAAAACTTGAAATATGAAATTTACGAAAACACATAAAACATCTACCCTCTCTCTTCAATTTTTCACGCATTTCAGGAATGGAAAGAGCCTTACAATTTTCAGTATCATGATCAACAGATTTGCAAAGTACGCAGTTATTTTTAACATTTGTCGTTAAAGCAGAAGCTGAAGGCGTGCTTCTTTTATAATTTTGATATTTTTTCTTATAATTTTCGTGTTTATCAGAAACTGGTTTTTCAGAGCAATTTAATTGTAATGTTGCTTCACGCGATTCAATTTCTTCTTTAATGAAATTAATCAATTCATTAATGTCCCAGTCGACATTTTTCGTACGTTTTCTATTAAATTCTAACGCAATATCAGGTGGAATGAGTTTAAGAAGAATCGGACATAACAAATGTCCATATGAACCCGACGTTACTCCTAAAGAATTGAGATTGCTAATCTGAATCTCACAATTATCATATAGCTCTCTTAGAGCGTTTATTAATATTACTAGCGTTTCTTACAGGTTTCAAATTTAATAATTTCGTCATGTGGCCATTTATCACTAGATCATTACAACCAAAACGGTTTTTTAACAGTTCATAGCGTGATCATAATTTTCTTTAGTCAGCGAAACTGCTGCTATTGTATTGGCAGCGCTTCCGCCTAAAAGTGACTTCAAATAGGAAAATTTATCAATCGGAGTTAAGTGCTCATTTTTATCAATTGTGTTCGAAAATTGACTCCAAAATTCGAGCCATAAACAAGAATCACCATGATATTTAGTTATGTTCAATTTGGGTAATTTTACCAAATTCTGATTCAAAATTTTCTGACTTTTTAGTAAAGAAGTATTATTACTACTATGCTCGCTTTCGTTATCTGGAACATCTTGTTTATTTTCCGTAATAACGGTATTATCATTTATAAATTTGGAAATTTTAAATTTCCATTCAATAATATTTTCATTAAATGTTTCAGATTTCTATTTCCTTTTCGAACTCAGCATCTAGAACCAGTGGTTCAATCTCTGAATTTAATGATTTTAATGTTTGCATTTTATCATTCAATTGCTGCTTTAAAATACCTAGCTGTTTTTTTTTTTATTTTCTAAATCTAACGCTAGTTTACCATCTAAAATGTCTTTAATTTTATCGAATATTTTCGTAGTTTGAGCTCGAATGGTTGCTCTTTTTTGTCTTAAGCGTTTTTATATCTATTTCAAATAATAATACACTTCAATATTCAATATATTCTATATAAATCAATAATTCAAATCAATAATTCAACAAAATTCAATTTGAGGTACTTACCCCAATCAATGTAAAAGAACATTTCAACAATCCTGACGCTGGTTCGCCAAAAAATTGATGCAAGCCATTTTAGTTTCGAATGCAGGTTCTTTTAAAATCGAATGTCTTTCTAAAACTCTTTTCATGAAAATCAATCGAGAAACAAAGCGTCGTTAAAATATAAGCACACATCAGTTAAAATCGAACAAACAACTTCTTAGAAAAAACTTAAACTATTTTATTTACATATAAACAAAATAATATTAACAGAATAATATTATTTTTAACACTCGTCTGAGCGTTCAAATTATCACCGACAATCGGTTCAGAAAAGTTACATCATCTGACGAGAAAAATAAGGAAATCAGAGTAAACAAAAAAGCCGTTGCCATTGGTAACAGACAAAATCGTTTGGCTTCAAATAACCAAGGAGGCATTCGCAACACACTTTCCGGCCCCAAACGAAGTCAGGGCTATACGTTGCATAAGACATCAGGGATCCACTCGGAAGCAACCGGCTAGTAAATTAATATATATATATATATATATATATATATATATAATCTATAAATTATTTTTTTTTATCGTAATATTATATACCTTTTCATCCATTCATTCATGTTTGTTCCTTTTCATTCATTAATTTTAATTCACTCATTCATTCATTCATTTTATCCAGTCAATCGTTAATTTTCATTCATTTATTCATTTTATACATTCACAAATTCATTCTTTTTTTCATTTTTATTCATTCATTTTCATTTATTCCTTTATTTATTCATTTTCATTCATTAATTCATTCATTTACTCATTCATTCATTTTAATTCATTCATTTTAATTCATTCACTCATTCATTCATGCATTTTAACTCATTGATTCATTTATTTATTCTTTCTTTCATTCCTTTTCATTCATTCATTCATTTCTTCTTTCTTCTTTCATTTTCAATCATTCATTCATTTATTCTTTCTTCTTTCATTTTCATTCATTCGTTCATTCATTCATTTTCACTCATTCGTTTTCATTCATTCATTCATTCATTTTCATTCATTCGTTTTATTCATCCATTGCTTCATTGATTTATTCATTCATTTTCATTCATTCATTTTCATTAATTCTTTTATTAATTCATTTTCATTCTTTTATTTATTCATTTTCGTTCATTCATTCATATATTCATACATTCATTCATTCCTTTTCATTGATTCGTTTCATTCATTCATTTTCATTCATTCAATTATTTAGTCTTTCTTTCATTTTCATTCTTTTATTTTCATTCATTTTCATTCGTTCGTTCATTCATTCAGTTATTCATTTTCATTTATTCATTCATTCATTTTAAATTATTCATTCGTTCATCCATCCACTTTCATTCATCTGTTCATCCAATATATATATATATATATATATACACACATATATATATATATATGTATATATATATATATATATATATATATATATATATATTATGTGTGTGTGTGTGGGCATGTATATGGGCATTTCGGGTATTCTATGGAATACGCTTGACTGTGCTGCCGCAAAGACAAATCCTTATCATTATGATTTGTGCAAATGAACTGAACTATATTAAGTAACTACCTAAATACTACATTTGATCATGCTCTCTTGTTACCATTAAATCTAAGTTTTACCAAATTTTGTTCGTTTTCATCCTTTTTAACCCCCTGTTTCATATTAACTGACTATTTCATAATACCCTCAAATGTTTGTTTGTTTTTTTATTTTTTTATTATTATCATTCGTTTGCACATGATGAAATTTTTAAAAATATTTTTTGTATATAAATAACTAATCACAAATAGTTGGAGTTAGTAATTGTATTCAATTTTCGAATGTCCGGTTGTGATATTGCTTCAAATGTAAATGGTATTCCATAATAGCCTAAGTTCCCCTATTTATTTTATTTTATAGCGACACGTCAAAAATATTAATGTCATCGTCTACTTCGCATCAAAATTAAAGCTATATTGGCAACAATGGAATTTTAAAGGATTGGGGATAACAATAAAAAAGTTTCCACAAACACTCTGTTGTGCCAAAGGCCAAACCATTCTCACCAAAATACGCCAAACTCTCCTGCAATAAGTAACTATCAGTGTAATAACGTAAGAAACAATTCCTTGAAATCGGTTTTATTTTATTTATTTTTTCTTTTATTAAAAACTCGTAATGTTTGAAACCTGATTTTTATTATTTTATTTTATTAATTTTTTTATTATTATTATTTTTTTAAAAGTCTTAAATAATCTTGTTAATGTAACAAATGCTTATTTCTGCAGAAAAGAGAATTTTTAAAAACAGGTCAAATACAAAAAAAAATTATTAATAAAAAGGCGGTAGAAATAGCATTAAAGGAAAAAATGTTAGCAAAATAATGAGGGTCAAATGTTCAACGCAAGCAAATCTAAAACTGTAAGCTGTTTTTGTTCTTTTCTTTATATGATTACAGTAGATCTTCGACGGAGCAAAAACTGTACAGTAGCATTAAATATCAATGTAAAACACAATTTTATATAAATTCACTATAATCCAATTTTCAAGCAGTTAGAAAAAAAAATTATAATTTGTAGTTAAAGGTTTCATTATTAAAGACCTCATTAGTAGGTATTTTGAACCGCCAGGTTCAAAATACTTATAATGAGGATAATAACAATCTGTAAAGTCGGTAATAATAATTTTTTGTGAAAAATGATGTAGCGGCATATATTTATATGCATACCATTGAAATCGGTATTAAAAAAAAGCCCTGTCTTATGGATTAGCAGGCAAAGTAAAGTTCAATAAATTATTTTTTCAACTTTTATATATTTGTTTTAAAATCTATTCATTTTGTTCATTTGTCTTCCAACTTGACTGCGCACATGTTTTTGTTTCAAGTTTTCTTCTATATTTAAAGTATTTTTGTAGTAGTAGTTTATTAACAAATACATTATTTACTAATCTTATTGTAGCTTAGAACCTTAACTGTAAAATATTTTTCCAATTCATTTACATCCAGTTCATAGATAGTACCTGGTCGATCGACCTTCGTTTCGGGCAGTGGTGAAAATCTCAGTTGCAGAGAAATTGGGGAATTCGCTATCCGAAATTATTATAGAGATTTGATTTAATATTATCAAGTTTGGCGGAATGTGATCTTCTAGCATTACACATTTCCTTTATAGTTTGTGGCATTTTCTAAACTCTATGTGTTCCTTATGCATAAGTTTCCCTCTATGTTAAAAGCGCTTATAATATTATTCCCAACACAAGGATGCTCTCCACAAACTTCTGTAAATGGCTATTTACTATCTTTATGTTTTTCTTTTGTTTTATGGGCTTCTTTTAAGGCATTTTTTTAACCTCATGCAATAGTTTTTCCCAATGTGAAGAACGTGTTTAGTGTTATATTCAGCACAATGATGCTCATTACATACCACTTCTGTAGAAGACGATGTGCGATATTTATTTTTTGTTTCAGGCATTATCTGAACTCGCTGCTCACTTGTTTGTCGAGTGGTTAGGTGCTAGTTACTAGACAAAGAGTGAAAAGTTGAAATCCCGACTCAGGCATGGATGTTTGTAGTGGATCAGATTAAACTGTAAACGAAGGTCTCGGTCTGTGCAAAAGATGACCGTAGTGCCCCCAACAAACCAAACCTATACCTATACGTGTCTCATGCAACTTTTTCTCCAGTTTGAAAAGCTGGTAATATGTTATTCCCAACAGAATGATTTTCCTTACATACATACCAAATACTTCTATTGGAGGCTTTCTACAGTCTTCATATAGTTCTATTTATTTTAAGGCATTTCTTGGATCTTCGTGTGTGCCTCATGCATTTTTTATTCTGTGTGAAGAGCGGGTATAATGTTATTCCCAAAATAATGATTTTCGTTGCATTACTAAATACTTCTGTAGAAGGCACTCTAGTATCTTTGTATATATCGTTTTTAGCATTTGGTATTTCTTGAACTTCATATATGACTTTTGGGACGAATTTTCCAAAGATTAAATGCCTCAAGCCATCCATTTCTTGGAATAGATGAAAAATATGCTTTTATGGCCTCATCAATCTCATCTTCGAAATGAAAACGACGTAAACGTAATGTTTTTAGATAAAAAAATATTCAAAAATCACACATAGGAAGATCAGGAAAATAGAGGGGATGTTCTATCACTTTGATGTTTCTTGTTCAAAAAATTCGATAGTAATCTTTGCTGAATGAGAAGATACATCGTCATAGCTAAGCATCACTAACATATTTTCACTTCTTGAATAATTGGAATAATTGCTGGAGGAGACTTAGTGGTGTATCAATTAGCTGTAAACAGTCTTCTGTCCTTCTAGTTTTATGGCTTTGACTAATTCTGTACTTTTAAAGAATATGGAATACATTACTTTTTTCATTGTTCGTTGTCTTTTCTCCATTGTTGGTATTCTTCAGACTTTACTATGCTTTACTTTCTTGGGGTGTTGGAACTTCAAAAAAGGTATATACGTTTCCTCACCAGTTATGATTTTAAAAATAATGCGGTACCCACCCTCACTGAGTAATTTTAGCGTTTCTTTTCTGATTACGATTCTGTTTGAATAAATAGGCCTGAGCCGAATTTACTGTACTCAAATTGCACGTTATTGTACTCATTTGCAACTCAACTACGATGCCTCATGTAAAAAAAATTAATATAAATGGACATATATTGAATAACTAAACGTAATAGGTGCAAAAACAATTATTAGGAACATTATATAATATACAAAAACAGATTTAAAGAAATAATTATAAACAAAAAGAAAAATATAGAAGCAAAACGTACCCATTCAACCTATTTCATCTTAGTTAACATCCACATTATCCTAGAGCATATGTAACTACTCTGGCAGTTAAAAGTTACAGTGGAATATGTATAAACGATTTTAACAAATTGAAAAATAAATCAAATAGTTCAACTATTTTTATTTATTTAAAAACTAAAAATAATAATAATAATAATAAATTGTGAAATTAAAATATTTTCTGCACAAAATTAAGAGATTATATTTAATGACGCGATACCATGAATAATAATCGATTCATACATGGAGATTAAATACATTTAAATTCATTTTTGTAGTGCTATTATCTATACTTAAAATAGTTAATCATTTATAAATATTACGTTATTTAAATTATAAAAGATAAATAATTAAAATACTTGTAACATTTAAAATAGTAGAATTTTAAGTAAAATAATAAATATTAATTACTATTATAATTAAAAAGTAAAAAAATAAAATAGAATATGATTAAAAATGGTAAATCAATTTGAAACAAGGGGAAATGCTTCTAAATTATATTTATTCATATCACTTTTAATAAATTATAACACATTACAAGTAATATGACAATTCGAAACTAGGAATTAAATTCATAATAGTAATTAAAGAATGCAATTTAAATATTATAAGATTATAAATGATGTAGAATAAATAAATGTAAATTTAACGAATTAAATTTAATACTTCTAATTAATGACCAATTGATTATATATATATGTTTGCGCATCGTCTGGTTCTGTTTCAAAATTTTCAGTGTTACCCCGTATATATGTTAATTGAAGACTTGTTGAATAGTGGTGAGATTTTCAACAAAAGAAGACACTTTAATTTAATTAAGGTATTATTTAGACTATTTACACTAAACTATGTACAAATAAAAAATAATAAGTTCCATTAATCGTTCCAATACATCTTCTCTATGTAACTTCCGTTACACTTCGCTTAGCTACAGTCAATTACGTGCTATTCGTTCAGAATCATCTCGTCATCTGCTTCTGGCGGGAAGTGTTTTACCGCTCGAGAATAGTGGCGCTGTCGTCTGTTCTTATCTGCTACCGGGCCGTTGCCATTCCGGCACTCGACCATTCTACTTGCCATGACCTCATGGCGACGTTGCCAGGAACTGAAAATTGAAAAGGAAAAAAGAAACAGCAAGGGAAAACAAACAGTTTTTAAAAATATATATATATATAGCAACTAATGAACATTGGTGATGATTTTTTTTTCTCGTCTTCGTCGTCATCAGACCGTCTTAAATTTTGTCGTCTTGGACAGTCTTAATATTCTTCATCATCTTACAGTCGTAACATTCGTCTTAATATCACCAAATCATCTCAATATTACCAGATCATAGAAATATTACCACATATTCGTCGTATGAATTTAACTGAACACATAATTTCGTCTTGCTGTATACATGTTAAAAATTTTCATAAACTTATCTTCGTAAACCAAATTGAAATGAAACAAAATATTAATACACATACACTTGAAAATAAAAATAATAATAGAATCTTTCTTGACAAAGATGGGAAACACAAAAATATACTTAAATAGTTAAATGAAAGACGTCGTGTAATAATATAAGACAAAAATATAGAAAATATGTACAGTATAAGAATAAAAAAGCGTTGAAAGTCATCTTTTACGTGGTTGACCATGGTTTCATCATATCAACTGCAGTGGATGTTGTATTTGGACCCTCATGGTGTCCAACCTTTTCTACTGCATATCTGTCATGATTGTTAACAGCTTTGACTTTATACGGACCAAAATATTTGATTCTAAGTTTCCGGCCTGATCCGAATTGAGTACGCTTAATTGCGACTAAGTCACCAACCTGATATACTTTGGGGGGTTTTCTACGTTTGTCGTAAAATCGTTTGCTTTGTTGTTGGTGTTGAATAATGGTACTTTTAGCGATTTCTCTTAACTCGTTTTTATTATCTAATGCTACGTTGAAAAGCTCTTCTTCTAGGAGTTGTTTTATGCGAATGTCATCTTTATTTTTCATTTTAATCCCAACCAACAATTCGAATGGGGAAAACTATGTTTTATCGGACTTGGTACTGTTAATAATTTTTTGCACGGAGGGAACATGCTTGCACCATTTGGTGGGATCAACCAAAGATAACTTAGTGAGAACTGGGATCAACGTGGCATGAAATCGTTTGACTTGGCCATTTCCACGTGGTACACCAGTAGCGATTGGGATATACTCTATGTGCTCTTCCTCACAAAATGTTACAAAATCAGTCGACGTAAAAGCAGGGCCTTTGTCGCAAATAATGCGACGTGGATTTCCAAAGACAGTTTGTTGGAGTTTAAGCTTATCTAAAGCATCACGGGTAGTTGTGGATTTTACAGGATATATCCACATGAATTTAGTAAATGCATCGACTACCATCAAGAGATGCTTATAATTTTTATTCGTCGACGGTAACGGTCCTAGAAAATCGACATGGTACGTATCAAGAAGAGTGTCACCTTTGGGAATTGGGTGAAGGAAACCTTCGGGCTTACCAGACTTCCTGGAAGACAAAATACATGGCACACAGTTCGCGATGACAGTTTGTACTAGTTTATTAAGATTTGGAATGTAATAGTCTCTGTTAAGGATGTCCGCAGTTTTTTGAGTGAAAAAGTGACCTTTAGAATGTGCATCTTGTATAACTTGATTTTGCATAGCTTGTGGGACCACTAATAGTTCGCGATCTTGAACAAGTTTATAAATTACACCATTCCTTAAGAAAAAATCATTCACGGGTGAATGCTCAACAGCTTGCTTCATACTACTTATAAAATCCTCAGTGGCTTGAGATGCAATGATTTTTTGTGTAATTTCGTTATGTGTGACTAACATTACTGGGTATCGACTTAACGCATCGACGTGTTGCATTTGTTTTGCAGCTCTGCGAGCAACAACAAAATTAAAATCTTGGAGAAAAAGAGCCCATCTGGCAATCTTTGCACTAATCTCAGCTTTATCCATAGTTTTTTGGAAGGCTTCACAATCTGTGACAATTTTGAATTTAGTTCCATGTAAATATACTCTGCGTTTTTTTAACGCTTCAATGACCGCTAAAACCTCTAGTTCATAACTATGCAATTCTTCTTGTGTCTTTCTACTCATGTATAAAACAGGATGAAATTTGCCATCGGCAGATTTTTGTAAAAGAACTGCGCCGAAACCAAACTTAGGTGCATCTGTATGTACTTCTAATTCGGAACCGGGGACAAAAAGATAAAGAGCAGGTTCAGTTGTAAGCAGCTTTTTTAGAGTGTAAAATGCAGCTTGTTGCTCTGCGCCAAAATGAAATGTAGAATTATTTCTGAGAAGATCACTTAGGGGTTTTGCAATAGCTGCATATCCAGAGATATACTTGCGAAAATAACCCGTTAAACCTAAAAAGGATTGTAAATGTTTCGCATTCTGCGGTTCTGGAAAATTCTGTACAGCTTTGATTTTCAAGGGCGATGGTGCAATTGTGTTATTTTCTATCACGTGTCCTAAGAATTCAACTTTACGGACAAGAAATTGACATTTTTTTAAATTAATGTTCAAACCATAGCTTGATGCTACTTGTAGGACGCGTTTCAGTTTAACAAGTCCGTCTTCTTAAGTTTTCGCAGGTATGATAAAGTCATCCATATATAAAATTAATGTGCCGTCTGCTAATAAAGGACGAAAAACACAAGCTAAATATCTGTTGAAAGCAGCAGGGCTAATGCTCAACCAGAAAGGGGCCTTTAAAAATTCCCACTGACCATCATGAGTGATGAAAGCGGTATATTTAGTACTGTTGGGATCTATATCCACATGGAAAAAAAACATTTTTGAGATCAATTGATGTGAACACTTGGGCACTTTGCAATTGATCCAAAATATCATCAATGAGGGGTAAAGGGTAATTATCCCTAACAATTTTTTGTTTAATTTTAATTCATAAACGTGTAGAATTATCTTTCTTTTTAACAAGGACTATTGGACTGGCATAGTCGCTACAGGATGGTTTAATGATGCCTTCTTTGAGCCATTGCTCAATTTGAGCAGAAACAAGTTGTTTTTCAGGCAATGACATTCGACGGGCTCGTTGACAAACGGGAATATCATCTTTTAATATAATGGACATCTGTAGATTGGTGGTGTGCGTTTTGATTGGTTTGTAACTATGAATTAAATTATACACTTCTTGTTTGCATGCTTTATCACGAATATGACTTAAATCTACGCCAAGGGGATCTTCAACAGAATTTACTAAATGTACAAACAAATTATCATCAGATTCTGATTTACTAAGAGAAATACCAGGTTTGTCGTAAAGTAATGTGCCTTGAGTAATTATATCTGTACCAATTATAAGTGGGAGAGTCATGTGATGCTTTTCAATGATATATACAGTTGTAGAAAAAATAGTATTATCAATATCAATTTTACCAGAAAATGAGCCAACTGGTTTAGAATTACCGCTACCAAACCCTGTTAATGTTAAACCCACGGGTGTTAATGTTGACAACCCCAGTTGTGCATAAATATCTTCACGAAGTAAAGTAAAATTGTTTCCTGTATCGGTGAGAGCATCAATCGTAACACCAGAAATTTTAACTAATTTATGCAACGAAAACACGTTAGAACATTTACTTGAGAACGATCATTCGAATTTTTTGCATCCTTTGATTTATCACATTGAAATGATTTATGCCCGTACCGATTACAAGAAAAACAGAGAGGACCTTTTTCTTTATTTTTACAGTCTATACTCACGTGATTTTTCTGGCCACAATTGTAACAGAACTTAACATTACGATTTTTGAAATTCTGGGAATTAAATGATGACTCAGCATTATCAGGTTTAGATTTAAATTTAGGAACAAATTTTTCATTGTGTTTCGGTTTTTCATCTTGAAGATGGCGCTTATTCTTGAGAAAATCATTTCAGATTTTATCGTAAATTTTTAACTTTTGTTTAAATTCTATGATAGTTTTACATTCATAAAGGATAGATTTCTGAAAAACAGAACCAGGAATACCTTTAATTATGTATTGCATAAGAGCAGAATCTTCGATATTACCGCGTGAACCCAACTGCTTCATGATTAGAAAATACTCATCTAATGACTCCTTTTCATTTAATTTTCGCGCATTTAAAATTTCATGTAATTCAGCAGAATTATATAATTCACCAAATTCGGCAAGAAGCAACTCTTTCAACTTATTCCATGAATTTATGTGACTCTCTGTTTGAACTAATGATAGCGCTTTACCTCTTAAAGATCTTTTCGCAAATAAAAATTTATGCAGCTCAGACAAATTAAAAATATTAGCCACATCCTCAAAATTGGATAACCATTTACGTATACTTTGAAAGAACTGCCATCGAACGGCGCAAGAACAGTTTCGATATCTTGAAATTTTACAGTACTTGGCAAAACATGTTGAACTGGAAAATGCTTGTTAGGAGAATGAGGAAATTCTTCGTCAGTGCTTAAAACACTCGAAACTGGTCAATTACTTCGTTTAGTTTCACCATCATGAGAATTCCATCATGAGAATCAGACTCCGCTTCACTTTCGTTTTGTAAGATATTAGCTTGTAGCAATGTTAAGTCTGAAAGATACGTAATCAAACGTGTAGCAATGTCAACTAAATTTCCCGCGCTGTCAACACAAAGTAGATTGCACAAAGTAATTAAATCATTCAAGAAAAGTCGGTTGTAATTTTATCGACTTTCTTTTTAAACTCATCTGAATCCGTGTCAAGATTAAAACCAGTAAATTCCCGAATTCGTTTCCCATTTGAACGATCACCTTCATTATCATATAAAAATCGATGGAAAAGTTTTATCTTATTTGTTTTCTGATTCTGTAAAACAGTTTCCAGTTTAGCTATTTCAACGAGTTTCATGATTAAAATTGAAATATACAAAAGAAAGAGAAGAGAAATAAAATGAACTCACCGCAAAAATATATCCTTCGGAATGAAAAAAAAAATTCTCCGTCGTCGTGTAATATATAGAACAAGTGCTGCTTCAGCCTCTCTTTATTATTTTTTTTTTCTTTTGTCGTGGAACAAATTCTGCGTCGTCGTTTAACACTGTAAGTAATGCGCTGAAAAAATTAACAGATTAGTTGTCTTTCGTCATTTTGAAGGCAGGTTTAGAAGTATTCATCTAGAATTCCACCGGCAAGTGCGTTGTCCTGATCAATTATCAGTGTCGTCTAGGGGCTTTTTGTATTTACTCAGGTTTCAACCTGCGAGCGCCCATGTTAATTGAAGACTTGTTGAATAGGGGTGAGATTTTCAATAAAAGAAGACACTTTAATTTAATTAAGGTATTATTTAGACTATTTACACTAAACTATGTACAAATAAAAAATAATAAGTTCCATTAATCGTTCCAATACATCTTCTCTATGTAACTTCCGTTACACTTCGCTTAGCTACAGTCAATTACGTGCTATTCGTTCAGAATCATCTCGTCATCTGCTTCTGGTGGGAAGTGTTTTACCGCTAGAGAATGGTGGCACTGTCGTCTGTTCTTATCTGCTACCGGGCCGTTGCCATTCCGACATATATATATATATAATATATAAAATATATTCATTATTCTAAATTTTTCACCATTTAATTTACTATTTTTTATCTTAAAATTTTTTTCCCCTTTTCAAATTCCTATGGCCTACGCTTTGTAACATTTTTTTTTCTTCCGCAATTCATTCGATTTCAAAGAACTCCATTTGATCAAAGAGCCTATTTTTTGTTTCTGGGTTAGCTTCTTCCAGTTAATAACACAGTCTTTTTACACCTTACTTTCACTTTCTGCCAGCAGAGTTTTTGGCGCACCCTCTGACTGGCTCAGAACTTTTGTCGCAATGCGCCTTTTCCAGAATTTGTAGTTTTGCGTGCTGCCAATAAAACAGCTTGCACCAACTCAGGAGCCACTTTTTCTTGTCTTTTTCATTTATCCGAATAATTCGTACGACATCAGTGAAGAGTTGACCCGCTGATTGTCATGGAAAATAATGCAGTATCTAATATTTTTATGAATCTCGTCATGGGTTATTTCTACGGAATCTAATATTAGTTTTAGTTTTTGTGAAAATCTCATGGAATATCTTGCTGCATGTTGATAGTCCTCTGTCTAGAACGAATTTGATAATAAGCATAATTCGTTCGATCTTGGAGTAGTCACTTGCCACGAAGAGTTGTTACTTGCTATAAAAGCAAAAGTCAGGAAGAGCCCCGGACCGGATAAAATTCAAACAGAATTCTTGAAACACTTGGGACCAAAAGCACTAGAACTAGTCTTAAAACTGTTTAATCTATCCTGGGAAACTTCTTGTCCAACAGAGTGGAAAAAAGCTATTATAATCCCCATTTTAAAGAAAAATAAACCACCTGAACAACTTTCCAGTTATAGACCTATTTGTCTAACTAGTATATTGTCAAAGATCATGGAAAGAATGGTAAATGAAAGACTTATGTACTTCCTAGAACTTCATGAAATAATCGATGAAGCACAGGCAGGCTTCAGAAGACACCAATCTACTAACCATTCTACAAGATTGGCACAGGAAATTAAAGATACGATGGATAACAGCGAAACCGTTGTCGCTGTTTTAGTTGATTTCAAGGCAGCATACGACTATCTGGAGAGCTAGATTACATTATAAGCTCCACAACATTGGAATTAAAGGAAATATGTTGAATTGGATCCGTAGTTGTATTACACAAAGGTTTTGTACTGTTCAATACGGAAGCCAAACTTCAAAATATAAGCAGACTCATCGCGGACTCCAACAGGGAGGAGTTACTAGTACGTCGCTTTTTAATGTTTACATTAACGATCTTCCTCAAGAGCTAAAAAGAATCGAAGGAATTAATTGTGCGATGTATGCAGATGATTTAGTCATCTGGACCTCCGGAAAACATAGAAAAAGAGATGAAATGATTGGCAGAATTAACAATGCAATGATGGTACTGGCCGATTGGTGTAATTTAAATGAAATGCAAGTAAACATTGAGAAAACTGAATACCAAACTTTTACACTAAGCAACCAAGAAACGGAAATGACCATAAAGTATATGGGCATACCTATTAGGGAAACCAATGCCAGTACATACCTAGGAGTAACATTTGATAAAAGACTATCATGGAAACACCATATTGCAAATATTTCAGAAAAGGCCATTAAGAGATTTTCAATTCTCAAAAGATTAGCAGGAGTGATGTGGGGCTGCTGTAGAGACACTTTTAATACTACGTATAATATGTATATTAAGCTTTTGATAACGTATTGCTGTGAGCCACTGATAACATGTTCAGGGCTTTATATCGAAAAATTCGAAAGAATTCAGAATCAAGCTTTAAGACTGATAACCGGTGCGATTAAAACCACACCGATCCAGGCAATGCTGTGTTTCACAGATAATAAGCCTATTGAGGAGACTATTAGAGAAAAGGCATTAATTTTATTTGAGAAACTTATTAGACTGCCTTCAAATAATTACTGGAGAGAATATAATACTGAACAATTAAGAAAGTTAAAAACTCAGCAGGAATTCATGCAGAAAGTGACTGAGTGTCGCCTTGCACTAGAAATTCCTAGTAATCCTGAAAAGCTGCTTCCAATGTTGAACCCGACAGAGTTACCTTGTATACGAGGTAACACCGATTTGCTGGTATCCAATTAGGAAAAAGGATGCTGGGGATAAAGAGTTACATGCATATGCAATGGAAAATATTTATACTAGATACCCCATAAAAGAATGACTCCACATTTATACGGACGGCTCCAGACTCTCTTTGGAAGAGAATGCGGGTGCTGGAATCTACTCGGATCTCTTCGCATTTTATGCATCCTTGGGAACAAACGCAATACCGTTCGTTGGAGAGGTGCAGGCTATCTGTATTGCCACACAACAGCTAATTATACGAAAAAAAGATTTTAAAAAAGCAGTTATCTTATCAGATTCAATCTCTGCTATTCAAGCAATAACTTTCTGTAAGATCCCCGACTCAAGAAGAATTGAGAACTGCAGGAAAAATTTTAAACAACTAAAAGAGAGTGGAAAGGAAGTGGAACTACAATGGATCCCGGCCCATTGTAGACTATACGGGAATGAAGCGGCTGACCAGCTAGCCAAAAAAGGAACTAAAATAATACAAACACCAAGCAATGAAATACCTTTCAATTCGATATCAAAATTATAAAGAGAAAAATGGATTCTCAGTATGAAAGGAGAAAACTAAGTGAAATGGAAATTAAAGAATGGAAAAATGCAATATCTCATGTCCCTACAGCACCAAGAAGAACAAGCGTTGCCTTATTTAGACTTGCCACGGGACACGATTGTCTACCTAATTATCTTTTCAGATTTGGTATTCTTGAAAGTCCAAATTACCCTATTTGTGGAGAGGATCTAATCTTGAATGCACAGCATTTACCACTGTGCCCCGCAGTATCAAGTAACAGTATATCTGGCAGATATTGGGAGGCCAGGGAACTAATGAGGACCTCAGAACATCAGCCTAATTGATTGTATTCCCTGTTTACAGTTGACTTTTTGTTTTCTCTATAGTCTCTATATGTCACTCTTGTTTCGATTGTTGTTCTGTTTATTCTTCAATTGGTTTGGTGGCATATAATAGTGTATAGATGTTTGTCTAAGTGCGCGCGCTATTGCTTTAAAAAAAAAAGAAAAAAAAACTTGCCACGAAGAAACACCTATAGCACATTATACTTATATAATAACATAAAAAAGTAATATAATCAAAATGTTAATTAATATAGAAAGATAAGAAAATAAAGATGTAAAACAATGTACACTGAGTGGCCAAAAATTAGAAACACCCGTTATTTGAAAGTAAGCAAGTCCGATAGTGACAAAGAATGACGTAACAACGCAGAGTTGCTTATATAAGGAACTCTCAGCTTCGTACGACGTAGTGAGCACGGCAGTTACTGCAAAGTTGCGTAAAACGAAAGATTTAAGTGACTTTCAAAGAGGATGATTGTCGGGGCAAGAAGAGGTGCCAGCATCTCTGAAAGGACGACTCTTTTAGGATTTTCTCGCCCAACAGTATCTCAGAGGTGAAAGGCGAGTAGCACACATAGTCCGCAGCTACAGATGGTCAACAACTCGACAAACTACAGCTGAAATCAATGAAGATGCACCACAAAGCATATACTAACACACAACAAGACGGACTTTGCAAAAAATGGGCTTTAGCTGCAGGAGACCATCAAGAGTGCCTTTGGTATTACAGAAAAATAGAAAAAGGCGCCTGTTGTGGGCGAAGGAACTACGAAATTGACCACTTGCGAACAGTAAAAAATAGCCTGGTCCGATGAATGTCATTTCCTGCTCCTTTATGCAGATGGCAGGCTCAGAACATGACGCAAACAGCACGAATTCATGGACCCCTCTTGCCAAATGACAACTCTTCTGGCTGATGGCGGTGAAATTATAGAGCGGGGAATGTTTTCTTGTAGTACACTGGATCCCTTGATATCTGTGGACACAACTCTGCAGCACAGCTTACCTCAACATCGCTGCCGATCAGGTGCAGTCGTTTATGGCTATAATGTTCCCTTATGGAGATGGTCACTTTCAGCAGGACAATACAGCTTGTCACCGTGCTTAATCAGTCTTAAACTGGTTTGAGGAACATCAGTCAGAGCTTAACCTTCTTCCATGACCAGCTCAGTTCGCTGACCTCAATCCTATTGAGCCTTTGTTGGAAGAACTCAATAGAGCACTTCAAAGCTTGGACACGCCATCATCCAATCTGACCCAACTTACAGCTGCCATTATGTCAACAAGAGCAAACATTCCTCAGCAATGGTATCAGCAACTTGTTGAGTCTATCCCAAGAAGAATATCGGCTGTGAGCAGAGCTAAAGGTGGATCAACTCGTTATTAGTGGTTGTCTCTAATTATTTGGCCACTCAGTGTGTAACAAAATCAGCATTAGCTATGCAATAAGTATAGAACGTACTATAATAACTCATAAATTCCAAGTTCTAAAAATAAAAGATCAGGAGAAATTTTTTAAGAAACCAGATTTTTTTTTTTCAATGCATAAACTTTCAATCTATTTATATACTGACAAATTTAACTAATTTAAGGTCAAACTGGCTACTTTCTGATATATTTTTTAATTCATTTTTGTTCGCAAAAATATCAATTGTCAGGTGCTCTTGTTAAGAAACTTACGTAGTCGAACAGTTTTGTTTTTCGTTTTTCGACACAGCCAGAAAATTGTTCAGAAAATGCTGTCAAAGTTCGTGTTTCAAACCGAATTTCCGTTTTAACAGCCCAGGAAAAAAAAATTGCCTTTCTAAGGCAACAATCGCTTATAACTCAAGATGTAAATTCATTTATCGAAAAGGAAAAATTGTTTGATTCCAAATCACTTCAATAATTATGCCTGCAAGTATCATGTTTTTGTGTTTAAAAATGAGTCAAAGTTTCGCGTTGTTAAATGGAGCAAAGTTTTTTTTTTTTTTTTTTTTCGAATACGACCTTAAAGCTTTTTCTAATGTTTCGCGACTATAGCGTGATTGATTTTTGTATTTAATATTATCCAGTTGAAAAGTTCAGTTTACAGAAATACTATATTGAGAACGAAATAAGTATTTCTACTCCATTATATTGGGAAAATTACGAATTTTACCCTTGAGGAAAAAGAACCTCAAAGGATAGCTATTTTAAATGATCTTTAAAACAGTTCGTCACACCGATCATCTCGCGAAATTAGTTGTTCAAAGTTCAAAAGCATTGTTTTAAACAATTTTCTTATAAAAATCTAGTAACACACCTTTGAAATAGACACGGTTAATAATATACATTAAAATTTGCTTTCCAAACATTTGTTTTTTTCTCGTCTAAAAGATCTGAACGTTCTTATTATATACGGACTTCAAAATAAAAAAACGAGTAAAAAAAAACAAAAATTGTTTGAGAATATTACTTACCTGTACTGAATGTAATTTAACTAAATATCGTTTATTTCATCTTAAGAATTCTGGTTTAAAAAAAATATATTTTAAAGCTTATCCGTATAATTATATATTTATTCGAACAGTCTTAAACAACATATGTGTAAACATGCAATCATAAACAGAGATCATTAAATATGACCCCATTCCTTCAAGGAAAAAAAAGTTGGTCAATTAGACCGGTGTATCTTCACACCTAAACACGAATTGCATATTCGCTGAATTTTAAATTTTATTTATTGTTTCGAAGAACTAATTTTCTTGTGGCCAAGTGAATCAGGACTCTGCTAGGATTTTAGTGGGAGTGGGAAGGCACGGACTCGGACACCCCCTCTCATGTTAATACTCTAAAGGTAAGTAAAATGAAATAGTCTTCATCATGTGGTATATGTCGTATAACTTTTACATGTCATCATAATTCTTTAAAAAATATAAAAGTCTAAGGAACATTTTTAATAACAGAAGGTCAGATTTGTGTATAGTAGCACAAGTTACACAATGACATGATATCTTCATAACAATATTAAAACCCCCTTTTTTCCCACACTTATCGAACTTTTTGAAATTATGAGATTTGACAGTTAAAAAAATTACCGGTTCTGATATGACTAAATAGTACGGTTACGTCTGAATCTGTTTACTAATTTGAACAAAAGATCATAATTTGGAAGAAAAAAATGATTTTAATGATCTAGTATTCACACTTCGTTATAATAAAAATGTAAATAAAAATAAATAAATATAAATAAAGCGCGAAATTCTACTAAATTTTTCTAAACTTTTATATGGAAATTTCTCCTCCGCGCAAAAAAATTTTGAGACCCTAATCTCTCCATGTCTATCTACACTATATTGCCAAAGGTGACCGGTCACTTGCGATTTTAGACATTTTGTTAACTATCTAGAAAAACACATGAGGAATTAACCTGAAACTGCAAGTGTGTAAACAGTATAGTATAGGTTATATATTTCCGCGAAGTTTTTTTCACGAAACCCCATAGGGGACTGTCAACAAATTGAAAAAGAACGAATATCTTTTGGATAACCCTGTAAAAAGTAATGTAGCAAAGACGTTCAAACTCGAGAGTATTAATAAGTGGCTTATTATAATATACTGTGTTCATTTTTATTAGGATTAGCATGGAAACTCGTAGAGAACTTAAGATTTTTATAAAAACACTCCCAAATTTCGCATAGTTTTTTGCTTATAATTTTCAGAGTTCTTAATATAAAAAAAAGTTATTTTCAGAAAATATCACAAACAACATTATACATAATACTCTGCAATAAGAATTAAAAAAATAATAAAAATTGGAAGAAAAATTAGCAGGTTTACTAAAAAATGTTTCACTGCGCATGCGCGAATGCAATCAAAATATAATATGCATAATGTATTAGCTAAGTATATAGAGCAACTTTTGTGAAAGTCTCAAAATCATAGCTTAAAAATTCTGAAAATTATCGTCGATAGAATAAGCGCGAAATTCGTTGTTCCCAAAAAGAAGCAAAAAGATGAGGGGTTGTATCCAAATATAGTAGTACGTGCAATATTGTGTGCGCTATCTTGGCATTAATCAACAGATATTTGATATAGTTGTATCAAATATCTGTTGATTAATGCCAAGATAGCGCACACAATATTGCACGTACTACTATATTTGGATACAACCCCTCATACTTTTGCTTCCTTTTGGGAACAACGGATTTCGAGTTTATTCTATCGACGATAATTTTCAGAATTTTAAAGCTATGATTTTGAGACTTTCACAAAAGTTGCTGTATATACTTAGCTAATAAATTATGCATATTATATTTTGATTGCATACGCGCATGCGCAGTGAAACATTTTTTAGTAAACCTGCTCATTTTTCATCCATTTTTTATTATTTTTTAATTCTGATTGCAGAGTATTATGTAGAATGTTGTTTGTCATATTTTCTGAAAAGAACTTTTTTTATATATTAAGAACTCAGTCAACTATAAGCAAAAAACTAGGCGAAATTTGGGACTGTGTTTATAAAAACCTTAATTTCTCTACGAGTATACATGCTATCCTCATAAAAATGAACACAGTATATTACAATAAGCTACTTATTAATAATCTCGAGTTTTAACGCCTTTGCTACATTACTTTTTACAGGGTTATCCAAAAGATATTCGCTCTTTTTCAATTTGTTGACAGTCTCCTATGGGGTTTCGTGGAAAAATCTTCGCGGAAATATATAACCTATACTATACTGTTTACACACCTGCAGTTTCAGGTTAATTCCTCATGTATTTTTCTAGATAGTTAACAAAACGTCTAAAATCGCAAGTGACCGGTCACCTTTGGCAATATAGTGTATTAGTTAATGCACGCTCTATAGCGTTTCTAACGATGTTCTTAGATTTTCAATTTCCCCCCATCTCCACCTCCTAAAGCAAATCTTAGCACCTGATTTAGAAAATTGGAAACACTACGCACTATGTCGGGAACAAAGTTGCAATAATAGCATAAAACTGAAAATTTAATACATTTACGTCTAAAAATACTACGTTGTGACTATGTCATAAATCACTAAACTTGGACCTGGGAGTATGCTACGTTCAACGAATTATTTTCACGAAATCATTTTTATTAGTAAAGGAAAAGAAATTGCAGGTATTGCTATTTCGGTATCAAGGAATCGAATAGCATTTCTATCACTATAAAAGTAATGAATCTTTCCGAAAATAACATCTAAGTTTTGGCGTCTTGAGCTGATTTTCGGGATGTGACAAATCGCCAGCCAAAAACGTTATCTATTTGATAAAATATATATTAAAAGGATTAGGCAAGAATATAAGTTTGATTTTGGTCTGCTAGAACTCGCTGGAACAACTCAATACGTTGGAATGCTTTTATAATATTTGAAAGTGCATAAACTAAAGCTCTAATTCATACAGGCATCAAAGATATAGTTCAATGCAAAGTATGGTCCAAAAGTTAATTACTTAATTTACAATTTATAACACCTTTAACTCTGCGTTGAGGAGAGATTCTGCATTTCTAATCGCAAATACAGCACTCAGTTTTATATAGTTGGAAAAGTATAATATATAATGAAGGTAGGTGCTTTAAACCCTGATTTAACTTCGATCGCTTATTTAATTGTACTTACTTATTTAACTGTTCATTTTAGTGTTAGAAATAATTGAGATATTTGGACAAATTGAAAAAAAAAATTCGATATCAAGACTTTTTATTTCTTTAATCCTGTTTTTTTTTTCCTTAAGAAGTAACCGAAAGAATTGTTACTGCTCTTCGGGCATGTACAGAATCTCTTTGAACTCACACTTGAAAAGTGTGAAAATAAATAAAGTCAAAATTCAGACTCGAGTGCATTTAGAAGACCAAGAACAAATTTAATAAGAAAGTATTAGAAAGTAACTGAAATTCAGCTTTTTATATCGCCGATGTCTTGCTGAATTTTCATGATATTTAACTGGAAATTTGATATACCGTAATTTCCGGCGTATAATCCGCAGATCAAACAATCATGTTTAGACCCAGAAATTTTATTTAAAAATTGAAGTCAAATATTTACAGCAATCTAGTAAATTACATTTTATAAAATAAAATTTCTGGGTTGAAACATGATTCTTTGATCCGCGGATTATACGCCGGATTTTACGATAAATTACCCCCATAAAGTTAACAACTAAATTATGAAAGAAACATGTTCTATCATTCGTGTATGCACAATTAAAAATTATTTCATACAAACTGAGTCGTATTTGGGCAATGCGCAACATGTGCACCTGCACAAAGCTGCAAAATTTTGATAAAGACATTTTTTTTTTAGTTTATGAATACAAACCAAACAGGAGAAACATTTCTGAAAAAGTTTTGAATTCTTTAGATGTACTACATAAATTAGGATTTTGAAAACTATAGACGTCAATGATATAGCAGCCAACATGTCTGAAATATATTCAAGCTGGCAGGCAAAATTTGAGAACAGAAATACTTTTATATTTTATCATTCAACGTTCACACCCACTCAATCTATTTGGCTCATGAGCTAATTGCTCTGTAACTTCAATATTCATTTTCAGTTAATACAAAGTTTATACAATTATTATATAGATACTACAGGGAGATAAAACACGTTGGAAATACAGGTTGTTTCATAAGTAAGCATACAACTTCCAGATGCTGTAAAAGAGGAACGTTCCCCAAATGCAAGCCGTAAGACAGGTATACTCATAAAGTTTTTTTTTTTTTTTCTAGCTGCTGTGCGAAGTGACATAGGCGAGTAGTGGGAAAAGGAGAGTTCACTTGTGGAGGTGGTGGCGGCGGTGGCGGCGGTGGAAGGGGGCTTATTTTTGAGGGGGGGGCTTATTTTTGAGGGGGGCTTATTTTTAAGGGGGGCTTATTTTTGAGGGGGGCTTATTTTTAAGGGGGGCTTATTTTTGAGGGGGGCTTATTTTTGAAGGGGGGCTTATTTTTAAGGGGCGCTTATTTTTGAGGGGGGCTTATTTTTGAGGAGGGGCTTAATTTTTTTTTTCTTTTTTTTTTTTAATTTTAGAATTGACTTTCAGTTTGAAGGTTAAACAAAGTTTTTTTCTTGGTTCGTTTTTTTTTTTTTTTTTTTTTAGGATCAAATTTAAATGTTAGTTTGAAGTCTGCTATAGAAGTGGGGCTTATTTTTGAAAAGACGGCTAACTTTTTTTAAGGTGGGCTTATTTTTGAGGAGGGCTTAATTTTTTTTTTTTTTTTTTGATTGATTTAGACTATGAATGTACTGTTAGAGTACGGTGAAAAAAAAAAAAAAGATTAATATTTTCAACTTACCATATTGTTCACTGTTTAATGGATAAAAATTTTAAATTTCTTACCAAACTGCTCACAATGGAATCTATTTTAAACTGTATCTAGAATTTAAAAAAAAAATAACAAGATTGATTGTTTTTTATACTGACTAAGGGCCCCCCGACATATATTAACCCTCTGAGCGTTTTTTGTACACCATCTAAAATGTACTATACAATATTTCTTTCAATTTAACTTGGTCAAAAATAATTCTATTTAATTAAACTTGTTTTGAATAAGTGCTTAGAGGGTTTTATTAAAAAATATATGCCGTATTATCTGCAAGCAGGGGTCGCAGTGTGTTTAAAGAGAGGTATCGCGGTACCGGAAGTGAAAAGTTTAAGGTTTATTTTATACTGAATTTAAATGAAACCGGAAATTTATCTTTTTCAATCTGATTGGATTGAATATTAACATATTTATTTTAAAATGTATAGTGGAAGCAATGGTAAAAAGAAGACATCTTTAGGGGTAATTACTGTGTTTGGTGTAGAAAACATAGGAAAGAGGTATAGTTTAAAAAAAACAAATTCAATTTTATTAATAATTTTCCCAATGCAATACATGTGGACCCACTTTTCGTTTTCTAGTGGGTTTTGACAAATCTAATACAGAATCTTGTTTAATGTTTTTTGACAAATATTTATTTTTAATAAAATTTCGCGGGACATTCATTTCGTTTAATGTTTCTAATAATTCTTTCTGTGCCTTGATCGGTTTTCTTTTATTCACAGAAAACAAAAGATTAAATAAATCTGCCAAGTTCGATTCGGGGATAGGTTTTCCTTCGAAACTTACAGTCAAATTTTTATCTTTTCGAAATTTTCTTGAACGTGCCGTGACAAACTGAACTAATGCTTTGATAATTTAGGATAGCTTTATCTGGATATCATGTTTGTTAGATTACGGATATTTGTGTTTGGAATAACGTGATTTTTAATTTTGCCTGTTCAGTTTCAATTGTATTGTGAAATGAGGGTTTATTTTTGAAAGATGATGTTAACTTTTTGTAACAGACTGCTTTCATTAAAGTGCATTTTAGAATTGTAAACTACAATTTTCGCCTGTTTGAAAAAAAAAAAAAAAAAGCACAGGAAAAAATAATAAAAGTATTAAAAATAATAAGAACAACTGTTCAAAAATATAATAACAACTAAACAAATGACCAAAAATAATAAAAACTGTTCAAATAATAATAACAACTGTTTAAAAATAATAAAAACTGTTTAAAAAAATAATAACAAATGATAAACGATTGACTTTATACAACCAACATTTAAAAAAAGATAATCGAATCTAGTTTTTTCTAACATGACTTATAAGTGATTTATAACACATAAGTTACACATAAGTAAAATATTATTTATAGAAGCACTAAATACGAGATTAATAAGAATTTTTAACTTACAAACATATGAACTCCTGATACACAAGTGATTCGACCAGTAAAACATTATTTATAAAAACATTAAATACGAGAATTTTTTACTTACAATTGTACGAACTTCAGATAAGTAACCCTTTCTGAATCAATGTGTAAGAATTAACTGACTATTGAACTTATAACAGAATATGATAAAATAATCACGTGACTTTTTAAACCAATAAAATGTTAATATTTTTAAACAAGCGCCCTCTATCATTTTATGAACTTCCAAGAAACGAGTTAATATGATTATATTGTTTCCTGTTACCGCTGCGAAAGGTTGTGTTTTCCGTTTTAAGTTAGTTTACATTTAAGTGATTATGGAGCGAGTCATGGATTCTGCTTTGTTAAGTGTCAATGATATGTCTAACGTGAAGAGTGAACCCTCATCACCAGGATTAAATGACCATGACATGGAATTTTTAATACAGCCTAAAGAAGAACCCGTTTCGAATTGTGAAGTGAAACCCACCTCATCAGGATTAAAGAAACAGAAGTTACCCTTTGTGTGTTCTACTTGCGACAAAACTTTTCCGCGAAAGGTTAACTTAACGTTTCACATGAAATGTCATCTGGAGAAAATACCTCTTGTGTGTATAATTTGTGAAAAAACATTTGCTAGAAAGTATCACTTATTAAATCATATGAAGGTCCATTCAAAGACCCCTGTGATTCATAATTGTAATGTATGTGGTGAAGTATTTTCACAAAAGAGTGATTTATTAAAGCATGGGAAAATTCATAATACTTCCAAGCCAAATCAAAGGAAAAGTAGACAGTCACCCAGTCACTGTAAATGCGACGACTGTTTTGAAACATTTAATAATAGATCTGACTTAGTGAAACATAGAAAAATTCATCTTTCACCTAAAGAACTTAACCCGTCTGATCAACTTTCCTTGGGAAACAGTTCGAAATATGAAATTTCAGACATCACTCAGTTTAGTAAAATATTTAAGTTTTTCGATGTTTTTACTCCTGCTCATTGGAATTTAGGTGAGGAAATGATTGTTGAAGTACAAATGAATAAGAACTATGAGCTTTATGTTCACATACAGAAATACGAAGAATTTGAAAAGAACGGTCGTGAACTTACCCCCACAAATGAAGGCATTACATTATCATGTGCAACATTCGACAAATTTGAATCGAGATTGGATAAATTTAATTTTGTTTCTGAAAAAGATACATTCGTATGTAATAATGACTTACTAATCGCTTATGTAAATAAGGAATCATGCATACTGCAAAAATTATTCAAATCGAAAAAGTTTGGGTTTTGTTTGAAGTCGGATTTTTTACTGCTTACAAAAGATCAATATTTGAAACTAGTGAAAAATGGCTTTAAAATTACCAAATGTCTCATTGAGACGCTTTTAACTAAGCTTATTCCTGTTTCGATTTTAGAAAACTTAAACAAATTTAAATGTACCCACCTCACAATAGAAGAGACTTTGAACTATTTCGTAAAATGTTTCGATGACGAGTTAAAGTCATCCGTTTTTCGCGTGTTTGATTGCTATCGATGTTCAATCGGAGAACCAATTAATGTGAAACACGAGTGTGATAGTTATAATTTGCGTAGAAAGTATAATTGGTGTAGCGACAGTGCACTGCTAAATTTCAACGTGACTGAATTTGTAAAAAACATATTCAAGAAATGTTCATGTAATTATACTCATTTATTTTTTGAAACTATGAATATGGACTTTTATAATAACCATTTAGACAATGTATTTGTAAATTAACATAGAAATGTATTTATTTAATAAATATTTGTTTTTATATCACTTATCTGTTTTTATTTCACATGTCTATTTATTTTTACTCATGAAATCAATCTTTGAAGTTTTATTTTCTAGAAAAAAAGTGAACATATATTTATGAGTAGACAAAATTTTTTTAATTGTAGTCTTTAAAGTTAACACTTTTTGGTTAAATGAAATCTCTTTTTAAGAAAAATTTATTATTTTTATTTGAATAGGTATTAAACTTATTTATTGATAAGAAAGTTTAATTTTTCTCTCCTTTTAAACAATGACATTGCATGTTTTGATAATTTCCATCCCACAGTTAACATTACAGTATTTAACATAGTTAAGAAAATGTTTAACTTAAACCGTCACTGTATTTATTATAGAAAAGTAAACATTTTATCTTTAACCTAAATGTAATTTAAATGATTAACTATAACTGTGACTGCTTTTAATCTAGATAAGTAAATGTTTCCAGAAATCACAATCAGTTTACTGTAGACTTTTATCGAGATTACACTAGTTAGTGGAATGCTGATTAAAAATATTTTATGACATTAATATGCAGAAAAGATCTCGCGAAGAAGTACTTTCACCTTCAAAACGTCAACGTTTAGAAAAACCCATGGAAAATTTAAATACCTATGAGAAGGAGTTAAAAGACCCAAGATTAAAACTTTCTAAAATGGGTAATAACTGTGTAACTACTGAGGACTTACAAGATGTGAAACCCGAGATCGCTATGAATTTTTCAAACTTTGCCTATGGGAATGATACAACATCTTTCGAGAATCCCGGTCGAATGCCAAATTCTGCCACGGACTATTTGAATACATTTTTCGAAGACATGAATTTTGAAAATTTAGATTGTTCTACTACCTTAGCGTTTCAAGAACCTACAAATAATATTTTAAAGACGCGATTGTTAAACGCGAGGTCAACGAGCTACAAGCAAGCAACCTTTCGCAAACAAGTGGTGAATTACAAATCACCATCTCACCTGCAAATGACATTAAAAGTGATAAATCATGCAATTCCTATGTGTTTCACAAAGAACTAAGTGACTGTTTCTATTTAACTTTGAAGTTAAGAACTAGACAATATTATATACTTATACGAGAATTTAAACGCAATGTATCTACTAATGAAGAAATCCCGACAAACCGCGTGGTTAATATGGATATTCCTAGCTGGTTTGAGTTTCAATATAAACTTATTGCATTTAATTTAAGATACAAAAGCACATCCTTTGTTTCTAATAACATGATTTTAGTGTTAAATCAAAATTCTACAATGCGAATTAAAAATTTAAAGAATCATTCTTATATTGACTTAAACGAACATCAACTAGAAAAATTAAAAGAAAGTACCTCTCATTTAAATAGTGTACTTTTACAACATATGTATACAAAACTTTTACCATCTCTTATTAAAAAGAAATGTATGGTGAGTAATATATCTACAGAAAATGATGAGGTGTTAAAGTATAAACTTAACACATGTATCGAGAATAATATGTTATCAATACTTAATCAATTGTATGAATGTCATGCATGTGCACTACGACATTCGAGCAAAAGCCTTCACTCCTGTTTCACATTTAATAATAGGGAAAAATTTAATCAATTAGGGGAAGCTTTGTTAATGCTCGTAGATTTCGATTATGTAACTTCAACGTTTCTAAACGGAGTTTATAATGTTAGTGAGCACTTTTTATGTAAGATTAATGAACAAACTATTTGTAATGAATTATTTAAGACCTGAAAATAAAATGTTTTTAATTATGTTCTGTGTGTTTATTTTTTGCAAAGTGTCTATGAGTGAATTTAATAGTTTATAATTTAGTAGAACTTTTAAGTGAAGTCATGTAATCCAATTTAAAAAAAATTAATCTATTACAAAAAATTAATTGAAATGAAAATATTTACGTTCGAAAAAAAAATTAGAAGTTAATGAAATTGAAACTTATCAAAATTAAATGTTAACAAAAAATAAATAAATAAAGGTTAACAAAAATATAGTTTGAAAATAAAAGTAAACAAAAAAAGTAAAAGTAAACAAAATATATATAGATATAATAAAATAAAATAAAATAAAATAAAATAAAATTTAACAAAATAAAGTTAATAAAGCAAAAGAAGGTATATGTTATAAAGAGAGGGGTTGAAGTAACTTACAAAATGTATGTGTGTGTGTGTATTTATTAGTTTAGCATTAAGTAGAACTTTTAAGTGAACAGTTAGAATTTATGTTTTCTATATAACTTCCCAGACAGCACACTCTATCTATAAGATGTCGATTTATAGTCTAAATACATCTATAACGTCCATGACATCTTTTAGATATGCATAGCATTAAACAAATAGATGTCTATAAGCCATTTCTCATTTAGATTTCTATTAGACGTCTATGACCTGCAATAGACGTATTATATCTATCACTTTTTCGACGTCTAAAGGAAATGCTTTTTTCAACCTCCAATGGAAATACTTTTCGATTCATCCAATGGATTTGCGAATAACACGTATTATGCTCATCTTATGGAAAAAGTACTCCTACTTCAATGCAACTGCGCGCATGCGGGAACGGAAAGTCAAAGGTCGTTTGAAGACACTCTCGCCGCGGCTGGGGCTGTTGTTTATTTTGTATACAGCGGCAATCTTGGATGTAATTATACTGACAACTTTTGTAAAAGGTAAGTTATTCATTTCTTTATTTACTTTCCTGTGTAGTTTATATAACACT
Source organism: Maratus michaelseni (assembly GCA_963931845.1). NCBI lineage: Eukaryota > Metazoa > Arthropoda > Arachnida > Araneae > Salticidae > Maratus > Maratus michaelseni. The sequence goes on from OZ007596.1 coordinate 193,215,298, forward strand.
TAATTACTAAATTCTTGTATCTTACATATATACAAGATTTAGGCTTAATGTTACGATAAGTTTCATCAGTCATATATATATTGTGTTTAAAAGGAAAAATACATCCGAAATGTCGCTGTATAAATTGTATAAATGCAGAAATATAATCTCACAGGTACAACGAAAGCAATAATGTAATTGTTTTTAGTAGTAATTGAGTGTTAATGAACTACATATTGTTTTGTTTATCACCATTATGAATCCTGACCCCACTGAATCCTTTGAACGCCAGTGTTAGATTATTTATGCACTAAATCATAATATTTATCAGAACTTTCGAATAATATTTAGATTTTACGATGTACATGAACGGAAAAAATAGCTATTATTTATTTTTAAATGAATTTATTTGACAAATTCAGATTTCAAAGGGTAAAAAAAAAAGTTTTGAACATGTTTGCAACTGAAATATACTTTGCCCTTAAAGGGGTTAACAGTTTCGTGTATTATTTATCATACAATTTAGAATTACACTAAAATAACTATATATAAAATTTTGCTAAGACTAAAACTAATACTATAAATAATGTAATTCTTGTTTAAAAAATTACTTTTTTTCCCCTGTATTTTTTTATAATTTAGTGTTCCTTCTAGACCAATATTTAAGGGCGCAGCATCCTGCCTGCTCTAAAATTAGCAAAATGCACCGTACCCTTTTTAAAATATCGAAATGCATCCTTAATTATATCCAGAGGTCTCTTGTTAAAATCTTCCCCAATACCAGAGTATTTCTAAATTAATGTATCCAAAAGCTTGCAAAAAATCATAGACCTTCCTTCTTTCTTTAATAAAAACAGGAGATTATTAAATAAATGTTGTACTGTTTTTGGCTATGATGTCTTACACTCACACAGTTTATTTCTTTAATCAGTTATAAAAAGGAAAATAGTTGCCAAACTTAGGGGATTTTTTCCTTTTTAAAGGAAAAAATCCCCTAAGTTGGCTACTATGCTTGTATTTAAATTATTGGTTTGGCATGGGCTTGGAAAGCAGGCCAATCAAAAAGTCACCAAACTTCAGTGCGTGACAGTATCTCGTCTATTCCTTTTTTTTTTTTTTTTTATCGTTACTCAACACAATAATTTTTTTTTCTTGAAGTAATGCCCATTTTCACTGAACAATGACTGTTTTCTGCTTCATTTGTGCTGTTATTATTTTCTAACAACCTGCCCTTTTCTTTCTAGAGTGAATATTGTATAACAATTAAAATTCTGATCCTATATGTATTAAATTTTACATTTTTTTCTTCATTTGTTGTCATTGTTTAACTTGTGTTCCGACACATTTTTTTTTTTTTTACATACTCAGTAAAAGATATATATATATTTTAATTGTGTATTATATGATATTTATGCTTGAGTATATTTTTTCAAATCACTTTGATACTAATCTTTTGGTACTTGTGTATTAACCATTAGGGATGCACCGAATATTCAGTATGTAGTATTTAGTCATACTGCTCAATATCTAAAGAAAATGCTTTTTAAAATATTTTTAAAACCTCAGATAACTTTTATTTTTAACTGTCAATAAATAAAAATATTCAGAAAAATTAAGAAATAGAATCATATTTAAATAACTTTTACATTATTTATTTGCTTATTTTTTTAAAGTAACAAGAAAATTAACTGTTATAGTGCAGGGGTCAATGCAGGTTTTTTTTTTTTTTTTTTTTTTTTTTTTCTTTGCGGGGCCCATTTTGTGAAAAGTAAAGGTTATTTTTGTAAAATTTTATTATATTTTTGTGAAAAATAACATTTTGTAATGAAAGTCGAAATCCAGCTACTCAAATTCGATCCAAGCGTTTATTAACAAACTTTTTTAAATACTTTTGCTGAAGTTTTCCTCTCTGGTGAACTTGTTTGTTTGCAAATTACACATTTTAAAAGTCAAAGAATAATAAATAATAGGGGAGACTGGTACACACTGGACCTATGGGCATAGTGGACCACCCCCCTAATATTTTGTTTATTTAAAAAAATTTTAAGCTTCTCTTCTATCCTAATAGACAACAGCACTGCACTGATTATTTATAGCGTTCTGAAAATATGTTTAGCTCAGATTGAACTATTTTATCCTAATTGGTTGTTTTGATTTTCTAAAAGTAAAATTTTTCAACTTATATTTTAATTTTTTTAGTAATTAAAGGTTGTAGATAAATCCTATAAAACAGCTGTTTTGCAAAGCTAAGATACTTGTTTTTATTTAACTTTAAAATTAATATGTTTAAAAGAAAGCTATAAACAATATTAATATGATTATTTATTGAATTTCAACATGGGGCACAGTGGTCCACAATCCACTCTGCTCATGTAATGCAGAATGTTCAAAATATTTAATAATTGCTTATTTTCTATAAAGAAATATTGTTTAAAAGAAGTTATTTAACTGTAAAATAAAGTAAACAAAGAAAAATAACAATTTATTTAACATAGTAAGAAATATTTTGTTTTGTATTTATTGCCTGTGATAAATATAACTGTAGTCTAATTGATGATGATTCTATTCAAGTAAGATTCATGAGATGCAAATTGAATGGAAATCAGTTTATTTTTCCCAAAACTGTAGATGAATCTATTGTTGATGTCAATGATTTCATAATATTGCTCCCAGACCCGAAAGTATTTCAGGAAAATTCCAGGCTCAATCTTACTCATAAGTATTTTGGAATTTCATTTGCAAATTTTAATGTGAGCTGATTTTTTTGTACTGAAGTAATAACTTCAACTAAATTGCAATTGTTCCTGTATTAATCTGTTGTTATTTTTAAAATATAATAATAATATTTTTTTTTTTTTTTTTCAAAATGTTACTTGTAAATTTATATTACTATGTTATTTTGCGGATAAAGGGGAAATAAAAAAGAATTAGATTAATGAAAAATAGATTTATATTGCATTTCAGATAATGCCTAACAGCGGTCCACTGTGCCCCGGTGGGTGGACCAGTGTGTCCCATTTCTGGGGCACACTGGTCCAATTTACGGGTGCATATAAAAATTTTTATTTTGAAAAATGTATTGAAAACTATGTTATGAGAAAATTATGATGAATGTATAAAGGTATAAGGAATATTCAAAAATATTTTCATGCAGGGATGCACCCGGTTTGTCCATTAAAGAGAAAAAAAAATTAACTGAAAAAGTAGTCCACTGTGTACCAGTCTCCCCTAAATAGTAAGTTTTTATGAAAGGGGGAAATTTTGTGAAAAGGAATTTTGTGAAGGGACCCATTTTATCAAATTGATTTTTGTGAAGGGTCCCATTTTATTAAATTGATTTTTGTGAAGGGGCCCTAAATAGGCTCCAAATTTTGTCTGGATCGACCCTTGTAGTGTTTTCCCAAGGCGTTTTCAAGAGGGTGCAGTGCCCTGCCTGTTTTTTTTATAGTTGTAAATGTGCTCTGCCCATTTTTATATAGCTGGAAAAGTGCCCTGATTATTTTGGGTTTGCAAAAATTTACTGTCGCGAATTTCACCAAAAGGTTGCGGGAAAATATCGCACAAAAATTTCCCAATATTTGTACTCGTTGGGGGAAAATTATAAATTTTGTTAAGCTATTGCAGGTAAATAGCAAAATTTGCCGATGAGTCGTGAAAACAATCATGAAATTTGACCACAATCGCATGTAAAAAAAAAAGAAAAGAAACATGCAAGTTTCACCTGTAAGGTGCGTGAAAAAAAATTGGGAAATTCGCTTATCTGTCACCAAGAAAAGGCAAAATTTGTCAATTAGTAGCAGAAAAAGATCACAAATTTCTTCAATCGATTGCAGGAAAGCAATCATGAAATTCGTCAGTTGGTTACAGTAAATAAACGTGAAATTCGTCAATATGTCACTTGTAAAAAAAAAAGAAAAAGAAACATGTCAGTTTCACCTGTAAGGTGCAGAAAAAAAATGAGAAATTCTGTATCGGTCGCCAAAAGAAAGCAAAATTTGTCAATTGGTAGCAGGAAAATATCACAAATTTCTTCAATGGATTGCAGGAAAACAATCGCGAAATTTGTCAGTTGGTTACAGTTACAGGAAATAAATGTGAAATTCATCAATAGTCACGTGTAAAAAAAGAAGAAACATGTGAGTTTCACCTGTAAGGTGTGGGAAAAAAATTGAGAAATTCGCTTACCGGTCGCCAAAAAAAAGCAAAATTTGTCAATTGGTAGCAGGAAAATATCACAAATTTCTTCAATCAATCGCAGGAAAATATTTTCGAAATTCATCAGTTGGTTACAAGAAATAAACGTGAAATTCTTCAATATGTCGTGTGTGGGAAAAAAAAAAACAAAAAAAAAAAAACATGCCGGTTTCATTTGTAAGGTGCAGAAAAAATTTGAGAAATTCGTTTATCGGTCACAAAAAAAAAAGCAAAATTTGTCAATTGGTAGGAGGAAAATAATCACGAAATTTGTCAGTTGGTTACAGGAAGTAAACGTGAAATTCGTCAATTTGTTGCCAGGAAAAAACTGCTCAATTCGCCAATAGGATGCTGGTAAATATCGCAAAATTAAGTTAAAATTTGCACGTATCAGTAATATTTTACTAAATATTAATTATTGATATACAGTAAAAGACTTTTTAAACATTGCATGTAATGTTGTACTGTTTCATGTAATATGTGTGATATTTAATGCAAAATTTTACATATCAATGTAGCATTTGAGGTTTTTGACTCAAAAATTTAAATAAAAGAATAAATTTGTAATTTCGGCATACTTCAGGTCTCACAAATCTGAAAAATCGGAGTGAAAGGAAGAGTCAAAAAAATCAAAACAGTACTGAAGGGACTCAGAAGGTATTAAAACTAAACTATTCAAGACAGCCATACTCAACAAGCGGGCATGTGGTCTGGCGACCTTTTATGTGCGATCCGAGACCTCAGAGAAAGAATCTACTAGAGAGTACATTCCTTTGTTATATTGTTGAAAAGCCAGTCCCAGGATCAGCTCGGATTTGGCGCTTTAGAAACTGTCTGTTTTGGCAGTGATCGCTTTCTTGGCAACTTCGATTTCATTCTCGCAATAAAAATAAACGTAAATAAACCAAACTGTTGCTCCTTCTAGGATTTAATCTCAGAGGAAGGATAGAAATAAGTTATGAGAGTCCCACCCCTGATGAAAAAAAGGATTGTTTAATCTTCTGGATGGATTTTCTTTTTCTGTTTTTGCTGCTGTATTTTATTTTAATGTTATAAAATGGCTTTGTCCTTGTAATAAATGTTACTTAAATTATATTTTTGAAGTGAATACTTCTTTAGGCGTGTTGGGCATTTTTTGAGATTGGAAAAAACAGAGGGCATTTGCTATAGAAATCTATATATTTACATTACTATACAAGTATGTGTTGCGGCCCACCTAACGTCGCAAATATACGTTTGCGGCCCGCGGTAATAAAAGGATGAGTATGGCTGATTCAAGATGTTTAGCATGCATAATAATTTTTTTTTTAAAGAAATTTCTTATTGATTAAAATTTAATAACTCAAACTGATTTAAAATTTGAGATTTCTTAAGTTTGACATCCTTGGATCTTTGCGAATAATTGTTCCAAAAAAAAAAAAAAAAAAAAAGAAAAACCCATAATTAATCATTTTGAGAAAAGTTGGTGTGAAATATAAACACAGTCACATTTTAACTATAATAGATGTTGCTGAATACTAATGAAACTTTCTTTGAATCTTTTTAGACTCCCAGTTGAAACACACCATCACAAACATTTGAAGACAGGAAGACTTGCATGAATATTTGGTTAGTATATTTTTTATTAAAAAATGCCTTGTTTTTTAGAATAATTAGCTTGTTGTGAGATTGCAAAATTTACACTAGATTGCATTATGAAATTCTAGATTAATTTTAAATATCAGATCTTATGTTTTTACTCAAATTTTTTGGAGCAGAGTGGGAAGAGAGATATAAATGGCAATTTATTTACTAATGTATAATTTATAAATCTTAGAAGTTTATACTTTGGAAAATAACAGTACAAGACCTAATTTTTTTTAACATAATATTTAATGTATAATGTAACACATCAAAAATATTTTTTTTCTCTTAAGGTCCAATTCCAAACGGCTCACTTTATGACTTATTTTTTTAATTCTTTTTTTGTTCAGAAACGCATGAAATTTACAGGTATTCTTATTCAGAAATTTTGTAATTGAAAGACGTTTTCTATTTTTCAAATTTCCAATGCTGCAGCACAAAAAAGGTCAGAAACATGTCATCACATGACACAAATCACTTATAACTCGATAAGTGATTTATTGATAAAAAAAAATGGAAAACTCAGTTAGATTCCAAATCCCTTCCATGATCAGACCTGCCAATTTTATGCTTTTGTGTTTAAAAATGAGTCAGAAAGTTTCGTGTTGTTGAGCAGATCATTTGAGAACCAAGAGTAAAAAAAAAAAAACAGAAAAAAATAAGTTATATACATGAATTTCTGAGTTTTAAAAAATAAAGATAAAACTGACTTGTTTTTTTATGTATTTCTTAATCCGTAACTATGGTGTAGCAGGGGAAGCTGCTAAAGTTAAGATTATTAACTTTAAAGGATTTTGTAAATTTTTAAACATAGAAAACAAACATTTAAAGTTCATCTTGTCGTATCTTCAAAACATGTATAAGCATGAGATTTCTATATTTTGCATGTATTTTTTTTCTGTACTTTCGTATTAACTGCATGCCAGCATTTTGCTAAGCGTTTCACTCATTTATTTGTGAAATCATGTATGTATTAATTATGTATCATCGATGTATTCATATGTATGTGTGATGTAGTGGAAAGTTCTGTAATTTGGTTTGCAACCAATTGATGTATTTTAATAAGTGCAACTTGGCACCATTAAGGCTGTTCTCAAATCCAGACAGGCTACTTTATGACACATTTTTTAATTCATTTTTGCTTACAAATGCATGAAATTGGTAGGTGTTTTTATTCAGAAACTATGTAATCTAAACACGATTTCAATTTTTTAGTAAAGGCAGATCTTTTACAAAAGATTGTCAAAGTCGGCATTTTCAACCAAATTACCAAGGTGGTTGGCAGTAAAGTGCGAAAAAGTGTCGCCACATGACCGGAAGCACTTATAACTTGATAAGCAGGGTTGCAAAAAAGCCGGCTAAAATTAATAAAAACCAGGCCAGCGGCTTTTATTGGTTTTAACCGGCTTTTTTTGGCCAAAATTGGCCTTTTTTGGTCAAAATTGGCTTTTATACGTTGAAGCAATTTATTTATAAACTGTAGATTTTTAAGTATTTTTTAACTAATTTAAAAGACATTTTATTGAGTTAGGATTTAATAAATAACTTAATTTCTCAATAATGAAGACATTAATATTGGAATAACACATAGCAGACTTATGATTTGAGTCAGAATTGTAAATATGTTACCTAAATTTTAACAAGGCATACTTAGTGCTTAACTATTGCTATATTTTTAAAATAAAAGCTTTTTTTATTATGATTAATTTAATTTACACTTTTTTTTCAGTTTTACTTCTTTAAATAATTAAATAGGACAACAGTTGTTTAATTACATATTTTATTACTCAACTAATTTTAAAGGCTATTAACCCACTAGTAGAAATAATGCAACATGACAGTGGGCATTGCAGATTTTTGAAGATTAATCTAATAGCTTACAAAATACTGTACTTTAAAAAAAAAATAAAAATAAAAATAAATAAATAAATAAAAAAAAGCTAAATTTTACTTTGTCATTGGATTACTGTTATCTTCTTACTGTATTTTCTTTGTAATTGAAAATTTTGCTTATTTAATGGGTTACTATTATTTCTTGTGATAGTAGACATTGTTGCGTCATAGATATATTTTGTTTTGCTGTAGATTGATACACACACAAATTAGTTACTGGGGCTATTGATAGGCAAGTTTTAATATTTCTCATATCTTTAAAATCATACATACAACAATTTAATAAAATTACCATTTTCCACTGTTAAAAACAGTAATATGAATAACATTTGCTTTTCATTTCAACAAGTTTTATTTATTTATTTTTTTAACTGTTCTCTCTTTTTTTATACACTTACATCTACTAAAATCTCCTCAAATATTATATATTCATCCTAATTCCTCTTTCAACGTTGATCATTCCATAATTTAATCTCATCATATGGACTTATCTGGCATGAGTTTTATAATTGTTTAGTAAAAAAAAAAATATTGAAATATATTTTTATAAGACATTAGAATACTGATTACTAACTAAATATGGATGCTCTCAAGTATTATATATGCTAATTTCATTTATTAATAATATAAATTATTAAGTTTTAATCCACAACAATTTTAAAAGTAAAAAGCAGTATATGTAAGAATTTTTCATTTTTGATAGTGATGTTTTGTTATTGTTTAATTAAATATAATCTTTAAAATGAACTGATTTAGTAGTTATTTCGTTATTTAAAATAATAATTGTGTCCTTAAACTGCTGCACCATGATATTAAAAGAGAAAATGCATTGAAAAAATGTTATGTTGCATAGTTAAGTGCAATACATCAATTTCAACTGACGTTATATTCACCAGCCGAGAAGGATAATTAAGAAAAATAATGTAAATCAATGAATATCCAAGATTTTTTTTTTCTATTTTCATTTATATTGTAATTTTTTTGTGTTTAAATTTACTGATAGTTGACACTTAGGTGAGTGGGGCTTTTCCATATTTTTTTATTGTATTTATTTTGATATTCCAATGGCAACATTCTTCCATTTGTTTATTTGGCATTACTGTTTGGTGATAATTAATTTTTCTTGAAAAGTGGTCGACGGGATAATGGAAAAATCATTTGATTCCAAATCTTCCATAGTCAAGAGTCTGTGCTAGTCACATGGGCTAATGTTAATCCTATGGGAGTGTTAGTTTGAAAGTTCTTGTTTGCATTTCAATATTTGTTTGTTATCTTGTTTGTATTTCAATATACAATGGTTCCGTTTTTATTTTTTAAGTACGTAAACCTAAAAATTAAGAATAACAATAGCGAAGGACATAATGAATGATTGTTATTCAAATGAATCATCCCGGCATACACAAAAGCATTGCTGTTTACTTTCTTGCTATTTCTGATCAATTAAAACCAGAACTTTTGTAAAACAAAAAGAATTTTAAGAGCCTTGACAACTATGCTTTTGTGCATGCCTGAATGATTCATTCAAATATCAAAATCATTCATTATGCCCATCACTAGAAATCACATGCAAAAAATTAAGGAGGAGGGGGGCTTACAATTGCTTCATTGAAGATTAATTCAGTTTTCATATAACAAAATGTCATTTTGTGTGATTCGTAAAATGTTATGTAGTAAAACAGTGTTATTATTTTATTATAGGTGCTGCTCGAAGAAATCAGCTCTTACTATTGCAGTGATAATGGAGTAGAATAATAAGAATTTTGTCCTGTTCCAAAGATTTTTTTTTTCAAATAAAATAAAGTCACTTCTTTTTTTTTTTCCTTTTTCTGTTATAGTTATATTCTGTACCACCTAGTACTGTCACCTAGTTACTAATTTGAATCTGATTACTAGTATTTACAAATGGAATCCTTTGCCTAATTTAATTGAAGAAATTATATGATAAAATAAAGAAAAAAACATTCTAAAATATTGGTATGAAAAATTAAAGATTTTATGCATGATGTGTAATGTATGTGTGACATTTATCACAAAGATTTCTTTTTTTCCCAAGAAAAATTTATCTACCAAAAGTCTTTATCCTCTGCAAGAAAGATTTGTTAAATTTAAATAATATGGGAGAAATAACAAATCTATTAGCCTCTTGTTGCAAAATACTGGAGGATTTAGAAATTTCTCACAAGATAAAATTATCAATCTGATTTTAAATACCATATTTACTTGTGTATAATGTGTACCATGTTATTTTAACTTAAAAAAAAAAAAAAAAAAAAAAAATCTGTAGAAATCATGATTTACAATCTTTTCTCAAATCTAAATTACTTTTGTATGTGCTCATATATATTTTGCTCTCTTATTAAAATATCATAAAATAAAGTTTCTGCAATATGTATATATACTTTGTGAAAATGTGTATGGTTTGATGTATACAATTAGAAATATTCAGTGTATCATGTATGTGTATACTGGATTTTAGACCTGAAATTTTTGTAAAAATGTGTGCATTATGCAGGAGTAAATATGGTAGATTTTTTAATTTAGCTATGAGATTTTAGTGAATTACAGCAGACATATTTCATTCGAAATATTAAAAAAAATTAGTCGATGCTTTGATAAAAATATTCCAATATAAATATGGCAACAGTCCCCAAAGCAGAATATGCTTAAGAGTGCGACATACATCGCAGAACAATGAACTTCTCTGCAGAACATTTCAAATTCTCATTTTCAACACAATTCACTATTCATTCATTTGAAAAAGCACTAAATTTGTCTGTCAATCACCAGAAAAACTTCATCAATCGTTCGTTGAAAAAGATTGTGAAATTCATTAATTGGTCGCAGGAAAAGCTCACACAATTTGTCAGTCGATCATGGAGAAAAATCGTGAAGTTCTTCAGCTGCTGCAGTTTAAAAAAAAAAACATGAATTTCGTCAGTGGATCATCGGAAAAAAAATCTGAAATTCACTGGTCAGTCACATAAAAACCCGGCAACTTTTACCAATCGGTCGCAAAAAAGTGACAAAATTTGCCATCCTGTAGAAAGAAGATATTGCAAAATTCACTTATCAGTCGCGGGTCAAAAAATGTGAAATACGTTTATCAACCGAATGATTTTTGATTGAAATTTCATGTTTTTTGCCAAGAAAAAGCGCAAAAATTTCTCAATCGGTTATGGGTAAAAACCATGAAATTTGTCAGTAAATCGTCGAGAAAAATGGGAAATTCGTCGATCAGTAGTGAAAAAAAAAACACAATTTTCTCCAATTGGTCACAAGAAAAAACTGCAAAATTTTCCAATCGGCAGAAAGAAAATATTGCAAAATTTGGCTATCAGTTACAGCTGAAAAAAAACCCCATTAAATTAGTTGATCAGTTTTGGGAAATTCCTCGATTTTTTTCAATCAATTCCAAGATAAAGCGACAAAATTTTCCAATTGATAAAAAGAAAATAATACAAAATTCGCCTATCAGTCGCAGGTTAAAAAACTAAATTAATCGGTGGATTGTCAGAAAAAAAAATCACAAAATTCGTCAATCAGTCTTGTAAAAACCCACAATTTTTTCCATTCTGTCACAAGAAAATCCGCAACATTTATCGATCAATAAAGAAAATATCGCAAAAATTAACAATCAGTTGTGGATTAAAAAAAAAATCGAGACATTCGGATATTAGTCGCTTGAATAATAAAAAAAAAAAAAATGCAATTTTTGCCCATTGGTCCTAAGAAAGAGCTGAACAAATTTGCCAGTCAGTGAAAAGAAAATATCAAAAATATTTAAAATTCGCCAATCAGTCGCGGATAAAAAAAATGCGAAATTCATCAGTGAAGTGTTGGAAAATATCTCGCAATTCTCGAATTAGTCGTGGGAAAAAAATTGCGGAGTTCGATGATTGGTTCTGAGAAAAAAAAATGTAAAATTCGCCAGTTACCAGAGAGAAAAATCTCAAAAATATTGCAAAAATCGTCTATTACGAGGGGGGGAAAAAAGCGAAATTCGTCATTCGATCGGAGTAAAATTGTGAAATTCGTCATTCGATCGGAGTAAAATTGTGAAATTCGTCATTTCTTTGGTTTTTGTGTGTGTTAGCGTTTTACGAAATGTCTTTAGCATTTCTATACAAGATGAAATCACACTCCTACATATACAAGAAAATCTCTCTGTGTTTTATTTTTTTATTCCCACAGAACATTTGTGATCAGTTGAAGGTTCGTTGCAGAACATTGCAAAATATTCGTTTTTGGGGGGGGGGGGGAATAATATACTGATATTATTGGAATGAAACATTTAGTATTTTTATCTACAGTTGTCTTTACCAAAATTATTAAGCACCCTCGTATTTTTATCATAACTTATTTCAAAGTGTTAGCAGGCCCATGCTGGATGTCTTGAAAGGGCGGTGGACAGAGCGTTATGTTGGCACTTTCATATTAAATCATGTGCCATCATTAAGGGTGGTTCAGGCAGAGGGTGCAAGGGCACGTATTCCTAAGTTCCAGCAGGGGCCTGAATATTAGTCGTAGTGTCTGATGTTTAGTAATAGTATTCAAGTAATAGATATCGCATTTATATAAAAAAAATGTTTAATTAAGAAAGAAAATATAATAGTTATAAAAATTCAATGGCGGTGTATTTTGTACATCAGTGGAGACTTACTGATAAAAATAATGAAAAAGTAGAACAAATTTTGAACTTAAACTTTGAAGGATGTATAGGAAGAGAGTAAATGAAGCGCAAGTGTTCAACACACAATTATTTTAGAATTCACAACTGCTGTCTGTGTCTTTAATGGTTAAGTTATTACAATTAAAATGACAGCAAACTAACAACTCGACTTTTAATTAAACAATTTGCTTTAAAAAAATGAGTTTTTTAAAAAACTAAACTGCTTTGTTTTTCAGTAAGTTTCAGAATTGAAACTTTCATAGCATAGCAATTGTTATGCTATGCAAGTTAATAGGTAATCATGACAATTAGAATAACTCTTAGCGGAAAAGCCAAAGTATATAAATCACTTATCTTCATCAATGAAAATATTTCCTAAAACTTGTATCATTTTTATTAACAGATATTAAAAGTTAAAATAATAAAAGTAACATATAAATTTAAAGTATATTTTAAAAATAAGATTTCTCTATTTTCATTGTTGAAGACAAATTCCTTTATATTTTAACATTTTCTGCAAGAATTATTCTAATTTTCATATAGATATACTTAAGACATGCAAGGAAACAATGTCATTTCATTGGAAATACAGTCTTGGCTGAAAGTATTCAGCACCCCCATATTTTTAATATATTTGTAAAAGTAATAGTTATATACAAATATTTAACTGCATATCATTTAGGAATTTTCTTTTTAAGTTTATGGTTTGTAAAAAAAAAAAAAAAAGACAGTCAACAAGCAACTCGTCATTTAATGAAGTCATTTTCTTTAAACACCTACTTTTTCGAAACTATAAATTACTTTGTTTTCTGGAATTTTCATTGTTATGTCATAAGTTAACAGATCATCATGGAAATTGAAATATTTCTTGCCTGAAATGCCAAGATCTCTTCAGCAGCATAAATATTTCTTAAAATTTATTTTTGTTATTAACACATGTTCAAAAATAAAATAATAAAAATTACATATAAATGTATTTTTTTTTTTTTTTTTTTTTTTTTTTTTTTTTTACATAAGCTTTCTTTATTTTCGTTTTTGAAGACTAAGTTCATTTTGTCTTTTCTTACAATAATTATTTTCTTGATTATTTATTAACTGGCTTAACAGAACAACAAAATTTAATTTAAAAATAAGTTTTTTAAAGAAAATAGCTTCATTAAAAGATGAGTTATGCTTTTGCTATCTTTGAAAAAAAAAAAAAAACTTATTTTTTAAAGAAAATTCTTAATTGTATACAATTTAATATTTGTATCCATCTATTATTTTTACCAAATATATTATAAATATGGGGGTGCTCAATACTTTTGCCCTAGGCTGTATTTCTGATGAAATTTCTTGGATATCTTAAGCATATCTATAAGAAGTACTGAGTATCAATAAATAGACATGCATTAGACGTCTTATAAACGCATATCAGATGTCCCTGGATATCTACAATCCAAGTCTTAAGCACGGCTATAAGACATACTGCATGTCGAAAAGTGATCTATGCTTGGATGTCTTATAGACGTGGTCTCATAGACTACCTGGATATCTTGGACGTCTAATAGAACTCAGAGAGATCACACATAACATCTCCATAAGAGGTGAAAAGGGTGTATCATGGATATTTGTAGACTTCTTATAGATGTGTCGGTTTTCTTGGGTTTACAGCTTGTAGATGTCTTATAGATGGGTGTGTGCTGTTTGGGTTAGCACAAAATAAAAATTTTCACTGTTGCAAAAATATTCAACTATTGAATGGAAATATACATATTAGTAAATATATATATATATATATATATATCACAAGTTAATAAAATTATTTTAAATTTCATACAATTTAACAAATATATACGAAACACATTACGGATTTAAATATTATAAGATATGTTTGATTGAAATTTTCAAGACAGATTTTATTCTTGGTCCTTCCATATATAGTTTGAATTTATTTTAGAAGATAGTTTTTAACAGTCTAGAGGTTCGAACTTGACAAAATGAAATCAAGACACAATGATTTGTATGTTATTTTAATCATTATGTCATAACTTCATACCTCTGAAAGTGCATTTAAAGGTTTGTCTAGGTTTATTCAGTGTTACTAAGCGTTTGTGAAACCGAAAATTAATGAAAAAACAGATCGCCTTCTACCAATTACGCTATGAAGGCTTCATTCAATTATTAAAAATAGTAAAACCTTTTAGAAAATTGCTTATTTTAAATTTAAAATAATAAAAAGTTAAAGTTAAAGTTAACAAAATAAATAAATAATTCCTCTATTCATTATAAATAAAAGTTATAAGTTTATAAAAATTATAAGTTAACAAAAGAATTGAATAAAATAAAATTTTAAAATAAAAATTAACAAAAGTAAAGTTTATAAAATTTTTAAGTTATGTTTAAAAATCTTCAAATTAATCAAAATTGACTTTTATAGCAGACTTCAAACTAACATTTAAATTTGATCCTAAAAAAAAAAAAAAAAAAAAAAAAAAACGAACCAAGAAAAAAACTTCGTTTAACCTTCAAACTGAAAGTCAATTCTAAAATTAAAAAAAAAAAGAAAAAAAAATTAAGCCCCTCCTCAAAAATAAGCCCCCCTCAAAAATAAGCCCCCCTCAAAAATAAGCGCCCCTTAAAAATAAGCCCCCCTTCAAAAATAAGCCCCCCTCAAAAATAAGCCCCCCTCAAAAATAAGCCCCCCTTAAAAATAAGCCCCCCCTCAAAAACCCCCTTCCACCGCCGCCACCACCACCACCACCTCCACAAGTGAACTCTCCTTTTCCCACTACTTAGGCGTGTCACTAGCGTGTCATGCGAGTATCAGTAAAAATGGCAAGTATCAGTAAAAATTTTATAACTTTGCAACATTTATAAAGACGACATCTTATGACAATTTTAATTTAACATTGTGACTGAGATGAGTAACAGATGCTGCTCTTGATAGAAATTGTAGACAAGTAATTGCCGTAAACGTATTGATTCTAAAAAAAGAAAAAAAATAAGCTTATTTATATACATCAGCCGGCTCAAATAATAAAAATCTACGTGCTTATAAAATAAATCTTAATATGAGAAATATCAAAACCAATTACGTTAACAAAACCACTCAAGATTTGTTATTATTATGTAATATGCTATTACCAACGTTTCATGTCATATCGACTAAATTTCTAGTGATCACGTAATTAAAAATTCTCGCCGATATATCCCTCCCACCAAAATTCTCTTAAAAGCAAGAAACCGAACCCCGTCTACCTATTCTATACAATAACTGCGGTACACACAAGCGCTTAAGTTTTAGAGATTTACTTCAAATTAATTACTTATAATCGCTTGTATGTTATAATTCTTTCAAATGAATGTGATAGATGAATCAGTTTAATTCTGAACATAAAAAATCTGATTTCAAACTTACAAACAAACTTGAGTATTTTTTAGCATTTTATATCCAATTTTAGATGCACACAGCGGCTGGCTTGACACTATTTCTTACCTGTTTATTGAAACCTCCCCCCCCCTTCCACATTTTAATCACGTCACATGCTAGCTGGCTACAGTAAAAATAATAACGTTTTCAGTGCATGAGACGTAAAATGCCTTATAAACTTAGTTCTTCCGTAAAAATTACGAGAGAGGGTTACGATCACTGCTTGCGGCGAACGAGCAGGGATGGGGGAGAGAAAATAAAACAATTTGTGCTCATTTCTCAGACCAAGTTTTGTACAAAAAAGGCCAGATAAAATAACTTGGTCGACAGATAAAAAAAAATTGGTCGCCAGTGGCGAACTAGTGACCGCATTTATGAAGCCCTGGTTATGAAAGGATTATCCCATATATGGCCCATAAAGTATCTAGGGCTGAAATCTATGTTTCATAAATTCTATCTGAATAGACGTCTGAATGAAACTTTCTTCCGAAAGCAAGGATGCAAATTACCCTCAGCTCTGATCGGTGAAATCGACGGACAACTGTACACTATCATAAATAAATCGAAGGACATGAATGAAATACTAGGGGGCTATAAAGGCTCAATCCAAATGGCTTTCAAAAAGTTTAGTAGTAATGAAGAAAAGCAGAAGACATTAGACAAACAGCTACAGGCTTTTGACTATAAAATTAGCGAGATTAGAATATACAGCAAAGCACTAAAAACGCTGAACGCCGGCAGTGACTATATATGCGGTGATATTGTGGATGAGGTCGCCGTTCTGTCTAAATTAACGGATAGGCTGCGTCGGGACAGGAAGATCCGGAGTTCTGCAAAATTGGGAAGAAAAAGATATAGTCACGCAGCTCCTAAACCATCCGGCTTTTCTAGACGGTCTCCGAGATCTCCTGCTAGAACTCATGAGTGGTCCAAAAAAAGCCACCTTGGACATCCTTCAGAACTGGGAATATCCAACGAGGTCATCGAGCAAAACCTAGGGAGAAAAGGGGTTTACTTCCAGTGTCTTTACTTCCGATCTGCTTCCGAAAAGAATGCGAAAGCTAGAGAATGGTGTTATTAACTTAGACGTGTTTACTGGACCTAGCACTCACTGGGTGTGTTACTACAACGATCCCCATTACGACTTCGTTGAATACTTCGACACTTTCGAAGAATCTTGGTATGAGGGGCGGTGCTGAATGACACCATTATCCCGGAAAATATCCCGGATATACCTGAAAACGTCCGGTAAATCCGTCTGTTATAACTCGAGCTTCCTCCAAAAGCAAACTTCCGTTCGGTGTGGCTACAATGCATGGATTACATCACCGGAAGAAATAAAGGTAAATTTCCCTGGGACGCCCTCTATAACCTTCACAGAAGAACCAAGCAATCGGAATGAGAAATAAGTACTTTACTAACCATATGGTTATTAAATAAATGCCTCTACTCATACTTAGTTCGAAAGACCAATTCGAAGATTTTACCTTGGAATACACAAAGTCCCTGAAATGCAAGAGGTTGACGCTGCACTTTTTCTCCATGTGACTTTGTAGAACAACGTAAGCGAGAAATACGGAAACAACCGCTTTTCTTACACCGATGTGATAGAAGTATGGGAAAATCTGACAGTACCGGACGGTAATTACACATTGTGGGAGCTGAACGCCTACCTGGTGAAACACTTCATAACGGCTGATTCGCCCATGAAGTTCGGTGTAGTCTTCTCCAGGAGAAATTTGTCCTGAATCTGGCAGAAAACTACAAGGTCGATTTAGCCAAAAGTAATTTGCATGAAATTTTAGGATTCGAACCATATGCTTTGGCATGGACGATATCCATTTTGACTGCAACATTATAGAGGAAGCGTCTCTCAACGATTACCGCTCCGAGGTCCTCCTTTACACACTCCAATCCTCTTGGTAGTCTGGTTTCGAAAGAGCTCCAGAAACCGGTGTTCTTTCCTGTAAAACGCGACTATGTCAGCCGAATCTGGACGAATCAAAGCAGGAAGTCCATTGACTGGAATGGTCTTAGGGTTCTCAGACTGCTAGTGAATGATGAGCATGAGAACTATCTCAAGAAGATCTATCGTGTATTAAAAAATGATGAATAGACCCAGACTCTATTAAAAAAGGTCGTCGAGATCTGGACCCTCCGTAGAAAGATTGAAGAGAAGATCGAAAAGAAGAGAAATTTGATGTCATCTTGGCGATTTTGAAGAAGAAAAGGCTGCAGCATGGTGAGGACTGGAGATTTTTTATAAGTCTATAATAGATAAACCATGAATAATATTTGGAATTTTGAGGAAGCGTCGGAAAATGTAGACAACGACCTGGAAAGCTTAGAGTACCAGGAAGTCAGAGAAAGTCGCAACTGCACCAATCTCAGCGAGGACGCCAACTATGACTTCCATATTCTCGATAACAACGCGAGAATTTTATACTCCAGAGGGTATTTCCATTAGATTCTGAAAATCGCGAAAGATGAACGGTGATCCGATAGCCGAAGACAACTTGACTTTGATAAATGGAGGAAGGTTACTAAGGACGAGCGTCCTGACTATCGGTTCCACCAAAATCGACGCAAGGCGTCGATCATACTTCTCTGCGACTACAGGTCATGTGTCTGATACACTTCACTGAGGATTATGCTGCTTCGAAAGCCACCAATATGTTTTAATATGCGGACACGTCCGATTTCGCAGACAAAAAACTTTTAAGTACGATTCGACCGCACCTTTGGCTGACACCACTAACAAAACGATCTACCTCAGTTAACTGAGTAAGAACGATTAGTAGAACGAAGAATTCGACAAACAATAGCTGTTCGCGAAAGACAGACAGTCCGTTAACATGTGGATTCCTCTGAAATAAATCTTCACATACTTACATGACAACAAGAGGGATCGACAACACGTATCTCGAAGTCAAGTTCAAATTTCAGAAAAACATATACTCTTCATCAGTGTCACAAATCCCCCATATAATTTCTTGATCTAGAAAGTGTCGCTCTGGCTACTATACGTGAAGTTCATGCATTCCATTCATAAGAGTTTCCACAGTTTGGTGCAGTCGAGACATTCGCCCGATCTGACTTGGCGGAAAGCGAGAGTCGTCACGTCCAGCATTCTGGGAAACGACAGCGGTTCCTACAACATCCCCGCGACGTCCGACGAGGTCCTGAGCCTTTATACTCGTATTATACTTAAGTACGACGAATGGAATGAAGACTTCGGTCACAACCACATGATTTTTGATCCCTTGGACGTGGTCGAATGCTAGCTCATGACCAACAACGCGCGAATGTCCAACATAAGCTATACCATAGACTTTTCGAATAAGAACTACGCAGGACTTTATGTGGATCTTCTGAAAGCTGGAGTAAACGACATCAATGACGAAACGGTATGCCTCGTAGATTTAGCCCAATTTGGGAGCCTCTATCTCATCATATGCTTTAACCTAAGTCATCACGAGTCATACACGGACATGAGAAACTTGATGATCTAGTTCTACTAGAGGCTGAGAAATAACCTAGTCAAACAGTACGTATTCTACGTCGTTCTGGTGGACAAATCGGTGTCAAATTAGCATGGACAAAAAGGAGCTCAAGATCCTAAAAACCTTCAAAACGTAAACTGATAATTTATTATAATTTTACGGTTATAATAAATGGCCTATTTTTCCTTTTCAGAACTTTCTATGACGAATTAGCAAAACCGGGCCCCATGGTCCTCCTGGTATAGGATTTAAACTAAGCGACAACGGAGATTACGATACGGAACGTAAGAGGCTGACGAAATGTCAGAATCCCGAGGAGGATTTGGACGTCTCTACGAAAACCTTCGTTCAGCGAGAAGTAGAGAACCCACGGTCTTATTATGTAAAGTTGAAAAGCCGCAATCGATTCTAAGGGCAGGAGGATAGAGAATTTAGCGGATCCTAAAGATCTCGTGAACGTAATCACCAAGAGATACCTTGAAGCTAAGCAGGAGGAGCTTAACGCTGTTAGCTGCTCTGATAAAGGACTTTAGCAAATTTAACTATAGTCTCGAAGACAGTTTTAAGGCATTTACGATCGAGACAGCTAACAGGATAAAAAGTCTTAGACATTCATAACACAGATCTGGATTCTGTAAAGATCCACATTGCCGACCTTCTGCAGAAATGTCATGAAGCTCACGACAGGGTATGTTATATTGCTGCTAAAGTACGCATCAAGAAAAGCAACTCGAAAGTGGTTAGTTCACCCAACATACGGGTGAACTGTTAAGCCCTGAGATGTTCTTAGCATGCAGAATGGCTCTTAGAATCAGAGCGTACTTAAGTTTTACGCTTCCTGTTACGCGCGTTTTTAAGCGCTTAAAACTAGATGATAAGTAGGTGTTTGCGAAGGGTCCTTGAATCAAAGGATGTCCAAGGTGTTGCGAAGTGGATCCTTGAAACCACTTTGTTTGGGTAGCGGTGTGTCGAGGGGATGAGCTGAAGCTAACCATCATACCCTGTTTAAATGAGACCGAATACAGAATCTACATGGAGATCTCCTGACTGTACTTTTCTAGCGTATAGAATAAATGGTAGACTAAACAGACCTCTTTCAGAAGAGGTGATTCGGAGTCTGAAATATCAGCTGAATTGGCGCTTGCTGTTACAATACTCTAAGCTGTCTGAACCCTTCATCGAAGAGTTCGTCGAACTGAACGACCGAATTTGCAAGTATCAGGATCTGTCGGAATCATTCCTAAACAGACTTATGGTAAACTTAAATTAGGAACACGTCAGCCTATATGAGACTTTACCTTAGCCCTTCATGGAGCAGCATATTGGCAGAGTATATTGAGGGCACATCTCCCATTATAATAGGTCTAGCGAGGACTTCATTCAAAAGTACGGCGAAAAGTTAGGTATGGATTTAATATCCGCCTTTGAGACCTGTCGGAAAATCTCTTGAGAGACCTGGAGGGCAAACTAGACTGGCCTCGAATCTCTAGGTATCAAATGCTGTTGAAAACTTTATAGAAGAATTCACCATAGGGTGGATTTCTGCATTTAATAATCTATAAACGGCATACATTGTCGGGTAGTTTCTATACTGTTCACTGGAAAAAATTGATATACATCCTTCTAGCCGAAATCTGTGCTGGGAACCTGCCCCATGACCTCCCAGATGACTACCCCTAATAACCATCCAGATCAATTTATATCCGTACGGGTTTAAAATCAATGAAGATAAAAGGCGTATTTAGCCATTATTTAGGCAATAAAATGCGTATTTAACCCTTATTTGGAAATTTTGGAAAATGTCCTCTTCTGCCACATACTTTCACGTTAATTTTTTAATTATTGGATCTGGGAGTCTAGCTCTGGTAAGGCATTTTACTCTTGTCTGTCTGTCTTCTTCCTCTGCTGGTGCACCTTCCATCAGACTAGATTCTAATTTAGCTGGAGTAACTGAGGGATCGAATCTGGGATCTCGGGATTGCTAGCTTGATGCATTAACTATTGAGCTATTGCCCAGACAAACAGCTTTTCCTAAGAACTAAACATAAACTTTGCACTATTAAAGCTTGTTCCGATGAAAAGCTTAAACAAAATGGCATCGGATTGACATGTTATGCAAAGAAGCGCTATCTACTATTGAGACTAGTTTAAGCAGGAAGCAGCCACCGTATTAAAAATCTGATTAATTTAGAATAGCTGAAGAACTTCCGCCACCAGTGTTGAAAGAGAGGCGAGATTTATAAATATTACTTACTTGCACTTAATGTTACACTTACCTGTTGTAAGATAACTTCAGAGTGAAAAAGCAGTGAGTGAGCTCTTGGTACCGAGAAAGGTAAGCCTCCTGCTACCAGATTTTTTCCCGAACGGTCCACAAATTTTTTTCATTTCATCAGTCAGTCGGTCGGTCTGCGAGTTTAACAGCACGCACTCGAGATGGCGCACATCAAAAAAAAGCATGGGACTTTTCCTCCATTTAAACAAGTCGATAAGAGATGGCAGCACCAAGCATTAGTAGCTGTAGCCGTCAGAAATTTAAACGTTGTCGGATGTTCTTTTCTCAAAAGATAACCCCGATGCTTTCAGCGGTTGTTTCAGAAGAAGCGTAGTTTTTTTTTAAAGAAGGCTCCCTCATATGATAAATTACAGTCGCTTAATCCACCATAAAAATATTCGTACCATCTTTTCCTAAACACTGGTGCAGTCTTAAGGATTCTGGCAGCGGTGGTGTAGCTAACCACTTAATTCCTCTGGACAGCAGCTGCGCTAGACTATAGAGTTCGGTTAGCCATGGTCAGTCCAACATTTCTTAAAAGCTCCGGTCAAAGCACAGCTTTTTTCTTAAGACATGGTTACTTAATCCCGCTTGCACACAGATTCAAAACGTACACAAACCGTTATAATGGCTCACAATCCCTCTCGTCCCAAATACCCATTAATTACCCCTCATGGCTCATATAGCAATTTATGAACGCTTCTCCCAGCTCAACAGCAGCTGCGTTAGAACCGACATCCCCACACTACTAACAAGAACTGCATGGAACGATGGCGTATAAAACTATGCCATAAAAATGAACTTCAATCAAAAAAATAACGTAATGCAATGTGAGACTTGTATAAAGCCAAAACAACTAATGCTTCATATCCAAAATCGGCCGAAAACAGGGCAATTAAAGTGCTTCAGTTAATAGAGTCAGACATCTGCGGACCAATTCAAACAACAACCATAGGTTGGAAAACGTACTTCCTTGGTTTAATCGAGGATTACTCGAGATTTAGCATGATTTGCCGAAATGTCGAAAATAGTTATATATTGTCCAAACTCAAAGATTCATTGCCATGATTTGCAATAAATTCGGAAAAAAAAACCCGAAAACGCTAAAATCGAAAAAACGCTAAAATCGGTGAGCAGCGTATAGTATGGGGGTTTCATATAAATAATGAAATAGAGAACTTTCTAAAACAAAATGGCATACAACACAAGCTGACCGTAGCACATCACCCATCACAGAAGGGTGTGGCGGAAAAGGAAGTAGAACGCTGCTAGAAAGGACAAACAGCATGCTTTCTGAAGCCAACATACCGCAAAAATTCTGGGGGTAACTGATTAAAACCGCCACGCATTTACAAAACAGACTTCTAACCAAGTCAAACAACAAAACCCCCTACAATCAACCCAATTTATCTTATTTAAAGGTCTTTGGTTGCAAGGCTTATGCATACATACACAAAACAAAACTCAGAAACTTAGATACTGAAGCAAGATATTTTCGTCGGCTACGACATCCGTTCGAAAAGCTATCACGTATTCACCGAAGGAAGAAAGATTATAATACACTGTTGTGCAAAAATTAAGGACGGAGCGGTTTTTTAATGTGCCGTGCAAACATACTCCAAATCGACACAAATCATACCATAAGATACTAATCAAGATGTAAAAATATGGAGAATGTGGAAAAAACTTGCAAAAAAGGAAATCAAAGGACACAAAAGCAAGATTCGAGCACAACTGGACAGAAGACAGAAACGTCCATGTGACAGCTGACTAGCAAGAAAATCCAGTCTATAGTTAGAGATATGGTGAACCCTGAGTGCACTGCAGGATTTGCATCATCCATCCGTGCTGAGTAAGAAGTTGTCAATGAACTGTTGTGGGATCGCGACCAATTCCTCTTGTAGAGCCAATCGCAGCTCCGAAATAGTTCCTGGTGGCTGGTGACGTGCTGTCAAGCATCTCCCAAGAATGTCCCCTTACGTGTTTTGTTGGTTTTAGGTTTGGTGATCTTGCGAACAAATCCATGCGATGAATATCCTCACTCGCCAACAGCTCTGTGTGAGCCACTGTAGGATGAGGTGTAGCATTGTCACCCATGAAGAGTAACTGAGGACCCATAGCACCTCTAAAAAGACGAACGTATGGGAGAAGGACCTCGATACAAAAGCAGGCACCAGTGATTCAACCTCTTTGTAAGATGCGGAGGTCAGTATGGCTACAAAGCTTGTTTCTTCTCCAGACGAGAACTCCACCACCTCCAAACAAACTTCTTTCGGTGATGTGTTGGAGAAGTGGGGTTTCGTGTTCCCCTGTCTCTCCATATGTGTATACATCCAGTCAGACTATTGCAACTCTCATCCCTAAAGATCTCTCGACCCCATTACTGATCTCTTCAGTTCTGTGTTCTTGGCACCAAAGGAAACGACGTCTCTGATGAGCAGGCGTTAATGGTACGCACCGTACAGATCATCGTGCAAATAAAAAACCTTTGAGCAACGTAATGGCTGTAGTAAAAGTAGTAAAATGTGATATCGGGCGTCCAGTACTCCCTTGCATATGTTTTGCGATTTATCCCGCTGTCTGCCGTCTGCTCCTTCTCACCTGTAGCGCAAAATATCAGTCGTCTGCTGCCGTGTTGACTAGTGGACAACCACTACTAAACTGTCGGACAGCTGTTGCTGTGATTTGAAATACTCTCCAAGCTCCGGTCAGGATGCTATGAGCGATCCCGAACTTCTCGACCACACTATTGACACTTCGACCTTTTTATAACTTCCCAATTATGCTACCTCCGGTAAAATCATCTAGATATCGTCTTCAGGATTGCTTGTTGAATATGTCACACTGAAGCAGCAACTCGACGTCGTTCAAACAGATCTACACCATGCAACTGCTTTCACAGAAATGCTAAGCGTTCACAGCGAGAGTGCTTTATACCCTTCTATAACTCTTACCGTACTTGTATATATGCACACGTTGTACAGTACCTCACCCTACTACATATCCTTATTGGTCTTTCAATCCGTTCTGCCTTTTCTTTGCGCTATTATGCTAATTTCTTCGTTTCGTCCTTATTTTTTGCACACCAGTGTAACTAGGACAATGAAATTCATCGGAAACATCTCCCAAAACCCAATTATCAAAAGAAAAGAGAGCTTAAATTTTAAGGAGAACATCACATACCAAAACAAAAAAAAACTCACTTCAAATTGTAAACTCCAACACACAAAAAGAACAACTGAATCCGAGTAAACAACAGCCAACAATGTCGGACAGGACCAA
The DNA here is from genome assembly GCA_963931845.1 of Maratus michaelseni. Classification (NCBI taxonomy): domain Eukaryota; kingdom Metazoa; phylum Arthropoda; class Arachnida; order Araneae; family Salticidae; genus Maratus; species Maratus michaelseni. Next base: position 193,240,128 of record OZ007596.1, read on the forward strand.
TAAAAGCGTATCATCCACCCGATAAATTGTTAATCCTCCACAGGGGAAGAAAATCATAGGTTCCAAGAGTACCTACAAAGCAAAATACGATGATATAGGGGAAGTGCAAAAGTATAAAGCACGGCTGGTTGCTATAGATTTCCTACAAAAATACCGTGGTGAAGATTACGAAGACACTTTTGTCCGTAGTATCTCACACAGCGATAAGATTTCTCGCTGCGACTGCATACAAAAAAAATAAAAATCAGCCATGTAGTTATTAAAACTGCGTTACTTCACGGTTACTTATCAAAAGATGTTATATGACAAAGCCTGAAGGGTACGTTGTCCCCGGTGAAGAAAACAAAATGTGCAAATTAAACAAAGCCATTTACTGCCTAAAACAGGCAGTCAGAGCCTGGCACATCAAAATAGGCAAATGGCTAAGAAAACTAAATTTTGTGCAAAGCACCGCTGACTCTAGTCTATTAGTACGCAGAGTGGGGGAAGACACGTCATATGTAATCATATATAGTGACGACCTCTTAATCGCAGGAAAAGATACACAAATATAAAGGATATCATTCGACGCCTCAGAAAACCGAATATGAATGCCTTACGGAAAGCCAGTTTACTACTTAGGAATTAAAATATAAAAAATGCATGAAGGATTCGCATTAAATAAAAATAAAAATAGAAGAAAATGTTAAAAATTCAATTTAAAAAATTCGAAATCTTGCGACACTCTATGGAACCTAGATTTGAAAAAAAACCGCAATTTTTGAGGGACGGGAATAAACACGGGAATTTTTGGGAATAAACCCGAAATTTTTGGGAATGTTGGAAATTTTGAAGAAGTTTTGAAAGTAAACAAAACTAGTCCCTTTTCAATTTAATTTTTTTATTTTAAAGAAATTTCAGACACTGTTCTTAAAATTTTAAAAAGTTTTTTCATTAAGAATTCACAAAACTTAAGATTTTGTGCTTTAATTTTTGTAATGTATATTATAACATATCAGTTGCTTTACAACAATAGCGGCTGTCAATTGGTAAAGATTTCAATGTTTCTTTAAAAATTAAAATTGTTTAATTTCTGTTACCTGGCATATTTACTATTCAGGCATATTCTATATTAATTTTCTTGTGAGTTCCAGTGTAATTTTGCATTGATTTATTTTAGTTTTATTAGTTTTATTTTTCGTTTGCATTGTCTGAATCAGAGAACAGGATGTTTATATTCATGGCAGGCAAGATGAATCTGTCATCTCCCTCTCGCACTTTTTACTTATGCACGATTAAAATATTAACTTACTTATGTTATTTTAATTTATCTTACTTAATATTTCTGCAGCTTAAGCATGTATTTCATTAGTTTTCATGTAAACTGCACCATTTTTTTTTTGTATTTATGTTATTGGTTTTGTTTACATTTGTAAAAAAAAATTGCTAACAAATTAAAAAATTCCATGTCTAAAACTTTCTGAAAACTTCTGGGAATTTTTAACATTTCCTTCCCAGAAAATCCGGTTTATCCCCGGGAATAAACCCGTTTTTTTTTCACCCTTTCCAACTCTAATGAAAGCGGACTATCTTCGTCTGAAAGACGAAGATAATATCCGGCTTAACAACACCAAATACAGTGAAGAAGTACGGGCTCTGCTATATAGGTGTGGTAACTAGACCCGATATATCCTCACCAGTTAATACACTCAGCAGGAAAAAAAGAAACACCACGTGAAAATAACTGGAACGCTGTAACATGATTAATCAGATACCTAAACTCTACTAAAAATTTAAATTTTATAATAAACACTAAAACTGCACCGATCCTTTTATTTTATGCAGATGCCGACTAGGCCGGCGACATAACAACCAAAAAATCCACCAGTGGAAAATTTTTCCTACTGGATGAAAATCCCATTTTATGAATCAGTCAGAGGCAAACATGTGTTGCACACCCATCAGCAAAAGTAGAATGTGTTTCGGCTGCTAACGTAGCACAAAAAATAATATTCCTAATAAAATATTTGGAAAACTTAAATTTATTGCAGAAACTACTAATAATGTTGTACGAAGACAATCAATCCTCTATTAAGATGATACAATCAGAAAAAATGCCTGCAAGAGCAAGCACATAGATATCAAGTTTCACGCCATCAAACATCTAAGAGAAATGGGAATCATAGACATGGGTTATTGCTTCAGTAAGCGGATGACTGACGACATCCTAACGGAGCCCATACCCAAACCTGACTTTAAAAGAAAGCGACTTAATATGTAGTTTCTACCTCATCCCATTTCCTTGATTAAAGGGGAATGTTATAGAATTAATCCCTTCATTGTGTTGAAAAGAAAAGAGAAATTACGACCTTCAACCCATTCTACGTGTACACGAAACTATTTCTATATGGCAGCCATGTGCGAACATAAAACTGAACTTTATCCTACGCTCATTTCGCACTCTATTAGTTTACTGTAAATGTAGCCATAAGCCTGTTATGGAACTATTATATGTGCTCCGCTTTTTTAATGTTAAAATTGATAATTGTGTACTTAAATATAATGCTTCAGTTGTAATTTTCTAATGCTTAGCTTCTGAAAAGCCTCTTAATAATTTTACATGAAAAACAATATTTTATTAACAATATTTTCTAAATATTACAGAATATAATTATTAGCTAGAAACAGCAACGCACGTTCGTCGGATTGAATCTGACAACTTCACGATGCCCTGAATAATTAAATGAAGTGTAAACTAAATATATCTAGATTACTACAAAAAATAAATACAATAAAGTATTATACTTTAATATACAAACATTTGAGTAAGAAATTTTAACAATATTTTGATCAACAGTAATAAAAAATACTGAACAAGATTCTATCTTTTATAATTATATATAATTGTTAAATTCTTACGGTGTAGTTACAATATACCGCTTAGTAACTAGATAAAAGCGTCTGTGTTATCTTTATACCGAAGTCCTGTCATCCTAGTGTATTTCTTTTAACTTGATATTTTACTATTTTGTTTGTATTAGAAACAATGAACTGTTCTGTAAAACCGTATTTTTAAATATTAATTAAATTATTATTTTTAATAATTAAAATTGTCTTGAAAAATATTAATCTTTCTCTCTCTCTTTTTTTTTTTTTCATTTAATTTACAAAAAAGGCTTAAAATCGCTTAAAAACGCCTGCTTTTCCAACTGAATTTAAACAAAAAATTATTTGGGGAAATCCCATTCATGGATCTCTCCGTATATTTGCTGACAATCCTGCTAGAAACCCACATTGGTTGGAATCTCATAGGGATTTAAATACCTAAAGGAATTTGTTTTATTCCGTTCTTTCAAGCCTCGTAACAACATAATGAAGTATCCTGCTCATAGAAGTTAATTAATAAACATTTATTTATTGTCACAAAATGTATGCAACCTGATAGGTTAATTTTATGTGTAATGATGTGTATATTCAGTCGTGAGAAAGAAAAAATATATAGACCATTACCACACCAACTCTGCTGAAAATCATCACACTGTTAAAAATAATCTGAAATTCACGGGTTTTTTTTTCCCTGAATTTCTCAGAAAAAGTCCCGTTTTCACGAAAAAAGGACATTTTCCGTTAAAAACAGAAAATTTCCCCATATTTCCGGAAAACAACGGAACAGACGGAGAAGAAAGTAGCCAACGGAGATATTCCGGTATCTGCTGTATATGTATTTCCAATGTTTCAAAAACTTACATGTACAGATCCATGCACAGAAAAACTAAAAATTCAATAAATTAAACTTTCGAGATTATTTAAAACAACAACAACAAAATAGTGCTTTCGAATTTAATAAAGCAACAATTAATTTTTCCATTCTTTAAAAATTATTTGCAATTCATTTTTTAAAGTTATAAAACAATATTCGCACTTAAAATATATTCTAAACAAACAGATTAATATATATATATATATATATATATATATATATATATATATATATATATATATATATATATGTATGTATATAATAGTTAAATTAAACGAAAAATAATCGATTTTACTCAAAAAGCAACAAACAAAATTAATGCTTTCGAATAAAAAAAAAATAACAAATAATTTTCTCATTCCTTTAAAATTATTCGCAATTTACTTTTTAAAATTATAAAAAAAACACTCGCACTGAAAATATATTCTAAAGGAACCCATTTAAAAAATACATATTAGTTGATTAAAAATAGATTTTCTCAAAAAAGCAAACGTTTGTTATCGAATTTTATACAAAATATAATATTTATATTTTACATCTAACAATCAAATTAAGAATATATATAATTCATGTTTTTATCCTCTATTCATACTAAAGTTTCCAAACATCATCTCATTACAAAATATCCCCGCAATTAACTTCAAAATTACCAGTTTTATAAACCCCAAAATGTTTAAGTTCCAAGCCGCGATTTGAATAAATCCCCTATCATCGTTTCAAACTCTAAATCTAGCAAGGGCCCACTGGTCTTATGGTAAAGCACTTGGCTCAAAGCACAAACATCCCCAGTTCGAACCTCAGGTCTGCCAGAAAATATTCTTGAAGTATATCAAATATCAAATACTCCTGTAATAGTCAACAGATGGCAGCACAAAGGTAGGTGTAATTTTTTAAAACCGAGATTATTCATAACGGAAACTTACCGCTTCTTCAAACGGAGATTTTCCTTCTTTTATCTCAAAACGGAAAATCTACTAACGGAACGGAAAAAGTCCGGCACCTTTGCTGCCAGTAGTTTTACCGTGAATTAACGGATTTATTTTTAACAGTGCATATAAAAATCATACCAGTATCAACCGACTGGTAATCTCATGTACTTAAGTACTTAAGTATTTAATTACTCACGTATAATCAAGTCTTACTACTATGTTATGCATATGCATGGGTTAAGTTCTGGGGGTCAGTTTATAAAATATGTGTCGTCTTCATAATAAAACTGTGCAAAATTTCTTTTTTCAAATAAGTAACACTCATTTTTGACAATATATTTCACCTAATTGTATTAAACAAGCCCTAAAAAATTTTGTACATTTTTTTTTTTTTTTATCTTTCATATAGGAGGTTAAAATTTGAGAATGGCAATATTAAATTCGCGAGACAAACTTTAATTTTTATCATTCCTAAGAAGAAAAAAAACTCATCACGAAATCGAAACGCGTCTTAGTGCCAAAAAACGTATAAAATTCATAAAATTATCATAAGTATCATAACTATATAAGTATCATAACATTATCTTAGGTATCATAACTCGGTGGGTTTTAGACATACGAAAATGGGATTACTGTTTTACTATTTGGAGCACAGGGGAAGTTTTTGTTAACATATAAGACCAAAGACCATGTAAAAATTAAAACTTCGTAACTCTCAAAAAATTATAATTTTGACAGAAATGAATTTTTATATGATGAAGAACAACATCTGAAACATTTTTTGAAACTATAACTATTATCTCTAAAAATAAAGGTTTAGGAATTAGCATGTTGAACGAACAACATATTTCCATTCATGCGCATTGATCTCTAAATAGCCATAATCTTCTATGAAAATGACTTCAGATTCAAACAAAAATCTGCATTTTAATTTATCAATCTGAAATATTTTACTATGATTGCAACAAAATTTATTTTCACTCATGATTCATTTTACTGACTGAGATTAATGCCTTGAAAAAACTGCTACGGTTGAAAAAAAACGATGAATTTTGAATAAGATAAAGGAAAATTTTATATGGAAAAAAATTGTCAATAAAAATAATATCACGTTTAAAAGAAAAAGCTCATTTTAATTCACAAAATGGAAACATCTTTATATACAATAGAATAGAAATGACGTGTAATTTTCAATGATTTTTCAACCATGTTCTGAGTTTAAAATCCATGAAAAGAAGTAAATTATTTTTTACGAAAAAATATTTTAAAAAAACGATTTTTTCTTTTGAAATTCTACACCAAATCATACAAAAATACCCCAGATTGTAAGTTGCAATATCGAACTGTCTGTTCATTCTGTGAAAATCTCAGTGGAACCCATGCAATAACTTTCCATTGTGGATAGTTTTCATAATAATATGATATGATATGAGTGAGACATATTATTTTCCATAAGTCCGGCTTTCCGCGGCCGTTTTTTTTTTTTTTTTTTTTTTCTTTCCTGGGTGCTCTTTTTTCCAGAGTCCATTTTTACACCTCATTTTTAATTTTAAAATTACTGATAGGGAATTTTTCAGCTAAGCGTTCTATATGTGGTATATGGTTCTATATGGTGTTCTATATATCATTATGTGGATATATTATCGTTATGTGGATTTGTCTGGTGTGGGGGAAGGTATTTAAAAGAACTCTCTTATCAAATTTATCATTTCCGAGATATTGCTTTGTTCTAGGCCACACACGTGAGCAAGATTGTCAATATACATTCGCTCAACATGATCAAAAATTGCCGACTTCAAATAGCGTTTTCGACTTCTCATATCTTGCAAAGTGTCTTTTGAAATCATACTCCATTCTTTGAGGACCATGTCATGAAAAGGTGCGGATTCATTTGTGGGTGCTCTAGGGAGATAACAGGAACAATTACAGGACAGCCCAGACAACCAAAGCTGGTGCCAGCCACAGACCTTTAATAACTTAGACTTTAATAACTAACTTACTATCTTTCTTCTGAGGTGCCAGCCAGTCGCCTTGTCTGAGTTATATATTTACAACAGGTGTCATGTAATGAAACCATGTTTCTGCCACTTATTTGAATTCATATGGTAAGCCGAATGATTCCCATATGCCGCATTAAGAATTATTTCTCGGTGATTTTATTCATAAAACGCATTATTCCTTTTATTAAATCACCGATTCCCATATGCAGAGTAAATGAAAATTGCCGGTATATTCCGGCTCCAGCGCACAATACGTTTCGGTGTATTAATGGGCGCCCAAATTTTCATACTTTATTTTTCCAGTGTTAGATATATTTGCCGAATAATCCTATACCTCCATCTTTGATAAGGAGATTTTATGAAATACATAGCAAAAAATTAAAAAAAAGATTGCTGTAAAGTATAATGTAAAATGTTACTTTTTTTTGTAATCTAATTGCAAAAACAATTTTTTTGTAAACAAGAACGAAAAATCATGCACCAAGCATAGATTATGTAACACTTTCTAACACTTTCAAAATATTTTTTAAAATCTTTACCGTTTAATAAGGTGAAATTTGGAAAACGCAAAACATATTTTAAAAACCCCAATTTCAGAAATTACCAACAATATTCGGAAAAACATCCGAACTTTTTGTGCAGCTCTTATATAATCTATAGATTTGTATATATACTACATGGAATGCTACATTTTAGTTCAGTTAGGAAACGCATAGCAAAGTTTAAAATTACCCTTCTGGAATTTTCGTCCATAAACGGAAATGTACTCGAGAACTTTTGTACTGCCCAATATATGATTTATGAAATTTATACACGCCAAGTAATAGACAAAAAATGAGTTAAATTAAAAAACGTGTTCAGCATAAATGAAAAATAAATTTCAGCAATAATTGTTAATAGGCAGTACGAATTATTTTGTGTGTCCCTGTAAATGAAGGCTATACACAAAATATTCTATAGTAAGTTTCTTGTAATGCACCTTTGTGATATATACCAATTTGAATATGTTTGAAATAGTGAAACATTATTAAAACTAACCACAAACGATTTTTATCCATAAACCGTAATGTAACAGAATTATTTTGAGTGTCCCTGTAAAGGAACTATAAGTGATATGCACACCATATTCTATTAGCTAGCCTTTTGTAGTGCACCTCAGTGATATATATCAATTTCAATAAATTTGAAATTGTGTAACATCATTAAAATAAACGTCAAATGATATTTCCTCATACACCGTAACGTAGGGGAATTCTTTTGAGTGTCCCTGTAAAAAAATTATAAGTGCTACATACTTCATTTTCAATAACGAACGTCCTATAGTAAACCTCAAATACATATATCAATTGAATGACAATCCGAATATATTTACGCGAATTACACCACCGACAGACAGACAAAACGAATTCATAAACACTTTTTCAACTATATTGGAAAGTGTTAGTAAAAATAGCATGTTCATTAAATTAGAAACCTTACACTTAAAAAAAAAAAAAAAAAAAAAAAAAAAAAAAAAAATGGTGATTTTACGGTATAATACCGCGCATACGCGGCAGTGTATTACTGCTTATTTTACTGTTAATTTTACGGCATAATACTGGCAGCTGGGGCGCTAGTACTATACTGAAAAATCAACATTTTTTTTTTTTTTTTTTTTTTTTTGGGGGGGGGGGGGGGGGGGGGGGTTGAGTGTAGTTTTTATGATCATCATTTTCTTTTTGTTAAATTTTTATATTTTATTTTTATAACTGGCGTACAACGAGCACCTGGTATGTTTTGATCCATTTTCTTGTATCAAACAAATTCGTGTTTTACCCCGGAATTATGCGGTACTTTATTCTGCTAATATATTAGTTTAAATCAAATAAAGTAACTTTTGAGAAACAAATTTGGATTAACCCTCTGACCGCTTATCACGCGATTTCCACTCTGCAAATAAATAAATAAATAAATAAAAAATAAATAAATGTTGATTTTACGGTGCAATACTGGCAATGGGATGCCAATATTATACCGTAAAATCAACATTTTTTTTTTTTTTCAGTGCACGGGCAAGACATTTGTAGAAAAATTTATACACAATTTTTGAAGCAATTTTGTTTCAAAAATTCCACAGTCAAATGGTGAAAATACAAATAATAAATTTACTACATATTTCAAATACATGATAATTTAAAATATATGTAATTAATAGAGAAAATACTAAGCAATTACATATTGGTCGAAATAATTTTGAAAAAAAAAATTAAACGGTCCCAGTGTTAACCTTCTCTAAAGGATAAAAAACATATTTTGCACTTAAAATAGATTATTATGAAGAAATGCTTTTAAATAACTTACATTTGTTGCAAAATTACAAAACAATCCTTTACAAGCACTGGGATATCATTATATATTAAGAATTATAAAAAATAAAAAATAAAAAAACAGTTTTTTGCGATAATTTAAATTTGGACACCATATCACAAAGTAAAAAGTAACAGAAAATTTTTGGTCAAGTTCTTGTTTAGATTCAAGAGCAGAAATTCAAATTAGAAAAAAAAAAAAAGAAAGAAAAAAGTCACAGGCAAATTTAACGATTTTTTAAATTTTCAAAACTAACACCTAATTTTGACATCATATTTGAATTTTTCGGTAAATTTTATCTTCTGATAGCAAACGGGAAGTCATTCGATCAAGTAGTTTATAAATTATGAAGTTTTAAAATTTGCAACTCCTAAGTGTTAAATTTATTTGTAATCGTTGCAAAACAAATTGCAATAATACGGGTTGATTTTTTAAGCATAACAGTTAACAGCTAATTCCAATATACGACAAAAATAACATTATGATTTCCTTTTTCTTCTTTTTCTTTATTTATTTTTCTGAATCAATTGATTTCTGTCAAGGCGGCCGCCATCTCATTAAAGGTACCCGAGTGCAAAAAAACATTTTTAAGGGCAATAAAATTTTTTCTACAAAAAAAAAAAAAAAAAAAAAAAAAGTTTTATTAAAAAGTTATTTATTTTATTCATTTTTGCTTTTTCCTCTTTTTCCCTATAATGTGCGTGCCCGGGTTCAAACCTTTTTGAAGCTATTAGGGGCCCGTATAAGCGCAGATTTGTTGTATCTGCCGCGCTTATCTTATCGTCGACCCCGGTTTAAGTTGCATATAATAACGTTAATTTTGTTATATATATATATTGGAATCATCCCCTTAAATGTATCAAAATCTGTACTAGAAATATGATTGTATAAATGGTACCAATTATATTGAATTACAGGTACCGTGTTAGCATCTTTAAAAAAAAAAAAAAAAAAAAAAAAAAAAAAGACTGCTGAATAATGAAAATAAATTAAAATCAAATCAGAAAAAAATTCCTGAAAGAAAACCGCATATGATGAGAAAGCTCGATAAATATTTTTGCGAAAAGCGCAAATGCTCAGGGTGAAGGAAAAGAAAAATTATGGCGCTGTGTAGGGGAGGGGGGGGGGGAGCAAAGGTAGGAGACACTGTAGCTTTAGAACGCGAGAAAACGAAAAGCACTTTGTAGCCGGGCCGTGTCAACTGCTTAGCCAATCGCAGCGGCAGAACGAATCGGCACTTCCAGTGGTATTCGAACACAAGTTCCATTTCTTTTTCTCCTTCATATAATCATCCCAACTCTAAAGAGATGCTTGGTGCGGCGATTTCTGTTTTCGTTTACTCAATTAGCAAATGAATAGCTAAAGTGTAATTTAAGTCACTTAATTATTCATCCGGATGAACAGCAGAAGTTTAAAATATATTGATGAAATATTTCATCGGAATTACAGCAAATGTTTGAATTTACTCTTCTTATTCATTACATATCAAACAAACAGCTGATATTTGAATTCAGGTGTTTATTACTTATCAAATGAAAAGCTGATGTTTGTTTTCAGTCGCTTAATTACTTATCAGATGTGCAGCAGAAGATTACGTTCAATCAATCATTTTCTTTTGAAAAGATCAGATAAAGTTTAAATTAAAAAAAAAAAAAATTATTACTTATGAAATGAGCAGATAATATTGAAATTTAATTGTTTACATACCAGATGTACAGCTGACATTAAAGTTCAATTTTACTTAAATTTATCACTTGAAGTTTGAATTCAAAAGCAATGGATTCTTATGAAATTGTGTATACAAAACAAATCCTAGCAAAGAGGAAGATGCAGTCTTAATACATATTTATGCATTTCTCTGTTCACCCGATGGTTAAATTCTGTTGTGCAATCAATTATCAAATAGACAGCTGATGTTTAAATCACTTATCAGATGTAAAGTTGAATATAGAATTCCTTCGTTTATTTACTTCTGAAATGACCTGCTGTCGCATTGGACAGGGGATGTCCAGTCTTGGACGTATGTGTTATCGAGTTAAATTTAACAACAAATTTCTTCGAGACAATTGAAGAACGAGTCGGTTACAAACGGCCACTTGGTCGGAACTGATGCTGATGCCAAGGCTTGATGCAAGTGGACGGCCAAGATACATCTCTGCCGCTTTTGCTCTTCTCCTTGCGGCAGTGACTTTGCACGTCTGCGAAGCCTGTGGACCGGGTAGAATGTATGCTAAAAGACGAAGTCCCCGTAAGTTGAATGCCCTGGTCTTCAAGCAGCATGTTCCTAATGTATCGGAAAATACATTAGGTGCTAGTGGACTTCCAGAAGGAAAAATAACGAGAGATCATCCCAAATTTAAAGAACTTGTGCCAAATTATAATGCGGATATAATTTTTAAAGATGAAGAAGGTACCGGGGCAGATCGTCTGATGACACAGGTAAGTCCTCATTTGTACCCATTTTTATAAGTTCGCTTTCCAAAACAAGTTTCGATAGATATTTTCCCATTTATTTATTTATTTTTTAAATCAGTGTTTATAGCATGGGATTTGCTTGAAACATTGTCACAAATTTTCTTTTTTATTTTCTTTTTTAGATTTTCTAAATTTAATTTTAATTAAATTACAATTTCAAATAATTCAAGATAAAAAAGCATAGTTTACTGTTCAAATTTTTCACAGATGTCTACAATTTTCTTAATATAGTTCCTGTTTTTCCTTAGTTTTTGCTCTGAACAAACTTTCTGATTTATGTATTTTTCCCATCAATGGAAAAAATAAATACATACTTCCTAGTTAGTGTATTTATTTGTCAATATGATTCCTGATTTTTAAATATTTTAAAAGTGGTTATTTAGAAAAAAAAACTGTGTTGAATTATCACAATTTTCGTTTTATTATTTTATTATTTCCAGATTTTTTTTTTTTTAAATAGAGCCCAAATATATTTCTAATAATAACTTGATGGAAAAGATGAATCTCTTAATTTCTGTATTTTTTTCATTAGTGTACTTCGTGTTTTTATATCAATGTAAATTCCTAATATCCGTGTTTTTACCAATATATTTCCTAAACAACATATTATTTTAATGATTTTAAGTTTTCCTGATTTTAGATTTTTCTCCCCCTCATATTAATATTTTCCGATTATCATATTTATATTATGGTTGTATTTCCATATACATATTTTTTTAATTCTTTTATGAACATACTTCCTAGTTACTGTATATATTTTGTCAATGTGATTCCTGATTTTTAAATATTTTTAAAGCGGTTATTTAGAAAAAAGCTGGAATTATCACAATTTTCGTTTTAACATTTTATTATTTCCAGTTTTTTTTTAAATAGAGCCCAAATATATTTCTAATAATAACTTCATGGAAAAGATGAGTTTTAGGGCTTATGTATTTATTGTACATTTGTTTACTTTTTTACGAATAATTTTGTTTTACGGTAAAATTTTTTCGAATTGTGTTTAGTCTTTTTTAAAACCGATAAAACATGATAGAAGTATTATTTATGTTCTTTCATATTATTTCGTACTATTTAAGTGTCCTCTTTGGAGTTCTAATTTAAAAGAGCTGGAAAAGGCAGACGTTCATCATACCACATTCCTTAACTCACTGTATATTTGGGTATTTTCTTACCTTTGGAAAAATACTATTTATTTATTTATTTTTGTAGGAATAAAAGTTGTTCAAAACATGAAACTTTATTACTTGATTCTAAATTGTTCATGTATAACGTATTTGTTGTCGCAAAATGCTCTACTTCCATACTATAGTAGAAATTAGATATCTCGTAATCTTCCAGAAAATAAAAATCTTTTGAAAATAAAACAGGGTTTTTTTGCTACTAAGTTTCGTTAATGTTTTTCTCATAGTTGGTTTGCTTGAGTTATTTGAGTGATTTTATTTATATGAGTTTAAACACCCACTCGTGGGAAAAATACATTTTGAAAAATAATTAAAATTAAATAAATCTATTAAACTATTTTATAAATAAATAAAAGTGATATTGTAGGTAAATTTTCCCTCAACACAATAATTGACCTGTTCCTTAATAAAAAGCTAAACATTTATTAAATTTAGTCCATTTAAAATAAAATATGACCAGTTTATATTATTTTTCCTTTTTATATTTTTTACGTAACGATGGATTTTTAAAAAAAATCATCTGTGTCACAATAGAATGTCTATAGGGGGTGGGGGGGGATCAGCTGAATATTAACATATTGCGTGTTCTATAATTTTATTCTATCCTTATCCCCCCCCCCCCCCCCGTCAAGATGGATTGTACTTGCACTTAAAATTCATTTTATCATTACCCACAAAGTCGGATAACGTTTGCTATTTGCTACTCTTGTTCTTACAGATGTAGGGCATCTTTAATTTGTGTCGATTGTTGTCCATCTTATCACGTCCTGAAAATAGATTTTAAAAATTTCCTTTGATTAATTTTCTGATACATAAGTTTCGTTTATACTAAAATGCAGAATTTTATTATATTCCTTGGCGTCTAAGTAAAATTAACAACAGGTTGTATTTGCGGATGTATTATTAATTTATGTATTTGGAATAAGTAACTTGATAATTCAAAAGTATTTCTCGAGATTTATCTTAATAGTTATTTATCGTATGTTTTGTAATTTCTTGCAATTAAGTGTATCAAAATGAAATACCAACTTTGACATTGGTTTATATGAAAAAAGGTTTCGGGTTCATAAAATAAATATTTGATTCTAAGGATACTGAATAAAAATATCTGAAAGTTTTACGCATGAGCAGATGTAAATGATTCGGTAATTGCGTAAGAAAATATAAAGAATTTAAAGCAACTTCTAAAAAAGAAAGAAAAGGAAAAAATTTAATTTTTATGTGATTGTTAGTTTCGCATCTTTAAAAATTTGCTGATTAGTTTCACATTTATTCAGGTACATTTAGTAAAAAAAATTTCATTCAAGTATACATAAAATTTTTACATTATTTTTATTAATTCACAACGAACTCAAACGTGTTTATTTTTCTATGAAGTCAAAATATTTTTCACAAATTCTGACAATGTTTAGTTTTAAATCAGTTTTGGGGACAAGAAAATCATAAAATGATAGCAATTCTATTTTAAAAAATAATAGTAATTTTACGCAAATTTTGACAAATAAAATAAATTTAAAAAAAAAAAGTATTAAGAAAATGAATTTCGGAAAATTATAATTTAAATAAATTTCAGACAAACAATATAAAATAATAACAGAAATATTAATAAAAACTATTAACTATTAGATTCTGTATAGAACTGGATAAAAAGTAAAATTTGATAAATCTTTCTCTCTACAGCAATAAATCCGACATCTGCCAATCGTTTATTTTATTTTATTTATTTATTTATTTAATGACAACCTTTTTCAATTATTTCACACATCTGGAATTATCCCAATAAAAAGAAAAACTCTTTCTCTTCCACCCTTTATAACAGAAACATCCTAAATTGAACTCGTTACCTTGTATCTTTTGCTGCGACTTTTTTGAAGCATGCGTCTGTCTTCAAAGAAAGTTATTTTGAAACGTCAATTTAACGCTTCGTTAAATTCATAAAAAAAAGCACTAGAATCAAATAAGATTCTTTATGGTTTTTAAAATGCTATACTTTCTCCTAATATACAATTAAGAAAAGTTTTATAAAATACCCCAAATCTTAAATTTTTGGGATTAGAAAAATAATACATATATGTATTTAAATCATACAAAGTCTAATTAAATTTTTTATTCTTTTAAAATTATCTAACAATCGAACTTTAAAACAATATATTTTATAAGGGAATTTTAAACATCTTACAAATATGAAATCTTACAAAATATGATATTAGCTTCTATCAAAGCCTGTTATCTATTAGATCAAAGCCTATTTCAATGTAAAGTAAATTTAATTAATAAACTTTGAATGCAGTTAATTTCTCGGCGCATTATATTGTTAGTTATACAGTTATATGTTTTAATACTTCATAAAACTTTGAAAAGCATTTAAAATTTTATTTTGAAAAAGTAAAGCTTGTTCTATAATATTTATAAGACTATTTTAAAGTCTTATAATATCTTAAAAGATAAATATTAATAAAATATTTTGCAAAACGTTTGGAAGTAATAGTAACCTCATAAAATAAATAAATAAAATGTCTGAATGCAATACTATTTAAAAATAAATCTTAATAAAATATTTAGTAAAATATAATAAATACCAATAAAATAACTTATAAACTTGTTTAAGTCTTACAAAAAGTAAATTGATGTTTTTAAAATCTTACAAATATAAATAAATAAATGACATTATTTTTCGAAATACCATTTTTATAAGATTTAGAATATTTTAGAAAAATTTGCTTAAAGGTTAAGGAGAAAGTTTAACGTTTTAACCGTTTATAAATGAGCTTTTCTTTTTAATCAAAAAGAAGAAAGAAAAAAAAGAAAGAAAGAAAATTGCATTATTCTTATTATTTTAAATAATAATTTAAGAATTAGATAGTTTTATTAAACCTTTTTTAACGATTACGGTGAAAATTTAAAAGTTTAAAAGCCTATAAATAGGCTTTAAAAATAATAAATAAAATTTAATCTTAGTAAAACAGCTTATAACATAACCAAGCTTGTAAAATGTTTCTCAATATACGTTATAAAATCTTAGAAAATAATTCGACAATTAAAATTACTGGGAGTTTATGAAATTGTCTTAAAAATAAAAGCCTTGTATATTCTTCATCTGTTGAAATATCTTTTCTTTTTTCTTTTTAATTTGGTTTAAAAATCTTATAAAACGATACTTAATAAATACTGCATAAATTTTGGAAGAAAATATCATATTTATTTATTTATTTCATTATTTATATCATTCCACTATAATACCACCATTTTACAAAATTACTGTTTTAAATTTCTTTATAAATAATTATATTTTATTCTATACATTTAGATCTATGTATAATTATATAAAACTCGTAAACATCCCTTTCAATTATTCCATACATCTGGAATTATTCTCACCAGAAGAAAACAATTTATCTTTCATCCATTATTGGGGAAATGTCTGAACTCGTTCTCTATGTCTTTATTGGATTTAATTTTGTTTTTGTTGCGACTTTTAGAAGCATGCAATTACCTGTCTTCAAAACCGATTGTATTGAGATGGCAATTTAACGCTTTGTTAAAATCTTGACGATTACACTAGAATAAAAAAGCTTATTTGTTGGCTTTTAAAACGTTAAACTTTCTCATTCTCACTAATAATTTAAAAAAAATAATAATAATGTAACTAATAAATTAATGTGATTTAAAAAACCAGTGTAATTTGTTTGTTTTTTAAAGACTATTTATAGGCTTTTAAACTGTTATACTTTCTCCTTAATCTTTAAGAAAAGTTTAATAAAATTATCTAAATCCTATAAAAATTAAGGGTAAGTATATTAAAAAAATAATGTAATTTTCTTTTCCCATGTTCTTTTTTTCTTTAAAAGAAAAGCTTGTTTATAAACTTGTTAAAAAGTTAAACTTTCTTGCTAACCTTTAAAAATTTTTTATAAAATATTCTAAATCTTATAAAAATTGTATTTATAAAAATAATTTCATTTATTTATTTATTTTATTTATTATTTTTTTAAGCTTATTTATAGGTTTTTAAAATGTTAAATATTTCTCCTAACCTTTAAAAAGATTTTCATAAAAAATAATTTGCATTACTTTTTTAAAGACTATTTCTAGAATTTTAAACTGTTAGACTTTTTCCTTAACTTTTAAGAAAAGCTTAATAAAATTATCTAAATCTTATAAAATTAGCATTTAAAAAAAAATAATAATGTAATTTTCTTTTCTTTTTTTTTCTTTCTTAAAAAGAAAAGTTTGTTTATAAACTGTTAAAATGCTAAACTTTCTCCTTCACCATTAAGTAAATTTTCATAAAATATTCTACATCTTATAAAAATGGTATTTATAAGAATAATGTGCAATCTTTTTAAAAAAAATATTATTTTTAAAGCTTATTAATTTTCCCCGTAACTTTTAAGAAACGCATCTTAAAACATTCTAAATCTATTAAAAATGGTATTTAAAATAATAATAATACATTTTTTAAGCCTGTTTATAGGCTTTAAAAATATTAAACTTTCTTCTTAATCTTTAAGAAAAGTTTAATAAAATTATCTAATTCTTATAAAGTTGTATTTAAAAAAGAATAATTCAATTTTATTTTCTTTCTTTCTGTTTCTTTTTTTTTTCCTTAAAAGGAAAAGTTTATTAAATTACGTGGATTTTCGTATTGCTAAAAAAGCGTAAAATAATTTTCGTGCGTAATTTCACTGCTGAAAATTAATTGGAAAAATAATTAATTAATTATATATTAGAAAAGCTTGATTATAAACTGTTAAAATGTTAAACTTTCTTCTTAACCTTTAAGAAAAATTTCATAAAATATTCTCAATCTTATAAAAATAGTACATAGTGTTATTATTATTATTATTATTATTATTATTATTAAAGAATAAAGGAAAATCTTATTTATAGTATTTTAAAGTGTTAAATTTTCCCCATAACCTTTTAGAAAGGTTTCATAAAATACTCTAAATCTCATAAAAATGGTGTTAAAAATAAATAATAGAATTTTTTAAAGCATATTTGTAGGCTCTTAAACTGTTAAACTTTCTCCTTAACCTTTAAGAAAAGTTTAATAAAATTATCTAATTCTTATAAAACTAGTACTTAAAAAAGAATATTGCAATTTTCTTTTCTTTCTTTTTTTTATTTTTTCCCCTTAAAAAAAAAAAAAAAAAGCTTATTAAATACGTGAATTTTCCTTTTGAAAATAAAGCGTAATAACCATTTTCGGTCGTAATTTCATAGCTTTAAATTAATTGAAAAAAAAATAATTAATTAATTATATGTAAGAAAAGCTTATTTATAAACTGATAAAATGTTAAACTTTCTCCTTAACCTTTAAGAAAAAATTCATAAAATGTTCTAAATCTTATAAAAATAGTGTTATTTTTTTTTATTAAAAAAAAAAAAGAAAAGAAAAAGAAAAAAAGAAAATATTATTTATAGTATTTTAAATAATCTTATAAAGTGTTAAATTTCCCCCTTAACCTTTTAGAAAAGTTTCATAAAATATTCTAAATCTCATAGAAATAGTATTTAAAAAAAATAATACAAATTTTAAAGCCTATTTATAGGCACTTAAACTGTTAAACTTTCTCCTTAACATTTAATAAAAGTTTAATAAAATTATCTAATTCTTATAAATTCTTTATTTAAAAAGAACAATGCAATTTTCTTTTCTTTTCCTTTTTTTTCCCCTTAAAAAGTATAAAGTTTATTAAATATGTGGATTTTTATGTTGCTAACAAAGCTTATAACCATTTTCGGGCGTAATTTCACTACTGAAAATTAATTAATTAATTATAAGAAAAGCTCAATTATAAACTGTAAAAATGTTAAACTTTCTCCTTAACCTTTAAGAAATTTTTCGCAAAATATTCTAAATCTTATAAAAATGGCATTTATAAAATGAATGTTATTTATTTACTTAAAACAAAGAAAGAAAGAAAAGTTTATTTATAGGCTTTCAAAGTGTTAAATTTTCCCCTTAACCTTTAAGAAATTTTTTATAAAATACTCTAAATCTCGTAAAAATGGTATTTAAAAAAAGGTAATACAATATTTTTAAGCCTATTTATAGGCTCTTAAACTGTTAAACTTTCTCCTTAACTTTTAAGGAAAGTTTAATAAAATTATGTAATTCTTATAAAATTAGTATTTAAAAAATAATAATGCAATTTTTTTCCCTTAAAAAGAAAAACTTATTAAATACGTGAATTTTCATATTGCTAACAAAGCGTATAACCATTTTTGGGCGTAATTTCACTGCTGAAAATTAATTGAAAAAAATTATGAATTAATTATATATAAAAAAAAAAGCTTATTTATAAAAACTGTTAAAATGTTAAACTTTCTCCTTAACCTTTAAGAAAATTTTCATAAAATATTCTAAATCTTATAAAATCGGTATTTATAAAAAAATAATGTTAATTAATTTTAATAAGGGAAATAAATAAAAAAAAAAAAGATTATTTATAAGCTTTTAAAGTGTTAAATTTCCCCCTTAAACTCTAACAAAAATTTTCGTAAAATACTTCAATTATTTTTTTCTTTTAGAACATTTACTTTATTTTTTTAAAAAAAGCTAATTTATTGGCTTTTAAAATGTTAAAGTTTGTCCTTAACCCTTAAAACAAGTTCCATAAAATACTCTAAATCTTATAAAAATGATATTTAAAAAATAGTGTAATTTATGTTTCATTATTATTTCTCATATTTTTCGATATATCTTATAAAATCGTATAAAAATAGAATACCTTAAATATTATAAGGGAATAACTATTTTCAGAAGTAAAATCTGTCAATTTTATAAAATTATCTAAAAAGTAAAAATCTTGTATTTTCTTCACAAAACACTTAAAAAGATCTTGCAAAACTTCCTTGCACACATATGGAAGAAAAATAATACCTATATACAGTTGAACCTCGTTAACGCGAACACTCAAGAGGAAACTTTTTTTGTTCATGTTAAAAGTAGTTTGTGCTATCCGAACTTAAATATACATTACATACAACTAGATGGGACAATCGGAAACAGTTCGTGCTAAAAGTAATTCACGTTAAGCATGTTCATGTTAACGAAGTTTGACTGTATATATATTGTTCTACTAGGCCAGCCATACTCAACCTGGCAAAACTGGGAAAATTCATTGCGGCTAGTGGCCAGAATTAACAGTTTTATAAGTGGCCACTTTTTATTTTTTTTAATGTGGCTAACCAACAAACTTTTGTTAAAATTGATATTAGTATTACTCTAAAATTAAATAGTCCAAATAAATATGTTAATATTAATATATTGCAACCAGCAAAAGTGGAATCATTGATGAAATGTAAGAAAAGATTATTCTCACCTTGTAGGAAAAGTAGCTGGCATGCTGGCAGAGAGTTACTTAATATACCCACTGTTTTTTATAATTAGTGGCCCTGTGGCTGATGGCCGGCACTAATTTTGCTCTTTACCCGGCAACCCGAGGCTCATAATCATATTTAGAATAATCCATATTTAGAAACAATTGATATACGATTAAAAAATATATATTTAAGATCTCATACAAAATCTGCCCTGTTATTTATAATTCATTTAAAATTATCTTAAATCATCTTAAATGCCGTTCTCTTAGGCAAAAGTTCTTTTTACATGTACATATTTGTGCTTACAGTGGTATAAAAATTCCTTAATCTTCAGGACTAATCAAACATTATTCCATATATTAATTAAATTTGCACTATATATATTTCTACAATTTAAAAAAGAAGGTTTTGCACTGCGCAAAAAAAATATTTATTAGAGGAAATCTCTTGAATTTTTTTTTCTCTTTAGAACTTGGAAACTCTGCTCTGTTATATTATTATACGTTTTATATTTATTATAAAACTAATTACTGCTTTTTAGGGATGAACGTTTATCGCGGAAAAAAATTGGCACCAAGCAATTTTTACACCACTATTTTGAAACAAGAAACTTCGTCGTAATATTTTTACAACATTTTCAATAGAAATCTATAACGGAAATTATTGTTTGTAAATGTATAGTTGTGTTAAATTTTTTTGGTAACATTTCTTTCGCGACAAACATCCAAACACTGCTAATAATGTTAACTTTGCTGTATTGCTTTATTATACGACTTATGTTATCTTACTATTTTAATTACTTTTTTTTTCTTTTGTTTTACCATTTTATAAGTGTGATGCGGCCCGCCTAATCTTGAAAACATATGTTTGTGGCCTACGTAAAAAAAGTTTGAGTATGGCTGTACTAGGTTATCATTTTAAAATAATCTATTTTTATATTTAATTATAAATTAATTAATTGTATTATAAAAGTTCATAATTATAAACATGCATAATATTTATTTATTTATATTTAATAATAAATAAATAAATTGTATTATAAAAATTCATAGTTACAATTATGCATAATATTTATTTATTTATATTTAATTATAAATTTATTTATAATTAATGTTTACTATACATTTTATACATACTTATATTATACATTAAATATTTACTATACATTTTACTTTACATTTAATTATTAAAAAGTAGTTATTTCTAATTCAGTATACTAAAAGAAATATCTTAAATTATATTTTTATCAAATAAAACAGTAATGGTAGCACACTAGTAGAATAATAGTTTACATTCTGACTTATGATTATATAATTGCAGTAAGGCTTTTTCAGGAATGACAATTTTATGAAATTATTTTTATCCGTAGATGCGTAAAATTTTAAAATAATTCTCCTTCAGAGTTTAAATAATGGAATTCCTTTTCCTCTAGAATATTTACCAGAGTATTTGAAACTATAATTTATTTAGCACTGTTGCATATGTAAAACTGGTAATAATAACTCTACATTGCTAAGTCTGAAATAAAATTAACATTAAAAAAAATTTTAAACAGATTTAAACCAAAAATAATTTTCTGCTCTATGAATGTTATAATTTTCATTCAAAGCATGTATAAACATTTCATACATTTTCATTTTACTCTTTATAAATGAACTCAGCCTTTCCTTTATTTATATAGGTTTTTGTTTCTTTATCTAAACATTTTTTTTAATTGAAATTATTATTATTTCGGGATACTGAATCCTTTAAAGGTTGATATGTAGATACAAAATAACGTCAAAAATATATCAAATTAATATATATATATATATATATATATATATATATATATATATATATATATATATATATATATATATATATATATATATATAAAATATACTTTAGTTTTTTTTTTTTTTTTTAATTATTGGTTGGTTATTAAAAAAAAACTGAGAACTTTATTTATACTGATGGATAAAAATTGTTTTGTTATGATGGGGAAATTTTTATTTGTTAAATAGGAAAAGCTTAAAAAAAATTTTGTCGATTAAAAATCCGATCAGATGAAAATTTGTTTTATGTTGTTAAATTATTGGAACTCAGAATTAGTGATTATCCAAGACTTTTTAGCAAGTGGCCTCATTTTCTACACCGGATTACACCGAGCTGTTGTTATGGCTATTGTTAAATTCATTCTGGCTACTTTCTGGCACATTCCTGATTTTATTTTTAATCACCAGAAAACCGGTCGAATTTAGTATCCATAAACTATGAAATCATATTGCATTTTCCATTTTTGATAAACACAAAGAAACCTTTAGAAAATACTGTCCAGAAATTTGAACAAAATTTAACCAAATTTCCGGATGCAACAGCCCGAAAAACGATGTCATGAGACAGCAATCCATTTACTATATTCAAGATCCAATAGCTTTATCTAAAAATTAAAAACGTTAATTGATTTCAAATCACTTCCTGAGACCAACCTACTAAAGGGCAAAACTAGTGTCGGACACCGGTCACAGGGCCTCTAAATGAAAAAACAGGTATTTATTAGAAAATTACCTTCTAGGCCCGGTACCCTTGAAGGGACCCTTGAAGTTTTTCCCCCCTAAATTGTTAATAACTTGCCCCCTTTTAATCTGATCTTCGTTTTTTGAGCCTTTTCTCCATTTAGTTATTCCCCATTTCTACATTCCAGTTAGGAGCCTTCATCTTAGGGCCCTTCTCAAAGCTATCAGTAGGCCCATTTTGGGCCCCCTACTGTAGCTCACTTAAAAATCGCCCGATTCACTAGCCTTTCTTTTCTAACAACTTCTTAAGATTTCCAAGTACTACATGAACGACAAAAAAATTTCTCGGACAAGACCCGGTTACCCTGGGCCCCTTTAAGTTTTTGTGCCCTAATTTTTAATAACTTGTCCCTTTTTAATCCGATCATCGTCGTTTTGGGGGCTTTTTCTTTATTTAGTTATTCCCCATTTCTACATTCCAGTTAGGGCCCTGGGCCCGGTCCAGAAGCCTTGAACTTTTTGTGTGTCTCATGTATTTTTACCTCCCCTAATTGTGTCACCCTCTCAATGCATAACATTAAAGTTGAGTCTCTGACTCCTCTCCCCGGGCCACCACTCTCCTACTTTTTTTGGGGGGATAGGGCTTTTTTTTAAGCATTTCCTGAAAATTTTATTCTAATGATTAATTTATACCCTATGTTTAATTTCGACTATTGAAGATCTTAAGCACTAAATACTAGGACCTTTTAAGATATTTTCCTCTTAAGGTCCTGCTCAAAACTATCAGTTGCCCCCTTTTGGGCCCCCTACTATAGCTCCCTTAAAAATCGTCCAATTCACTAGTTTTTTTTTTTTTTCTAACAACTTCTTAGGACTTCCAGCTACTAGTAGAACAACAAAAAAATTTCTCGGACCTCAGCTACCACCAATTTTTAATATTAATCTCCTTCTGGGGGCCCTTGGAGCAGCTTCTTTAAAAATGATCCGATTCCCTTGCAATTTTTTTAACATAATTCTAGGGTTCTTCAAATACTTTATAAACTATTAAACATTTCCTTAGACCCCAGCTACCACTTTTTAAAAAATATATATTAATCTTCTTGTTCGGCATCAACATACGTTTACTCACTATAATAGCCGTAAATTAAAAATTGCGTTACTGTTAAAGATAAGTGATTAAATTTAGAGAGAGAGGGATGGGCAGAGGGGTTCATCCGTAAATTAAATATCGCGTGAATGTTAAAAGTAATTCGTTAAATTTCCAATCAAACTTTTCTCGGGTTCTATGGCCCCGATTTCGACAGCGTTTGAGTCATTCGACTTGATATCGAAAACTTAAGGGTTTATTATTATTATTATTATTATTATTATTATTATTATTATTATTACGATCCCGGGCAACGCTGGACGGTCATCTAGTATACTATACTAAACGACAAATAACACTACTGACTGCTGTGATAAAAACGTTTATATTTTGACTAAATCCCGATTGAGCTAATTGTCGAATTGAAGCTTGCAAGGGACACCTAACAATGAACTGTATTGCTGGGTTGAGAGGAGTAATACTGCTGGATAAGAGATGAAATCGTTATATCACTGATGAATAACGTTATTAATCAGATCAAGAAACATGGTTCTTGTTCATCGATGCTGTAAGATTGTTTTGTTGAAAGCTGATTTTTCGTGTACAAACAATTAAAATACCTAATTTTTAGCTTTTATTTTTATGGTTAAGGTATTTCTAAACAAAATTATTGTAATAAAATTTTGGAGACGTCTGATATTTATAGGCCCTGAGAAAGTAAATCTCAACTGTCTTGTCAACAACAGGGCCCTGTGTATGGATGAAAAATACATTTGTTAATGTGTCGAGCGAAGGAATTTTCGAGAGAATCTTTTTTTCTGAATTTCTGTTGTCACCTTGTTTTGAATTCTCCCTTATGGCCCCTCTTTTTTCAGTTCTGAAAGAGCAACAAGCTGCAGGATATGTCATAAAAAGTGAATGTCAATATTTCCACAAGATTTGATAGCCATGTTTGCCTACTGGCGATAATGCATGGCAAGAGTTACTAACAAAACGGCTACTGACCCCAAATTATATTTCGGGAAAAGCCTTATCTTTTCACCCTTAAAACTCACTTTCTCGTGTTGGTCTATCCTTAAAAGTAAAGTTCATTAATTGCGGGTTTATTATGACTGATAAAACAGATTTTGACACATTTACATAACACCGCAGGGGATCACAATATGAGGTATGGGCGCCATCAGGACGAAATCCAGGGAGTGG
The DNA here is from genome assembly GCA_963931845.1 of Maratus michaelseni. Taxonomy (NCBI): domain Eukaryota; kingdom Metazoa; phylum Arthropoda; class Arachnida; order Araneae; family Salticidae; genus Maratus; species Maratus michaelseni. Next base: position 193,264,918 of record OZ007596.1, read on the forward strand.
AAGATTTTGAAGCATAGATACATACATAGATATGCCTGTGGTCCGTAGCTTTTTTTATATGGCTAATATAAACATTAAATAAGCTAAACTAAGAAATTTTTTTCAGAACCTTGTCTTCTCCCCTCCCTCATGCAAGACAATTTTTAAACATATCAACATAGAAGCAATACAGATATTAAGCAATTAAGTAACATTAATTCTACCAACTTATTTCAAAATTGATAATATGAACAGGAAATAGTAAAAAATGCTCGTACTTTTTAGTAGAAATATTACTCTGCTGTAATAAACACGGTAATATTATAAGAAATTTATTAATTAGTTTTAAATACAAAATTATTTTCTTAAACTAAAAATACAGTGTGCTCCTGGACAGTAATGTTGTTTTATTCTTGTTTTTACTACAATTTTAACATGAATACAATAACTAAAACAAATGGATATAATTTATAAATGTGCAATTAATTGCATTTTATACGATATTTAGTGTTTGTTATTTTTTAATTTGTCTTCGTGTAATTTAAAGTACAGGGTGATTATATAATTAAAGTTCAACTTTTAAAAAGATGTAAACAAAAAGATTCACTGGTCAGAATGACCTCTGAAATTTGACCTGAATATACGCGAACAAGGGGAAAATAGTATGGTATAAGAAAAAAGTTCGAAATTTTAGCAATAGGCGGCGCTTTACTCGTCATAACGTAAAAGGGTTTGGCTCCCCGTGATATTGGAATCCCAATGCAACGGCTATTGCATGAGTTGCAGGTTAATCAAAATGTGCTGTTCAATGTGCATGGGTGCATCGGTTTTTTACTGAAAAAAAATGACTTCCAAGTCATTCAGCAGTTGTGGCACTCTTAGTTGTAAGACCATCTATCACGACAAGATGTTGCCCCATCGGATGGCAAAAATCGTCCTGAAGCCAAACACCGCAGAAAAAGCAACAATGAAATCGGTTTTGAATTGTCGTGAAAAACGTTTGATATGCTGTCCACCGTTTTCTGCCACAAGTTGAAACCGAGAAACAGCATGTTGCACAACAGATCGGAGTGTATCGGTGGTGACGTTGTGAATGTGTTGCGCAATGCGTGTCTTCAATTCAGCTAAATTGGCAATCGGACCACTCAATACAATATTTTCAGATAACCCCACCAGCCAAGAATCACAAGGATTGAGCTCAGGTGATCTTGGCGACCAGGCTGTTGGAAAATGGCGACTGATAATTCTATCATTTCCGAAGTACATGTTGAGCAGCTGCTTCACTGGATTTGCAATGCATGTGAAAGATCGCCATCTTGCATAAAAATTATGCTACCCACACATGCACGCTGTTGAAGTGCTGGAATGACGTGGTTGCGCAAAACAGTCTCACAGAGTTCACCATTGATGGTACAGGTAACAGGACACGCAAGACCTACCTTCTCGAAAAGGAATGTCCCTACGATGAACGATACCGTAAACCCGTACCACACAGTTGCCTTTTGCAGAATGAAGAGGTACTTGGTTATAGTCCGAATAGATTTTCCGTTGCTAATATTCTACAATTCTGAGTATTGACATACCATTAGAGATGGAAATGGGATCCGTCTGTCCACAAAATGTCCCATGGCCATTCATTGTGCACTTCCATGCAAGCAAGAAATTCTAAAGCAAAAGTTTGTCGTACTAGCAGGTCAGCAGGATGCAACTCCTAAACATGGGCAATTTTGAATGTATAGCAATGCAGGATGTTTAGTAAAATTTTATGCACCGTGCTCACAGGCGTAATCGCATTACTAAAGATCGGGCAATCCCTTGTGCACTGCAGCTTCCCATACCACTACTCGTCTTTTCCTGCAATGCTACGTAAACATATCTTCTAGTGCAGTCGAAACAATTGCTTTCCTCCCTCTGCCGGATTTCACTTCAAATGAACCTGTGTCTTCGAATTTCTTAATCATTTTCTCCAGACCGTTGGCAGACATCGGACCACAGCCTTTTTTCATACACTTTACAGTTTGAAACTTCTTCAGAGCTACTGCCGCACACAGGGCCCGATTAACCTTTGAATCTCGGAGAAGCACGGTATCATTTTGGGGGCCCCTTTCATTTGGCAAAAAATTTCTTAATTCTTCATTTATGAAAACTCACCAATGATATTAATATTATTCCCGGGAGTAGCTTAGCCGAGTTCACATATATTGCATTAAACAGCTTTTTTATGTTCCCTGTATATACTTCAGATATATTTAGTACATATAGTTGTATGTTCAACTTCCCGGGTGGTTTCTTAACAGGCACGCCAGAATGCTATGTGATTAATAAATATAACTATTGATGACATTCATATTTCCCTGCTGAATAAGTTTCGTGAAGTAGTGCATAAATTTCCTATTGGATTAAACAAACTTTCTTCTCCAAAAAAATAAAATATACAATGTAAAAAATAAAAATAGAAATTAGAGCGCCCTTTTCACAGTCATTTGTTGGGCCCTTTTTAATTTTAGAGGGGAAAGATGAGCTTCACGTGCCTTTTGGATAATCAGGCCCTGAACGCACAGTCACCGTTCTTGTAAAATAGCTTCACAAGTAAGAGCACGATTTGAAAAGGTCATGATGAGCTTCTAAGATGCAATATGAGGGAAACGGCAGGTACCCCGCATTTTTATAATAAATGCTATGTGTTGTGTGGTACTCATGATACGTTTTTTACTTTGCATATTATGACGAATAAAGCGCCATCTATTGCTAAAATTTCGAACTCTTTTTTTTTTCTTATGCCATATTATTTCTCCTTTCTTTTCGCGCATATTCGGGTTATATTTCAGGTCATTCTGATGGGTGGTTATTTTTTTACAGCTTTTTGAAAATTGAACTTTAATTATAATCACGATGTACTTTAAAAGGTGAATCTCTATTTAACGAAATTTTCATATAATGAACGTTTTTGGTGGATCGTTAAATAAGAGGACCGATTTTATGTTTGGATGAACATATTTTTTTTTTTTTTTTTTTTGCTTTTGACCTTATCTTACTCTAAAAGTACGAAATATGGATTATAAAATCAGTAATCAAATTATATTTATATAAAGTTAAGACAAATTTAAAATATAATTTTAAATAAAATTTCGAGACAAATTTCCCCTTCCCCTCCAGCATCAGGGGATCCCGCAGTTGGCACATGCTTTGATCAGGTCCTGTTTGCGTCCATGATTTGAAGCATAATTGCAGCAGATGGCACATTTAAATATTGGAGTTCTACATTAGTTGGGATAATGTGATTTAATCCAAAACCAAATAGTATTAGTTAAAATTTTTTTGTTCTGTTTTTGCTTTTGTTTTTGCTGCGGATTGATTAATACGATTCGAATTGACTCTATATAGTGTTTTTTAATGTGGACAATGTTTTGGTCAAATTTTGTTTCTTTGTGGGTCGTATCTTGTATAATACTTGATTTTTCTTTTTAACTATATTAACAGGAAACGGCCCCCTAGACCACATAAAAGTAAAAATTCTCTTTATCTTAAAAACTGATTATAGGAATGAGTTGTAAAAACACATAGTCAGGTGTTTGACAAATCAGATTCTTTTTATGTAAAAATTGATGTCGGTTATAACTCGTAATACATCAAACCTCGTTAACACGAACACTCTTAACGCGAATTACTTTTAGCACGAACTGTTTCTGATTTCCTCATCCAGTTGTATGTAATGTATTTAAGTTCGGATAACACGAACTACTTTTAACACGAACAAAAAAAGGTTTCCCCTTGAGTGTTCGCGTTAACGAGGTTCGACTACTTTAATAATTTTCATAATTTAAAAAATAATGATAAAAAAATTTCATAGATTATGTTTGAATCCCTCCAATATTTAAATTAAAAAAAAAAAAAAAAAAAGAAAAAAAACCCTTTAATTGGATGTTTTTTGGGGGAAAATATAAATTAAAGTTTTTCAAGTGACTAAAAATACTAAGACTATGTGCTTATTATATATTATGTACTCAAAAATTTAAAAAAAAAAATGTTTTAAGACTGTTCTCAAACCCAATTGGCCAAATTCTATTACATTTTTCAATTCATTGTTTTCATAAACGCATGAAATTGGCAATAAGGTGCTCTTGTTCAGAAATTTTATAATCGGACTAATTTTTTCCATCATTCGGTAAAGGCAGAAGATTTTCAGAAAAAGCTGTCAAAGTTGGCGTTTTGAACCAAATTTTCGGACAAGACAGCGCGGAAAAGGAAAAAAAACTGATGTCGTGAGACAATAATCGTTTATAACTCAAGATATTATCGAAAACATTTATCGAAAACTTAAAAAACTGTTCGATTACAAATCACTTCAATAATCGTACCTATAAGTGACATGCTTTTGCGTTTGAAAATGAGTCAGATGATGTCATATAATTTTGCGTTGTTGAGAAAGGTTGGTTGGTTGATTTTATGACGGCCGATTATATACACGAGGGATATAGGCCCAAAGGGGAGTGCCCCCGTGGGGTCTTTCTAAGGGATCCTAACCCGTATTTACGGCAATGTTCTAATAAAACCACGGAAAACTACGAACGGTTAGGTAGACGAGCGCAACAGGGGGGTTGAACCCAGCACCTCCCGTCTACTAGCTTTGAGAGCAGAACCTCTCAGCCACTGATGGGGCGTTGTTGAGAAAGGAAAAATATTTTTATAAGAACTGTCTTAAATCATCCAAAAAATATTTCATGAGAAACTAAGCTAAATGCACTTGTACCAACTAGTAGTTTTATCTATTTGGAAATTATGCACATTTGGCAATCCTTTCTGCCGGGACACAATGTACGTGGGTCAGGAAAAGAAAGGGACGCAACTTACTTAGAAAGGAGGGAGAGGAAGGAAGAAAGGAGGGACGCAATTTGTAGCCCGGACGCAACTTATGCACACCCCTTTTTGAAGTACGAAATTTACATGCAGCTCGCGTGGAATAGATTTGGAATGAATTGTTTTTCTCTCTTTTCCAAATTACAAGACTGGTGTTGATTGGGAGTTTCAACGTGATTATTGCAATTTTCATGTAAATTTTAAAGTATATTAATAGAATTGTTGACTAACAATAAACAATTAATCTTATTTTAAAAACGCTAAGTAAATAGTATACTGAGTGTTCCATCTTATCGTTTACAGTTAATTCCCAAATCGTCAGTTTTATATAGGTTTAGTTCCAATTGCAAAAATGTTTCAAATGTTGTTCATCATATCAAAAGACCCTTTCCGTCAAAATAGTTATTTAAGTTGGTTCTCAATTTCCCTGTTCAAGTACGCAAAATTTTCTGACACATTTTGTAACTCATTTTTAAACGTAAAGGCATAAAATTGACAGGCCTGACTATTAAAGCGATTTGGAATTCAATTACGTTTTCTATTTTATTTCATAAATAAATTACTTATCGAGTTATAAGCGATTCTTGTCACGTAACGATACGTTTTTGACCTTTCTCGTTCCGACGCGTCGGGTTTTCGATTCAAAACTTTGACTTTGGCATAGTATTTTCTGAAAGATCTTCTGTCATTATCAAAAAATTTAAAACATATTTCGATTACATAGTTGCTGAATAAGAACACCTGGCAATTTCATGCGTTTCTGAAGAAAAATGAATTCAGAAATGTGTCAGAAATTAGCTCTTTTGGATTTGAGAATAGCCTTAAAAGAAGAAAAAAAACGAAATGTAAATTTTTATACATTCCCTAGGTTCTATAGGAAATATTTTTAAAAATATTGCGTACTCTACCAAGTAAAACGGCAGAATTTTAAAAATTTTTTACGGCCAAAGTTTGAATTTTTTCGAATTTTCAGCTTTTTCTAGCGCTAAAAGGCTGTTTTTAACCCCCGTTTAAAATAAATATTAAGCTCATGAACACAAATTAAATAGAAGAACCTAACTGAAACTGACGTTGCGTTCAGACAACAGCCTTTTAGTGCTCAATTATTTTTATTCACTTGAGAAAAATAAATTTTATTATTTTTTTTTCTTCAAATTGGTAGAAAAAGTAAAATTTAAAAATCTATATCAGTGGACTTTCTCCTGTCGCTTCCCACAGCCTTGGTGGCTTCCATGATACCCAGGTCCTGACTAATACATGGGCAGCTGCCCCGGGAGCCCCATTTAAGAGAGCCTCCCCTAAGGGAGTATGCAGGATTTTCGCCAAATGGTATAAATTAGCTAAAAGTGACCAAAATTATTTTTTTACAAGGATTTAGGGAGGAGGCACCCTGCGCTTCCATACCCCCCTGCTGTCTGCCTCTCTACCCCCAAGGCACAATCTACATCATCTGGAAGCCAATGATTAAAATTTATGAAATCACCAAAATGCAGGTTAAATTTTATACTGTGGTAGAAAATGTTATGATACTATGACAAATGGCCAAGAATGACAGAAAGACCTGCATCTGTAACTTTAACGGCTCGCATGAGACCTTATATTCCTATAACAAAAAAAAAAAAAAAAAAAAGAAAAAAAAAGAAAGAAAAGGAAAAAGAATAAAAGAAAGAAAGAAAGGTGTATTTTATCATCTCTTAAAAATTGTGACCATCTTTCTTGTGATACCTTGTAAACAGATAAACAGATGTGGATAGTAACCTGACATATACAATAGACGCGAAGTTTAGTACTAGTCATTTCAGCATAATTCACTAAAAATCTCTATGCATAGATAGAGGGGGCAGGGGCAAGGCCCTAGATAGTCTAAATCGGGTCTTGATGATTCCTAAAATTTTAATGCAATTTCAAATAAAAATGACATCGGGAATGTGTCAGAAAGTAGCTTTGAAAACAGCCTTAAATTATACATTTCTTTTTTTCCTTCGATTATTCCCAAAAAAATTCGCATTCTTTACTACCTCTGCTGTGTTGGCAAAACAAAAACAAGTATTCTTACAATGCAATTATGCAACTGGCTTTTCCTGACTTTCTGGGAACACGATTAAACTTCTCTTTGAACTGCAACGGCAAAGGTCACAACGAATTCCAGATAACATAACAGGACAGAAGGGACTGATGCTTTAGCATTTTCTGATAAGGCACACCGAGATGGCAGGGATGTTTTGGTTACCATAGAACAAAGCTGATTACGTTTTGTTTTATATATCGGAATTTCACTTTTTCTTTTTGGCTGGAATTAGGTACTGCATAAGGCTGTTCCCAAATCCAAAGGAGTTACTTTATGATATATTTTTTAATTCCTTTTTGTTCGGAAACGCGCGAAATTCAGAAATTGCTGCCAACGTTTTGAACTGAATTTCCGGAAGTGACAGCATGGGAAAGGAGACAAACATGTCTTTACGTCACATCAATCCCTTATAAGTCGATAAGTAATTCCTTTATCAAAAAAATGGAAAACACCATTCGATTCCAAATCGCGTCATCAGTCAGACCTGCAAGTACCATTCTTTTATGTTTAAAAATAAGTCCATAAGTGTGTGAGAAAGTGTCGAGTTATTGAGTGGGGGGGGGGGGGTATTTTTTTCTGAGAACCGCGTTATGGCTTAACGTAACAGGACAAAAAGACGGATGCTTTATTATTTTCTGATAAGGCACATACCGAGATGGCAGGGATGTTTTGGTTACCATAGAACAAAGCTGATTATGTTTCGTTTTATATACCGGAATTTTCTTTTTCACTTCGGTTAGAGTAGGTATACCGCTTAAAACTGTTCTCAAATCACAATAAAGTATTTGATATTTTTTGACACATTTTAAAATTCATGTTTGTTTATAAACGTATCAAATTTGCAAGTGCCCTTGTTAAGAATCTATGTCATCAAACTTTTTTTTTCATTTTTTGATAAAGGCAGAAGATTTTTCAGAAAATGCTGTTAAAGCGGGCGTTATAAACCGAATTTCCAGACGCGATGGCGCAAAAGAGAAAAAAAAATTGCCGTACTCGGACAATAATCACTTATAACTCAAGATGCAATTCACTTATCGGTAAATGAAGAAACTAGTCGTTGGGGGCCACTGTAATACTTACTCATCATGGATATGCATAATGTAACATATTAAAATAAAAAATGTGTAAACTACTTAAAAAATGCATTGCAATTCGAATAAAATCGTGGCTTGATGACGTCATAAACTTTAAAGGTTCGATTACTGAATTTCTTAAAAGAAACATCCTTATAAATCCAAAAACAATAATCCTATTAACTAGCGGTTTACTGCATCTGATTAAGCGTCTTATTTCCAATAAAAATATATCTTTGAATTGAAATTTGGATGAAATACAGGGTCATGAAAAATCGAAGAGTGTGGAAAATAGGATTACAAATATCTCGGCAACTCATTATCCGATCGATTTCATGCTTTATGCAAAATTATGTTTTTTTATTGTCTTTTATATTCACTCCTTAAAATAAACAATTTCGAAAATTTTTATATACCTTTTATCAGAACGAATATTTCGAGAGTCCGAAAAAAATAGTTCCGGTTAATCGAGGTTACTGAACTTCAATAAGCTTCTTCCCATTATTACATACTAAGTACATACCAAATTTCAAGTCTCTATCTCAATTTTTTCGGGAGCGTTTACAGACACACAGACGGACGGCAATTTTTTTTTTTTCCTAAAATATGTTTTTCGGAATCTCCAGTGTCTGAAACGTGTAAATCCGTCAAAAATTTTTTTTCGATTTTCAAAACGATTACAAGACTTACCCTAGACTACGTACGATGGGAAAGTAAAAAACAAACAGTTTGATTCCAAATCCTTTTAATAATCATGCCTCCAAGTATCATGCTTTTATGTATAAAAATGAGTCAGAAAATGTGTCAGAAAGTTTCGTATATTGAGCGAAGAATTTTGTTTCCCACCTTAAAGCTATATTCTCAAATACAGAGTGGATATTTCCTTTACGAAGTCATTTTTTTAATCTTAGACGTATGAAATTAGCTGCTGCTTTTATTCAGGAACTATGAAATCGAATAGCGTTTTCCATTGTTTATGAACACAAACAATCTTTCAGAAAAAGCTTTCAAACTTGGCATTTTAAACCCAACATCCGGGACGTGACAGCCCGGAAAAGGTCGCCATAGTGCAGAGATCGCTTATAACTGGAGATGTAACACATTTATCAAAAAATGAAAAACGTGGATCGATTCCAATTCACTTCAATAGTTGTGCATGCTAATTTCATGCTTTTACGATTAAAAATGAGCCGTGAGAGCTTCCCGTTGTTAACTTGGTATATTTTTTATTTGTTTATTTATTTTGAGAGCCGTCTTAAGTATTTAAAAATGTCCACAGAATGATAACGGAATTTATGCCCACAGGCCACTCTTTGATGTAAATTAAGTGTAATACATTAGACTGTATTGAATGATGCTGATGAATTGAGTCTTGTAATAATCAATATTGCTTCTTATTGTATTTAATTACGCTATTTTAGAATTATAACCTGTTTTTAATTTTAATGGTATGAACTTTACGTTCATGATTTTTTCACTGTTTTTAAATAAATATATATATTATACTTGGATAATACTTGCAGCGTATTGCTAAGTTTAAATTGGCTAACAAGTTTCTCTTTCACACTAAAGATTCCCCCCCCCCCTCCTCTCTTCTTTTCTTGGGATCTATCGCGCGGCAGTGTATTAATGCTTATTTTACTGTTTATTACTGTTAATTTTACGGTATAATACTGGTAGCTGGGATGTCAGTATTATACCGTAAGATCAACATTTTTTTTTCAGTGTACAACATAACTCATTTTTTTATGTCAGTAGTTATTTACCAAATAAAACGATAAATAAACAAGATAAGCCCTTAAAATTGAGCATGAGATTAATTTTACCGAATTAAAAATAAATAATGTATCATGGCGAAGAAAATGTTTTAAACCAACTTTACAGACTCAGTAAGTGGTACAAACTAGGGTTTTGACAGATCACATTACATGATATCATGTCACATTACATGATATCATGTTTTTAATAATTATTTACATATTGTACAGGTTATATCACACCACATTTGTATTACAACACATTTTCAATAGCAATTATTTTATTAATATATATATTCTGTGACATCGTTATGCATACTTTTCTATAAGAGAATAACACACAAGCGGTAGCGCTGCAGTACCGGAAAAGACTTGTAAGAATTAAATATCGAGTATGTTTTAAAGTTAAATCTCAAAACGGGACCACCTAAACGATTTCTCTTATCCATGTCGTCAGTTACTCACTCCCACCTTTTTGGGAGGTCAGCTCAGACAATGAGAGCAGTCTACCTGTTTATTGTCCTCTCTTCAGGTAATTTCGTTCTCCAACAAGCACATGATTAGGATTACTTAGGTCGGACCTTGTAAAGTCTGAAAAGGTCGATTTGGAGGCAAATGTCCAATCTATTGTCCGGCGTTCCCTGGACGACTTTTGTCCCTTTTATCTACCCCTCAAAACAAGATTCGAAACGCACCGTCTCCCCCGTGACACCTGCAAAAAGTTTCTTTTCACAAGGGAGCAAAATATTTGTGTTTTATAAGAGGGATGCTAATTGATGTCCTTCTGTACCCCAGGTGAGAACACCCAGGGAGGTCTGGTTCACAGAAAATATGTTAGGACAGGCAAAGAAGAGTTGAAGTTCTTCTTTAATCCAGGATTCGAGTTTTCCTGATACAAACACGCAAAAAAATGTTTGCCTACTAAAATTTTTGCATAACGTAAATTTACAAAGTACGATACTTACAAGAACTTTAAGCGCATTTCATTGGTTACCATCACGGTTAATCACAAACAATCATATTTTTGGTGTATTTGTATTCATGTATTTATGTCACACCCTCCTGTTTTTTTTGGTTTTTTTTTGCATAAGAAACAACAGGATTTTTTAAGGAAGTTCAGCAAACATAAAAGCTCCAAAAGCTCCATCGTAGTTTTAAGTGTTAAAAAGGATAATTGTTATTTTCTTTTAAATGGGTATTATAAATGGGAAGATCTTTTCTGCTACGGGAGTAAATAATATTCAATGTTTATCCTCTTTATAAATTGTACATATTGGAATTAAATTTTCGCGATATCCCCTCCCAACTTTTTAGGCTCAAGATAGTCTAACCCTGACCAATTATTACACAAGAGAAATTTTCCCACGATCGCAAATGTCCTCCTCCCCCTTCCCCCAATATCATTCACATTTTCGAGTACATTTTGATCATGTGTGAAAAGAGGAAAAACCCTTAATACATATGTATGGGATTGAAAAAAATAAAAATAAATAAAAAGAGCTCTTTTATGATGAATGTGACGTGTCAAAGCTTACACTACACGTGATTGCTCTTCACTTCATGAACGACTCACGGAATAATCACTCGAGGCGCTTGGAATGATGGGTAAAGAGCAATCATGAGGAATGTTAGGTGTTCAACCAAAGGGAACTGAGGAATTTTCTTCCATTAAAGCATAGATATTTTTTTTTTCCTTTGCAGAGAAAGCGATGAATCAAAGAACGGATGTAAAAGCTCCGAAAAGATACATCATGATTTTGACATGTCAAATAGGACTGTCAAAAACGTTTAATATATACGTATCAGTTACCTCGTGTTTGCAGCGAAATCTTTTATTGAAAAGAGAGAGATGTTTTTCAAAGGAAAAAAAAAAATAAAGAAATAAAAGCGTAACAAAATTAGAAAAAAATATATATATCAAGGTGCGTTTTTTTTTCTCTCTTCTAAATTTTAAAGCTCTCAAAATATAAGTTTCCTTTCGCTTTGTAACTCCGTCCCTCGCTCCTCTCCCAACCCCGTGTGGTAAGGGATGAAAAGTGAAACATAACAGGAGACGTTCGTTCTCAAAGGCTACATTTATTTATAGATCCAAGTGAGGCATTCTCATTTAAATATTAACATGAAATTGAATAGATGTGTATTACTGCTTATTTCACTGTTTATTACTGTTAATTTTACGGTATAATACTGGCAGCTGGGATGCCAGTATTATACCGTAAAATCAACAATTTTTTGCAGTGTATTTTGAACATTCAACATAAGAAAGAGCGAGATCAGTGAGATCTCAAATTTCCCCCGGTAATGTTAAACCTATGGACATGGAGCTAGGTGGAAAAAAGCACACCAGAAAAAAGCGCATCTAGAAAAAAGCGCACCTTGAAAAAAGCACAATTTACAAGAATAAGTTATAAGAATATTTATATTATAATATATACAGTGTGATTTTTTTTCCAAATGAAACTTTTTTTCTGATGTAGGTGCGCTTTCTTCAAGGTGCGCTTTTTTCAAGGTGCGCTTTTTCCGGGTACGCTTTTTTCCGGTGCGCATTTTCCCGTGATTCGGACGTGGAATGCATTCGTATTTTTAAAATATCTCCTCAGAAAATTAATGTTTTTTACTTCTTTTTTCCGTATTTTCTTCCCAAAGAATGTCTCTTTCTGTTTTAGTTGATAACATATTTCTAAAATATAGGCTTAATTTAATATTTTATGTATTAAAAGCTGACGAACTGTGAGTAAAATTTCAAGACTTCGAATAAAATTAAGCATATATTTTAGAAATATTTTTGTAAACTAAAACAGTCTGCTTAAAGTAGTACAGAGAAAAAAGAAGTTAAAAAAATAAATCGGTCAGGTGCGAGTATGACTCATTTTATCTTTTGTTGGTATTTACTGAAAATTCCAATGAGAAACTTAAACCTAGCTTTGAAAATTTCAGAACTTGAAATCCATATTTAAACTATTTTTTTTCATTTAATATCTATTTCTCCGGAAACATCTATCAATAAACTGCCCGTAGATTATATGATTGCTATAATTAAACAATTTTAGGATACAAATTTGGTTTTTAAATTCAGTAATACTGAAATAATGACTCCATCTTAAATAGAACGTAACACCATGGCAACCTAGAATCATTATCTGTCATGGGATATCATTGAATTAATTACGTGTGATAGGATTTAATAGAATGAAGAATGTGACTATAACTTGGTCATAGAGGTTCCTATACATCATATATGACGATAACTTAGCGATACATCTCGGTCTCTTGACGATTAATCCTCGGAAGCTGCTATAACAAGGAAGTACCGATTTTTAAAAAATTCAAATTAATAAATATTTTTATTAATATCTTTTTAAGTTTTGATTCGATTTTCATAAAATTTTGAATGACTCGACAAAATTCTGCAACGATTATATATATATTAAATTTTAAACCATTCAATTGGTTAGTTTTTGCGCTGTTATATGCGGATAGACGGACAAACAGACTGACGGAACAGACGAAGACTATAGGTACTACGTATTTATATAATTACGTACTCACACACACACACACACACACAAAAAAAAAAAAAGAAATGAAATGTTGATTTTACGGTATCTTTAACGGTATTCCTTCACTGGCAGCTGGGGTGACAATATTATACCGTAAAATCAACATTTTTTTTTTTCAGTGCACCTGTTAAATACCGGTAAGCGGCTCACTCAAACAACACTATTAGAATTACAGCTTGATTTATATTTTAATTTCTATGAATTCAGGGGGTGGGTGGGGGGGGGATTCAAATAGGATAAATATTAGTTGATGTTTGTGGTTGTTTTCATTTTTTTCCTTTTCACCCGATCAGCAATACCAATCTTTTTTAATAGTCATCTATATCCGTAAACGCAAGATATCGCTATTGAAATGCTGGAGAGTTGAAAAACGCTTTCCGTTTTCCTGAAAATTTGACGCATCGTTGAATCATAGTAGCTTGCTCCGTAATGACAACCTTTCTCAAAACTACACTCTAAAAAAACCGCCAATAGACATGTATTTATCGGTTAATTATTGGAGTTTTTTTTTTCTTCTTTTTTTTTTTTTTTTTTCGTTTTGATTTGCCTAAATATGCCACCAAACTAAACTAAAAACTAATTGAAATTCCCCAATCTAAAGCTGTGTTTCTGTTAAACCACGAGGCTGCAATGCTATGTAATGCTCCGTTACTCAAACGGAATTTTTGTAAATGTTTTTTTTTTTTTTCTGTCAAATCATGGAAAATTCACCAATCTAAGCTCAAAATTACCTGAAATCTTTTAATCAAAATACGGAAACTTCCACAAATCTCGACAGGGTGGTACCGATACTTTTTAAATTATTTAACGAAATTTTTTTAGTGTGTCGTGTCTTAAAAATCGATTCAAAATGCAACTTTAACAAAATATTGTAACATCCCCGCCCCCTTTATAAAAACCTGAAATGATGTTTGATTTTATTAGAATTTGAATAAGAATACTTTAAATTTTTATGAATTTACAAATAAAAATGACATTTCTGGACTATCATAGGGCCTGTTTTACTACCAGGCGATCTTAGTCGAGTGCCTTAGGGGCGCTTGTTCATCATACGAGAGTGCCGTTTATTCGCCCTGGAAATTTAAATACTAATTAATAAAAGCACTGAAAAAGCTTTTTTTTTACTTTGTCTAATTTAAATACTGTTTTGTTAATTAAAAATATATATATGTGAACATAAAAAATGTTTTATACAATAAAGCCTGGGAAAATTTTCTTATAACGGAATTCTGATTTAGATGGAAAATGTTTAAGGGTCCTGTTTATGCTCCGTAGATAATAGAATTATGCACCTGTTAATACGGGAATCTGTTTAAAACGGAAACATTTTCCTATCCTTTTCAATTCCGTCTTAGTAGGTTTTACTGTATTTGAATTACGATAGTATATTTGGATATGCATGCGAAAATTTAACCAGGTATTTTGATAATATAAGGGGCGTGTAAATTTTTATTTGCCTAGAGGCGCGCGAGGTACTCTTGCACAGGCCCTGTGCTATCATGTCCGGAAAGTAGGTTCAAAACTCCGACATTGACAACAGTATTCATTAAGCAACAGGATGTTACCCGTATTTCTAAGTTTTCCGCTGCATTCCAACAAGTTGGTGGAATACAGAATAACTAACAGCAGACGCACCCGTCAACTAATAAAATACTAATATGATGCAGGAACAAAAAGTCCCATTGTTTCGATTACGTTCTAACGACCTTCGGCTGTCAGTCATGCATTCTATAGCTAAGGAGGGACAGAGGAATGTATATAAATTCCAAAGAGAAAAAAAAAATGCTTTAAAAAATTACAGGACTCTTCATGAAAGTTATTTGTAGAGTCCAGGAAAGGTGCTTTACTAGTTTGATTTGTGATGGCCGGTTTTCAAGTTTTAGGTCATAGGGCGCTTTTTTGGCGGCCATTAAATAACAGATGCCTGAAAGCGAAAATACTTCGTCTAATGAGATAAAACTAGAAAATCATCGGAGAAATCATTAGTGAGGCCGTCCGGTGGAATTACTGCTGATTTCAAGAATTTTTAAATTATTTTTTAAAGATTTGGATTACCGAAGAAGCAAGAGCCTTCCCTCATAAATTTAAGAGGGGTCCCAAAATGACGACAGAATATACCCGCAACTCCCATTTCTATTTATTTACACATTTATTTATTTTTACATCGCAGTTTAACAGTCTCTTTGTAAAACTTTGCTTGAAGCAAGAGAAAATTCGCGCTATTTCGAGAAAGAGTTGTAATCTGATCATGATCCAATGGAAAATTTTGATGAAAGAAAATATACAGTTAGTGTGCAAATTAATTGAACCATCTTGACAAGATGGACAAACTTTTGATTTCAGACACTTTATTTTTTATTTATTTATTATTATTATTATTATTATTATTTTTAAGAACTATTAGACGAATTTTCCTTTATGTAAACACTGCAAAAAAAAAAAAAAAAAAAAAAAAAAAAAAAGTGTTGATTTTGCAGTAAATACTGGCATCCAAGCTGCCAGTATTATACTGTAAAATTAACAGTAATAAACACTAAAATAAGTAGTAATACGCTGCCGCGCATGCGCGGTCTCGTATTACTGCTTATTTTACTGTTAATTTTACGGTATAATGCTGACAGCTGGGATGCCAGTATTATACTGGAAAATCAACACTTTTTTTTTTTCCAGTGAAAAAGGCCATTTAAAGAGACTTTGTGAGCTTACATATTCCCGTGAAAATTCAGTCTCCAGTGCATTTAGGAGACCAACAACAAATTTAATAAGAAATATTTTAGAAAAAATAATGATATTCAACTGGGATTTTCATATACGTTGGCTCTATACTTTTTTTTACCTAAGTTGCGAAAGAAAAAAAAAATTATATTTCGCGCACGCGCCAGCTAAATTTAATTTTTTCTAAAATGTTCATATTCCTAGAAATGTTCAATATATTCATTGCATATTTTAGCAAAATGTTTCCACTGTAAAATGTCTCAAAGTTTCGTCAAATTTAATTGAAAACTCTGCATGTTACAAAAAAAAAAAAAAAAAAAAAAAAAAAAAAAAAAATACGAAAAAAATTTATAAAAGAAATGTAATGTAGATACGTTTTCGTAAATATACCCTTGTGACATTTTCCCATATCCCAGCTGAGTTACTTTACTATGGACCGCAGGAGTTGTCGGGCCGAACCTAAGGAAGCGATCCATCTCCTACGCTGAATGGTTTGGACATTAGGGAAACAATACTGGAGACTGGCTGGCACCTACCCGACGGTAACGAATTATTGATTCTACTTGTGAGGTCGCAGATGGAGAGATTCCCAGAGACTATCGGACGCCAAGGGAAGTCCTTTAAAATCGGGGAATGAGAACCAGAGATCCACTACGATAGGCTGCCGTAAGTTTAAGAGGCCGGGAGGAACCTTTCCCCCGCCCCCCTTTTTTGGGAGGCTAGAGAAAGAAGAGAAGAGAGGAGATGGTTCTTCGGAGGCAAAAGGGTAGGACGTGACCCTGAAAAAGCAGAGTCTTGCAGTGAAGCGAGAGCGAAGTGAAACGGAGGGAGGACAGATGGCCCTGTCTGGTGTAGAGACCTAAGGAGAAAGGAGAGACTTAAAGACGATCGCATGGTTTATAATCACCGCATCTCACGCACTCCTTAATTTATGTAAATACCGAAATCTATCGGAGGAATGTTTTGTAAGTTGATGTTACAAATAAAAGAAATATTTCTTTTAAAAATCAGCTATAGTAATTACTCCGGTTAGCCACAGCTACCAGTTCGAATTTTATAAATCCCGCCGGAGTTTTTACAGATGGTGGCAGCTTCAAGGGATTTAAAGTGGTGAAAGAAACGTGCGTGACAAAGTTTGATAAATTCGGGGCAGAGTAGGACAACTCGCCGAATTTCTTCAGAATCTACACCAGCCGTTGGGAACCTGAATCTACATACCGAATCGGGGCAGAGCAGGACAACTCGCCGAATTCGTACAGAATCCTGTGATAGAGAGACAGATTCCGCTGAATCGAGGAAGATCCACCGACCCCAAAGTGACCCGCCAAAACCAAGGCAGAGACCCGAGCTGATCTGAAACTGCATCCGCTGAACCAGCAACCAGAAGCATCCGAACTTTGCTGACAGTGTGGAGAGAAAAGAAAGCAGAATCACCGCCGAGAATCACAGAGCTATACCCAGGTGAGCACTTGTTTTATTCTCAGTGGAGGCTTAGTGTGTATATTTTTAATTTTGGACAGGAAGCAATTTTTCTTTAATGATTTGTGTTCGGTAATATAAGTAAAAATTTTAAATATTAATTACCAACAGATGTTTTTGTGTGTTGAAGGTAAATTAAAAGTGTAACAAACTTTAAATTCATCTTGTTTCTAGTAATTGAAAAATTCTTTTAATCTTTTTAATTAAAAATTTTTTTGTTTGGTGAAAAGCAAATTATGTTAATTGTATTTTTCGGCCGAAATTTTTAATGTGCTCTCTTATTTTGAAGATTGCTAAGGAATTAAATTTTGAATTTAAAGAAGTTGTAAGACTAAGTTGAAGTCTGTTAGTAATTCAGTTAAGTAAGATATATGTTTTTTTTGGCAAATTGTAGCCTATATGTGGAATTGGTTTGCTTGTAATTCAAAATTTCATGAATATTGATTGTATTTTGTGTCGAGCAGAAACTACTGTATTTATTTTTATGTTGTTTTGGGGGTGAAAAAAATTGTGTATTTTTTTTTATATTGCATTTATGTGCGGGAAATTGGAATTAAATTGTGTTAGAATTTAAAATTAGTGATTATGGCAGGCATATCGGGATTTCGAAAATGCGATCTACAAACCCTTGCGATAGAATTTGAAGTAGAGGTTTTGCCAAATGATACAATTCCTAAGTTGGTTAAAAAGATAACGGAAGCCCCCGATTATGATGAGACTATGGCGTTAAACCAATTAAAGTTGATTGAAGAAGACCGTGTAGAGAGATCGAAATTGGAAAAAGATAAAATTGAGAAAGAACATGAGCTCGCGAGAATTAGGGCCGAACGGGAAAATGATACTTTAACGTTATCATCTAGTCAAATAGAAAGGGAACCTAAAATTCTGTTAAAAAATGTGTTACCTAAATTTGAAATGGGAAAATCGGAGATTTCCTTATATCTCAACTTATTTGAGAGACAGGCATTAAAAGCGCAATTAGATAAGTCGCAATGGGTAACAAATTTGCTAGGTTTACTTCCTATAGAATTGACAGAAGTTATTCTTAGAGAACCACCAGACGAAACGGACAATTTTGATTTTGTGAAGGGTAAATTACTCGAAAGGTTTAAAATTAGTGCAGAAGACTTCAGAATCAAATTCGTAACAACACCACGGACCGAAGAAAAAAATTGGAAAGATTTTTCGTATGAAATTACGAATTATTTCGACCAATGGTTAAGCGGTATTCAGGTGTCTGAATTTAGTCAACTTAGGGACCTGATAATTACTGACCAGATCAAACGGAAAGTGCCCTCTGAAATTAGACAGCATTTTATTGACTCTTGGAGTACAATAATTACGCCATTGGATCTGACCCAAAAACTAGATCATTATGAGTCCGTCAGGAGAATCACGGTAAAAAGACAGCCCCTCCCTCCGAAAAACCTAATTAATGAAAGGCCGTTAGAAAAAAATAAGTTCCCCGGAAAGGCGAAGGTGGAGCCCAAAAGGGCAGAGCCGACAAGAAATTGGCGTGATAAAAATGACCAAAAAAATAGAGACGAGGTATTTGACAGGAGAAGAGACAGGTCGTGTTACATCTGTCATTCTACGACGCATTTACGCTACTCCTGTCCAGAGTTAAGAAAGAAAAAAGATGAAACCGAAAGCGTGAGTCAGTTAACTGATCCAGATGAATTTGACGAAATTTTCAAACCCTATCTAAGCGTGGGAGTTGTAAATGGGAGAAAAATGAAGGTATTTCGGGACACCGGATCGTCTTTAGATTTGATCAGTGCAAATGACATAAATACAGAACAATACACGGGAGAGGTAGTCTGGGTTAAACAACCCCTAGGGAACGAACTTAAATGTCTTCCTCTGGTAGAAATACAACTGAATCTGACCGACGTAGGCGAGTTTACAACCAAGGCAGCAGTCGTAGAGAAAAACACGAAAATGTCGCATTATTTATTGGGAAATAGAACTCAAGTGTTAATCGATAAAATTAAAACAAAACCCAGTCTTGTCAATGCCGTCCTTACGCGACAGCAAGCGCGTCAGGCGATCAATTCGGAACCGGAAACCAAAACCGCCTCTTTCTTTGAGAGTATTTCGGAAAAAGAGGAGGAAAAAGGGCATACGCTCCCGGCAGCGGAAAATATCGTAGAAGAAAACCCCGAGGCTGAAATAGAAGAAGAAGAGCTGATTCTCCCCCCTTGTTCCGAAGAAAGAAAATCATCCGCTAGTTTAGCTAAACTGACCCCGGAAGGATTGGGGGCTGCTCAAGAAGCAGATAGCTCTTTAGAATGGATTAGAGAAAGGGCTGCGGCGAAAAAGTCCGATTTTGACGTGAGAAACGGGATTATAGTTAGGAAAACAAAAGATCACCACGGGACGGAAAGAGAGCAAATCGTACTCCCGTTGGAATATAGACGCGAATTACTGGCTTTGTGTCATGAAGAAATAGGAGGTCATCTCGGGATTACGAAAACTAAAGATAAGATTCTGAGACATTACTTCTGGCCTAACATAATAAAAGACATAGAAAATTACGTGAGTTCTTGCGATCCTTGTCAAAGGGTGGGTAGAGCAGGTGACCAAAAGAAGGCACCATTAAAGCTGGTCCCTATTATAACGACAATTTTCACGAGGGTCTCGGTGGACACTGTGGGTCCCTTACCCCTCTCCGAAAACGGAAACAAATTTATGCTCACGGCCCTGTGCACCTCATCGAAATACCCAGACGCAGTACCTATAAGAGACATACGTTCAGTAACGGTAATTGATGCGCTAATGTTGGTTTTCAGTCGTTTAGGATTCGCCAGAGAAGTACAATGTGATCTTGGCCGCTCTTTTGTTAGCGATTTAACGACCGAATTTTTAGAAAAATTTGGCGTTAAAGTGGTCCATTCTAGTGTGCATCACCCCCAATCTCAACCGGTAGAGCGTTGGCACCGCACAGTAAAAAGATTATTGAAGGTTTTATGCATCGAATCGGGAAATTCTTGGGAAAAAACTCTGCCCTATGCGCTGCTAGCCTTGCGCACAGTTACTCACGAGTCAACAGGTTTCAGTCCTTCGGAGTTGGTTCACGGGAAAAATCTGAGAACCCCGGAAGCCTTATTATACGAGAAATGGAGAGGTGAGGGCGAGCAAGAGAATCTGGTTACCGAATACGTGTTCGATCTTATTAATCGAATGAAGAGATGTCAGGAGTTGGCGGTCGAAAAAATGAGTTTGGCTCGAGACGATCGTAAACGGTATTACGATAAAAGCGCGGTCGAGCGAACATTCAAAGCGGGGGACAAAGTGTTAGTGTTGGCACTATCGAAACCTAACAAATTGGCAGTGAACTGGATAGGACCAGGGACAATAGAAAAACAAATTTCAGAGACAAATTATGTAGTTAACGTACCCGGTAGGAGGGCTCAGTCGCAGGTATACCATGTAAATTTACTTAAACCTTACTTACAAAGAGAGCAGGTGAGGAATTTGATAATTGACGAAAGTGTCCAGAGCAATGCGAGCGAAGACGAATTTGAAATTCCCCAATTAAATACGAGTCCGGAAGAATACGATTTTCAGAATGTAATTATCGAAAGTAATTTGAGGAAATTGTGTTCACCTGAACAATTATCCGAATTATCTGAGCTGTTAGGCAAAAACCGGAATATATTTTCAAATGACCCTGGGAAAACAGATATGATAATTCATGACATTGAGTTAACGAGCGACACTCCGGTGCGCCTAAGACCTTATCGCACCTCCCCTCGCCAAACAGAAATCTTGAAGGCGGAAATAAAGCGAATGTTGGAGTTGGGAGTGATTGTTGAAGGCGAGTCAGATTTTGCATCGCCCCTGATACTGGTGGAATCAGCGGGGCGCGACCCAAGGCCCTGCATCGACTACCGTAAACTGAATGCGATAACTAAACCGGAGATATTCCCTTTACCAAATATCGAAGAGCGGGTGGAGAAGGTAGCTGCAGCAAAATTCATAACCATACTCGATCTCACTAAAGGCTATTGGCAGATACCGATGACCCCCCGGGCCCAACGGGTGGCTGCATTCATTACGAACTTTGGTTCATTTTTACCGGTAACCATGCCTTTCGGGCTTATAGGAGCGAGCTATCGATTTTCTAAGTTTATGAGCAAATTATTACGAGGTTTAGAAGATTTCTGTCTCCCTTATTTAGACGACATGGCCATTTTTTCGAATTCGTGGAGTGACCATTTAAAGCATCTCGAGATAGTACTGGGAAGAATAAAGGAAGCTAAGGTTAAAGTCAAATTGTCTAAATGTAGGTTCGCGCAGAAATCTGTAAAATATTTAGGGCATGTGGTAGGTGAAGGAAGGCGTTCTCCCGCCGAGTCTAAAATACAAGCTATTACCGATTTCCCCCCGCCGAAGACGAAAACCGAAATACGCAGGCTGTTAGGAATGTCTGGCTATTATTCCCGCTACATCCGTAACTACGCTACCTTAGTAGAACCCTTGACAAACGCACTGAAAGGGAAAGAAAGGAAGGGAAAAGTGACGTGGAATGCAGAAATGGAAGATGCGTTCGCGCAATTAAAACGTAAATTGACTGAGAATCCGGTATTATTTGCCCCTGATTACAGTCGAGAATTCATAATCCAAACTGATGCTTCGGACAAAGGTGTAGGCGTGGTGTTGGCCCAACGAGTCGATGGTGAAGAACACCCGGTAATTTATCTCAGTAGGAAATTCTCACCCCCGGAACAAAATTTCAGCACGTCCGAAAAAGAATGTGCGGCTATAATTTTCGCCATAAAGAAGTTGCGTCACTATATAGATGGGCAACAGTTTCTCATCGAAACCGATCATAGCCCACTCACTTGGTTGAAAATCAACGCTGGAAATAATCCTCGATTAATGAGATGGTCACTAATCTTGCAAGGTTACCACTATCGGATGAGGCACCGCCCAGGCAGCCAAATTCCACATGTAGACTGTTTAAGTAGAATGGAATAAATAACATTCCACTCAGTAATTTTGTATATAGTTTTTTTAATTTTGTAATTGAAATAATTGTGTATTTGAATCATACAATGAATATTGAAATTTAATTTAACGATGTGAGTCTGTAGAGTGTATTGTAAACTTGTGAATAATAATGTTTAAGGTAAGCCTCTATTGAGAATTAACATGTGTTGGGTATGGATGGAAGGCTAGCGCACCAGTAATGATGTAAGATTTTCCAAATGCTTGAAAAATCTCAACTGCTGGAGGGGGTAATGCTGTGACATTTTCCCATATCCCAGCTGAGTTACTTTACTATGGACCGCAGGAGTTGTCGGGCCGAACCTAAGGAAGCGATCCATCTCCTACGCTGAATGGTTTGGACATTAGGGAAACAATACTGGAGACTGGCTGGCACCTACCCGACGGTAACGAATTATTGATTCTACTTGTGAGGTCGCAGATGGAGAGATTCCCAGAGACTATCGGACGCCAAGGGAAGTCCTTTAAAATCGGGGAATGAGAACCAGAGATCCACTACGATAGGCTGCCGTAAGTTTAAGAGGCCGGGAGGAACCTTTCCCCCGCCCCCCTTTTTTGGGAGGCTAGAGAAAGAAGAGAAGAGAGGAGATGGTTCTTCGGAGGCAAAAGGGTAGGACGTGACCCTGAAAAAGCAGAGTCTTGCAGTGAAGCGAGAGCGAAGTGAAACGGAGGGAGGACAGATGGCCCTGTCTGGTGTAGAGACCTAAGGAGAAAGGAGAGACTTAAAGACGATCGCATGGTTTATAATCACCGCATCTCACGCACTCCTTAATTTATGTAAATACCGAAATCTATCGGAGGAATGTTTTGTAAGTTGATGTTACAAATAAAAGAAATATTTCTTTTAAAAATCAGCTATAGTAATTACTCCGGTTAGCCACAGCTACCAGTTCGAATTTTATAAATCCCGCCGGAGTTTTTACACCCTCCTGAAAATGCGTACAATCATAGCAAAGAAACATACCAAGAAAATTTATTTGCAAAAGTTACAGATCAGCTAGTTTTTTATGATACACGGTGATCACAGATATTGCTTTTCCATCTATATATAAAAAAAAGTAATGGTTTGGAAATGGATCAATGAAAATCTGCGTAGATATTCCGGGTTATTCTCATCGCTTTTTTACTAGGGACTTTTTTGAGGAGCGATCACTTTTTTCTAGCCATCCTACGGATTCGAAAATCATACCACCAGACGCGAAATATAACAAGCTTTCAGAAATTCAAAAAATTATCACGGTCGGACAATAAAAACTCAAAAAATCCTTAAAAAATCGAGTAAAAAATCTTTAATTGAAAAGGTAATTTTTTTTATGTTGTTACCAATTTCTAAATAAGCGCAAAGGATTATGTTTTATCTCAAATAAAATATGTATTTGCGCGAGACTATTAAAAACAATAATGTAAGTTTAAAATAATAATTAAATGATCACGTGTTGAAAGCAGGAAATAAAGAAAATTACGTCATAAAAATTGTGTTTACACATAAATATTAAAAATAAAAAAGATGAATTAAATGAAAAAGCTTATAACCAGTTAAATGAAAAAGCATTATAACCTGATTACAGAAGATAGTCGCCGTTCGTGATATCATCATCATCATCTTTTTAAAACAGGATACATTACCAGGTTTTAAGAGGCTGAGAAATCAGAACGGGGGTTGGCAAGCGTAGCGAGCAGGGGTTTAGTTTCAGAAACCCCTAACTTCTATAAAAAGATGTGTAGTTAGTACACTTAAATACTCTCGAAACTGAATTTTCACTGAAAATTGTGAGATCAAACATCATTTTTACAGGGCCAAAAATGAAGAATGATTCGTCTAATAGAAATCATGTCTGAAAAAATGCCTGAAATCAAAAGTTTATCCATTAAAAAACTGTAATAAAATCTGCACTCTGATAAGCCACTCCAGAAATTTGTAGCATTGGTGAGTTTCCGTGTGTATATAATTTGGAAAACTTTCTCCGAATGGAAGAAGAACGAAACTTCAGAGGCCAATTGGGCATTGTAAAAATTTTTAAAAACTACAGTAATACACAATTTTGAAAAGATAATTTTACTATATTAATTGTATTTTTAATACATACTTTTAGTATTTTATTGATTTTAATCAAAATTAACCTTAAAAAGTTAATAATACGCCTGTCGTCCGTTTTTTTTTTTCTCTCCTTTCTTCTTATAGTAACTTCAGGAATTTTTTTAAGTTGAGCCTCAAACAGCCCCACTGGAGTGGTTTGGAATCCACGAGCGTTTTTCATTTTTCAATAAATGTCTTTCAAATTCAGTTATAAGTGATTGTTGTCTTATATAGCGACTTCCCCCACGCTCTCTCATCCCCCCAAAAATATATTAAAAACCTGAACTTTGACAGCATTTTCCTACTAATTCTTTGCCCTTATTGGAAAAAATGAAAAATACTATTCAGTTTCTTAGTTTCTGAATGAGAGCAGTTTCTGAAAGACAGCAAATTTCATGCATTTAAGAATAAAAATGACTTCGTGTATTGTCGGAAGTTAGGATGTTTCGATTTGAGAACAGCCTTTAAAAAAAAATTTTTAAAGTTCATTAAACTTCTCCTCATCTTCAGCCTTTTCCAAAAAGGTAAAGTTGCTACAAATAAACTGTACATGTCGTATTCATCTCAAGCATATACCTAATACAAAAGTTCTAAGGTTTTGTCTGTATAAACCTTATGCACTTCCGGCGAAATTGTTTACTGTCTGACACAGCAGACTTTGTCCACCTCCACAAACAAACCTATGCTGTCTGATAAAACTTTATCGTAACAACTATACAGATACGGTACCGTGTTTGCGGAATAACTCCAATTATACCCACCGCCATTCATTATTAAAAATATTATTAAATAAGGTGTTAGTGTATATATATTTTTAAAGTGCACTCTTAGGTCTATAGGACATACATGAGGTAACCAGATATATCAGAGAACGAAAATAAATAAATAAATAAAAATAAACCTGTGACGTAAAAAGGGGATGTTGACCCACCCCTTCTTCAACCCAATTAAGTGCTACAAAAGAATTCTATATATTTTTTCTTTTTTTTTTTTAACATCACTTTCATTTTGATGATGCTTTAAAAAAATTAAGCAGAAGTATATCTCCAATCGTTTTACACTTGAAAAATGTTCCTCGTAAGTATGCACAGTAAAACCTCTGAATATAGCGGACATCTCGGGACAGCGGAATTTGTCCGCTCTAAAGATGTTTTCTAAATAGAGGTGTCCATTATGGAGGTTTTACTGTAATTTTGATGAACATTAACATTTGTCTTTTATAGCAAAGAGGTGAAATCTAACTAATCGCAGTGTTAAAAAGAAATAAACACTTAAATTATAAAAAAATCATCGGCTCAAACTTTTCTCATTTATCGCGTCACAAAATAAAAACAAGTTGGAAATTGTACTTCAAACGTGACAAATGAGGCGCGTTTGTACTACAATTAGTTTCAATGAAATGAATTATATCGTCTGTTATTATGATATGATTAATTTCCATAATAAAATAAGTACATTTTAAGTTGGCAACATTTTATCTTTTGTTGACGTTTACTGAAAATTCCAATAGGAAACTTAAACATAAGCTTTGAAAATTTAAGGACACTTTTTTTAAATATTGAAAGCCATTTTTTTTATATTTGAAGCTACACTCTCAGAAAAAACTGTAAATTTATGAGCGTTTGCTCTTCAATTTTCACGGGCAACAGCCTTATTTGATGAAAAACGGTCTGATCCACTAAATAAGCGGCCTTATCCCTTTGATACTTAGAAAATTAAGAGCAATCCACATATTCTTACAGTTCTAGCCCATATGCACTGTTAAAAATTTTGGTTCAACGTTTCACCAAAAGATGGTACAAGTGTAGCTGCCACCATGGGACGGTAAAACCTTTCTCCATCCTTTGGTGCTTTGTTTGAACCACGATTTGGTAATAGGTTGAACCATGATATGGTAATATGTTGAACCATGATTTGGTAATAGGTTGAACCACTGTTTGGTAATAAGTTGAACCATGTGTTGGTAATAGGTTGAACCATGATTTGGTAATAGGTTGAACCATGATTTGGTAATAGGTTGAACCATGTTTTGGTAATAGGTTGAACCATGTTTTGGTAATAAGTTGAACCACTGTTTGGTAATAGGTTGAACCATGATTTGGTAATAAGTTGAAATTATTATTATTATTTATTTAATCTTAACAATATATATGTATTTATTTATATTTTTTAACTATAATATGTGAATAAAGTATATTACTTTATTAATCCTTAACTATATTTCATTTTTTTTGCTAAGTTGATAAAATGTAATTTCGTGCGTATAATATCAAAAATATTATACGCAATATTTTGAAAATAAATATCAAATATGTGAAAATATCAAACTTCATGATATTTTAAAAATAAATATCGGATATAGTATATCATGATATACATCCATTGATACATATCATCGAACCCTGTATGTTCAACAATTGAATATTACTGTCATATAAAAATTTCAACACATTATATTAGTTTACGCTAGAAATCAAATATAATCAAGCAACAGGTCTCTAAGATTTCAAATACACGTTACAATGTAAATAGTACTATTGAAATTCTTGACGAATCAAACTCCTAACCTGGTAATAACTTTACGCTCAGCTAGTTAGCAAAAATTAATTC
The DNA here is from genome assembly GCA_963931845.1 of Maratus michaelseni. Classification (NCBI taxonomy): domain Eukaryota; kingdom Metazoa; phylum Arthropoda; class Arachnida; order Araneae; family Salticidae; genus Maratus; species Maratus michaelseni. The sequence continues at coordinate 193,292,106 of OZ007596.1, forward strand.
ACAATATCAGTGCCTAATCCAGAACATAAATTAATATCCGATACGCAAACTATACGAAAAGAAAATAAATAAATTCAAACACGCATTACTCAATTAGGCCTAATACAGGCACATTATAAAATTACATTTTATCAACTTAGCAAAAGAAAAATGAAATATAGTTAAGGATTAATAAAGTAATATACTTTATTTACAAATTATAGTTAAAAAATATAAATAAATACATATATATTGTTAAGATTAAACAAATAATAATAATAATAAATACCTTGTGCTTGCTTATTTTTCTCCGGAATACAGCTACACGAGGTTCTACGCACGCAGTCACGTGAAGTGCAAGCGAACTCTGAACTCTGACGTGGCGGACGGGTGAGGGACGGCAGAAGCAGATTCGCATTCAATGGCCGGCGATCTGTGATTGGATGCAACGATCTACTATCGGATGGTAAAACGTTGAACCATAATCCAGGATTCACCAAAAAGAGGGGTTTTGAAATAGAGATCGAACCATCTTTTGGTACTTTTGCTGACTTTGAACCATGTGATGGTTCAACATTGAACGGAAATTTTTAACAGTGTGTTAGCAAAAATACGGTACTACCCCATACATTGTCCTCCGCTAGAGTGTAACCCTTCATTTTAGTCGTGTTTCGAAAATTTTAACCCGCCAAAACAGCGATTCTGTGATGATTATATCTAACGTGCTACGTGCTACGGAACAGTAAGCAAAGTGTTATTGTGTTTTAAATTGCATTATATCCTGTGCATTAAAATGCTATATTACTTTGCCCCGTAAAATTACGGGCTGCACAAAATGATGGGCATGGATTTTTTTTTTTCACTGGGTAATGACTGGAATCTCTGCTGCCGGCCACTGCCCGTAATTTTACTGCAATTTTTTTTACAGTGTACTTTTAAAATTTAAAATTCAGGGCACACTTTACAAGACACAACAATGAGTCAATTTTTAGTATGCAAGCAAATGTTTTAATTCAAAAGGTATAGTAAGGACACAATTTTCTTTACAAACGAGCAAGAAGAGTACTTTTATTAATGAGTGGCCAGAAGGGCATGGTACACCCCCTCCTAAAATTGTCTAATGGGGTAAATATTGAGAAGAGGTGTATGTTTATCTTAGATGATAAGAGACTTTCGCAGTAGATGACGCCATCAGGTACACTGCAAAAAATAATTGTTGTGCGCGGTAGCGTATTACTGCTTGCACGGCAGCGTATTACTGCTTATTTTACTGTTTAATACTGTTAATTTTACGGTATAATACTGTCAGTTGAGGTGCCAGTTTTATACTGTAAAATCAACAATTATTTTTTGCAGTGTATGTTATCTTGGTTGATGAGGTATTGATAACGAATGTAATCTTGGAAAACAATGATTTTTTTTAAAAAATGGTGCTTTGTTTTAAATTTTTATTAAATAATGTAAATTTCAGACAATTTTAGAAGAAATTTACAGAAATTTTACAGGATTTCAGAAAGAACTTAAAGAAAATTTAGATACGTCATTTCTATACCCCGCAAAGACACAGACACACTCTGCACTATCCCCTTTTAGCATACAGATTACTCGGTGGGATGTCCCAAATAAGCATATTTTACGTTCAAAAAATAAAAAATAAATAAAAAGAGAAAGATTAGTCATCTTGTATTATTTTAGTTTTAGAATTGAAATGAAATAATTACTTAAATATATATTTAAAGTATATATGTATAATACACTGAAAAAAAATGTTGATTTTACAGTGTAATACTGGCACTCCAGCTGCCAGTATTATACCGTAAAATTAACAGTAATAAACAGTAAAATAAGGAGTAATACGCTACCGCGCATGCACGGCAGCGTATTACTGTTTATTTTTATTACTGCTTAGGTGGTTATATTTCTCTTTAGGTATTTTTAAAGTTCTTTCTGAAATCTGATAAAATGTCTCTAAGTTCCTTCTAAATTTGTCTAAAACTCGCTCATAAGAATGAACCACACATTAAAATCTTAAAACTCATTCCTTATCCTAAAAGGGAAAAAAAAACTTTTTAAAGTAATTTAAAAATATTATTTTTAAATTTTAATTTTAAAGTTTATCTCTTTTGATAATTGTTTTTAAAGTTTAATTTTTGTCTTTTCTTAAAAAATAAATAATTTACAACACACACACACAAACCATATATATATACACATAATAAAACGTTTTGTTAATAATAACTATTATATATACATATATATTTGAAATATATGTTTAAACAAGTAATTGTTTTATATGTCAAGTTCTAAAACTAATATAATAGAAGACAACTGACCTTTCTCTTTTGATTTCCTTTATTTTTTGAACGGAGAATATGCCTACTGGGGACATCCCGCCGAGCAATCTATATATGCTAAAAGGGGATAGCGCGCCGTGTGTCTACGTCTTTGCGTGGTGTGGAAATGACACGGCTAAAATTTCTTCTGAAATCCTCTAAAATTTCTATAAATTTCATCTAAAATTGTCTAATATTCCCTTTATATAAGGGTCTAAAATTTAACACAAAATACCCTTTAAAAAAAAGAAAAAAAAAAAAAAAATTGTTTTCTAGATTACACTAGGTGTCAATAACTTATCAACCAAGATAACATACCCGATGACGTCATCTACTCTCATCCTTCCATCACGCAAATCCCGAAAGTTTCTTAATATGAAAGTGTGTTACAATATAATCAGTAATAAATTTAAATCTTATTAGAGTTAAAAAGATAATTTTTCTGGTATGCGTAAATGTAAAAGAAAAAAGTGTGCACTCCTTGTCACTCATTTTATAAAGAACACTAGCTAATAAAAGCTAACACTGGAAGTGCAATTATTTTTATCTATATAATATAGACCATAAGTAAATATGAAAAAGAAACAAGTAATATAAGAATGTATGCAAATAAATAATGTGAAAATTACTAAAGATATAATACCTATATCACTTAGCAAGCAAAGTTGAACTTAGTAAAAATGTCAAATATGTCACCCTTGTCTACCTTTTGCGTTAAATCTTTTTCGTGTATTTTTTAGAGAGTATATATACAACATGTATTTGGGGTTCTGTTTGGGACCTGGCCTGATCAAGCCGTGAAAGAGCGATAAAAAGGGATTTACAGGGGATATACATTAGGGACAGGACCCCGCAAATAAAACAGGGATATTACCTATTTGAATACACATTAAAATAATATACTTATGCTGAAAACCTCAAAAATGTCTTTTAAGTTTAATTTTCATTGTGTTTCAAAATTATGTTTCATTGAATTTTCATTATGTTTCAATTTTCAAGTACTTCTAAAACAGAAATAAACATAAGCCGATAACGATAAAAATAATAAATGACCTATGGAAAAAATTACAGTAAATGCATAAATTGGAAAGTATGTTGAAAATTTAAAAATTGCCTACATTGAATTTTAGTCCTTCTAAAAAAGAAACAATTACGAGCTTCGAAAGAACAAAGAAAATTCCATAAATATATATATGGAAAAAACGCAGAAAATGTATGAAAAAATATGTCAAGAATGTATAAAAATAAAACAAAAATATATGATTTTGGAATAAGCAATGAAATAATAATGATAGAATAGAATTCTATTTACATTTTTACATTTTTGAAAAATAAAATAAGAATTGAATAAAAAGTGAAAAAAAAATAAGAATTTAATAAAAATTGAAAAAAAAAATTGAATAAAAATTGAAAAAATAAAATATAAATTGAATAAAAATTGAAAAAAAAATAAGAATTGAATAAAAGGGCATGACAATAGAATAATCATATACAAAAATGCGTATGAAAAAACGTAAAATACATGAAAAAGTGTGTGAAAAAAAATATACCTTTATTGAAAACCTCAAAAACCTCTCCTACATGGGATTCGCTCATTCAAGTGCTTCTTAAAAAAAAAAAGAAAAGAAAGAAAGAAAGAAAGAAAAGCTTTAAAAGGACAAAGAATCCGATCAGAAATAATGTATGGAAAAGGTGGAATAAATCATTCATTATAGTATTATTCATTAAGTATGAATGAAAAACGAACACCTGTGTGTTTTCGTCAAGTTAACCGCTTATTAATCTCTTACGAGGAAGCACTATTATTACCACGCTTTCTCTGGCAAAGTGGAAACTGCGTCTAATGAGGTGTTAATTTATTACGAAAGATTGCATGAATTCTTGGGAGTATAATGAGCTAAAATATACCACACCTTTTTTATTCTTTGGCGGTATTTCCTTTTAACATCATTTGGTGTGATAAAGTGTTGCAAAATTTTTCATAGAGATAAGTCATACAATAGAAGAATTTTCATCTATCTTTATTCTAAGAATTTTCATATTTTATCTATTATATAGTTAAAATTTTTATTAATTCTAAGAGTAACTCAGCAGACAATTATTTTTAAATATCTTTTATTTATTATGGGATTAGTAAATTGCATTTATCCTCAGAATTATACGGATATTTTTTTTTTTTCGCTTATCGCTAAAATAGACGCACAGAAAATCAAAAACAACCAATCTGCGAAATATGTCTTCTTTATATTTGTGTTAAAAAATAGACTTAGGGGGCCATCTGCATATTGAAATTGTAACAAACTTTAAAATGTTCAATTCTAACACCCACATTTCAAGTCATAATACTATTCTAGAGTAAATTTTAACTTTGCAAAACCAAACGGGATGGCTGAATTTAAGAATTGCCGTAATTTATTTATTTATATAGAAAGGCCGTGGCGTTTATGAGTTTTAAGTGCGGCGTTTACATTAATGTTTTTCGAACTGTGGATAGTTATATGCATATAATACAGTTATTGTGGCTGAATATTGTGGGTACAGCGTTTCTCCCGTAAATTACGATATACAGATGTAAAGTTTTTTTTTTTCTCCTTAACATCCTAGTATTAAGAGATTTCACTTTGTTTTGTTCAAAAAATCGATTTTCTTTTTTAAACATTTTTTCCATCCCTGAAGTGTGTAGAATAATGGGTCTGACGATTTTGGATTAATCAACTTATTTACGGAGTTGGGTCACTTTGAGTGGAACTGCGCGTATATGCCGAAAAGCCGGTATTTTGTTTTTCTTCACGCGTTTTCTCAAAACTATGTTTTTCAACACGCGGGACAGCACAGCGTTCGAACCAGTCAACCAATTATCAAATAATTAGTCGGTTCGAAATGTAATAGTTTTTCTAGGTTGCTTGGGTAGGAGAAACCACTTGTTTTTTATCTGTGCATTTTTCGAAATTTTAAAATTAGTTTTAAAGATGTTTTAACAGTGTGCTATGGTTGCAGGTGAGGATACAGAAAATATGGGGGGAGGAGGATATTTTAGATGATTGATTATTTATTTATTGTTACTAAATAGCAACGAATAAGCACGTTTCCTTTTCAAAGAATTTTAAAAAATTTTAATTTTATATGCTGGGAAGGGAGAGGCGGAGATTTCAGGAGAAGGAGGATAATTTATATGATTTATTATTTATTTATTGTCGCTACAGAGCAACAAATAGATTGGTTAATTTGTTTTTACATAAAAATTAAAATTAATTTTTTTTAATTATTTGTATGGTAAGGGGAAGGGGGAGAAGCGTAAATTATGGGAGGTTGGTGAGGGGGGGGGGCTGCAATTTAGATGATTATTTATTTATTTTCGTGAGAAACGAATACAGAATTTTTTTTTTAAATAAAGAGTTTTAAAGATATTAAACTGTAGATGTTCGAGGGGGGGGGGTCAAAGAGGGAAACGGAAATTTGGAGGGGGCGATAATTTATTTGATTAATAATTTATTGTCGCTAAAGAACACTAAATAGGACAGAAGATAATTTTAAGTATAAAAATAAAGATTTTAAAATTTTTTAAACTTTTTTGTATGCTGGGAGTGCAAAGGAAGGGGGAAGCGTAAATGTAGGAGGTTATGGGGTAATTTAGATGATTATTTATTTATTTTCCGTGTATTTACTTATTAGTGAGCAACGAATGTTGCAGATTATTTTTTAAATAAAAAGTTTTAAAGATTTGAATCTCTCTATGCTGTAGGGAACAAAGGGGGAAATGGAAATTTTAGGGGCAGGGGGATAGTTTATATACAGGGTGGTTATAATTAAACTTCCCCTATAAACAGCATCCTACAGCGCAAACGGGTGAGTGGAATGCAACGAAATTCGGTATATAGACTATACACGAGATGCGCTCAAGGAATTTCGAAAGAAAAATTTAGTTCCAAAATGTCCACCAGAGGGCGCTTTTTCCGAAAAAAAATTTAACACAATAAACGGCCAAAACAGAATCTAGAAACAATATTAACATTTATTGACTATTTTCTGATCACCTTGTCTTAGAACCACATTAAGTAAAGGTAAGGAAAAAATAACAGTACGCTGTTTGAGAAAAAAAAGTTCAGTTTGCAGAAACAAAAACAGATTAGGACGAAATTGCACAAGAGGAGCAGTTGTTAATCGTGTCCAGGACGATGTAAGGGAAAGATGCTCCATGTGACCACCCTCATTCACCTGCAAAATTTCACGTCGATGGACAGTGTGTTCAACAACAGATGGTAACTGATAAGTTGTGATGCTTCGCACATGAAGTCTTATGGAGTTCTTTAAGTCATTCAACGTCGCAACACCTCCACTATACACCAGACTTTTTAAGTTGCCCCATAACCAGAAATCGCACGGATTTAGATCCGACGAACATGGTGGATATGGATTATGAAAGAAGCAACTAATAACATGTTCGTCTGTGAAGTGTTGGAGCCATGGATGTATTATAAATGGATGAAGCATCTAGGCTTTTTAACACAGGCTACGACGGATCGAGCAAGACGGGGAATCATGGGTACTTTCGGTGATAGCAGGTGTGCAATAATAGGGTGTTTATCACACTTTGGCGTATTTTTCCGTTTGGTTATTTCTCATTTTGACAGAACCGACTAGTAAAGTAAAAGTAATTTTGCCTGAGATGATAAACCATCGTATTTCTGCATTTAAAACTTCTATTTAGAAGTTTCAGTGTTAATTGATTGATTATCAGAAAAATAAACATTTAGATTAATATTATTACTTGTATTTAATTTTAATGAAAATCATTCACGTATTATTTATGAAATAGCACCACTGAATAACTGAAAAAAAAATTGGCGTCTATATTAAAAGTTGGGAAAAAATATTAAATAATAAATCGATTTAAAAATTACTGGATTTTCGCACATTTAATTAAAAAAAAAAATTTAATTTGCATATTCATTTTTTTTTTATTAAAAACTACATGAAACCACGTTCTTTAAATAGTTTTATATTTATAAATATAACTAATTATAAAAATTTTAAAAATGTAGAGGTAATAGAAATATCGTAGAAGACATGTTTTCTACAATTCTATAGAATTGTACTGCTAGCTAATCTAGCTAATCGATTTAAATTACTGAGATTATAATACCGTTAATAATCAAAGTTGATTAAAAAGTATTCATTTTCTATTGCTGCAGATTTTGAATAATCTAACAGCTAAATTTAACTTTTAAATCTGTAAACAGTAATCAAATTTTTCATTTAAAAAAAAGAGGAGATTGACATTATTATTTTGTATTTCCATACATACTTTTGACTTTCGTAATGCAATACATAAATGTTTATACATAGAAAATGATTTGATCAAAATACATTGTTAGATTTTTCATTGTAGGTCACTATAATAAAATATTATAATTTTGATAATTATTCCTTTTTTAGGGGGATTGAGAATGATAAATACTACATACACTTTACAGTTATGTCTAGTAAACATTGTTACGATAATAGCGATCTATACTTATTTATTTCGCAATACGTATACATATCATAAAAAAAACAATCGTTCTTAACTAAAATATTAAGAAAAAAAAATTACCTTGAAAAACATTACTTAGCCAAAACACTAAGGGCAGTTCTGAAAAAAAAAAAAAATCTTCCCATTTAACAACGCGAAATTTTCTGCCACATTTCCTGACTCATTTTTAAATGTAAATGCATGATATTTGCAGGAAGTGATTTGTAACCATACAGTTTTTTTTTTTTCTTTGTCAATTTTCGATAAATGAATTGCATCTTAAGTTATAAGCTATTGTTGTTATCAGGACGGCAAGTTTTTTTCGTTCCTGCTCTAAAAGTAACTAAATGTCGGTATTTTAACACAATCTTTTTACACATTCTTTGTACACTGGATTTACATCACATATAAAAATCTCGAAACATTTGGACGATTATAAATATTAATAAAAAAAGAAAGAAAGAAAGAAAGAAAGAAAAATTGTAAAATTTTTGCTTAGAATGTGAATAGCGGGTGGCTTTTGATCATGTTTTTATAACTAAATATCCATATTTTTACATGAAAATTATACTCAGGCTTCCAAAATATTATATTTATAACTCATAACATTTTCAAAGAGTTCGGACGATAAGAACTATTTTATTTTTTAATATTAAACGACTGACGCGGGAAAAAAATAAGTGTGAAGAAAAGATAGCCCTTTTACAACTAAATATCAGTATTTTTTCACGAATGTTTTACACAGGCTTCAAAATAATTATATTTATAACTGATAAAAATTTCAAAGAGTTTGGACAGTAAGAACTGTTTTTTTTTTCTTTTTAGGTGCGTTCGTAATTATATAAATACGTAGCACCTATAGTCGTCGTTTGGTCCGTCCGTCTGTCCGTCCGTCTGTCTGTCTGTCTGTCCGTCTGTCTGTCCGTCCGTCTGTCTGTCTGTCCGCATATAACAACGCAAAAACTACCCAACCAAATGGTTTGCAATTTAAAATATATTATCTTTGCAGAATTTTGTCGAGACATTTCAAATTTTATTAAAATCGAATCAAAACTTTAGGAGATATTAATAAAAATATTTATTAAGAAATTTGAATTTTTTTTTTTTAAATCGGTGCTTTTTTGTTATACGAGCTTCCGATGGATGTTAAATCGTCAAGCGACCGAGATACTTATTTTATGACAGAAAATAATCTGCAGACGATATAATTCATTTCACAGAATTAAAAATCATCAAGATCTGAATATTTATATAACTAGCTGATACATATATATCTGAATATTTATATAACTAGTTAAGATATTTGTATGAACAGTGTCATAAAATATATACTTAACTAGCTGTTTAACCCGTTCTACGCACAGGATATCATGAATTTATTTCTAAAACGTGCGTACGAACGCACCTCGTTTGTAACGTTTGACGTACAATTTCCAACTTGTTTTTTTTTTTTTACTATTAAATGACCTGATCTGAAAAAAAGTCTTCTTACAAGCCCCTTTACCACTAAATATCGATATTTTCTCACGAATGTTTTATACAGGTTTTAAAACCATTGTATTTATGATTCATAAAAAATTTCAAAGAGTTTGGACAGTAAGAACTTTAAAATATATATATAAAATGACCTGATGTGGAAAAAAAAATTCCACACACATTAAAATTTTGCCTAAATACGGAAAAGCATATAACACCCACTTAAAGAGCGTACATTTTTTTTAATTATGCATTTGGTTTAAATATATATATATTGCGGGTGTAACAATTTCATTAAATCTCTCACAGTCTGCTAATTAGGCAGAGTAATCAAAGATAGAAGTTCCCAAGAGTTGGAAAACTTTTCTCACGCTTAACTGTGGTGTGACAAGAATGTCGTTTGCTACAATAGGAAAAGATGAGCTTCGATCAATCTTGTGAAACTGAAATTGCTAGACAGCAAATATTTCTCTGATCTGACCGTCTATATGTGGGGTCTCAGATCGTGGGAAAATTTCCGGCGAGAACATTTAAAAGTTCAGTAAGACCTCCCTAAAAAAGGCTTTATCCAATGATGTAAACTAAAACTTTTTTGATTGGTGATCGGAGAATCTTTTGTTCGAGCAAGCGGACCGGAGAAGAGAATCGAGGGGAAATTAGTTAGAGTTTCGGCAGGAGAACGAGTGTTGGTGGAAAACACTCTTCTCAGGACGGATTCCCTTCTTAGTAGGGAAGGACAGGTTTGCTGACAGATTTTTGAATGAGAGAGTGCGATCTCTCTGAAGTCAACGCAACAGCCTTGGATTTGATCTTTCGGGGAGAGTGAAAAGTAGCTCTAGTTAAGACTTTAAGATTTTAAAACTACTGTAAAAGACTGGATTATTTGGTGATTTGCTATAAATTACAAGTCGAGCGAACTCAGCTAAAAAAAATTGTTGTAAATAATTTTTACCTCTAGAAATTTCAAGAACGCTTTTTAATAAAATTTGTTCTGAAATATTTAATGAAGGTGATCCATTGTGAAACGGTTCCACGCTACCCCATTTCAAAAACACACAACATCATGGATTCTTTACAGCTGGTGGCAAGCGAGTCGGATATTTCGACAAAAATTTATTAGCATTAGTGAAGAGAGTCCAGACAGTAGCAGTGACGCCCGCCCGCATCTAAGCGCGCAAGATCTGACGCCAGTTCAGGAGAGGAAAACAGAGAACAAGCCCGAAGCAAGCCCTTGCATTGTCACGACAGACCGCAGTTCCGTCCTGGAAGCAAGCCCGTGTTTACAGAGAACAAGCCCGAAGCAAGCCCTTGTATTGGCACGACAGACCGCAGTTCCGTCCTGGAAGCAAGCCTGTGTTTACAGAGAATAAGTCCGAAGCAAGCCCTTTCTAGGAAACATCAGGAGCCGACAAACCGAGATAACCTGTGAAATCGACGACGTCTAGGCCAGACCCGAAACCGGCGACAGATAATGCAGACAAAGACTGTAGAAAAGGTAAGCTCAATTCATTTTTGAGTGGCTCTCATTTTGTTTATATATTCTTTAGTGAGGAAAATTCATTTCTGAGAAATTTTTTATGTGAATATGGATATATGATAAATTATGATAAATTTTTAAATCTAATAACTTTTAACATATTTGGAAAAATATATGTATATTTGTTATCAGCATAAAATTTGATAGTGTGAATTTTCTTTTGGCAGTAAAATAATATAAGGATTGTCAGGCTAAATGTGTATATATATAATTTTTTTTTCTCGAAAAAAAAAAAAGAGATAAAAAGTTTGATTTTTCAAATAAGTCGATTGTCTAGTTATTCATGATTGAAAGATTTCAAAGGTGTACTTTTTTATATTATTAGTGAAACAATAGATGTTGTTGATAATCAAATATTTTGAATATGTGATGTTAGGAAAATTTTTTAGCAGTTGCAAAAAGTGGTCATTTTGTTACCTGCGGTGTCAGAAATATCAAGTATTGGTTGAATTATGAACACAGAATTTCAAATTTCTAAATTTTTTTTTAAATTTGTATGATCGACACAAAAACGTGTCAGTGTATCGAAAATTTTACAATATTGAAAATTTATTTTTATATGGATACTATTTTTATTATTCCTCAAAATTGAATTGTATTTAAAATTGTTAATATTATGTGGGTAGTAGCAGAAAATTTTTCATGAAGTGTTAGAATCCCTATTGCATAAGTTAGCAAGCGAAAATATTATTTTCATCTTTATATTGTATTTGCTTAAAATTTTAAAATGCAAGAAGTAACTGATCTGAAACAGTGCAGGAAAATTGATTTGCAGAATTTAGCGGAAGAATTGGGAGTGGAGATAGGGAAAAATGACAGGATTCCGGTAATTATCCAAAAAATCGAAGCTGCTAAGGATTACGACAGAGATTTTGCCTTTACGCAAGCTGCGTATATCATAAAAGATCGAGAAGAGAAGATAGCCGCGGATAAAGAAAGGGAAAAAGAGAATAAAGAAAGGGAAAAGGCTGAAATACAAAGGGAATATGAGGAAAAACAAAGGGAATATGAGGAAAAACAAAGGGAATATGAGAGGGAGAAAGAAGAAAGAGAAAGAGAGGAAAAACAAAAAGAACGCGAATTTACGTTGGAACAACTTAGATTGACGCAAGATGCAAATAGACGTAGTTCAACTAACAGTGCCGGGTCGGAACGCCCACCTAAACTGCCGCTCCGAACAATAATGCATCGATTTGATCCGGAACGCTCTGACATAACTTTGTTTTTAAACTTGTTCGAACGACAGGCGACCAAAGCGGAAATAGAGACAGGTGACTTAGTGACGCATTTGTTAGCTTTAGTGCCGGTCGAAATTGCAGAGTTAATTTTAAGGGAACCGCAAGATCAGACGGATAACTTTGAATACGTCAAAAAGTTTTTGCTTGAACGATTCCGTATGAGTCCAGAAGCGTATCGTCAAAAATTAATGAAACATCCACGCAATCCAGATGCCCCATGGAAGGACATTATTTTCGAGATCAACAGTTATTTAGAGGGTTGGTTAAATGGGTTAGATGTTACGGATTTCAGTAGTCTGAAAAATTTATTGATAACTGACCAGATCAAGCTCCGTGCTTCTAGTGAAATGAAAGAGCATTTCATTGATTCGTGGGCAAACTACAAAGACCCGTTAGTTTTGGCAAAATGTCTGGACGAATACGAAGCAGTGAAAGGGATTTCAGATAAAAAAGAGAATGCGAGATCTTTTTATGATAGGAAATCTGAAGAAACGAAACTCGAGGGAAATTCTGGAGAAGAAAAAAATTCCGACAAAAAAATAAATTGGCGAGACAAAGAAATTAAAGACAGGGAACGTATCTTTGAACGAAAGAGGCGTTGCCATACGTGTGGAAGCGAATTTCACCTAATGGCACGTTGTCCGAAAAGACAAAGGGATATTACGGAAGTAAAATCTTTCGAGAGCATAAATCACTTAGGCGATATAAGCGAAGACAAAAGCTTGTTCCGACCTTTTTTGAGTGAAAACAAAATAAATGGGAAGAAGGCGTGTGTACTTAGAGATTCAGGTAGCTCGTATTGTGTTTGCCCATGGAATTTGGTAAATAAGAGCAAATTAGGCAATGAATATGTTTGGCTTAAACAGACATTTGATAAATATCCAAAACGATTTCGAGTGGCACGTATAAAAATGGAAATAAAAGGTCTCGGATATGTAAATACGAAAGCGGCAATCCTGCCTAGACACTCTAAAATTAAACACTATATCTTAGGTAATAAGACGCAGGCTTTAATAAATGAAAAGATAAAGTGAAAGCAAAAATCGCAAACTAATTCCAGTTTTGAGAACCCGGGGATTGAGATAAACCCTTTAACAGATCCACAAGGGCAGGAAGAAATTCTTTCGTCATTCCCCCCCCCCCCCCGAAATGAAGAACCACCGTTCTCAGTGTATTGGGGAAAAAGAAACCCTTTTGAAAAGGTCAAGGAAAGTAGATGAGTTGGTTTTCGACCGGCAGGGTAATTCGAAAAATAAACGCGAAAATATGGAAGTGAGTGTTGACAGGAAGGGTTATCATTCGAAAGTTAATCTGGAGGAAGTGAGCGGATTCACAAAGAGTTTTCTAAAATCCTTCGAAATTCTGTTGAAAGAGAGTAGGGACAGTGGAAATTCACGCCTTTGTGACACTCTTGTTAAAGAAATTGAACGGTTGTGTAAAACGTATTGTTCGGCAAACACAAGTAAAGAAATTCAGTAGTAAGTTTTTGAGTAAAATCCAATCTTTTGTACATATTTGATTATTTTTAGTTTTATTGTTATTTTGGCATGTGTAGTAAAAAAGTATCTTTCAAAAAAAAAAAAAAAGTCTCTAAAGCTAGATGTTCAAGCAATGGTAAACAGTATATAAGATTGGATCACTTATGTATATTGTGAGGTTAAATTGTAATGTTATTTGAGCCACTCAGATATGTTGAGCTAACCCTTTTTTTGCAGATTTTCCGCGTTTTAACCCGGAAAATGTTTTGATGGTTGGGGTGTTGTAACAATTTCATTAAATCTCTCACAGTCTGCTAATTAGGCAGAGTAATCAAAGATAGAAGTTCCCAAGAGTTGGAAAACTTTTCTCACGCTTAGCTGTGGTGTGACAAGAATGTCGTTTGCTACAATAGGAAAAGATGAGCTTCGATCAATCTTGTGAAACTGAAATTGCTAGACAGCAAATATTTCTCTGATCTGACCGTCTATATGTGGGGCCTCAGATCGTGGGAAAATTTCCGGCGAGAACATTTAAAAGTTCAGTAAGACCTCCCTAAAAAAGGCTTTATCCAATGATGTAAATTAAAACTTTTTTGATTGGTGATCGGAGAATCTTTTGTTCGAGCAAGCGGACCGGAGAAGAGAATCGAGGGGAAATTAGTTAGAGTTTCGGCAGGAGAACGAGTGTTGGTGGAAAACACTCTTCTCAGGACGGATTCCCTTCTTAGTAGGGAAGGACAGGTTTGCTGACAGATTTTTGAATGAGAGAGTACGATCTCTCTGAAGTCAACGCAACAGCCTTGGATTTGATCTTTCGGGGAGAGTGAAAAGTAGCTCTAGTTAAGACTTTAAGATTTTAAAACTACTGTAAAAGACTGGATTATTTGGTGATTTGCTATAAATTACAAGTCGAGCGAACTCAGCTAAAAAAAATTGTTGTAAATAATTTTTACCTCTAGAAATTTCAAGAACGCTTTTTAATAAAATTTGTTCTGAAATATTTAATGAAGGTGATCCATTGTGAAACGGTTCCACGCTACCCCATTTCAAAAACACACAACATCATGGATTCTTTACACGGGAAACGCAATACAAGGTTCGTTTGGGAGTATAATTTTTTTACAAAATCGGGTTAAAGATAATAATGTCATACAAATTTGAGGTGCTTTGAAAACTTTGAAAGCAACTCAAATATTTTAATAAAAATTCTATTTAAAAAAAAAAAAAAAAAAAAAAAAAAAAAAAAAACCTGAAAATTCCCTAATCAAAGTATCAATATTTTGTGCAGTGTAACATTTAAACAAATTTATTGATCTTAATAAAAATTTAAGGAAACTCGAAATAATAAATCAGATGCGAATCATTAGATTAAAATTTACATTTAAATTATGAAATAAATTTTTTTATTGTTATTGGTAAAGATTAAACTTATCAATTTTTGGAAATGAAACTTTGGTGATTTGAAATTAAAATACCATTTACTGAAATTGTCAAAAGAAAATTTTCTCTCCAACAATGCCAATGTACTCGAGTACAAATATCTTTTGAATAACAGATCAGCCCCGTGTCCCCAGGACAAAAGTACAGAGACAAGCCCATCAATCAAACAAAAGCGGGGAGAAATTGCAATATTTGGTATATCGCCAAAGGATCGCTACAGTCGCATCGCCGACCGCCAACTTTTAGCAGCCAACAGGTGACATCGCGGGACATCGTTTTTCCCGACATGCAACACAGCCAACGTTGTCACCTTCGGCTGGTCGTGCTGTATCCATTTATAATACATCCGTGGTTGGAGCAATAACGCTTTCACGGACTTATGGATATGTGGGGGCGCACCATCCTGCATGAAAATGGTCGATGTAAGGACCCGCCTTTGCTGTAGTTGCGGCACAATAAACGTCTGCAGCATGTCATGGTACAGACGGCCCCCGTAACAGAACAGAACATGAGACAGAACCACGTGCAGTTATTTCTTCAAAGAATGGCCCAAGGATGAATGTCGCCATGAATCCACACCAGACTATCACCTTTGGAGAAGGTAGGGAGATTTCAGTGTGCATTCGCGGATTTTCCTGAGCCCAAATGCGGCAATTGTGTGTGTTGACTGTCCCAGTGAAGTAGAAATGAGCCTCGTCGCGCCACAGAATATTCCAAGGCCATGACAGATCAACAGTCATTCTGTTGAGAAAACTGACTGCGAATGAAAGACGTTGTGGCTTGTCCCTATCCAACAGCTGTTGGGTATGGTGGATCTTGTATGGGAATTAGTACATTATGTTTCTGAGCGCTTTTTGGACGGTGCTGTAAGATTCGTCAGTCTGTCGAGAAACTGCACATGCGCTACTGCCGCAAAAAACAAACAACAAATGACACGAATCACACTTTTCGTCCGCTATTTATACCCCCAGACCCCCACCGTCGATCAGAATCTAGCAACAAAATATTCCACTTGGTGAGAAAACAAAAGATTAAAAACGCCAAATCAAGACAAAACATTTCATGAAGCGAGAAAACGAAAGATTAAAATCGCCAAATTGCAAGAGTATTATTTTTTTCTCAATAATATTCTTAAAAAAAGTTATAAAAATATCTCAGCCAAGGACCTATAATTTTAGTCCTGATTTAATTAAATTCCAAATGCAAATGAAATCTAAATGCCAATCTCATATGAAATTGGTATTAAAAAGGTTTTTCTAAGAGAAAAAAGATCGCCTAAAAATTATATACCATATCTTTCAGTATTTTTTCCCACTTATTTTAATTTTGATAATCTAAAATTTTTGGATATATATATCTATTGTATTGTAATTATCGATTTATCTATTATCAATTATTTATGTCAAGTTATTATTAACAAAAGTTTTATTATATGTATATATAAGTTGGTGTTATGATAATGCTTCATTTATGGTTATATATATATATATATATATATATATATAATAAAACTTTTGTTAACAATAACCATTAAATCGCATAAATAATCGACAATAGATAAGCGGATAATTATAATACAACATTCATAATATATCATATATACATCATATTCATGTAATACAATATATATTCAACATTGGGGCTTTAATAATAGTCTCAGACTTTATATCGGGTACCAGAATGGCCTCTGGATACTTCGATGCGACGCAGATGGCTGTTAACATATATTTATTTCCCTTGTTTGGTAGCGGCAAAGGGCCTACCAAATCGCATGATAATTTAACAAGTATGTCCCCCACTATCGGTACAAGTTTAAGCGGCGCCTTTTTTCCCCGGCTTTCCCTTCCTTTGACACGGATCACACGTTTTGACAAATTCCTCAATTTATTTTATTACAGCTGGCCAGTAAAAGTAACGTAACACTTTATCTTCGTTTTTGTCTCTCCTAAGTGAGACGAAATCCCCTCATGGCACGCACCTAAAATATCCACACGATACTTTAACGGAACAACTAATTGTACTCTCTCATTTCCGCGATTATCCTTTGTGTTTCTTATTATCAGCGAATTTCTTACATCATAATGGGACTTATTACTGTCGCCTTTCCTCAAATCTCTTTAAGAGATGGATCTAAATCTTGTTCTATTTTTAATTCATCCCTTCCTATTTTGGCTAAATTTGTGTATCCGTCTTCTTGCAACAAAGGCAGTAAACCCCTTTCTACACTGTTTAATTCCAATTGACGCCCCAAATTTTCTCCCTCTACTTCCGATGTCACTGTTTCCTTCTCTTCGCTTTTGAGTGAATTCTCGCCCATTTCCTCAGAGTCCATTTTCGATTCGCCTTCCGGATCTAAAGGCCGATCAGAATTTCTTCTCGTTTGAGCTCCCGTTAACACTCCATTCAATAATTTTGGCTGTCCTTCTGTACGCTCTAAAAACTTTTGTGTTTCGTTTCCTAACAAATAGTACTGCATATCTGTTTCACGACTTGTCACTCCCACTTTGGTCTCAATCATTCGCACACCCTTTAATATCTAAAGAGACTGCTGCTATGGGTAAACAATATAGTTTACACTCTAATGGAGTCTTTATCCCCACGTGATCTCCATTCAGTTGATTCTGATTGACAAAGTCATGGGGAACAAGGTCCACAGAAGGCCCATTGTCTCTTAAGTTCCGGACAATTCCCTTTGTAGTGCCCGCTTAATCCACACCCAAAACATTAGATTACCCGTCTTTTTTTTTAATGCTCTCTCTTTTTCCTTATTTTCACTCCGTTCTCTCCAATTATAGTTTATTTCGAGGCTCCTATTTCCATTGCGTGTACTATCAAAAGTTTTGGATCTTTCAATTCTCCTATCTAAAGGAGGTTTCGGGTTACACGTTTTCCTTGATGGGTATTTAATTGCTTCGTAAGCACCTAAAATTTTCACTAATTCTTCGGGATTATTAATTTCTGCCCAGTTGTCTATGAAATGCTTGCGCATTTCTTGAGATGCCCTCCTCTTAATATGATCTGTTACGAGCAGATTTTCCAGTCCCTTAAAATCCGAAATTTATAAACATGAGAGACAACCTTCCAGAAAGTGTTTAGTTCGAAAATTATGTCTTTCCAGGCAGAGTTAGGGTTTCTCGTGTGCTGACTAAATTTTTATGTATACATTTCTGCATTCAAAAGATAACGTTCTAGCTGTTTCGCTTTCACGTACTGAAAATCTTTCACTTGTGTTCGGGTTTTCTTAAAACTAATTCGGCCACTCCTAACGGTAATAGTGTTAACAAGTTCATCACTAGTTCATCTGAATTACATTCTTTTGCTTGTCTCTCGAATAACTTTAGAAACAACCAAATATCCGAATTATTTTCATCAAAGCGATGCATAATTGTTTTGAGAGGTACTTTATTCGGTCTATCGGAGTTACTACTCGATGCTGTACTCCTGTCATCTGTCTCTTGTGTTAATCTCAATTTAGCTGATTCAAATTCACGTTGTTTCTCTCCTTCTCCCAAAATCTATCTTTCTCTTTCTTCTCTAATATTTCACGGTCGTTGTCTGCCATTAATTTATTTTCCCTATCTTTCTCTATATGTTTAATTTGCGCTAATGCAAGATCTTTATCGAATCCATCTGCTGATTCTATATTTTTTATAATTTTAGGCACCGTATCATTCTCTTCTAATTTTACCTCAAATTCGTGGGCCAACATTTGTAAATCAGCTTTCCTAAAATATTTTAATTCCGACATCTTTAATGTTTAAAATTTAAAATTATCTTTTCCACAATTATAAAAAAATGCAACTAAATTTTGCGCTTTTCCTACCAAGGGCACTTATACATTTCTGAAATTATACTAAACATAAATATGCACAACATTAATAATGTAGGAACAATCAATATACATGACAATTAGCAATTTTATTCCTATCTTTTAAATTCACCTTGGCATTTAGGTACAATATACACACGGGATAAATTTGAAAGAAAGAAAAAAATATTTCCAAAAGTACAGTAAAAAGTAAATTCTATAGTATCTCATTCAAGCAATTTTTCACTCGTTAGTGGTCTCCTTCTCTGCAGCCGCACTTAGAAGATTTTGATTAACTTAGAAAAACTGTAAGACTCTCATCTCTAAACATGAAATGAGTTCGATAGTTTTTAACCATAATGATCTCTCATTTAAAGTTTGAGCTAAGTTTATTTTTTGTAATATTTGTATTTAAATTTTTGGAATATTTTAGAATGCCCAGCCTGCATTAATTCAAACACTAAATTATCTTAATTTTAACTTCGATATTTCGATACAATTATTTTAGGTGTAAATCTAAAAATACATTTCATTACCTTATCTACCTGAGAAACTTTCAAAATAACTATGCTTTTAAAATATACAAACGTCTTTTTTTTCCCTCACAGACTGAATACTATATCTCCACTTCATCTTCACAAATAATAATAACAATTTTTTATGTCATTCTGACTAGTAAAAGAGCTTACCTTCATTTCAAAGGGTTGAACTATCTATTTTGTCTCTTTTGTATTCTCTTCACTGGTCAGATTTCAGGGGTCTTTTCCACCAAACTCTGTATAAGGAAAGGGCAACTGACGTCACTGTTGGTTAAATTACTGTTGGTTTGGGTGAAAAACCTGTTCGTTCTTTACGACCCCTACAGTACACATGAGATGGAGAGATTTGATTGGTCTACGTAAAACTGGTCTGTGATATGATTGACCTACGCCGCCATGACGATTCCTGCAATGATAGCTGCGACAAAAATGCAGTGGTAGATTGCTTGATGTAACTGTTTGTTTGTAAACATTACCTTTTCTATGTCTGTGACGATTTCTCCTTCCTCAAGTCACTCTTTGTTCTGTGTTGGGTCGGATTCCGGCTTTACCAGGTACTTTGACGTACAAATGTTCGCTCAAACTGTTGATTCTTGTCGTTTGATCTGCCGCTGCCCCCAAGTTGTGATGCCCTTTCATAGATAATCCGAGAAATGATGTCTTGGTAGCTTTAGGACTGAGCGATGAAAATAAATCTTTATATCTGAAAGTTAACTTTATTGCGTGAACAAAGATATTCTTCGATGAAAAATTTTGGCATTACAATCTAAAGTTTTGAATAAAATTTATGGGTCCTTCGACATGCTGATCACATATTTTAAATCAGAGCAGATTAGACATCAATGTCCGTAAAGTTAATAATAATTAACAGTCAGATATGTTTCAGTAGGATTTTATCCAGAACATAGGTCGCATCTCAAAAAGTCTCTTTATCACCACGGAGCGTCTTGCTGCCGGATTTTCATACAGTCACCTGGGTTACACGCACCCTTTATTTCGAACAGAGGTCTGGGTACCTCTCCGCGTATCTCTTGCAGTCACCCGGGTACTTGGTGTACCCTATAATTTAGAATAGAGGACCTCTTAAATAGAACCTCTTAACTTATCTCTCACAGTGACCTGGATACTTCGCGTACCCTGTATTCTAGAATAGACGTCGGGCGCGTCTCAGCATCTTTTGCAGTCACCCGGATACTTGGCATACACTGTATTCTCAGCAGAGGTCTGACACTTCTCTCTCTTTTTCTCGAACTGAACTCCTAATTAAAATTCTCCTGCTCATGGTTTTCACAGTGGGAAAGGATTTGGTCAAAGGAGGGGCTTATCAGGGCCACTCGTAATGGGGGACCATGACATCACCTTCAAACGAGTGCGTTATTGGTTCCTTTCCAAAGAAGGGATATAAAGTAGGTGCACTTTTGGTTTCTCACGGAAATTCCTTTTTTCCTAGACAGGCCACCAGCAAAGCAAGTCCCGTCTTCCTGGGTGCTCAAGGTTATCAGTTAAGATTCTAAAGTTTTTTTAGTTCACAAAAGAAGTTCGGGATTTCCACTATTTCAAAGTAACGCCGACGTGAGAAAATATGTAATAAACGTTCTCTTAGAATTTTCGCACGAGAACTTTCAGATAGTAAACACTGGTTCGCACGCACCTGCACATACAAGTAAAAATGGATTCTTTACATCACAATTCCGTAACGAATCGGTATCTTAAATGTGTTAAAATTTCATGTCGTAACTTGATGACGTGATAGTAGATTCAAAATGAAGAAATGGCGCCCCACTGTGCTCATCTCATACCAAGATATCACGAGGCAGATTGAGATATTTGGATTGTACTAATCGGTATCTTGAATGTATTAAACTCTCAGGCCAAAACACGATGACGTGATACTACAGTCAAAAGGGGAATTTGGCACAACTCTCTTTTCCTCTCGTACCAAGATATCACGAGGTAGACTGAAATGTTTGGATTGTACTAATCGGTGTCTTGAAAATTAAACTTTCAGGCCGTAACTCGATGACTTAATAGTGCCGTCAAAATAAAGAATTGGCGCCCTGCTCTGCTCATCTCGTACCAAGATATGACGAAGCAGATTGAAATATTTGTATTTTTACTAATCAGTATATTGAAT
The DNA here is from genome assembly GCA_963931845.1 of Maratus michaelseni. Lineage (NCBI taxonomy): Eukaryota > Metazoa > Arthropoda > Arachnida > Araneae > Salticidae > Maratus > Maratus michaelseni. The sequence goes on from OZ007596.1 coordinate 193,313,580, forward strand.
GTGTTAAAATTGAAGGAGGAGTTCGATATCACCGATCGAGCGCTGTTTTTATCTCAAGAAGATTAAAAGGATAAGATAAATTTTCTTACCTTTTCTGAAGGTGTATCTGATGGCTAAATCCAATTGAAGAATAATCCAGTCGTTGAATCCATGGCATTGGTAAATATCGATCGCACTAATCGCTGGAAACTAAATAATTGTATTAGTAGTTGCACACAAAAATAAATTGGACTTCTTTTTTCATATTGATGATTATATATTCTTGATTATATGAAAACTTATACATAACAAACATTTAAACATTTACGTTTACACTTATAATTTTAGGAAACATATATTTTATCTTATTTGAGCTCGCAGGCTCACGTGTGTTCACGATTACATTTTGGAGAGGACTGACTAAATTAAAGTCATAAAGAATGAGTTCAAAGTTCATGATTGCATCATTGGAATTACTGATACGTCACTGAAAAATTACACATTGCACGGTATTAGAGCAATAATGCAATCAGTATAATAATGTTTATAATTATTGTTCAAATGTCTTTTAGTCTATTTCACATAATAACAGTTTATTAATTTAGTAGATCTCTTGAAACATTTATCTAGAGTTGAGTAGGGTCATAAATCTCACTAAGCAATTTAATATGAGTAGATAGAAATGTTTATCACTTTGAAACTATTTTCTTTATCAAGGTCGTTCCTTCTTTCCGTTTCGCAAAAAGGAAATGAAAGTGGTTTTTCTGGTGATAAATTAGTCGGATGAGGTTAATATTTCTAATATTCCCCCTTAAGCTCTTCCGAGGAATTGATCATAAAAAGTTTCATTGAATTTCTATGTCTTTCCAGTGCAGGTTTGGGTATGGGCTTGGTTAACGCGTCTGCTATCATCTGATCTGTAGGACAATATTTTAATTCTATGATTCCTTCTTCTCTAAGCTGTTTTATGGCGTGAAATTTTACATCAATGTGTTTGGTACGCTTACCAAACTTTTCGTTGTGTATCATTTTAATGCAACTTTGGTTGTCTTCATGCATTATAATTGGTGTTTCTTGAGTTAATCCTAAATCTTCCAGTAATTTAATTAACCATAAAGTTTCTTGACAAGCATTTGCTGCAGATATATATTCTGCTTCAGCAGATGATAAGGCAATACATGTCTGCCTTTTTGTGATCCACTGTATTGGATTGTCTCCCAACATGTAAATACTGCCTGAAGTTGATTTTCTCGTTTCTGTATCTCCCGCCCAATCTGAGTCGGTATAGACTTCTAATATTGGTTTCTTTTTAGTATTTAAAACTAAATTTAAATTTTTCGTACAGTGTAAATATTTGATTATTCTTTTTACTGCATTCCAGTCCTTGTTTCGCGGTGCTTCATTACGTCTACTAAGGATGTTGACTGGTGCTGATATGTCTGGTCTAGTAACTGTCGCGATGTAAAGAAGTGATCCTATCGCTTTTCGATATTCTGTGTTGTTTGGTAACAAATTTTCCTCATCTTCTATTTTATTAAAACCGGGTTCCATTGGTGTACTGTATGGTTTCGCATTTTCAAGATTAAATTTCTTAGCTAATTCTTCAATTTTTGATTTTTGGTTTAGTGCGTAACCGTCCGGTATTTTTTCTATTTCGGTTCCTAAGTATCTCTTTATTTGTCCTAAATTTTTCAATTCATACTCTTCGTTTAATGTTTTCACGATTTCTTTTATTATTTCCGGTTTACTTGCAATAAGTATGTCATCTACGTAGATTATTACGTATGTGAAATTTTCTTTTTCTTTTCTTATGAATAAGCATGTATCGGCTGTGCTTTGCGAGAAATTCAGTGCTTTTAATGAAGTTTCTATTTTCATATGCCAGGCTCTTGCTGCCTGTTTGAGACCGTATATGGTCTTGTTTAGTTTACAAACTTTATAATTAGAGTTTTTATCTATGTAACCCTCTGGTTGTTGCATGTAAATTTCTTCTTGTAAATTTCCGTGAAGGAATGCCGCGTTTATATCAATATGGTGTACATCTAGATTTTTATAAGCGGCTGCGGTTAAAAATGCACGAATGGTGGTATGTTGCACTACTGGTGCAAATGTTTCGTCATAATCTTCACCGAATTTTTGGCTAAATCCTTGGGCGACTAACCTCGCTTTATATATGGGTGATTTCCCTGAGCTATCGACTTTTCTTTTAAAGATCCATTTTGATCCTATTATTTTTTTGTTTGGTGGTGGTTCTACCAATTCCCATGTTTTATTTTTCATTAGCGCTTCTATTTCCGCATCTGTGGCTTTGAGCCAATTTTCTTTTTCTCTAGGATTTTTTATTTCGTTGATTTCTTTCCAATTTTTCGGTTCTATTGTTTCATCGTTTTTTACTATACAGATGTAACTATCGGATGTATATCTATTGGGTGGAACTCCCCTATTTGTCCTTTCTGACCTTCTTAATGTAGGAATGTTTTGATCGGGTTCTGCTTGTGTTTGTTCTGTATTGTTTATTTCCGTTTCAATATAATTTTTGTTATCAAGCAGGCATTCTGGTTCATTATTTTCTTCATTCAGAATGTGTGTGTTATTCTCTAAGAATTTTACAGTTCTCCCGATTATGATTTCATTATTTTTAGTGTATACTCTATAACCTTTTGAGTGGTTATCATATCCCATAAATATTCCTTCCCTGGCTGTGTTATCTAATTTTCCTCTATGTATCTTGTTTATGTATATATAAGCTTTACAGCCAAATACTCGAAGGTAATGTAAGTTTGGTTTTCTCTCGAACCAAATTTCGTACGGAGTTTTATTTGTAGCCTTTGTTGGTAGTCTGTTTTGGAGATGTGTTGCTGTATTTATTGCTTCACCCCAGAACCTGTGGGGTAACCCAGCTTCTGAGAGCATAGCTCGGGTCATTTCTATCAGGCTCCTATTCTTCCTTTCAGCAATCCCGTTCTGGCTCGGGCAGTGTGGAATAGTAAATTGGTGTTTTATACCTCTTTTTCTAAGAAAGTCCTCCGTATTTTTACCGATATATTCGCCCCCGTTATCCGATCTGAATGCTTTGGGATATCTCCCGAATTGTGTGTGAACCATTTGAGTATAGTCCTTTATTTTGTCTGAGACCTCATCTTTGTGAGATAGTAAATATATAACAGTAAATCTTGAGTGGTCGTCAATAAATGTGACGAAATACCTTTTCCCCCCTAAAGAGGTTGTTCTTATCGGTCCACAGACGTCTGTATGTATCAGGTCGAGTACCTGTGTCGTTTTATGTTCAGATAATTTTGGATATGGTGCATCAGTAGTTTTTGTTTTTATGCATATTTCACAGTGTGTAGTATGACTGCAGTTGTTTAATTTTATGCCATTGGCCAAGTTGTTTTTCATCATTTGTTTTATACTTTCGTAATTTCTATGACCTAGGCGTTTGTGCCAAAGTTCTAGACATTCTTTATTTTTGCAGTCGTTTGCGATATTTGCTGTGTTTGGGATATCTTTATCTGAGAGAATTACCTCATATAAGTTATTTTTCTTTTTCGCTTCCAGATACGTTTTGCCGTTATAGGATAGCATGCATTTTTCGTCTTCAAATATTAATTTGTAACCGTGTTGAGTTGCTTTACTCACAGAAATTAAGTTTGTTTCCAAATCTGGAACATATAACACGTTTTTTAATTTTATTTTATTTGAGTCCCCGTTAGATGTTTTTGTTTTAATCATAACTTCACCGGATCCATAGGAATTCAGTGTGTTTCCGTTCGCGATTATTACGGATGTTTGTTCGGTGTTGTTTATTTCAGTAAATATTTCTTTGCTGTTCGCAATATGGGAAGATGCTCCGGAATCAATAATCCAGGTTGGTTTTCCGGGCTTTTCGATTATAAATGCTGCATCTTGATTTTTGTTATGATTTATTTGTACGTTTTTATTTATTTTTTCTTTCGTTTCGTACCTATCATTTTCACTATCACCGATTGTGTTTTCGAAGCAGAGCGACGATGTAAACTTCTTTGGTTTAAATGTTTGTTTATTCGGTGTAGCTTTTTGTGAATTTCTGTTTTTTAAGTGCCAGCATTCTTTATAGTTATGATTATTTTGTTTGCAATACGTGCAATATTTATTATGATTTTTGTAATCATTATTTACGTACTTTTTCTGTGTTTTAAACGCTTTTGCCGAATTTTCGGTTGGTTCTGAGTTTTCTACTCGTTTAGTATATTCGTCGACAAGTTTATTTTTAATATAATCTGGTGTTAATTCATTTTCCGGCCTGGCTTCCAGAGCCGTTATGAGTGTGTTGTAACTAGGTGGAAGTGAGCACAGTAATAGTGCTGATATGTGCGATTCACTTATATTTTCTCCAATTGCGGAGAGTTTGTCGATGATTTCAAGAATGTTTGTTATGTGACGTTGCATATTGCCATGTTCTTGTAATTTAGCTCCATATAATTTTCTAAGCAAATAAAGTTTGCTTGACAGATTGCCTCTTTCGTGAATAATTTTTAATTTGTCCCATGTTTCCTTTGACGTGGTTAAATTTCTTATATGAACGATTTGTGAGTCCTCAAGACTTAAGTTAATTATTGCCCTTGCTTTCTTGTCCCTTTTTTGCCATTCAGGTGTTATTGGGTTTGGTGGTTCTTCTGTTATTAATTCAGATAAATCCTCTTTGATTAATAACATTTGGACCTTAAACTTCCATATAGAATAGTTATTTTGGTTTAACTTTTCAATTATCTGTGTTTCTTTTGAGAAAGCCATTTCTTCGATTAATTTTTCTTTATTGTTTTTATTAAGTTTTATTTAATTATTTCTTTAAAGATTCTTATATTTATTTTCTTTCTTTTGAAATTAGTTCTATGTGCTTTCTAAATGAGTTTTAAAATGTTTTTCAGTTTTTCAGTTTTTTAATTCACACCTTCCTTCTGAGACAATTTTTCAGTCTCATAATCATTGAAGGAGGAGTTCGATATCACCGATCGAGCGCTGTTTTTATCTCAAGAAGATTAAAAGGATAAGATAAATTTTCTTACCTTTTCTGAAGGTGTATCTGATGGCTAAATCCAATTGAAGAATAATCCAGTCGTTGAATCCATGGCATTGGTAAATATCGATCGCACTAATCGCTGGAAACTAAATAATTGTATTAGTAGTTGCACACAAAAATAAATTGGACTTCTTTTTTCATATTGATGATTATATATTCTTGATTATATGAAAACTTATACATAACAAACATTTAAACATTTACGTTTACACTTATAATTTTAGGAAACATATATTTTATCTTATTTGAGCTCGCAGGCTCACGTGTGTTCACGATTACATTTTGGAGAGGACTGACTAAATTAAAGTCATAAAGAATGAGTTCAAGGTTCATGATTGCATCATTGGAATTACTGATACGTCACTGAAAAATTACACATTGCACGGTATTAGAGCAATAATGCAATCAGTATAATAATGTTTATAATTATTGTTCAAATGTCTTTTAGTCTATTTCACATAATAACAGTTTATTAATTTAGTAGATCTCTTGAAACATTTATCTAGAGTTGAGTAGGGTCATAAATCTCACTAAGCAATTTATTATGAGTAGATAGAAATGTTTATCACTTTGAAACTATTTTCTTTATCAAGGTCGTTCCTTCTTTCCGTTTCGCAAAAAGGAAATGAAAGTGGTTTTTCTGGTGATAAATTAGTCGGATGAGGTTAATATTTCTAATAAAAATTTCATGTCATGACTAGATACCGTGAAAGTAGCGTCAAAATGAAGAATTCGCGCCCGCTCTACTCTCCTCATCTCGTACCAAGATATGATGAGACAACTGAAATATTTGGATTGTACTAATCGGTATCTCGAATGTGTTAAACTTTCAAGTCGCAACTCGATGACGGAATAGTACCTTCAAAATGAAGAATTTGGCGGTTCCTCTCGTAACAAGATATGACGAGGCAGACAGAAATTTTTCTATTGTACTAACTAGTATCTTCAATGCGTTAAACATTCAATCCGTAACTCTATGACGTGATAGTACCGAGAAAGTGAAGAATTTGGCGACCCGCTCTGTTCCTCTCGTACCAAGATATCACGAGGCAGACGGATATATTTGTATTGTACTAATCGGTATCCCCAATGTGCCAAAATTTCAGACCATATTTCGATGACATGACAGTGCCGTCAAAATGAGCAATTGGCCCCGCTCTGCTCATCTTGTACCAAGATGATATGACGACGCAGACTGAAATATTTGTATTTTACTAATCGGTATCTTGAACATATTAAAATTTCATGTCGTAATTCGATGATGTGATAGTTCCTTCAAAATGAAGAATTCGCGCCCCACTCTGCTCATCTCGTACCAATATATGACGAGGCATACTCAAATATTTGTATTTTACTAATCGGAATCTTAAATATGCTAAAATTTCAGACCGTAACTCGATACCGTGATAGTAATGTCCAAATGAAGAATTGTCGCCCCGCTCTGCTCATCTCGTACCAAGGTATGATGAGGCAGGTTGAAATACTTGGTTTGTACTAATCGGTATACTGAATGTGCTTAAATTTCAGGCCGTAACTCGATGATGTGATAGTGCCGTCAAAATGAAGAATTGGCGCCCCGCTGTGCTCATCTGGTACCTGGATATGACGAGGCAGTCTGAAATATTTGGATTGTACTAATCGCACTCTTAGAAATGGATACTCAAATTCCACGAAATTTTCTTCGTTTTTAACCCTTTGAGGGGCGGTGGTATATATTATATACCACCTAATTTTAATCCGATTCAAAGCAGAAACTTTTAATTAAATTGTACTTTTTTAACTTGACGAGAAAATTTGTAAAATTGCTTATTCTTATTTTGAACTAAATTCTTTCCTAAATTCCGGTGGGAATTCAACGTTACAGGAGCACAAGTGCTTGCCCCTGAAAGGGTTAACGAAACGGTTTCCTGAGAAATGCTGCGAGTAAATATTTCGTCAAATCGAGTAAATTTGCATCCTCAAAATTACGAAGAAATTAGTTTCGTCAAATTGTTTCTTTGAAAGCTAAAAAAAAAAACGTTGGTGGTGCCATCTATCGGATATTTTAGAAGCATCTTTAATTGACTAGGGGAAAAATGAGAACACTTTTCACAAGGGGGATTCGAACGCGCGACTTTTAGCATGGCAGCCGAACGCTCTGCCCACTTAGCCAGCGGGACTTCGGAATTATTTGATTTTAAATGTATTTACGGGATGTTGATGTGTGTTTATATTTTTAGAAAGCAGATTGTATTTTTATCGGTGCTGTTATAATTTCGGCATGTTTTAATTAATAAGGCTAGATTATTATTATGGTTTTTCTATGGTTAATAAATAATTAGAATATGGCTTGATTAATATAATTTATTAGAGAAATTTCCTTTGTTCAATGAATGAAGTTAATTTGTTGATCAGAAATAATTAATTTTGACGTGCATATTTTGGAGGCGAGTTCATCAATTTTAGCGGATAAGATTACTGTTTATAGAGGGGAAGGGGTCAGTTATTTGATTGCTATATGAATATATTTCTTAAATAAAAAAAAGCTCCTAAAATTTTGATTTTTTTTTTTTTTTTTTTTTTTTTTTTTAACCATTGGGAAAATGTTGTTGCTTTCGGTCGAAAATGGACCAAATGAAGTTCGCATTTTACTATTTTCACCGTTTTTAACGAAATTCTGTAACTTTAGAAGAATTTTTTAAGCGTTTTTAACGAAATTCTGTAACTTTAGAAAAATTTATCTCATGGCAATAGAAATGCATAAAATCGTTACAAAAAGGATAGACGCAAATTATCAGATATGAAAAATAAAGTAGAAATTTGGTACTTTCGTGTTATAGCGATCCCCAAGGATGAAATATTTTTGTTTCTGTTTTCATTAATACTATATTGTAAATTTAGTACTTTCGTGTAATTTTTTTTTTTTTTTTTTTTTTTGAGCGATTTTGTAACAATAAAAATAATCTGGCCGGGAATGGCGAAACATTTTTGTCAAATATTTGAGATTTTCCATTTCATTAAAAGTCACTTAATTTTGAGACGACGAAATTATTGTCAAAAATGTTGAAATATAGCTCAAGAATTGCGGAATCATCAAAATTAAAATTTTCTTTTTTTGACAGCGAGGAAACAGTTTCGTCAGATATTTGAGGATTCGCGTTTCGTCAAAAACCACGTGACTCTGTGACGAAATGATTGTCAAAAATAACGAAATGAGGCCTAAGGATTGCCGAATCGTCAAAATTGAGTGTTTTATTTCTGAGAGTGCGGTATCTTGAATGTATTAATGAAAATCTTTCAGGCCGTAACTCGATGACGTGATTATGTACCATCACAATGAAGAATTGACGCCCGCTCTTTTCCTCTCGTACCAAGATATCACGAAGCAAAACAAAAATATTTGTATTGTACTACTAATCGGTAATTTTAATGTGCTCAAATTTCAGGCCGTAAACCGATGACTTGATAGTACGGCTAAAATGACGAAGTGTCGCCACATTCTTCTCGCATTTTACGAAGATATGCCGAGTCATATCATTTATTTTTTAATGTTTAATAAACTTTTCCTTTACCATCTTGAAAGTCTATGGCATAGTAATGTGTAGGGCAATGTACTGTAAAATATTATGTTTATTGTGTCTCAATAGTATTACATGACGTCTTTTTCTGTCATAAATTTTAGTCTGACGGGGCTTTCTACCAAAATATGTCCAGGCAGACCAAAATATTTTAAAATATCTTCAATATGCTAAAATTTCAGGTCGTAACTCGATACCGTAATTGTACCCTCCAAATGAAGAAATGTCGCCCCGCTCTACTCTCACCTCGTACCAAGATATGGTGAGGCAGACTGAAATACAGTCAAACCTCGTTAACGCAAACACTCAAGGAAAACTTTTTTTGTTCGTGTTATCCGAATTTAAATACATTAACCACCCAACCAAACAGACCAATCGGAAACAGTTCGTTCGTGCTAAAAGTAAATCGCGTTAAGCGTGTTCGTGTTGAAGGGGTTTGACTGTATTTGCTTTGTACTAATCGGTATACTAAAGTGCTTAAATTTCAGGCCGTATAACTGGATGACGTGATAGTGCCGTCAAAATGAAGAATTGGCGCCCCGCTCTGCTCATCTGGTACCAAGATATGACGAGGCAGTCTGAAATATTTGAATTGTACTAATCGGTATCTTGAATATGTTATTCAGGCCATAACTTGATGATGTGATAATACCATCGAAATGAAGAATTGGCGCCCGCTCTTTTCCTCTCGTACCAAGATATCACGAAGCAGACTGAAATATTTATATTGTACTACTAATCGGTAATTTTAATATGCTAAAATTTCAGGCCGTAAATCGATGACGTGATAGTACGGCTAAAATGGCGAATTGGCGCCACATTCTTCTCCCATTTTACGAAGATATGCGAGTCAGACAATTTATTTTTTCACGTACTGTTAATAAACTTTTCCTTTACCATCTTGAAAGTCGATGGCATAGTATTGTTGTGAGCTCGGGGTTCGAAAGGATTGTTGCCAATATATAAGAACAATCAACAGGTTTTATTTACTCCAAACAGTTCGGTAAATACACAAGAATCTTCTCAAAGACACAAATATTGAGTAATCTTCAAATCTAATAACAGCACAGCAAAATTTCACACAGAACAATATAGCGTATTGTTCAATACGGCGAATCAAATACAAAACCGCTCAGAGAAACACAGTTCTCAATGCAAAGCCTCTCGTGCGTATTCAATCGCATTTGACAGAGAACTAACTGAACTGAACTGGTGGAGGTCCCTTATATAGGCTTTAAAGATAGCTGTAGAATTTTCGAGAGCTTTCGGATGCTAGAAATTACCAGAAAGTGCTTTAACTCTCGATAGAGTACCCCAAACGAGAAAGGATCCCAATGTAAAGGTATAAGGGGGGGTTGCACAAAAAGTCGCCAAATCTGTCGCCAACTTGGCGACATTTGGCGACATATCGCCAAATTTGGCGACAAAAATAAATCGCCAAAACCATCGCCAACTTGGCGATAAACCCTTTCCTTGGCGATTTTCCAATAGAACTCCATTATAAAACCGATGCTGTAAGGTTGTTTTTATTGCAAAGCACCTGAGGCCTTTAGCATTGAGTTACATGATGCTCAGTAGGAAATACATTAATAATACTGCAATTTTCACAATAATAAAATAAAATAAATTAAAAAGAATGAAATATTTACAAAATTCATAACATTGCCCCCCTCTCAAGGACTGCACGCCCGGGCAGTTCAACCTTTGATCGGAAAGCAAACCCGTTACCAACAAATGCTATACTATTCAAATCACTTAAAGCAAACATGGAAAATAACAATTAAACACATTCATAATGCTGAATTATACAAAATATACACTTATTTTAAAAAATTAAATTAAATTAAATTAAAGCATAGACATCATTACATACAAGTATTTAAATAATAATAACATTAATAATGATAATGCTATAAGCAAAAGAAATTATTACATTAACTTATATAAAAGACCATGGTCATACTAATTTACAGTATTTACATTACACTATTTACAATAAATGAACTAAATACTATGGCCATAGTATGGAGCCAGCCTATCGTAATGAACGACTCTAGGCTTCGAACTTGGTGACTTTCGGATTCGAATTACGACATCGTTCAGTCTGTTTAGGACTGTATAAGGACCGTCCCAGTGCGATTGCAGTTTGGGAGAAAGTCCTTTACGTCGAGTCGGATTATAAAACCAAACCTTGTCACCTTCTTTGAATTGATGTCCCGTGGCTTTCGTGTCGCACCTGGTCTTCATCTTCTCCGTCTGTATATTGATCCGCTCTCGAGCCAAGTTGTGGACGTCTTCAAATCGTGCCTGGGGATTCTGCACGTATTCCTCTGGCGATGAAGGCGCATCTGGAGGGCGACCAAAAATCAGATCACAAGGTAGACGAAGATCACGACCGAAAAGCATCTGAGACGGGGAATAGCCGGTTGTTTCATGGACGGCGCTGCGATAGGCGAGAAGAAACAAGGGAAGTTTTTGGTCCCAGTCTTGTTGGTTTCTTGAGACTAGCAGTGAGAGGTTGTTGAGGATGGTACGATTAAACCTCTCAACCATGCCATCCGACTGTGGATGTAAAGGCGTCGTCCTAGTTTTGTCCATTCCGAGAAGTTGACAGAGACCCTCAATCACAGCAGAGATGAAATTTCTCCCCTGGTCCGAATGCATTTGAAGAGGGACTCCATACCTTGATACCCACTGGTGTACCAAGACATCCGCAACCGTAGAAGCTTCTTGATCAGGGATGGCATAAACTTCAGGCCATTTCGTGAAATAGTCCATGACAACAAGGAGGTATTTGTTGCCATCAGCACTTCTTGGCAGAGGACCTAGGATGTCAGGGGCGATGCGTTCAAAAGGTGCTCCTACATTGTAGAGATGTAGTCTTCCTCGGCTACGTTTCTTTGGTCCTTTCCGAGCTGCACATGCATCGCAAGATTTGCACCATTGTTCGACGTCAGCTCTCGCTTTTCCCCAGAAGAAGCGCTCTCGGACTCTGTGCAATGTTTTCATGACTCCAAAATGGCCACCAGTGGGACTGCCATGTAATTCTTCGAGGACCTCTGGGATTCGAGATCGAGGAAGTACCAACTGCCACCGAGATGTCTTCCCATCTTCCGATTCGAATTTTCGGAACAGGACACCATTCCTGACGTGGAGGGAGTTCCAAAGAGCCCAATATTGCTTCGTCGTAGGACTGTAAGTCGAGATGTCCTTCCAACTGGGCTTTGTGCTAGAAGATTCTAATAACTCCAAGATTGGTTTGATGTCAGAATCTGCCATTTGATCTTCTCAAATCTTCTCATCACTCCAGGGATCTGGTGGCGTTGATAGTGAAGTCTTCGTCTGGCGTATGACATGTTCGGGATTATACTTGCTCTCCGCTCTGGAACAATAGCGACAACTTTCGGGACACGGTCTTCTTGATAAAGCATCAGCATTTCCATGCGATGAGCCTTTACGATGCCTGATGTCAAAGTCGTATTCCTGGAGTCGTTGTATCCATCTGGCTACTTGGCCCTCTGGGTTCTTAAAATTCATCAGCCATGTTAGGGATGCGTGATCAGTACGAAGGAGAAATTTCCTGCCATAGAGATAGTGATGGAAGTGTTCTATGGCTTTCACTATATCTAATAACTCCTTACGAGTGACGCAATAATTCCGCTCTGGTTTCGATAAACATTTGCTTCAGTATGCTACGACTCGTTCTTGGCCATCTATTTCTTGAGAAAGTACAGCGCCGACACTGTCGTGACTGGCATCCGTGTCCACAATGAATTGTTTGTCGGGGTCTGGATAGATAAGGACTGGAGAGGATGTGAGAGCTTCTTTCAGCCACTGGAAGGAATTCTCGCATTCTTGTGTCCATAGAAACTTCTGCTTGCTTTCAGTGAGCCTATGCAATGGTCTTGCGATGTTGGAGAGCCCCTGGACAAACTTTTTGTAATATGTGCATAGTCCCAGAAAGCTTCGCAACTGATGGACATTTTCCGGACGCTTCCAGTTCTTTACTGCGGACACTTTTTCAGGATCTGTTCGAACACCTTCAGCTGAGATGATGTGTCCTAAATAGTTTACTTCCCGTTGAAAGAACTTGCATTTCAAAGGGTTCAGCTTTAAATTCGCCGCTCTTAGCTTCGTTAACACTTTTCGAATATTCTCTAGATGTTCTTCAAACGTGCGGCCACCAATGATGACGTCATCTAGGTAAATGAGACAAGCTTCAAAAGTCAGGCCTTTTAACACTGTCTCCATGAGACGCTCGAACGTTGCTGGGGCATTGCAGAGCCCAAACGGCATAACTTTAAATTGCCAAAGTCCTTGTCCAGTAGTAAATGCGGTCTTCTCTTTGTCACGAGGATGGATCTCTACTTGCCAATATCCACTCTTCAAATCCAGTGTGGAAAACCATTTATGTCCTGAAAGAGTATCTAGCGTGTCGTCTATTCTTGATAGAGGATAGCTGTCCTTCTTCGTGATATCGTTAAATTTACGATAATCCACACAAAATCTTGTGGAGCCATCTTTCTTTCGGACCAACACGATGGGAGAGGCCCACGGACTTGATGACGGTTCGATGATGTCACTATCCTGCATCTCTCGTAAGAGCTTAGAAACCTCTTCTTGTTTTGCGAACGGCAAGCGTCTTTGATGCTGTTTAATCGGTGGATGGTCGGCAGTATCAATTCTATGACGTGTCAGAGAAGTGCGACCTATATCATTCTCGTTTTGTGAAAACACATCCTTAAATTCCTGGAACAGTCTTTCTGCGGCATGTCTCTGCTCAGGAGATAAATTCTCATTTCGTCCAATTTCAGGTGTTAAACTCGTAGACGGCTCCGACAACGTCAAGCTCGGGTCTTTGCAAACACAGGTGACTGGAGCACAGGTTGCAAGCACTTCACCCTTCTGGATAATTCTAGATTTTTCACTTACGTTCGCAATTCTCACAGGTATAACATCTCTCGACAGATCTACCAACGCTGATGCTATTAGCACTCCTTTTGGGCTCTTTTCAGGATATCCAACCAAGCCACCCTGAAAACTTCTTTCGTTCTCAGTTAATCCAGGTATCATCATTTCGGTCCGAGGAGGGATGATAACAACTGCCTTGGCTGTGATCTGTTGAATAGATTCAGACTCATTTCCTAGTTTGAAAATAGTGACATCTTCTTGAGCAGAGCGTAACTCATTATTCTTAAAGTCCAGTGTCAATCCATGCTCGTTTAAAAAGTCCAGTCCGAGTATGAAAGGGTCTGAAATATCGGCCACATAGACTGTATGATGGTAAGCGGCGTTCCCAAACTTTATTTTCAGTTTCATTCTTCCATGTATGTCGATCATATCCCCGGTCACGGTTTGAAAGATAACACGGGGCGGAGTCCAGAGGAGTTTTTCTTTTAGCCACAGAGCTAGATCTTTCCGAACGATGGTCACATTGGCTCCTGTATCGATGATCATATTACAGGGCAAATCATTCACACGCCCGACTATAAAAACTCCGTTCTCGCCGTAACTTCTTGCAGAAATTTGACACACTTGATAATGGGGCTTCTCAAAATCTGGCAACCTCCGCCCCGCGAGATGGCCATTAATTAGTTTTCCTGCTCCGCCGTTCGTGCGGAGCTATTACCTTCTGTGCTGGGTCGTTTTAGGCAGTTTCTTTGAATATGACCTTCTCCACCGCATTTCCAGCACTTGATCTTTCTTCCAGGTTTGTTGTCCATCAAGGAGTTTATATGTCTCATCACATCCTTCATCTGCTGCTGTAAACGCTCCACAGCTGTATCCGACGTCTCAGGCATGTTGGCTACTCGCACAAAGTGCCGATCTTTCCTTGTAGCTTGCTGGGCTGCCTCGAATTTGAGGGCATAAACTAAAGCCCCTTTTAAGTCATTGAGATCTGCAATCCGGAGTTGTTTCTGGATCTCAGAGTCACGCACACCATCGATAAAATGCTGTAGAGCTAAGCTTTCTCTAATTTCAGTCGGACAGTCAGGATAAGCAAGATGTGAAAGTCTCTCGACATCCGTAGCAAGATCTTGCAGGGATTCAGTGGATTTCTGCTGTCGAGATTTGAGCTGGAGTCTGCTATATTCCTTCATGCATTTATCGCCAAAGCGCAATTCTAAGGCACTGACGAACGTTTCAAAATCCAGCGGTTCATTTGCAGGCAAAGTCTGTAGGACGTCGGCAGCATCAGCTCGTAGAGAAGCAGCTAACTAGCAAGCCTTTGTCTGGGAATCCCATCCATTGGCGTCCGCTACGATCCCAAATTGTGTCTTAAAAACTGGCCATGAGGATTTTCCGTCATAGGTCGAGAGTTTAATAGAGGCCCGAGGAAGCATAGCTTGATACTTGACATCTTCGGGATAGTTTTCGGCAGTTATCTTTTGTTTCTTCACATTTTCCAACTCCTTTTCTACACTCTCAATCCTTTCTTCTACGGTTTTGGCTGTCCTTTGTATTTCTTCTACCTTTTGTTCTACGGTTTTGGCTGTATTTTGAACTTTTTCTTCTATTTCTTGAAATCTTTCTTCAACTTTGTTTTCCACGCCGTCAATTCTGTCATTTAACGATGTTTCTTTATCCTCTATTAGTTCTTTCAACTCACCAAGGTTGGTTGACATATCCTTCTTCATATCATCTTTTAACTCACCAAGGTTCGCAGTCACTTTCTCATCCATCGCTGTCATATCTTTCTTCATTTCTTCTTTCAACTCGCCAAGGTTGGTTGACATCTCAGCCTGATTCGCAGTCATTTTCTTATCCATAGCTCCTAATTTCTCCAATAATTTGTTCAGTTGCTCCTCCATTGCTCTTGTAATCGGCATTCAATCCCACTTCTGACACCAAATGTTGTGAGCTCGGGGTTCGAAAGGATTGTTGCCAATATATAAGAACAATCAACAGGTTTTATTTACTCCAAACAGTTCGGTAAATACACAAGAATCTTCTCAAAGACACAAATATTGATTAATCTTCAAATCTAATAACAGCACAGCAAAATTTCACACAGAACAATATAGCGTATTGTTCAATACGGTGAATCAAATACAAAACCGCTCAGAGAAACACAGTTCTCAAAGCAAAGCCTCTCGTGCGTATTCAATCGCATTTGACAGAGAACTAACTGAACTGAACTGGTGGAGGTCCCTTATATAGGCTTTAAAGATAGCTGTAGAATTTTCCAGAGCTTTCGGATGCTAGAAATTACCAGAAAGTGCTTTAACTCTCGATAGAGTACCCCAAACGAGAAAGGATCCCAATGTAAAGGTATAAGGGGGGGTTGCACAAAAAGTCGCCAAATCCGTCGCCAACATGGCGACATTTGGCGGCGACAAAAATAAGTCGCCAAAACCATCGCCAACTTGGCGATAAACCCATTCCTTGGCGATTTTCCAATAGAACTCCATTATAAAACCGATGCTGTAAGGTTGTTTTTCTTGCAAAGCACCTGAGGCCTTTAGCATTGAGTTACATGATGCTCAGTAGGAAATACATTAATAATACTGCAATTTTCACAATAATAAAATAAAATAAATTAAAAAGAATGAAATATTTACAAAATTCATAACAGTATATAGGGCAATGCATTGTAAAATATTATGTTTATTGTGTCTCAATTGTACTACATGACGTCTTTTTCTGTCATAAATTTTAGTTTGTCGGGGCTTTATATCAAGATATCAGGCAGACCAAAATATTTTAAAATACTATATTTAACCTTTAATTTAGCACCAATTCCATCTCGTAACTCGATGACGTGATATTACCGCCAAAGTGATGAGTTTGCGCCCTCTGCTGCTCATATCGTACCAAAATATGACGAAGCAGATCAGTCATTCCGTGATCTACTCCTCATAATATTGTCCTACTTCATGATTTCATCCTGTAACTCACTGACGTAGTCATTCTTGTCTTCGCCGAACGCCCTATATATTTTAGCAGACAATATTTTGAAAGAGTTTTAATCATCTACATACTTTGAATATTGCATGTATAATAGTGGAACAGACATTTTATTTTTTTAATAAAAGAAAAATACTTGTTACCTACTATTGAATTAATATTATATGATAGGAAAATGTCTTCTAACCTAATAGTTCAAGGCTCGGATGATTTTTTAGAAGAAATTTTATTAATTATATTGGCAAATTAAATTTAATCTAAAAATGTAAAAATTATTTATTTATATAATTCGAAAATGATGTTTGCACTTATTGCGTAGTAGAAGATTTTGAATAAGAGAAAAACTATATACGATTAGAAAATTACATTTATCCTATAATTATCCAATAGATAACCTTTCAGAGAAAAATTATCATTTATGAGAGTAAATTGAATATGTGAAGACAATTAAAAAAATATTACTTACACAGTATAAAGTTGAAATTTACTTTTAGTCAGCTAACAAGTCGAAAGAGAGAGAGTGTGGGGACTAAGATATAAAAAATCCCTGACGGCTCGGCATACAGGCACAGGTAGATTTCGAAAACGCAGACCGTGGGGCGCCTGTTTGGTGGAAATTGCGGAAGAAATGACCTTTTTGCCATGATGCGGCATTTGGAAACGCCCACTTCGAAACCGAACTTGTTTGCAGGCGTAGCCGGCAGGGAGTTTTCTTCTTTTGCTATAAGGGTTGGTCCTATAAAATGTCAATATTAAACTTTTAGATAATATTAAGAGGATTTATAATAAATTTAAGTGGATTTGATACCTTCTGAATTGACGAAGTTATGAATTTTTTTCTTCGAACCTCCCCCCCCCCCCCCCCCCCCCACACACACTTGGTTCGATTTTGCCCATTAACGAACTTGATCGAGATTTTATGCCCCTTGATTTTATGTATCAGTTTGGAAGAGATTTGTACAGAATTATGGGAGCTATCGTGTCCATAAAAAAGTGACATAGATAGATAGATAGATCTAAAGTTTTGAACTGGGGGTGGTTTTGGGTTCTGTGAGTCAGGATCGGCGTAGATCTGCAAAATTTTTTCAAAAATTCCAACTTAGATGAGAATGTAATAGGTAGTATATTTCTTACAAAATCTACCTAAAATCGCCTATTCTATAAACCAGTGATTTTATTTCTTGTTTGGCGAAGCCTGTCCCTTTAAGGACCTTGTGAAATCAAACCCTATCAATTTATCCATAATTGTCACCAGAACGCTCAAAACTTTGATGACTTTTTATTTTTATTCAGTATTACATTTTTTTATTTCTTTGTTTATTTGAAAAATGCTTTTTTTTTTCTTTGTTTATTTGAATTTTTTTTTTTTTTTTTTTTTTTTTTTTTTTCTTTTCCCAATAAGAAATGAAAAATCGCTGTTTGATTCTTTGGCATCTGAATTATAGTCCTGCATAGGATTGGTAATACGATTTTACCCGAACAGCGAGTCTGGTCGGGTTGACGCAATTTTTTTCCGTTGTGGTTCGGGTTAACTCTAAACATTTCGGGTTGGGTTTTGACTCTCTCTGGTTGGGTTCGGGTTGACCTGATTTCTGAAAAGAAAGTCTTACAATTTTTTTTTTTTTTTTTTTTTTTTTTTTTTTTTTTTTTTTCAATTGAAAAAACTTATACATTCGAATATTAATGAGTGTACATTCGTTTTTATACAAGAAAGGTAAAATTGATATTAGAGATATAATTGAGACTATTTTTCTGTAATAATTTTATTAAAATACGAATTAATTTTCTTTCAATTCGCGGACTCGGTTTGAAGAATATCTGGTTCGGGTTGGGTTTCGGACCGACGATTTTTTTTTTGTAGGGTCTCTGTTGAATTTCGGGTGAAATTTAAGCAGAAATTTCGCGTTCGTCTCGGATACAACCCGATACATGCAGGACTCTAATATGAATAAGTATAGTTGCAAGTTTTTGGCATGCAGTGATTGAAAATGATTTCATGAAATTGTCAGAAAGTAGTTATTGAGAACAACTTTAATTAAAGGGGGCGCAAATTCAGCCTTTTTATGTTTGTCAGAAATATTTAAGCTTAGATGGTGCTTAGTTTTGTAGTGGTCACCATTTATTTCTTTATTTAACGAGAGTACTTTGGTGTTTAACCCCAAATTCTATTGCACACTTATACCCTCTCTCAAAAGAGGGCCAGTTGCGCCCATGATCAAGAGTGCTTCAAAATACTGTAAAAGTTTCGATATTAAATTATACCATATAAGCGAAAAATATTGTATAATATTCTTCACAGACCAAGTCGCAAAATACGTTATAACCTTTTCAAACGGAAAATAATTATGTTGCTTTAAAATATTAAAAACTCACCAAAATTTCGTGTTCAATTGCAATTGGAAATACATAAATGTGTTTCTTTTCTTTCTTTTTTTTTTTTTTTCTTTTTTTTTTCAAATAAATTATAAAAACAAAATTTTATTCAAAAATTCGGAAGTATATTTTGGCAGATGGGATTAAATAATATACCGGCGCCTTTCAAAGGGTTGTGAACGACGCTGATACAGGAATCACTTTACATTCACTCTTATTAATTAACATTTTTATAACTTCCGCATGTAAACCTGTTTTGTGCAAATTTATAACAGCCTAAGGTTTGTAACTGACACTAAACTATCCTTAAGTTGAATTAATTTTAACCTTAACTAGCACCTATTTTATTGAATGAGCTTTTTTTTTTCTTTTTTCAATACTGTTATTATGGTAATTGAAAGTTGTCATAATAACAGTCTCGAAAAATAAATTAGAACTCATCACCCATTTGCAGAATGCACGAGAAAACTCTCATCCGAAAATTGAGAAGTGAAAAAAGAAAAAGAAAAAAAAAACTCACATTCCATTACAGAAAATAAAACGAGTTAATTTTTCTGGTGTGAGAAAAGAAAAATAACTACTTAGTTTTAAGTATAGAGCTAGTTTGAGTTTTGGAAAGTAAAAAAAGTAAGGAAGAGTAATTTGTTATTAGTAATTTACTTATATTTACTTACTTGCGTTTGGCTTGATACCTTATCATTTGTAGTTCTCACGCAATTGAAAAGGTTTTCGCCACTTGCTGATATGTTATCATACAGACAAACGTAAAAAAGGAAAGAAAGAAAAATAAGTATACTAAATGAGTTTCGCGTTTTTATATTAATGAACGTTGAATTTGATGTTGACAAACGTGGCTTCTTTGGAAAGAATAAAATAAACTAATGGAAAGTTGTTCTAATAGATTTTTTCGGCCGAATACAGCATGCCAAGGATAGTTATGTGGAAATAGAGAGATGGGGAGGGCCGAAAGAGACAATTGTACGAGACCCCTTCAGGGCAACAGTAATACAGTTGCAGTACATGCAAGTGCAACTATATAGTGTTCATAGCATCCAGGACAAGATACTTTTTTCCCCTTTCAGCACCCTTCCTTACAAATGATTCTTTCAAAAGAAACTAGGGGCCGTTCAAGTATTACGTAAGCAGTAAAGGGGGAGGGGGGATCCAGAGTCTGCTTATTTTCTCTGACAAGGGGGAGGGGGGGGGGGTCACGACAGTTCTTACGTAAACATTAAACAATGAATTCGGTGGTTTAAACAATGGTTTGTTTAATGCAATAAACAACAATATATTAAAACCATTTTGTATTTTTTGATATCACAATCCCTATATGCCTATTTATATAAATTTGTATGATTAATAATGTAATTTATTGGTAACTTTTTATCTGTCAAGAAGTCTTGATGTATAAACTGTCATAAAATCTTACGTAAGCAAAGGGGGGGGGGGGCTAGCATTTGCTTATATTTTCTTACAAGGGGGGGGGAGGGGGTACAAAATGACTAAAAATATGCTTACGTAATACTTGAACGGCCCCCTACTTATATAGTTTGTTCAGATACTGTTAGTAGTTGGTTTTAAATCTTGGCTTATTAAATAATAGATACAAATAATTATTTAAAAAAATTATTTTAATTTATCATATCCAAGATAATTAATAAAAAAAGGGGGAGGGGCTTTTTTATTTTATTTATTTATTTATTTATTTTATTTTATTTTTATTCTATTTTATTTTATTTTATTTTATTAAAATTTATTTTATTTTACTATTTAATTTTATTATAATTTATTTTATTTTATTTTTTTGGTTAGTTTAATTTTAAAATGTTGCATTGATATTTAATGAGCTTCTATTAGTAGATATGCTTAAAATAATTATAGGCTTTTAAATAATTAAACCTTCTTTCGGTATCATAACAGAAAAGAAAATTTAAAGATGTCTATCAAAATTATTGGTCAATTTAAAAACCAAATTTAAAGCATAAATTGAAACGTTTCCATCAAAATCGATGTTTCGTTTATGACTCAATTTCAATTCTCGTTAGTAGTTACTTTGTTTTCGTTTCATTGTAAATTTCTTTTTACATCAGATCTAATAAAAATAAAATGATTTCCATCAAAATCAATGTTCTGTTTTTAATTCAAAACAAACTAATCGTAAATTTGTTTCCGCAGTTCCTTTTAATTATTAAATAATTAAACAGCTGTTGTATTTAAGGATTTAAGCATCACCATTAAAACCAATGTTTTGGTTTTGGCTCAATTTTAAAATACGTTATATATGTGTGTGTGTGTATTGTATTATACTTATCGGTTTTTCTATTGTCGATTATTTATGGGGTTTAATGATTACTATTAACGAAAGTTTTATTATATATATATATATAATAACTTTGTATTTCAAAATACATTAAACAAGTTCTTGCACCAAATCTAACCAAATCTCCAATTTAAAGATTAAAAGTTAAGTGTATATACAGAATATATATACGTAAGAATTTTTCATTGTTTCATTTAAAGTTCAATGCTCATACTTATCCGTTTTTAAATAATTAAACAGATATAGTATTTATTTTTTTTAATTCCTTTGACATCATACTATTGTGAACGATTCAACGAAACATGAATTTCATGTTCATTGTTGTTTCAGTTAAAATTCAACTTTAAAAACATGGTATTGTTGTTTATTAAGCTCTTTAGGATAGTTGGTGTTAGTCTCCAAATAATTTGAAAAGTTATTTTTGACATCATATCTGCTAAAACATCAGAGATTAAGTTTAAAATATGACTTTAAATTCAAGTTAAATGTACTTATTAATCCCTTTTTAACACTTTTCACCATAGTTGATAAGTGGTTCAACTTTGGTTCAACTGTCTGTATGCCCATCAGTGCTCTCTTTTCAAAATCACCACAAATAAAAAAAATTTCGTTTCATATCCCCTCCCCCCTTCTTTCTTGTCAGTTCCTACATCAAGAAATATTGCGTTTACGAGAATACAAGCAGTTTTGCATAGTAATTGTAGTCGAAAAAATTCATTGTTATTTAAATTTCTCCACAAAAACAAAATTTTTGCACTCCAAAGATGAGCTTGTTGCCACCATGATCTGCAAATGAATGCTCAAGAAATTACAGCTTGCAGACGATGTGCCTTTTCCCGCGGCCTTTCCGACCTTCTAAAAGAGACTCGGATGAGGGCGTGTCTTTCAAGAGGCCTAAGCGTGATTGCGATTGGCTACGGAATCCCGGACCTCGTGACCAGTAATAAGCTCAATGCCTGGAGGCGAACTCTGACTGGCCAAGCGAATCAAATGATGAGCTCTTTTGCGGTGAACGTGCTTGCTTAGTAGGGCCCGCCCCTTTCGGCACGTCTAGCGTGATGCCAATTTACACACTAGAAAATTGGGTGCTTGATGAATGAATGTGTGGTGTTTAGAATGATTGTTTGAGAAACAATCTGCATGTCGGAAGAAGACGTAATTATTTCTTCAGCTGTTAAAGTTGTAGTTCTCAAATCAAAATTCGCTACTCTTTGACACATTCGTGTAATCACTTTTATAAAAGTAAATCCGTTAAACATACAAATATCCTACTTCAAGTTCCAAGGAAATGTACAACGCATTGCATTTTCTCATAAAAACAAAAGATCTTTTAGAAAACGCTCTCAAACTCTGTCCGGATTAACCTTTTAAGTCCCGAATTAATTAATGAAAATTTCACCTTTCAAAGCATTTTCCCTGGGATTTTTGACGATAATTTAGAAGATTTATGCAATAATTTTTAGAAAGATTTTAGCTATTAAAATTAATAAATTAAATCGGTATTTAGAGAAGTTTTTTGGGATAGTTGCAAATGTAATCAAATCATTTCTTTAAAATTTCTTTTATACCATTTTGTAGAATTAGAAAATGTACAAATATAATTCACCCTACAATATAAATATAGAATTTCTTGGCAAGTGAAACTCCCCGCCCCGTGTCTTTCAACATCGACAGAAAGCTGAAAAGATATTAATTGGAAAAGAAATTAACTCATTAAAAAATAACCAGTGGGTGGCCCGTGCGATGATTTCTCACTGCAGTCAAAAAATTTTTTAGCAATATCTAATATTTTTTAGATGCAGGTTTAAACTTCTAAAGACAAATTAAGGATTAAAAATATCTGCAAACAACATTAGTCAAGCCGGAATATCATCTCATTTATCCCACCGAAGTTATAGTAAAAAATTGATAGAAGATAGCAAAAGGCACACGCGAGAAAAAAACCCCTTAGTTCGACATACTGTTAAATTTTTGCTTTATTTATATTATGGTTTAGATGTATCACACGCCCTCAGTCCGCCATCTTGTTTTTTCTCTTTTTTTTATATAAATTTTTATTATTAAATATAAATAAATTAGTCAATTCAATTAAATAACATGTTTATAATAAGTAAATACGGATGAAAATTATTTTGGAAATGCGAAACAAAACAAATGTGTTTTGATTTAAAAAACAAGATGGCGGACTCAGGGCAAATGATACATTTGTTCCGAAATTATTTTAAAAATCATTAAAAAAAAAAAAAAAAACAGCAAATTTATAGATATGCAGTTTTTAAACAAATTGCATTAGAAAGTACATTTTCCCCCCCTTATTCGATGGTTTAAAAATTAATATTACGTGATGTTTAGACTTGTTTTACGTTAAGAAATGTTTTTAATGTTGATTTTACGGTATAAAACTAGCATCCCATCAGCCAGTATTATACCGTAAAATTAACAGTAATTAATATTAGATGTTTAGATGCTAGATTTTCGACCTTGTGCTGTATTTACATGTGACATGAAATTTTACATAAATGTTTTGTTTTATCAGTAGAATAATAATTAAATTTACGAAAAAAGGGAAATGGATTGTTTAGATCGTCGTCGCCTCGATATGACGTCAGCGTTATTCGCGGAGTTTATAATATAGTAGATGTAATAAATTTAAAAATCAACAAATTCTTATTTAATTTTCACATTTGCATTTATAATATCAGGAAGAAGGTATTTAAATTTCAAAAATGAAAATTTTGTGGTTCAGAAGACAATTATGTGACTATATAGAAATTTAAACCAAATGTTTTAGAACAAACAATTATTGATGCAACATTTCATAAATTATAAAAATAATAATTTTAAAATAAATTACGCTGAAGTGTCTAATTTATTTGTATGCATTAATAATTTAAATGTGTTCAAAGTATGGAAAACGTAAATACAAATTAAATAGATATAGCCTGTAATATGCAAAAGGTCTCAAATTCGAAAAACACTTGGAAGCAAGCTGTGCAGATTTGCGACCTTGTGCTGTATTTATATGTAACTTGAAATTTTACACGAATGTTTTGTTTTAAAACTACTTTATCCATAGAATTCGTATTTTCAATGTTTTTCAAGATTGTGTACACTGAAAAAAAAAAAGAATAAAAATGTTGATTTTACGGTATAATACTGGCATCTCATCTGCCGGTCTGCAAATGGGATGCCAGTATTTACAGTATTTTTTTTTTTTTATTATTATTATTTTTCCAGTGAGAATTAATTCGCGTGTATTTTAGATCATATTTCATTATGCCAAATTATTCTTTTCTAGAAGAAAAAAAAATAACGCTAATAATTTCAAATAGTTTGAAAATTTTTATAAGTTTTTCATTTATATTTTTGCATTCTTTGATACATTATAGTAGTATCTTCATGCAGTTTTCGTATACATTCTTTGTAAAAACACGATAATTCACTATTAGGGTCCAACAAAAATTTTTTTAACCCAGAGAATAAAACTTTCATGACCTGTGGAGCTGATCGCAACCACCTGTAATAAAAATATTTCTAAATTTTTACTCCGTCCCTCTCTCGGATAGGAACATTTTCTTTTTTGGAAGGCTGCACGACTTTGAAAGAAGAACGAGTCGTTAACAGGTACGGTAAGAAAAGAAAAACAAAATTCTCAACACCCTTTTATCATTTTGGTTGTGTTTTTTCATTTCTTTTCTGTTTTGTTTTCCCATGTTTCATTCGCTTCGTAAACGGAGATCATTTTAAATGTGATTTATACGCGTTTGTTTAGCAAGTTCATGGCACAAGAGCAATTTCAGTACTTACTGATCGCTTCGCAGTTCCTTGGCGGGTTTTCTGACACAATAAATAGATAAAATAATCTTCTGGGCTATATGGGCATTTAGTTACCTTACTCTGTGTGTTTATAAAATTATAGTCTCATTGCGCATTTTACCATTAGAATTTTAGCCAAGTTATACCATTAGAAAAAAAGAATTTTTTAAAACAAATTATTTCTTCCTGTTCTTTTTTTCTTTCTTTTTTTTTCTTCCAGTGTATACCGCAGGTTTTTCATAACTATACTTCCTCTGGAGGTGTATACAGTTGCTTGATTACAACATTAATAATTTATCAATGTTGTTATCAAGCAATCGATTTTTTTAATAGTTAAATATGACACTTAACCAGAATTTTTAAAATAAAAGTTCTTTCTTTCTTTTTTATTTTATTTTATTTTATTTTTATTTATTTTTTTATTATTATTTTTTTCAATATGTGAAGTTGATTGAATAGTGGCGTTAAAAATTTATAAATGTTGCTAAAGCAATTACATACATTGTAAAAGCATCCGTTTGATATATGTGAACATAGACAGAGCCAACATAAACAGTTTGTTTACGTTTTTTTTTTTTTTCTAACTTTTTTTTTTATCAGTTAAATGTTGTTAGATAATTAGGAAACAGAAATTTTAATAGCAAATAATTTATTTTTCTTTCTTTCTTTCTTCTTTCTTACTTTCTTTTTCTCTCTCTCTCTCTCTCTTTTTTTTTTTTTTTAATGCAACGCATAAAGTTGATTGATTAGTGGCACTGATAATCTAGAAATGTTGCTATTAAGGAACTATAAGCACTGTAAAAGGTGCTGTTGATCTGTTGATTTTGGGATAAAAAAACTGTTAGCTAGAACAAAAAAAAAAAGTTACTATATTTTACGATTTTTTTTCTTCGGAACTTTTATAAATACATTATTTAATAAAAAGATAATATATATTTATAATAATAATATTTTTTGCTTTAGATAAAAATGGTAAAGCATAGGAAGAAGAAAAAAATATATAACTTATAAGCTCAAGGGTCATATAGAGATTTAATTTTCGAAACTTCAAAAAAATAATAATAATAATAATAAATAAAAACATTATTTTGACGCAAATTAAGGTAACCAAACAAACGTGTTTGAAATTCAAGGACTGTAATCCATGTAGTTTCCGCAAATTTTAAAACACTTATTTTATATTAAGAAGATAATAAATTCGTGAGACAAAAAAAAAAAAAAAAAAATAAAATAAATAAATAAATAAATAAGTAAGTAAATAAATGAAAAAAAATAAATAAAAAGCTTTAAAAGTTATAAATTTTAGAGTTATGAAATATTTTTAAAAAGTCCCATTATAAAACTGTTTTAAAATTTGGACACCCTACGTAAATGAGTTTCATGATGAAAAATAACGTTATAATATATGCGTATGTATACACAATATATGATCAAAAGTCAAAACACACTGTCGATTTTAGACGTTTTGTCGAATGCTTATATGGGGCAGAGAAATAAGTACTTGGCAAGTTCTTCTTGGAACTTCAGGAATATACAGAACACGTTTGACCTTATGAGTTTCAGCAAAAGTTTAATCACGAGCTCTATTAGCAATATAATCAATCAGCAACATAGCAAATTGAACTAAAATAATAATATTTGCGACCAACCTGTAAAGTAAAATGCTCGAAATGATCTGTAGCGAAATTCTACATGACTATATGTGGATCTTTTACAACATTTGTGTTCATTTATATAAGGATAATGCGTATATTCATGGAGATTATAAAGGTTTCATTAGAAAATTCAAGAAATTTTTGCGTCCTTTTTTTTATAGCACGCAGTGTTTTCAACTAAATTTAACGCCACTTTCTGGAAACGTGACAAAGTACAGTAGAAATAACACCACTACAATTAAAATATACATAAATAAAAAAAATCTGTACATATTACCAATTTTTATAAGCAGAAAATATATAGATAGTCATTAAAAACATGAGTCATTAAAAAATAGTTTTCATAAAAACCATCACTACACAATAACGTTTTCGTCTCCGATCCGCAGCGTCCTCAGTTGTAAATGTGCTGCACCTCTGTGCTGCCGTTTATTAGATCTTTAGGATTGAGAGATTTCCTTTACTACGCCTTTTATCCCCTTTATTTGTTTATTCAACATTTTTTCTCCCTTTATTTCTCTTTCTCCCTGCCTTTTCCCTTTTTTTCTTCAGTTTTTCCTCTTTTTGATCGTTCAGCATATTTTTAATGACTATCTATATATAATGTCCGCTTATAAAAAATTGATAATATATACAGACGTTTTTTATTTATGAAATACAGACATTAACTCATTTTAATATATAAATATACCTTTATAATTGTAGAATATACATTATATTAAATATTTGATGAAATATAGGCATTTGTGTGAAATAATTTTTACGATACCAAAAAAAAAAAAAAAAAAAAAACTTTCATAAGTTAATAATCAACTATACAGGGCAACTTACATAAAAAGACAGTTGAATATCGTGAAAATATAGGAAGATATCAGTAAGCTGAATTTCACTTGCTTTCTAAAAGTAGCTAGATGATAAAGAATTTTCCACAAAATAACAATTTGTGGAAAATCCCTTATCATCCAACTACTTTTGGAAAGCAAGTGAAATTCAGCTCACTATAATGCCTATATCTTTCTGGATTTTTACTACATTTGACTGGCCTTTTTATATGAGTTGCCCTTTGAGCACTAAATTACGCAAAAGAATTTTTTTTATTATCGTTAGAGCATGCGCGCGTTAAAAAAAAAAAAAAAAAAAAAAAAAAATATTTCATACAAAAGCTCATATTTCATCAAATATTTAATATATTTATTTCTTAAGTGTAAGATATTATTTCTACTGTATTTTGTCAAGTTTCCGGAAAGTGTAGAAAAATATTTCATACAAAAGCTCATATTTCATGAAATATTAAATATATTTATTTCTTAATTATGTAAGTGATATATGATATGATGTAAGTATATGATATTGTTTCTGCTGTATTTTGCCAAGTTTCCGGAAAGTGGCGTTAAATTTGATTAAAAATATTGCATGCTAGGAACAAAAAACATGCGGAAATGAATTGAATTTTTTAAAGAAACCTTTATATCTCCATGAATATACGTGGTATTCTAACACTGAAAAAAAAAAAAGAAAAGAAAAAAAAAATGTTGATTTTACGATCTAATATTTGCACCCTAGCTGCTAGTATTATACCGTAAAATATATTTTTTTTTTTTTTTTTTTTTTTTTTGCCATGTACTATTCTTACAAAAATGAAAACACAAATACATTGTACAAGATCTACATTAGCCCTATAATGCTACAGCTACAGGTCATTTCGAATATTTTATTTTACAGAGTGATCATAAATATTATTTTTTTTCAAATTTCAATTTGCTTTTGGCTACTAAATTGCTTTTGTGATTAAACTTTCGCTGAAAAATCTGATATCAAACATGTTTTTTATGTTCCAGAAGTTCCAGAGAAATCCGTCGATTATTCTTTAGATATTTGACAAAATGTCTAAAATCGAATAGTATATATAAACTTTTTGCCACTATCTTGAAATTGTTTTCATCAGTATATGCTCAAAAATTTCAGTGCAACATTACAACACAATATAGAACAAAATAAAACCCAATTTGGGTCGAAAGATTCGGGCCCCAAATTGGGCCATGCCTGTTTTGGTTAGCACTGTGTATCCATTTTGGGGACTGTTAAATACCCATTTTCAAATTTTTTTTTTTTTTTTTTTTTTTTTGAAAATGGGTATTTAACAGTGCCCAAAATCGATACTTTTTTTCTTTTTCTTTTTTTTTTTTTTAATGGGTATTTAACAGTACCCAAAATGGATACACAGTGGTATAACCAAAACAGGCATGGCCCAATTTGGGCACATACCTAAGAATCTTTCGACCCAAACTGGGTTTTATTTCTTTCTGTGCACAGTCATGGCTTTCCAATTTAATTAGTGGACCGCCCCTTCGGTCTGTTTTTTTTTTATTATTATTAGTCATGTTTTCGATGTCGTCTTTCAGGCCATCAATCATCTTGCAGATTCTTACTCGCAGTGTTAAATTTCGGAAGACATGCCAGTAATTGAAAAAAACAGCTGCTGAAACAAAATCGACTGGTGTCAATACGATCGGAATGCGATAATCATTTTTAACGCCGAAAGGGTGTGTTTAAACAGTCTGTCGGCACAACTTGGTTAGTGTTTTATTCGTTCATTTTTCACTTCATTTTAGTACTATATCATTATTATTTTCTTCTTCAGCTAACAGAAAGCTACATTTAGTGGTATTTTAAATAACAACGTTTCGAAATGAGCTAAAATATTATTCATTATCTGAGCAGGGCCGGCTTTCTTCAAAAAGAAGCTTGGCTATATAAAATGTTTTTGGACCTAACATAGTTTTTCGAAGTTAAATAAGTCTGAATTTCACTGGAAGACCCTCTATAATGCATGGGCTAGGCATTTGTACATCAGGCAAGGCGAAATCCGGAAAGGGGTAAGATATTAGAACAGTTTGCCTAATGGTTCGCAACCTTGGCCGTGTGTTGTTAAAATGGAGAATATAAGCATGAAAGAACCCCTTATGAGCAAGATATTTTTTACACATAACAAAACAACATAAAAAGCAATAACAGACATGTAACAAATAAGACATATTGAAAATAAAAAATAAGCTTCTACCAGCGTTTACCTAAATCAAAAAAAGAGAGAGATAAATCCCTTTTTTCGCGAGGGTGTAATTGCCCTTCTGATACCCCCCCCCCCCCCCCTCTTCCCCATTTCAAACATTTTTTAAACACATGAATGTTAAAAAAAGAACTTAATACCGCCGTGATAGCCCTACGAAAAATTCTTACTTCCCATTTCTCTAACTGTTATGAAGCAGTATTAGTGTGTCATTATTTTAAGTTACTTCGTAAGAATGCATTTTATTTTATTTTAAATTATCAATCTAAAGAAAATTTAGTTAATTAAATTTCAAAATCCAGGATACGGCATTGGACCTCCCATGCCCCTGAGGTTTTGTTTTATTCGGCCTTCCCCCTTGAGCCTCTGAAAGGGTGGGGGGGGGGGGTAAAAAAATATATTTCAGAATCTATGATGATCTTAGAAGACAGAATTTTACAATATTACTTCTAAAAAATGTGAATATCTATAATCAGATGATTTTTTAAAAAATTCGACTCTCTTGAGGCGTATCCCAAACTTTCTCGCGCCCTTCGTGACAAAATTTTGCAAGATGCCGAGACAAAATATAAATAGATATACGGATGATTCATTATAGAATGTTTATGATTTATTATAAAAATCATATTAGCGAAACCTTAATTAAATTTGAAAAATGTTGCAGTAAACTGTCGAAAGTTTCGGCCTAACACTGTTAAAAATTTGCAGCAAACTGTCCAGTCATTTGACCGTTTTTGTCGAAAATAGTTACATAACCGTAATTTAACTACATATTCTGACCGTATTATTGCTCATTTTATGGTCAGAATATAGTTAAATTACGGTTATGTAACAGTTTTCTACAAAAACGGCCAAATGACTGGACAGTTTGCTGCAAATTTTTAACAGTGAAATACAGGAAGCACTAATGGGATCTGTATTCTTTATACAAGTAACGAATGAATTAACTATTCTTTTTGCATAAAAAATTAACTTAATATACGATTTGTAAAAAACTAATCCATTCATTTCAATCACTTAATATTTTCCACTCAAAGTAAAATAAATAAATAAAGAAAATGATGAAGCACGCAGATAAAAACCCAACGATAATTTTTCTCTCATCTCTTAAAACAAGTGACCTAATTTATGACTCTTAAGTTTCAAGTTTATCATGCAATAGAGATTTATTACCTCGTTATAATCGTTCTCTTCTAATAATGTGAAATATGTTTATAATTTGTTATTTGTGATTATGCCATTATAAACTTATTACAGAACTAAAACATTTAAAAGGACAATTATTCAACGTCAATTTGTTTCAAAGAAATGATGCAACTTTACTCGTAACTTTCCAAACTTTGTGAAAATGAGTCAGTGTATTACTATCCTTCATTCTGTAAAGTCACAGGAAAAAATGTTTCCTGATGTTAAAATTAATCTAAATGTAAACCTTTTAAAATTTTAAGTAATGTAAAATATAATTTTTAAAATCAATCCAAACGTGAACTTATTTATTCAATGTGAATTGTGCATTAATATAATTTTTTTTACAAGTCTTATTTCAGCAGTGGTACATCTACACGATTATTCAAGAAGTGTTTATAATAAATTCTCAAATAGTTGAAATATATAAACCAGTGGATATTTCATAAATTGGATAGACCTTAGAAAAGGTAAGCAATTCCTTTTCTTTCTGCATGTTGAAGACCAGAGTTAATTTTAATTTGAAGAATTTAATATTCTGATGTTACGCGCTTACCTCGTTGGCCTCGCCCCTTCAACAGTGATCATGAGCCTGATGAATATATGAACTCAGAATTTATTCTTAAGGATTAATAATTGACTCTAATTAATAAAAATAATACTCAGCTCTTATGCTAGATTAAAAATTCAAGAAAACATAATTGAATTTAATAAACTATTTAAACTAATAAAACTTTAAAAACTGTATAAACAAGTTCTCCGAGATGGCGACAATAAAGGAAATGCAAATAGTAGATAAATTAAACAATAATAATTATTCTATATGGAAGTTTAAAATTAATATGTTGTTAATTAAGGAAGATTTGTACGAACTCGTAACTCAGGAACCCCCTACACCAATTAACGAAGATTGGAGAAAAAAGGATGCAAAAGCTCGCGCTTTAATAAACCTGAGTATAGACGATACGCAAATAGTTCATGTAAAACATTTAGAAACAGCAAAACAGACATGGGATAGTTTAAAAAATATTCATGAGAGAGCCAATTTGTCCAGTAAATTGTATTTGTTACGAAAATTGTATAGTGCAAAACTTCCCGAAAATGGGAACATGCACAAACACATTACTAATATACTGGAAATAAAAGATAAGCTCTCCGCAATAGGAGAGAACATAACCGACTCGCATTTATCTGCACTTCTATTGTGCTCGTTACCTGCGAGTTATAATACTCTAATAACAGCTCTCGAAGCCCGAAATGAAATTGAATTAACTCCCGAATTCATCAAGAGCAAACTTACTGATGAATTTAATAAACGGGTAGAAAATAGTGAGCAAGTTGAAAACTCACAAAAGGTGTTTAAAACACAAAAGAAATACACTCAAGATTATAAAGGGCAAAACAAATATTGTACCTACTGTAAACAATCAAATCACACTTACAAACAATGCTAGCCAAGAAATAATTTGGTTATTGAAGTTACTTGACGATCTAGGCTTTCCACAGCAAAAACCAATCACTTTATATGAAGACAATCAAAGTACCATAAAAATGGTTGAATCAGAAAAATTCACGAAAAGATCAAAGCACATCGACGTCAAATTTAATGCCATTAAACAATATAGCGAAGAAGGCATAATTGAGTTAAGATATCTTCCAACAGAAAAAATGATAGCTGATGCACTTACCAAACCTTTACCCAAGCCTCGATTCATCGAACACAGAAATTCAATGAAAATATTAGTTAATCCCCATGAACGGATTAAGGGGGAAATTGTAAAAAACTAATCCATTCATTTCAATCACTTAATATTTTCCACTCAAAGTAAAATAAATAAATAAAGAAAATGATGAAGCACGCAGATAAAAACCCAACGATAATTTTTCTCTCATCTCTTAAAACAAGTGACCTAATTTATGACTCTTAAGTTTCAAGTTTATCATGCAATAGAGATTTATTACCTCGTTATAATCGTTCTCTTCTAATAATGTGAAATATGTTTATAATTTGTTATTTGTGATTATGCCATTATAAACTTATTACAGAACTAAAACATTTAAAAGGACAATTATTCAACGTCAATTTGTTTCAAAGAAATGATGCAACTTTACTCGTAACTTTCCAAACTTTGTGAAAATGAGTCAGTGTATTACTATCCTTCATTCTGTAAAGTCACAGGAAAAAATGTTTCCTGATGTTAAAATTAATCTAAATGTAAACCTTTTAAAATTTTAAGTAATGTAAAATATAATTTTTAAAATCAATCCAAACGTGAACTTATTTATTCAATGTGAATTGTGCATTAATATAATTTTTTTTACAAGTCTTATTTCAGCAGTGGTACATCTACACGATTATTCAAGAAGTGTTTATAATAAATTCTCAAATAGTTGAAATATATAAACCAGTGGATATTTCATAAATTGGATAGACCTTAGAAAAGGTAAGCAATTCCTTTTCTTTCTGCATGTTGAAGACCAGAGTTAATTTTAATTTGAAGAATTTAATATTCTGATGTTACGCGCTTACCTCGTTGGCCTCGCCCCTTCAACACGATTTTCAAAATTCTTCATTTGAACTAGTTTTAAATTTAGTAAAATATCACGCCTACAACAGTATACATTTATATATATTTATTATTATAACTAGTATATTTCATCCGCTTGTTTTTTGTCCGTGGATATTTTGTCCGGCATCCATGTACACTGTGTACGATTCTTCCCTATATCTCGAATTATAGTTGATTGCTTCCTCACGCCTAATAGACTATCATGTCTCAAAGATCGGTACAAAACGCCAACTTTGGCACATTTTATAAAAAAATCTTTATTTTTATAAGGAAATGAGAAACATTTTCCGATCTCTTGGTATCTAAATAAAAATGTCAATAAGCTTCACGTATTAATATTAAAAGTGAGTTTGTGAGTACGCCAGAAAGTAAGATTTGAGAATAGTCGTAACCAGGGAGGGCATTACAAATTTGATAAAATCTGGTACCCAGGAAAAAATTCTAGTCGCCAGAAAAAAAGAAAAAAAAAGTAACCCCCCCTCCCCCACCTCGCCCCTAATTAATTTCTTCTTGAAATTTTAATTAAGGTTATACATTTTCTTCAAATGAATTACTTATAATCACTTATATGTTATTATTTCTTAAAATGAATATGATAGATTAATCAGTTTTAACTCTGAACACAAAAACCTGACTTGGAACTTACAAAAAAACTTGAACTTTGTTTGGCATTGCATCCAATTTTAGATGCCACAGAGGCTGAATTGGCAGTATTTCTTACTGTTTTATTCAAACCTACGCCCCCCCCCCCTCCCTCCATCACATTCTAATCACGTGTCACGCTAT
Organism: Maratus michaelseni; assembly: GCA_963931845.1. NCBI lineage: Eukaryota > Metazoa > Arthropoda > Arachnida > Araneae > Salticidae > Maratus > Maratus michaelseni. The sequence continues at coordinate 193,347,855 of OZ007596.1, forward strand.
CTGACTAGTGCGGAAAAGAAAAGCGTTTTATGTGTATTTGATGGAAAATGTCTAACTGGGTTCAGCCATTAAAAATACAAAAAAAAAAAAAAAAAAAAGAGAGAGAGAAATATTACTGCTTCTCGCGCGAGGTTTGGGAAAGAGAAAAAAATAATGTTATTTGTGGTCATTTCTTAGGTCAATTTTTGTACCAAATAAAAAAAAAAGAAAGAAAGAAAAACGCCATATTAAATAGCTTGATCGCCCGATAAAAAAAAAAAACTTGGTCGCCAGTGGCTACCTGGCGACCACATTTGTCAAGCTCTGGTCGTAACATACAAAAAAAAAAAAAAAAAAAAAAAAAAAAAATAATAATAACTTTTCCTTTTGCAAACACACAGTTATCTGAATGAGAGAAAAGTTTTTACCAGAATTCCTCGGGGCGCCAACATCATTTTTTCGGCACCCCCCGCCAAGCGACAGCAAAGGGTGCCCGAGATGAATGGTGCGGAGTACCCCGTGTGGCACTATAATTTATTGGTTCCCCTCTCGCCCTCCGCGCCATGGAATGCTGGTCCCTCGCTACAGCATCGAACAAATAATGAGAGGTCTCAGGAGTTTTGTCAGGTGTCAGTAGGTGCCGCACCTGAAAGGATAAGCCGACTGTTTACCTTATAACAATACCGCTCTCAATTTGTTTCATTTTTCACCGCTCAGCAATGCTAATTTTCTAACATATTTATAAACTCCCGAATTAGAATTTTCGTTGTCAATCTGCGAAACCAACAATGATGGACACATTTAATGATATATATATATATATATATATATATATATATATATATATATATATATATATATATATATATATATATATATATATATTTCAATATTCTTTAGGTATGAGTAAAATTTGGCCAATTACCATTGAAGCACAAGCTATGGTAATATTATGTTTGCACATGTTAATTATTAGCTATGTGGTATTCTGTATACACAATATCATTAATTATCTCTTTGGAGATTTAAGTAGAATGATAATAGAATTTGATATGTTTTTTGAAATTCATAGATATTATAATTATATATATATATATATATACAAATTGAAAAATGTGCAAAGCGAAACAATTCAAAAAACATCATTCCTGATCTATTAATGCGAGTAACTCACAAAAATTGCTTCCAAATTGCTATTAAAAAAGAAGACGCTTCACAGTTCCTCCTCGATGGTGAAGTCCCATGTTAATCCATTGAAGGGTAGTTGTTCCTTCTTGGACCTTTTAATTTTAATCCCTACACTGTAAAAAAAAATTCGGAAAAGTTTCCGGTAGGAATAGGATTTCCAGTTGCCCGTATAGTACAGGAAACTTTTCCGAAACAACACGAAAAAAAAAAACGGAAAAAAATGAAAGTTTTTTCTTTCCGTCAGGAAACTTTTCCCGTTTGATTCAGAAACTAATCTTTAGACACAGAATAAATTCCTGAGTCTTACGGAAATCTTTCCATTCACATAAAGAAACGTTTTGGAAGAATGGAAGAATAGATAGAAAGTATTCCGTTTAAAAAAGGAAAACTTTCCATTCACATAAAGAAACGTTTTGGAAGAATGGAAGAATAGATAGAAAGTATTCCGTTTTAAAAAGGAAAACTTTCCATTCACATAAAGAAACGTTTTGGAAGAATGGGAGAATAGATAGAAAGTATTCCGTTTTAAAAAGGAAACTTTTCTGAATCAGTCAGTAAACTAATCTTGAAAAAATTAAAAATTCCTGTGTAGAATAGAAACTTTTTCTTTGCTTTACGGAATTTTTTTTCATTATGATCGGAAAATTTTCTGTATTGTAAAGAAACTTTTGTTTTAAAGAGTAGGAACATTAACAGATGAAAATATTGCTTTTGGACACTGTTTTGATTTCCTTTTATCTCAATTAAATATTATTAAGAACTTTTTTGAATACATACACACATTTTAAGTATTTGTTATCATAAAATGCATTACATGTAATGCATTTTATGATAACAAAATGCATTTTATGATACGAAATGTGTGTATGTATTCAAAAAAGTTCTTAGTAATATTTAATTGAGATAAAAGGAAATCAAAACAGTGTCCAAAAGCAATATTTTCATCTGTTATTGGTCCTACTCTTTATAACAAAAGTTTCTTTACAATACAGAATCAGCTTGAAATTTTATTTATTTGTTACAAGTATACTGATGCGCTCATGGGTATAATATAACTAAATATTCAGATGATGCTAAACCCAGTGTTGAATTCAGAGCCTTTTCTGCGGCTCCGACGGGGAGGGGGGGTGGGGAGGAATTATATATTTCCTTTTAGGAAATTGCACTTTTTAACCATTAAAAGCATAATATCTCAAATCTTCTGGGGGGGGGGGGGATTTCAATGTTCCAGGGGGGTCCCAGCGGGCCACCCCCTGAATTCAATACAGTGCCAAACAACTGTTCAATATTACTAAAAAAAAGGGGACAAGCCTGTATCCTCAAAAAGCTCAAATTCATTCCACTGGGTGTAGCACAAGTATGAAACATGTTCTATGCATATGAGGTGTATGCAACTACTTTGAAGTTTATTGTTGCTGGAAAGAATTTCTATAGCTATATTTCTAAAACAAAGGACATACAAAACCTATCTTTTTAAATCATAATATTGCCCACCCCTCCTTAAAAAACAGAAATAGCCATATTTGACTGAAAATTATCTTCTTCCAATAATAGGTTTTAAAAAAATAAGCTTAGGGGGTCGTCATCATTCTTACATTGTACCAAACTCCAACTTTTCAATACATACACCTAATTTTGACGTTATACTTTTTTTTTCTGTAAATTTCTCCCAAGGATACGAAACAAGAAATCACTTGGTCAAGTGGTTTAAGAAATATGAAGGTTTAAAATTTGGAAGTCTTAATGTGAAATTAATTTGCAATTGATGAAAAACAAATTGCAATGCGGGTAGCTTTTTAAGCGTAATTCAAAAACTACTTGACATAATAATTTTGGATTCGCTTATTTGAAGATTTTCAAAATCTATTTGTTAAAATTGTATAGATTATGTTTAGTTCTCTCTTATAAAAAAAAAAAAAAAAAAAAAAAAAAAAAAAAAAAAATGTATTTTTAAATTCATTTCAAAAAAGAAAAAAAATAACCTATGAATTTTTAATAGAGGTGGATTTCTGGAGGCTTTAAATATGCAAATCCAAAATCACAGATAGTTGGTAAGTAGTTTTTGAGTTATGCTTAAAACATAGAATTATATGAGACTTATTTCTCAATTTATCAATGTATTTATCAATGCTGTAACTATTTGAGTTTTCACGATAGTTCACTGGTCTTTTTATATGAGTTGCCCTATAGTATTGCTATCAAATCATAACAAAAATGTTTGCTGTAGTTTGCGCATGCGCAGTTAAAATTAATTTCATAAAAAATACCTATATCTCATCAAATATTCAATATTTTAATATTTTAATCACAGTATACTATTTCTACGATTCTTTGTCAAGTTTTTGGAAAGTGGTGTTAAATTTGGCTGAAAACTCTGCATGTTATAAAAAAAAAACTTTTGAATTTTTCACAGAAACGTTAATATATTCACGAATATACATGCTATACTTACAAAAAAATGCACACAAATGTTGAACAGAACCTACATAGTCATTTACTACAGTGACAGACTATTTTTAGCATTTTTCGTTACTTGGGTGATCGAAAATATTATTTTATTATTAAAGTTATTATCCCCCCCCCCATAGTTGTCCTCGCGATAAAATATTCACTGAAAAACATCAAGTCAAACATGTTCTTTACATCCTCAAAGCTTAAGGGCATTCCGGGCATTTCCTCACGAGTTTCAGTAAGATAATCGACGAAACGTCTGAAATCGGTCACTGCCCCTTAATTTCTGGACACCAGTGTAATATTAATAAAGTAAATCTAAAAACTTTTGAAGCCATGTAACTTATAAGAATATACAGAATTCAGCTAATCCTAATAAATAGCTTGATGATAAACAAATTTTAGAAGCCATGCAATTTGAAAATGTACAAGACTTTAAACTTGAAGCTCAACTGAAAATTATATAACAAAAAGCCTTGCTAAATGAAAATCTTTTTTAAAAACAGGGTTCGTGATTTTACTTATTTATTTAATCAAAAAATCATATATATTTTTAATTATTTAAATCAGCTATTTTTTTAAATTCAAAATACAATTTTAAAATTATACATTTTACAGTAAAATAAACTTTACTAAATAATTAAAATTAACAATTAGAAATGTCCATTTAAATATATTTGAAATTAAAAAAATATATAGAAACTCATTCACTTGGTTAAATTAAAATATTTTAATCATATAAATAGTTAAAAATATACAGTTTAAAAAAATGGAGCTACAGAAAAAGATTTAATTTAGAAATGTGAATTCTCTTTTACTTTTGAAAACATGAAATAAATAAAACAAATTGTCTTGTGTCATCATTTATTTACAAAAACTGCAATTTAACAGATATCCTATTCTGTATAAAATACATATACCACCTTGAATTACCCCTTTGATAAAATAAAAAGCATATGCACTCTGCATTACTAAAAGCTAAAGCTTTTTGTTCTGACCAAATTTCTTTATTCATTTAATGAATTTAGAGCATATATTAAACACACTTAAGATGGTTATGATTATATTTTATAAATTTCAATGGATATGAAAAAAATATTCTTTGTTATTAAAATGTTTGAAAAGAAACACCAATTTTCCAGCTTTATGAGTTCCTAAGCGATTACAGAGTTTACAGTGAATTAAAGTTTGATTGATTTGAATTTAAAATAAAAATAATTAAATCAGGCCTTTTTTTAAGATTTTAAAACTTTAGTTGTTTATGAGTTTACATTTGCAAGTAATTGAAATTGTATGAAAAAAAAATATATAACATTTCAAAGTATATTACTTACCATGCAATCTTTATTTTCCGAATCTTTCCATAAATAAATTACGTTGAAATATTGAACCATTTGTTATTTACATGTGCACAATGAAGTCATGAGATATCTACATAAATATCAATAAATATACTGTTGACTGACCTATATTTATTTTACTATATTTATGAAGTCCAGTTGCCTGTAAAAATTTATGTATATTTAAAGTCAAAATTTTATCATCATTAATGACAAAGAAAGAAATGTTTGTGAGTCTTTTATTCTTCAATGGCAGATCACTTAATAGAAGAATATTAAAAATTACAAATAATTCAGGAAAAATATATAAAAAATAAGTGTCTATTTAATAAAAAATCTGACTTCGCAAATGTGTATGTGCTATTTTTTTTAAACTTAAACTTAGTAAAATAAATCAATCGCATTTAATCTGCACAAACATTAAATTGCACATACTAACAAAATACTATTTAAAAAAATATATATAAGTTACTCGATTTTTTTTTCTGGCTAACTACAAAAGACAGAAAAAATAAAACAAACATTTATACTGAAAAATAACATTTATTTGCAACAAAACTATAAATCAAAATATTATAATGAATAAAAATTACAGCAATACTGATATTACTTCCATTGACAGTTCTTGCCTCCGAATAGCTGCACTTAGTAAAAAAGTAGGCCTAGGTTCTTTAATTTCTTCCAGGCCTTAATTGATTACACAATATGATGCTTCCAAAACAAAATTGTCCTAGGACATTTCTCCGAAAAAACTGTCAAACCATCAATATTATTCGAGAACAGCATGATTTCCTTTCTTACATCATCATTCGCTACTAAGCAAGGATGATATGCTCTAGCTGGAATGCGACACTGATCACTGCAGTAATATCCTGCAATAATAACAATAATAATATTAATATATTTTTATTTTACTAATTTCTAGTGATCATGTATATTTAATGGGACAAAAACAGCACAACAGCAATGAATGATTAAGAGGACTTTTCGTCTTCAGCGATAAGTATTTTTAAGAGCATAAAATTTGAAAATTTTCCTTTAAGTAAAAATTTCAAATTTCATAAGTTTTAAAAATACTTAAAAATTAAGGAAAATTTTTAAAATGTACAATTTAAAAATGTTAATTTAAAGATGCACATTGGACATCTGCTTCCTGCTGGTGAAAGCTATATTTTGATAATTGTATAAGAGAATTTACTACCTCTTTAAAATTTACATAGGTTACCATGGGATTTCACGATCAGCATTAAATGAAAAAAAATGGTGCCACAGTAATATAATAGAACTAGTGGGTAAGTGTGATCGAACATCGCTCAAAGGGTTTCGTTTAATATTCCTTTCAAAACACTTTGTCCTTTCTTTAATAAATCCAAATAAATTTCATTTAGCATCAGCAACAAAAAAAAACTCATGTTTTTTATAAAGTAAAAATTTACCGGTTCTGCGTGAAAACCCATTTCTTTAAATTAGGGGGTGGGGAATAGCCCCGTTCCCTCTCTTTATACTTCACCAATTAAACTTCAAAACTGATCAGGGAAGCACCTTATCAAACTGAACCTATATACAAAATTTGAAGCAAATCGGATAATTCTGTATGAAAAGCCCATTTATCTAAATTAAGGAGGGGAGATTAGCCTCCCGATCCCCCCTTTATACTTTACCATTGAACCCCCAAAACTAATCAAGGAAGCGCCTTATAACAATGAACATATATACAAAATGTGAAGCAAATTGGATAATTCTGCATGAAAAACATATTTATCTAAATTAAGGGAGGGATTGGACCTTGTTCCCCCTTTCTATACTTAACCAATGAACCCCCAAAACTAAACAGAGAAGCAACTTGTCACATTGAACCTATTTACAAAATTTGAAGCAAATCGGATAATTCTGCATGAAATACCCATTTATCTAATTTAAGGAGGGGGATTTGCCTCCCTTCCCTACCCTTTATACTTAACCAATGAACCCCCAAAACTGATCAGGGAAGCGCCTTATCAGAATGAACCTATATACAAAATTTGACACAAATCGGATAATTCTGCATTAAAAACCCATTTATCTAAATTAAGGGGGGATTGGACACAGTTCCCCCTTTATGCTTAATCAATGAACCCCCAAAACTGATAAGGAGAAGCGTCTTATCACAATTAACCTATATAAAAAATTTGAAGCAAATCGGATAATTCTGAATAAAAAAACCCATTTATTTAAATTAAGAGGGGGGATTGGCCCCCTGGTTTCCCCTTTATACTTAATCAAGGACCCCCAAAACTGATATAGGGAAGCGTCTTATCACAATTAACCTATATACAAAATTTTAAGCAAATCGGATAATTCTGCATAAAAACCCATTTATCTAAATTAAGGGGGGGGGGAATTAGCCACCGTTCCCCTCTTTACACTTAGCAAATGAACCCCCAAAACTAATAAGGGAAGCGCCTTATCACAATGAAGCTTTATACAAAACTTGAAGCAAATTGGGTAATTTTGCATTAAAAACCCATTTATTTAAATTAGGGGTGATTAGCCCCTGTTCCCCCTTTATACTTAACCAATGAACCCCCAAAACTGATCAGGGAAGCGCCTTATCAGAATGAACCTATATACAAAATTTGAAACAAATCGGATAATTCTGCATAAAAAAACCCATTTATCTAAATTAAAGGGGTGATTGGACACCGTTTCCTCCTTTATACTTAATCAACCTCCAAAATTGATATGGGGAAACGTCTTATCACAATTAACCTATATACAAAATTTGAAACAAATCAGATAATTGTGCATAAAAACACATTTATCTAAATTAAGGGGGGGGGGGGGGATTAGCCACCGTTCTCCTCTTTATACTTAACTAATGAACCCCCAAAACTGATCAGGGAAGCGCCTTATCAGAATGAACCTATATACAAAATTTGAAACAAATCGGATAATTCTGCATAAAAAAACCCATTTATCTAAATTAAGGGGGTGATTGGACACCGTTTCCCCCTTTATAGTTAATCAATCGACCTCCAAAATTGATATGGGGAAACGTCTTATCACAATTAACCTATATACAAAATTTGAAACAAATCAGATAATTGTGCATAAAAACACATTTATCTAAATTAAGGGGGAGGGGATTAGCCACCGTTCTCCTCTTTATACTTAACTAATGAACCCCAAAACTGATCAGGGAAGCGCCTTATCAGAATGAACATATATGCAAAATTTGAAACAAATCGGATAATTCTGCATGAAAAACCCATTAGCCCCCAGTTCCCCCTGTATCTTTAACCAAAGAACCCCCAAAACTAATCAGGGAAGCGACTTATTAGAAGGAACCTATATACAAAATTTTTAGCAAATACGATAATTCTGCATAAAAACCCCATTTATCTAAATTATGGGGGGGATTAGCCCCCGTTCCCCTCTTTATGCTGAACGAAATAACTCCCAAAATTAATGAGGGACGCACCTTATCACAATGAAGCTATATACAAAATTTGAAGAAAATTGTGTAATTCTGCATGAAAAACCCATTTACCTAAATTAGAGGGGATTAGTCCCTGTTCCCTCCTTTATGCTTAACCAATGAACCCCTAAAACTGAGCAGGGGGGCCTTATCAGAATGAACCTATATGCAAAATTTGAAACAAATCAGATATTTCCGCATGGAAAACCCATTTATCTAAATTAAGGGGGTATCAGCTTCCCATCCCCCCCTTTATACTTACCAATGAACCCCCTAAACTAATCAGGGAAGCGGCTTTTAACAATGATCCTATATACAAAATTTGAAGCAAATTGGATAATTCTGCATTAAAAACCCATTTATCTAAATTAAGGGGGGGCATTGGACACTGTTCCCCCCTTTATACTTAATCAATGAACAACCATAATTGATAAGGGGAAGCGCCTTATCACAATTAACCTATATACAAAATTTGAAGCAAATCGGATAATTCTGCATAAAAAACCCAATTATTTAAATTAAGGAGGAGGGTATAAACCACCGTTTCCCTCTTTAAACTTAACTAATGAACCTCCAAAACTAATGAGGGAAGCGGCTTTTCACAATGAAGCTTTATGCAAAATTTTAAGCAAATTGGGTAATTTTGCATGAAAAACCCCTTTATCTAAATTAGGGGGGATTAGCCCCCCGTTCCCCTTTATACTTAACCAATAAACCCTCAAAACTGATCAGGGAAGCGCCTTATCAGAATGAACCTATATACAAAATTTCAAACAAATCGGATAATTCTGCATAAAAAAAACCGTTTATCTAAATTAAGGGGGCTGTCAGCCCCCTTTTCCTCCCCCTTTATATTTAACCAATGAACCTCCATAACTAATCAAGGAACCGCCTTATCAAAATCAACCTATATACAAAATTTCAAAAATTGAAATCGGATAACTCTGTATGAAAAACCTATTTATCTAAATTAAGGGGGTGGCGAATTAGCCCCCCTTTCTGGCTTTGACAGACTGGGAGCTAAAAAAGGTTTCTATTACAATGATATTTCGGGTTCTGTAGACTCCAAAAGTAGCAGAATTTTCAATTTTTGCCTTACCTCGGGTTCTGCAAACCCCAAAAAGCTGAGTGAAAAGACTGTATACTAAATGGAAAATATCAACGAGAGTTTTTAATTAAAAACAGTTTTCATCTATGCGGTATATAGTCCCAAAATAAAAATAATAATTCAGTTTATAAATTTAAAATCACATATAATTAATTTAATTTCACTTTGAATTGTCCAAAAAACAAGCTAGAGACTGAGTCAAGTCGGCCAGTTTTTTAGCGACACCGAATCTCCCCTCCCCCCCCCCTCCCCCCCCCAAAAAAAAAAAACAAAAAAAAACGTGCCTGACTTATACTCAGACTCCACAGCCCTGGTAGAAATGATTGGATGAGGACGTATCACAAAAATTCTAAGCTTTGAGATTACTTAACAGTAGTGCTTGGAAGGGCACGCAAAAATGCTGTGCCTAGGACTCGGAAGTTTAAAGTTGGGTTCTAGTGACATTTATGATTTATATGTTGACATCATGACTCTTTTGAACATTTTTTATTTCTTGAAATTTGAACAGTATTAACACGTGCATTTAAATACATGACAAGATTTAGTTAAATGAAAGCAGAAATATGAAATAAAATCAAGTAAGAAATTTTTTTTTGCTAAAACACCACATTTTTTTTTATTTTTTTTTTATTTTTTTTTTTAATGAATGAATGAAGAATTGAAGCTTTATATTTTTGAAATAAAAAAACTTCAAGCCTTTTGAGGGTTTATTCTCCCTGAAGCCCATTCAATATAATTTTTCAAGACATGAGCACGAAATAAAAATCAGAACAAAAAATTGTCTTCCTTTCCACATGTGACATGATGTTCAGCAGTGGAGATCTCCCCCTTCCATCTCTACTGACAAAAATTCCCTGTTTGCTTTTTTTCCTTTTTCTGTTTATTTTAAATTATTAGAAAAGATTAAATGTAATTTTTTATTTTCAAAATAATGTAAGAAAAATAAAATTTAGCCAATTAAACTTGAATATCCAGTGCGAGGCAGTTGATCTCTGCTGCCCAAGATATAAGCTTCTGCATGCAAGCTTTTACAGCATGAATATAGATAATATCAACCTCAAGATATTCAGCATATTCAACTTTACGTTTGTTACAACTAAAATTTTGTCTGATATGCAAAGAATACTGAAATTTATTTTACCATATACCAATATAAATTTCATTATATCGTCCTAACATAAAGTTCTCAATTTATTAATTAACATTATAGAATTTAAAGGACTCCCCTTTTCAATTGAATTTTAATACACTACAAATAATTAGGAATGTAAAGAATATTCGACCACTATTCGGTATTCGGCTTATTCGGTCCTTTTGCCGAATATTGAACAGATATTCTGCCGAATACATGTAGCCGAATATATTTAGATATATTGTCGAATACTTGCTTATTTGGCCGAATATTCTAAGATATTTGGTTAAATAAGTTCCAGAAAAAAAAAATGTGATTTTAAATATTTTTAACAAACAATATTAAAGAATGATATCTAAATATACATTAATTATTATAAGAAAAATAAATCCTAATACTTACTCAATTTTAAAGCTTCATGACAACTTATAAATAACTGTATATAATGAAATTACATAAATAAAAAATATTTTTCTTGCTGCATATTTAGGCATCATATGAATTTAAGTAAGTATTGCAACATTAATTTATTTTACATTAAAATGCAAAATATATACTGCATTTAAAGTTTAAATCTCTCTCTCTCTCTCATCAGTGAATTAAAATAAATTAACTTTATATCTATTTTTTTAATCTGATTTATAATGATGATAAGTTTCTTAAACAATAAAATTCATAAATATTAAAAACAAATATTTTACTGTCTTGTAAAAATGCTTAATCTTTCACAAATTAAATCATTTTTCTAGCTTTTAGTTTTACTTTTAAATAATAAATATATGACTATATAATTACTTTACTAATTAAAAATTAAACATTAGATGTTGATTAAACGAACTAATGAGTTTGATACATTGAAAAGAAAAAAAACTATTACCTATACTGAAAAAACATTTAATGAGTTACTTCAAAATAACATACAGGGGTAACAAAATTATTTATCACTGTAAAGCCTGAAATTGTGATGCAAAAATAACTTTTCAGCATTTTCAGGAAGAAGTCTGTTTCGTTTGGTTTCATATAATATTACCAGCTTCAGAAAACAAACGTTCACTATATACCGTGCTTACTATATTCAGCTGTTATGATTTTTGAACACTCAAACAAAAAATTTATTTCAATTAGTCCTTAATTTAATTTTTGATTTTAAAATTGGAAAAAAAAATAAATAAACAAATAAAATAATTTTTTTAAAAGTCAGTATTCGGCTAAAACTTGGCCGAATATTCGGTATTCGGCTATTCGGCCAAATCACTATTCGTTACATCCCAACAAATAATAAAATGTAAAATTGATTCTATAATAATGCAGTACCTGAAAAAAGACAATATGATTCTGATATAGCATCGAACATAGAAAAATATCATCAATTTATTTTAAGATCATAGGTATGTTATTGATGTCTTCAGTGTTGAATTCAGACATTTTTCTCCGGGAGGGATTTCTGTGGTTCCGGGGGGGGGGGATTGCACTTTTTGACTATTAAAAGCATAAAATGTGAAATCTTCCGGGGGGACATTTCAATGCTCCGGGGGGGACTGTCCCCCCACCCCCTGAATTCAACACTGGATGTCTTACAGAATTAAACAAATAAACAAAGAATTTAATTTAGAATAAGTTAAAAACTATTTAAAAAAACAGCCTATAAAAAATAAGTTTCATTAAGATAATATCTAAGTTAGAAATTTCTGGCACATCAAAATATTTTTTACTTCGGGGATATTTTTCTTATAAAAAATAAACTGAGCGAGAAATAAGATAACATGCATTTTATTTCAGGCTACGCAGTTCCTTAAACATGTTATTCGATTTGATAATCATGCACTATAAATATATGTACTTGTACATATGAAATCCAAAATATTAAAAATCACATAAATTTTAGTACTTACCATTGCGAAGTTGTTGTTGTTGTTGTTGGTTTGGCCCATGGGCCGGTGAGGAGCTTTTTATTCCTATACAGCTGCCTTACTCCGCAAAAACCAGACTCCTACCAGAGGTAAAACTATTGCGAAGTTAGAAGTACGTACAACAGTTGTCCAATATTTAAAAACATGGCGTCCACCTTCATCCAAAAACTCGATTCTGTTCTGTTATCAATCACGTGACGCAACGCCTTTCATACGTCTGCAGAGAGCGAGACTGCGCAGTAAGTCCGGAGAAAGTTGTTTTCCATCCTTTCGGAAACTAATCCGATATAAATAGATTATTTTTATGACTGTAGAAAACCTTTCTGTTGTGATTCGGAATAATTATTTTATCGGTTGTTTTCCGTATCGTAAAGGAAATTTATCTTTTACGAAACGGAAAAGGGTTGGGAATTTTTTACAGTGTATAGACCACATTGGCATCAGAATTTTGTAATAAAAATTTTACTTTTAAGTTCATTTTTGAACCATTAATTGTAATACCTAAATGCCACATTGGCACCAGAATTTTGGAATGAAATTTTTACTTTTAAGAAGTAAGTGAAAGAAAACTTTTACTTATTTCCAAATAAATTTGTTTGCAAATTTTAGTGTCATTCAATAATTTCAGTATTTTACGAATTGAAGTAATTTCCCCTGAAAGGGTTAACCCAAAGAATTTCAATCCATTCTACCTTCTTTGGTTAAGAGGCTACTTCACTCAGACGAAAACACCCACTCGCTAATGTTAATCCTATGGAGGAAATATTTTAAGATATCTCGTTCGCATTTCAATATTTTTAATGATTTTTTTATTTTTTATTTATTTATTTATTTATTTATTTTGCATTCGATAGCTGAGGTTAATTTCTATGCACGCTCCTTTTTATTTTTTCGATTTTGATTAAAAGGTTTTTTTTATTAAGATACTTTCACTTTCGGAACCGGTTTTGAAAGTAAAAGTATCCTGAATAAAAAAAAAAAGAACTACAACAAAAATCGAAAAAGTAGAAAAGAGCGTGCATAGAGATTGACCTCAGCTATTCAATGCAAAAAAAATCATTTAAAAATATTGAAATGCGAACGAGATATCTTAAAATATTTCCTCCATAGAATTAACATTAGCGAGCGGGTGTTTTTTTCTGAGTGAAGTAGCCTCTTAACCTATGGAAAATTTTAATTAGGTGATTACTCATTACCTAATATAATTTTCGAAATACGGTTTCTACCACCAGAAAGTAGACGTCAGAGGCTCACAAAATTTGCATTTTTTTAAATTGTCTTCTTAAATTTCATAATTATATAATCTTTAACAATACAATTTATCAACAATACACAGGGTTTGCCACAAGGGAGCAAAGCATCTTGCATACTTGCAGATCTTTATCTATATTATTACGAACGAAATTGTATTTCACTTAATGATTGTTTTTTTCTATAGTTATATCGATGATATCATTGTTTTTTATACGAACCGTCAATCAAATTATTTATTAGCCATACATTATCATAATAATTGAAAATGATATTAGTGATAATATCATTAATTTCCTTGATCTCAAATTAATACTTACTGAACATAAAAATTTTAACAATGATATTTACAATAAACACAATGATTTCCCTTTCACAGTAAATTTATTCGCACATTATAATTTCTGTTTATGTTAATATTTTATTAAACTTTGCACATAGAATCAATCATATCTGTTCAAATACATTTAAAGTTCAAAATTTAAAATCAGTTTATCAAAAAGCTATTCATTACGGGTATCGTTCACATCTTATTAAATCATTATTACACATTTAGTTTTTCTTTTGTGATTTATTTATTCTACACACAGACAAAAAAAAAAACTAAAAAGTGTAATGCGTGTTATTGAACATGGTGGACAGTTTAGAGATGTCAAGCTACATTCACTTGAATGATTATGGAAGTGGGATGGTGTTGTATATAGTTAAGGTAGGTTAGTATTACTCAACCCTTTCCGGCACAGACAAAATTCTGTTCGTAAAATGAGAAATTACTGACTGACATCAGAATTTACAAATGATTTTTTTAGAAAATAAGAACTCCTTATTTTAAGCTTTCATTATAGAAACAAAATTTTATTAAAATATTCTTGGTGCCGTTTGCATTTTTGGAATTAAAATTAGGTGTGCCCGGAGTGGGACCATTGAGCCGGAAAGGGTTAAGGTAAGTTTAGACGGCTACATTCTGTTGAATGATTATAGAAGTGAGGGGGAGTTATATGGGTTAATTTATGTACTTACCTTATTCATATTATATTATTAAAAAAATAAAATGGAAAATTCAGGTTTTAGTCATTGGTTCGTGTAGGTTTTATTTAGTGTATTTTATGGTAACAAATGGTAACGATATAGTTATACTATATTATATATATTATATAAATATTCATTACATGTTAGTTCTTACAATTAATTTCTAATATATATGTCAATATATTTTAATTTAGAAAAACCCAGATGTTTTACGTTATTTTCAAAGTTATTCTTATACTATTATATTATGTTTAATTATATATGTTAATTATAATAATTCAATTTCTTTAATTATAATTTTGTCCTCATATAATTTGTCCTTTTTAATTTTTATTGCTTATATAATATAGGGGTGAATGTGTATGCGTACATATATATATGTGTGTGTGTGTGTGTGTGTGTTAATAACTATTACTTACATTAATTTTGCTTACAATTTAGTTATTATTCCCATTTGTCTTTAAAATAATTATTTAAATAATTAAACTTTAATTTTACATCATTTAGAGTTTAGAATCTAACATTTAGGGTACATATTTAAATTACTCTCATGATTTTACTTTTAATCTTTATTTTTTATCATTTCTATTTTTTGAATTGTCATAACACTTTTGAGATGTTATAATGCATTTAAAATGTTCTGATTTACCTTTAGAATTAATTGAATAACCATTTTTTAATATTATTTTATTATTATATCTTTTACATTTGAATTAAGCTTTATTATTTATATATACAGCTTTACTATTTTAAAGGAGGATTCGGAATATTTCAAAATGCTACACGCATATTTTTTCCCCCTAATATATTCATATACTAATACAGTTTTACTAACTTTAACTATAGATGGTAGCACTATGCAATATATTACTTAAAACTATCATTGCAATATAATTATTAATATATTCAATTCATCTGATGCCAAATGGGCTTTGTGTGGATTTTGCGTTCCTTAACATGGGATTAAATGATTTTTTTTTTTTAATTATTATTACATATATTTCTGAATCACTCTCAACGGATGTACACTCATTTTCGAAATATAAATATTTTCATTTGTTATTGTAACACTAAATTAAGACACTAAAAACAGTAACACTAAAAACCTAATGAACATTACTGTTTCGAAACAGTGGGCATGAAATAATTTTTTTTTTTATCGCTGCGACCCCTGGTCCAATGGGAAATTGTAAATAGTGATATTGTTATTAATTTTACGACTGAAAAAACTAAACTCAACTTGCTTAGCCTCAACACATTGTATGCAAAGACTTTCAAATGACTGACAAAATTACAGACTTATCTTTTTTCTCCTACCACGTAATTTTCGTAAAACATGAGAAAGGAGCCATTCATTTTCATGCAGAATAAAAAAACTGTCATCAAGACTTCATAGCTGTTAACTATCCGACCCCCCCCCCCCCCCCAAGTCCAAAAAGCATAGTTGGAACTAGAAAAATTATTTAATGAAATGTTTCTTGGTCCCATGTAATTATTTATTAACTTATTTTACTTAATAAAAATTCTCGTTTTAGTTCATTTTTTTAAAAAGCGCGAAGTTGCCGGCTAGGGAATTTGTAAATGCTCAGAAAAATTCTCTAAAATCTTATTATTTGTTTCGAATTCTCGAACTCGAATTTTCAAGCACACTGATACACTGCCAACTACTTTGGTACTTTTTAAAGATGCATACGGGCTTTCTTTTCGGAACCCATAATCCAACGATTCGAAATCCGAGCCCGCCTGGAGCCGGAAATATTTTGTGTCATAACAGACCCCGATACCGAGAAAACGCAGTAGAAATATGTTAAAAACATTTTAAAATTATTTGAAGATTAATTTTATCATTTAAAAACATCTTCTTACATATAGAAATAACATAACTGATGGTAAAATACTCTATGACGTAATTGTTTTGGGGTTTTCATGTACATGTCTCTGAAAATCTGTTTAAAATATAGCAAATTTGTTATTTATACCCAAACCACTGACTAAAATCGAACAAAAGCCACAATTCTTATTCTTTTAAAATATCTTTGAGCGACTATGTATTAGGATAGAAATACACGAATTCTGTTTTCCAGAAATTCTTAGAAAGGACTTCAAACAGAAAACGTGGATAGACAAATGATCTCACGGCTTCTTTACGTTACTAACTGTATGCCAAGGCTAGCGAAATCAAATTGAATATTTCTCTTTATATCCCATCAATCACAATTCAATTCCCTTTCAAACTGATTTTAAGGGATTGTAAAACACTTTAAGAAACTTAGACTACATTATTGATTCTCAGATAAAGGCAAGTTTCTTTTTTCCTTTTTTTCCATTTATTAATAGATAAAATTTTCACTTTGAGTTCGATGCCGAGACTGGGTATAAAAACCAATCAGGAGACCATTTAGAGCCCCAGGTTCGGGTGTGGACACAGACCATCTCATCCCTTGTGCCTTTACCTATATAATAAACTTTAAAAATGACTGAATTAGAGCGGTTTTATCATTTTTAGCGTTTGGAGTTATACAACGCTTTACTGAATTGCAATTTTTCAGATAATCGGTTGTAGAACAATTCATATCGAAATAAATTATTATGTGCCCTACATATAAAAATTATGAATTAATTTTCCATTAAGTGCACATTAAAAAATTAATCGCTTTCATGCAAAAAAACGTTTTTGGCACTTTCTGAAAAACATCGTTTTTTCAATTGTGCCACTTTACAAATAAATGTAATATTTTTCAAAAATATACCCATTTATGTTCCACGGGATTATACTAAGTGCTAGATATAATATATAGGTCATATTGCGAAAAGCGAGTTCGGTTTTAGAATTAAATGAGACATTCCAATAGTGGACATTTTTATTTCACTATTAAAAACCACTTTGTATGTTCTTCCTAAATACCATAGAGCTTCCTCCCAAATAACATAAAGACTCCGTGTTCTGCGAAATGTTATGGTTTTCATGCTGTGTTAAGGTTTACTGATAGAATTTGACGACATTTTTAAGAGATACTTCAACGGCCATTGGATTATTCGCTTAGAGGGAGGCTTATCTTCGAAAAAATTCCATGAAACCTCGTCGTGACGTTCTTGAAATCTTCTAGACGGATCTCTAGTTTCAATACCATCTTGTTCTCGGCCGTCGTGGATACCTTAGCGTGAGTCATTTAAACGTTACGCCACTGAGCTCCATATATAACGGGAGATCTGTCTTCCTCATGCCCAACATGCTTTCTAGTGGTCAGCGCGGAAGGATACATTGACGATAATTTTAGCTCGCATTCATGGCAAAACATGCTGTCTATCGCATTTCCTTACATGAATAGTGAATTATTTATGAATTAGATAAGCATATCTTAAATATAAAAGCTTAAATTATGATAATAGTAAATGAGAATACTAGTATCTGACATTGACAACACGGACTATTTTTTACTTTTGCCTTGCAAGCTTCATTTGCCTTTCATGCTTCTTTCATGCTTTTTTTTACTTTATTTATTTGTTTATTTATTTCACATTGTTTTCTAGTAAACTTTTTATCGTAATTACGTTATGATACAATTTTAACAAATCCAGAGAAGCCAGTTATGAGGCTACTTCACTCAGACGAAAACACCCGCTCGCTAATGTTAATCCTATGGAGGAAATATTTTAAGGTATCTCGTTCGCATTTCCATATTTTTAAATGATTTTTTTTTTTCATTGGATAGCTGAGGTCAATCTCTATGCACACTCCTTTGTACTTTTTCAATTTTTGTTGCAGATTTTTTATTGGGGATACTTTCACTTTCAAAACCGGTTCCGAAAGTGAAAGTATCTTAATAAAAAAGAAAAACTTGTAATCAAAATCGAAAAAGTACAAAGGAGCGTGCATAGAGATGGACCTCAGCTATCCAATGCAAAAAAAATAAATAAATAAATAAATAAAATCATTTAAAAATATTGAAATGCGAACAAGATATCTTAAAATATTTCCTTCATAGAATTAACATTAGCGAGTGGGTGTTTTCGTCTGAGTGAAGTAGCGTCTTAACAGGAAAAAACGCGGAAAACTTGAAAAAGTCAGGAAATTTAACAGTACTGTATAAGAAATTAGAGAATTTTCATAGAAACCTGATGAAAGTCAGGAAATTTAACAATACCGAAAAAAGTCAGTGAAATTTGATAGAAACTTAAAAGAGTCAGGAAATCTAGCAATACTGTAAAGAGTAGGGAAAATTTGAGAGAAACCTGAAAAAGTCAGGAAATCTAGCAATACTGTAAAGAGTAAGGAAAATTTGAGAGAAACCTGAAAAAGTCAGGAAATCTAGCAATACTGTAAAAAATCAGAGACTTTTGATAGAAACCTGATAAAAGTCAGGGAAACCAGCAATACCGTAATGAGTCAGAGAATTTTGATAGAATCTGATGAAAAACAGAGAATCTAGCAATACCGTAAAAAGTCAGGAATTTTGTTAAAAACCTGATAAAGTCAGGAATATAGCTATATTGTAATATTAGCTATATTGTAAATATAAATATTATCAGCTATATTGTAAACAGTCAGAATTTTGATAGAAACCTGTAAAAGTCTCGGGAATTTCGATAAAAACGTGAAAAAGTTAGATAATTTTGATTGAGCAGGAAATTTCGACACAATTTTGAAATTCACCACACACACCACGATTTTATGGAAGAGAAAAAGCATAAGCAGAGCTTTTAACATAATTGATTGCTGTCTCATGACGATCTATCTCGGATAATCCCGAAAATCAGCAACGCCAGTTTAACAGCTTTTCTGAAAGATCCTTTACCTTTATTGGAAAAAGATAAACGCTACTCAATTTGGTAATTTCCGATAACGAACGACGAACACATGGAAATTTTATGCATTTAAGAATAAAAATAACTTTGTGAATGTGCCAGAAAGAGTAGATTTCTGACACATTCACTTTGTAGTTTTAAACACACTTAAAAGGACGAGTAGCTAAAAAAATTCCTAGTTGAACAGCTGAAAGAATTCCACTTCGCCAGTTCGGGGCAAATCCACGCAGCTATCTGCATCAGGATGCCAGAGTCACAGTGGCACAGCACCAAATGTAAAAATACGGCAATTCCAACTACCTTAAGGTTTCCCACACTTGTAATAGGCCTTCTATCAGAGATACCTGTCTCTGCTAACCCCTCGACTTGACCTCTCGTCTCAGAGATGGGACAGCCGACAAGTTATGACAGTGGTTACTACTCGGGATACCCCGGAGGTATCTCCCACGCAGGGAGCCCCCACAGAGAGTGGGGGATTCGGAAATATTTCCAGCAGCGGTGGGGAGAGCGTTTACCATAAAGTTCTCTGCAGGTAAAATCTATTACCGGAGTCTCACCAGACATTGAAATGGCTTTCCGAAGGGTTTGGAAGAGTCATTAATTATGGCAATAATGTACTGCGAACTGCTTGATATAGGTATTGTATTTTAATTGACTACAATATAATTAAGTAGCAACCAAGCGATTATGTAGGTTTTATAGAGCTAAAAATTGTAACATTTCCTCCCAGGAATTATATAAAAAGTAGCGCGTACTGATTTCAGAATAGCTTTATAAAACATACTTTCTTAATCGCTTCGTTGCTACTTAATTATACTACGCTGTAGTCAATTACAATACAATGCCTGATGCAGGGGTTTACATCATAATAAGCAGTTCACAATACATTACTCCCATAATTAATAACTCTCCTAAACTCTTCGGAAAGCCCCTCCAGTGTCTGGTGACTCCGGTAACAGATTACATATAATGGATGAAGAAGAATTGAATGGCATAAGCTTCAGCACGATCTACTTACCGAAATTTATTTTTACATAAATCTAAGAGATCGGTAGACATCCTGTAGAATAAGTAATAAATTAAATAAATTTTCAAGAATAACAAAAAACAGTGGAAAATCGGAGATCCGCGGAAGAATCTAATTGCATGAGATTCTTGATCAGCTGATGATGATGGGAGCTGCTAATTAATCGATCTCGAAACTATAATAACTAATAGTGTGTTTTATAACTGTTATGTACTATAACTAATAGTGTGTTTTTACTTACAATCTGGGAGAAAAAAAAAATCTGTTTCTATATCGATGTAGCGTTTCTTAAAAAAGTACTGATTATCATTGAGCAATTACCGTCGCATTTGTCAGGCGAAAATGAAATGTTTGACTTCCCAAATATTGGAAACTTTATTACATTTGCTTATAACTTATTGAATAATTTGATTTATATTGAAACATGTCTGTCTTAGATCCGTATATAAAAACCCCTTAACTATTTTTGATGTCTTAATTATCTTCTACTATCTGTTTGGAACTAATAAGTTGAAGAAAATCTTTTATTGATTCAATCCTATAGATCAGCGGTTCCCAACCTTTTTTCTCCCACGTACCCCTTGCTTAGGCTTTTCAATTATGCGTACCCCTTCTCACATAAACCCCTTCCAAATATTTTGTTTTTGTTCACTATAATAATGTTCGCATGCTAGTTACCAATGTTAGATGAAGTTCTCTTCAGAATCCAATTTTCAACCATTTATCCATTTTGAACTACAGCACAATATGAACTTAAAGTCAATCAAAACAGGAAAATATCAGCTAAAGTTTTCAACTTAAGCACTCACAAAGCGGGGATGAAGCTATACCTATTAATACATGGTAATGAGTTATGCTTATGCTGACCAGTCGAACACTAAAATGATGACCTGTTTTCAAATGGGTTTTAAATGAAATTATCGAAACAAAAAGACCCGATACGATTCATGTGTTTTCTAAATATTTCTAGAATTACTAAAAAGAAAAAACAATAAAAGAAAAGGAGGGACATATGTGAAATCGTAAGATGGTACTTTGAGTGGGAGGAGATAATGGCAATAACAATGATTAACCAATTACTAAGTTTAAGCATTTTCATTTATTGTATACGAATAGCCTAATTATTTTTAAAAGAAAAGTTTACAGTTTTGTTTTTCTATTTTCATTTTTGTGTTATCCGCCATTACCAATGTAATTTTCACGTACCCCAGGTTGGGAACCGCTGCATAGATAGTAAAGTTTTGTAATGACATGCAGCAGACATTTGTTCTGTTATTTATTTTTATTTTTCATTAAATGCTAGAATGCTAATAATTTTTCGATGTTCAGGGTTTCTATGTTACCATTTTATACGCGCTTGTAGGCTTTAAAAGAAGCAAGACGACAATATTAAAACATCTTGTACATGAACCTGTAATCCATAAATTTAAAAACCTATATTAAAATCTCTATATTTAAAAAAAAAAAAAAAAAAATCCTGATTGTCTGACAGATCCCATTTATTATAACGCTGGACCACATTTGGCCTTAGAACCATGTTATGGAAAGCCCTAGACAAATAACATGCAAAAAACGAAAATATTTTCTAAATATTTTTGCTAGTTTCAGTATAATTGTAAGGACACTCTTAAGTGACTCATTTTACGTCGACAAAATAAGAAAATAATAAACATTTTTAATGCATTTGAAAAAATTTTGCTCGTTATAACGGATGTAATTTAGGATAGCTCGCAGCTCGATAGCTCGTAAATGTTACAAATCCTTATATATTATTTATCTTGTCAACATCCCTTTTACTCAGAAAATATGAAACGCAGAACAACGAATGAGATACCATATGAAAGGTTTTAGAACAGGCTTCTGACATAGCCCATTTAACAATTCGTTAAAACATGTTTTTGATTAAAATTTGCTGAAATTAAAAAATTAAATAGGCATTGTTTTCATGAAAGAAATGAAAGGTTTTCCTGAAATTATTGTTGCCAAAAAAATAAAATACCACATTACATGATGCTCATAGCAATTATTATAAAAAACACCGCACGGGTTTATTTTATACTTATGATTAAAAAGCGAAATTGAAATGTTTAGATTTATATTTCTAAGTCCCATGGTTTTCCCGAAGCGGATGACGTCATCCTCTAATGCAGTCAAAATACGATTGTTAATTTTTTTTTTCTCGCGCGTGCCTTTAGCAATCTTGGATCAGTTTTTAGTCTAACTTTGATGGAATAAATTAGATGATATTCTGGCTTGACTAACAACTAAATGTTGTTTGCAGATATTTTTATCCTTGCTTTTTCTTTAGAAGTTTAAACCTGCATCTAATAAATATTACATATTGATAAAAAATGATACTTCTCTATTATCCCGTCGACCACTTTTCATAACAAAAAACTATCGCCAAATAAACGGGAGAACGTTGCCATTGGAATATCAAAATAAATAAATAAAATATAAGAATTTAAGGACACAATTGTTATTTTAATTAATAAAATAACTACTAAATCAGTAAAACATAATGAAAAATACACGCAAATGTCGAATGTAATACCACTATATGACGTAACAAACATGCATAATGATTATGACATCAAGTAAATGGAACTGCATTTTTGGCGTTTAATCTTACAGTTTGGCGGTAATTTTTTTTGTTATGAAAAGCGGTCGACGGGTTAATAGAGAAGTACCTAAAAAATATTAGATTTCAGTGCGAAATCTTCGCACGGGCCCTCTGGTATTATATTTATAATCAAATATAAATTCTTAGGTTTTATGCTTTAAAGAAGCCTGGCTTCTTCCATTCTAATAAGAGGCCACTTTTTACATAAAGATTGGTGTGTGTACGAGGCAAGGACATCATGATTTTAGTGATGCTTAGATTATAGGGCATGATATACTATCAGGAAATAATTACACGAATAAAGATGATTAAAGAAAAGAAAATTATCAATAACCCAAAAGTTAATGTCGAATGGACTTCCTCAAGTCCAAAATCGCTAGTTTCTGATACATTTTTAATTCATTTTTGCTCGCAAACGTGTCAAATTGGCAGATTCTCTTATTAAGAAACTATTTGTTAATCAATTAAAAAATAAATGAACAACGTAAAATAGCACAAATAAAAATATATAAAATGTCAAACAGCTATTTCGGAGCCCCCAAAGCTCCATCATCAGTGCCAAATTTAAAGATTAAAAACCGATTAAAAAGCTCAAGTCATGTAAATATGCTTGCGTCTCCCCGCACACGCCCAAGATGTCGCAAGCATATTTACATGGCTTGAGCTTTTAATCGGTTTTTATCTTTAAATTTGGTACTGATGATGAAGCTTTAGGGGCTCCGAAACAGCTGTTTGCCATTTTATATATTTTTATTTGTGCTATTTTACGTTGTTCATTTATTTTTTAATATAACGGCACAAAGTTAAATCCACCTATTTTAAATATTTGTTAATCAAACTATTTTTTCCGTTTTTTGGTAATGGCAGAAGAATTTTTTTCAGAAAGTGCTATCAAAGTTGTCGTTTTGAATCGAATTTCCAGATGCGACAACAGAGGAGAAGGAAAAAAACTACTGTTCTGAGACAACAATCGCTTATAAGTCATAATGTAACTCATTTGTCGGTAAATAAATAATAATAAAAAAAAAAACTGTTCTATTACAAATCACTTCAATAATTATACCTGCAAGTGTCATACCTTTATGTTTAAAAAATCGCTGGAATATGTGTCAGAAAGTTTTGCATTGTTGAGTGGGGAAATTAAAAATATATATATGACCTGAAAATTGACAATAATGCATTTATTAACATGAACAAAATAAAATCAATATGTATTACTGTAGTTTTCTTGTTTGGGAATTTATATATTTAACAGAACAATCCTTCTTTTCACTAAACTGCGGAGATCATAAAGCTTATTATCCTCTTTATTGCGACTTGGTGCCTGCCTTAACGTTTGGCAATTACGAATGGCGTCATAATAGCCGAAAAGAATAAAATCAAAGCAATATTAAAGCAATATTAAAGCTGTTCTCAAATCCAGAGTGACTACTTTCTGACACATTTCTGAGTTCATTTTTATTCGCAAACGCATGAAATTGGCAGGTGCTCTTATTCAGTAACTATGTAATCGAAATATTGTTTCCGTTTTTCGATAAAGAAAGATCTTTTAGAAAATACAGTTAAAATTGGCAATTTGAACAGAATTTCCGTATGCGCGGGAAAGGAAAAAATATATATACTGTCTTGCGACAACAAGCGCTTATAACTGAAGATGTAATTCATTTACCTAAAAAAAAAAAAAACTGCTCGATTACAAATTACTTCAATAGTCAAACCTGTAAGTATCATGCTTTCACGTTTAAAAAAAGAGCCTGCAAACGTGTCTGAAACTTTCGCGTTATCGAGAGGGGGGAAATATTTCTTTGAGAACCGCCTTAATATAAAAAAAAAAAAATTGTGAATTGACTAACAAAATAAAAACAATAATAGCAATAGTACTTTTCAAATAAACACTGTTCGTTCCATTTTATGCATCTTGTAAAACACATACTGTGATA
The DNA here is from genome assembly GCA_963931845.1 of Maratus michaelseni. Lineage (NCBI taxonomy): Eukaryota > Metazoa > Arthropoda > Arachnida > Araneae > Salticidae > Maratus > Maratus michaelseni. The sequence continues at coordinate 193,373,096 of OZ007596.1, forward strand.
CCGGACTGGCGATTATTCTTACAAGCATTTTATTCTTCGCAGAAGAAGAGAAGGAAATCGAGAAAAGCATAGGACTATTCCTCTTAAACTTCCGAATAATAAACTAAAAGTCGGACAAGCAGGTGACATTTCCCTAATTTTGAAGAAAATGCTTCTCCTAATAGCGAAAATTTTCCTACCATCAAGGTATCTTTGAATATATATATAGATCATTCTCTTTGTAAGGTTGTACCACCATGAATGGTGATTAACTCTTGACCTATGCCTGAAAGGGTGTCTTTTCAAAACCACTGTGAGGAATCTTTCACGCGATCCCCTGACTTTTTGACTTCCTGCTTTTTAAACACTCATTTCAAAGTGAACTAAACAGTGTATGCAGATGTGGGAGGAGCTTCAATGATGAGGCGTGAAATTGAAACTTACCTTTTCTCAGCTCGTTTCCCACGTTTTGAGCTAGAAGGTGGTGGATGTAGTAATTCTTGGAAAAGAAAGTTATGGCCATTCAAGATATGTCAAGGAGAAGAAATATTTTTATGATCTCTAGGGGTAGATGCAGCCCCCCCCCCTCCCCTCCGCCCCTGGAACACCATTTTATGAAATTTATTACATTTTAGTAAAAAATTGAATTTTGTAACGAAAAATCAAATCCAGCTATTCGAATGCAAACTACGTTTTGAGTAGGTTTGAGTATGTACATATAACGCATTTATTAATACTAATTTTTTTTTTTAAGTTGTCCGGCCAAAGTTTTCCTTTTTGGTGAAATTCTTTGGTTTGTAAATTGCACATTTCAATTCCTAACAAATTAAATAAATAAGTAAATCTTTACAATTACAGAAACGGTTGTTTGTTTGTTTGTTTGAGGGGGGGGGGGGGTAATCTCTAGAACTACCGAGCCGATTTCGAAAATAATGGAGGCAAAATGATGGTGAGAGTCTCTGCTCCAACATAGGCTATATTTTATGTCGGTACTAATATACCCAAGGGGTTACGAGAGCAGAAAACGTTCTAAAATTGAGTGTTTTGGGGATTTTTAAGGAGGTAGAAACTTGAAAATTGGCATGGTGTCTTTTAAAATGTAAATGCATGCTCGCTAAGAACGGTTTTGGAAAAATCCGAAATTTAAAAGGTTGAAATGAGCGGAAAACGTTCTAACACGTTCTAAATTACTATTTATTTCGAATTGTTAAGACTAAAAACTTATAATTTGACATGGTTCTTATTTTTAAGCCGTTAATGCTTTTAGATGTAAATTCTCGTCAAATTGTTATGCCAATGTTAGAACTTTTCTGAGCCATATCATAAATCGCAACTTATCAGTAACTGCTATATTTAATTAAAATGATTGTAATAAAAAAGAAATATGATTGCCAACTAAAGCGAGGAACTACTTTATATTCAGCTTTTCGCCACACAAAAAGTTCTTTCACTGTTACGATAGCTGATAAACAGAGTTCCCCCGTGCATTGTATCTGTTTTTTTTCTTTTCTTTTTCTTTTCTTTAAATGAATGAAGATTTTTCTTATTAATTTCAGTCTCATATTCATCTAATCACTACCTCCGTAATATATAAATGCCTCTCGCATTCACCGTTTCCCCACACAGAAATTGGAAGTCAATTTTTCTCCAGAATACAGTGTCATCTATCGGTAGCAACTGACATGATCTTTCAATACATAACAGTATAAATAGTGTAAATAAAGGCTGTATTGAGAATATTTATATGGAAAGTTTAAAAAAAAATAGTTTAAGAAAATAAACTTTGTTTAAAAAATTTGTAATTGATTTCTAGAATTTCACAAATTCATTTATTGTCTTTTCTTTTATAAATACCAATTTAAATTGCTGTAGTAACTGATATTTTTAATTTAAAATATTTGTTTTTAATATGAAAGTTATTTTTTAAATTAATTATAATGTATAAATTAATAACACATACCTTCATTTATTCATAGATTTCCATAAAAAATAATACAAACAATATTTATGGGGCGAAAATATTATATATGTTATATTATATATGAAATATTATCAAAAACTATGAGCAAGTTTTAAAAAGATTAATGCAAAATACCAAAGAAATAAATTAAATTAAAATTACTTGTAGTAATTGATAATAGAAATGTGTGAAAGAAGTGACACAGTGGCTTGAATGTTTTAAATACTAAATTAAAAGGATTTTAAAATGAAATTGCAGAATGACGTTTGAGGCCCCCGACCTGAAGATTTGCTAATTTCATTACTACAATAAATGAAATTAATATTTATAGTATTCTTTTATATACAGATATGAGTAATCAAACATAAGACAGAAAGTAATAGATTTTTAACAACTCGTGTGACTTAAAAAATTATATACGTTTGAATAAGGAGGGCTTCAGTCCCATGAACCCCTCCTTTCTGTATGCCCTTGGAACATTATTCTCCCTGTATAAACATCCATTTAATAGAACAAGTCGCTTCAAAAAATTTCTCTTAATAAAACAAGCCACTTCACAAAATTCCTTTTAATAAAACAACTTCCTTCACAAAATTCCTTTTAATAAAATAGGTCCCTTCACAAAATTCCTTTTAATAAAATAGGTCCCTTCACAAAATTATATTCCATAAAAACATACTCTTCATTAATAATTTTTATATTGTTAGGTTTCAAAATGTGTTATTTGCAAACAAAACAAGTTCACCAGAAAGGAAATCTTTAGAAGGACTTAAAGAAATTATTAATTAATAAATTTTTGGTTCGAATTTGAATAACTGGATTTTAGATTATAAATTTCACAAAAATAATGTTTGCTTTTCACAAAATAGGCCCCGAAAAAAAAAAAAAAAAAAAAAAAAAAAACGGCATCGATTTTTGAATTATTTGATGAAATTTAATTAATGGGAAATACGATTCTATATGCACAGATGTTCCAAGACATGACTAGCAGTTTCATGACTATAGCAGTTTACTCTATTTCAATTGCACAATATTTATATTGCTGGAAAGCACAATCCAAACCCATGAATACATATTTATTTTTATAAAAAATGTTTATCACATTATTACTAACTGATATTCGAATTGATATTGTACAAGATTATTATTATTATTTTTAAGGGTTATTTTTCAAATGCAATAGAAGACATTGAAATGTCTTTAATGTTTACAGATTCGGTTTCATCTTAGACAAGGCTTTGGATAATTGTTTGATAAAAATAAATATTTTCAACTGATATTTCTGTCACATTTTTAATATTAATATTATTAATATTATTTCAGAACTTGTTTTAGATCAGAACACCCTTTTACAGAATTGTAACCCAAATAATAATATATCATATATTAATAACAAATAGGCATTCATTTATTTTATTATTATTCAACAGAATGTGTCTAGAAAAATAAAAAAAATAGTAAAAATGCCTATTTGTATTTTTAAAAATACAAAGAAAAAAAAAGTTAAAATATGATAAACAAACATTTAAAGAGTAGTAATTTTCCAACTGGACGAAAAATGTCCGGGCCAGGATTCGAACCTGGGATCGCTTGGCTGAAGTCGCCACACTCTACCACTGAGCTATCCCGGTCGAATCTGGAGGGCATAATTCATCCAGTTAACCTTATTGATCAGAGAATCTGGTCTGATATTTTAATCAGCTCAACAGAAAAGATCGCAGGTAAAGGAACTCCAGTAAACGCTGGATACGGACGCCGGAAACGCCGCGCCGGTACTGGAGTTCCTTTACCTGCGATCTTTTCTGTTGAGCTGATTAAAATATTAGACCAGATTCTCTGATCAATAAGGTTAACTGGATGAATTATGCCCTCCAGATTCGACCGGGATAGCTCAGTGGTAGAGCGTGGCGGCTTCAGCCAAGCGATCCCAGGTTCGAATCCTGGCCCGGACATTTTTCGTCCAGTTGGAAAATTACTACTCGTATGATTTATTTACCAATTTGAAATAATTGTGTTAAAATTAATCTAGTGAAACATTTAAAGATTTAAAAAAAGACAATCGCTTTCAGCCATGTAAGACCCGACGATTGTCCATCAGGAATTTGATGAAAATAAATATTTTCCTTGTTTTTGCAGGATGGCGACAATAAGGCACACAGCAGTACGGCATTTTAGTAAGAATACGTTAATTTTCATTTACAAGTGAACTTTCACTTAAAAGAAGCACAAATCACTGTAAAAAATAAGAAAATTGTAGGTTTGATAGGCACGTCTATGAGGCGATCAATGTAAATATTAGGACAGCATACCCCAGATGGTAGTGCCATCTATCAGGGTTAGCATTTTATAATACATTGGCCTCCAAAAGTTAAGGTACAACCAGTTTTTTTACGCTCACTTTTAAAAGAATGAAAATAAAGGTAAAAAATATGGTTTATATGAATAATCATAATTATACCTTCAATAAAATCTTATGAAAAAATTATATCCATCTCGATTATTTTAATGTATTGGATACTTATATCTTTTTCAGGAGGAACTGCGAATATCCCACTTTGTGAATTTGTGTGAAATTTTTTTTATGGTTGATGATCTTGAATTGTTGGTACTAAAATAGTGTTGTCCATGTCTAGGAGATGTTGTTTACTTGATTCGTTAAAAAGATGGAAGGCAATCTCATGGATGGAAATGGGGTTATCACAAGCTGGTGCTGCTAGACGGCTTAATGTGTCTCGTAGTGTGGTCCAAAGGTTCTGAGATCAATTTGAATCCAAAAATTCAGTATCAAGAAGACTTGTTCCAGACCACTCATGGGTTACAACTCCTGTACAGGATCACTTTCTAGCTCTTTTGGTCCGAAGGAGGAGAATCACTACAGGGGCTCAGCTTATTTCAGATCATCGTAAAGCAACAGGGATGACAATATCTACGATTACGATGCATAGACGTTTACACAATTAAGGACTCTATGCAAGACAACCCGTTGTGTGTGGCCCTCTTAATTGGCAACACAGAAGTGCCCGTTCATGTGGGCCAAGAGAAAACGTTCTCTGGAACACACAATAATGGGCTTCCGTAATGTTCACAGATGAATCCCGGTTTGCTTTGGAGAGTGAATCAGTTCGTGTGCTGATCTGGAGAGAACAAGGCATCAGATCCTACCTATGTAACATTCTTGAAAGACACAGTTATAGAGGAGGTGGAATCATGATTTGGGCTGGATTCTTTTTTTTGGTAACAGTAACTTCCATGTGTGCCATGGAAGAATTCTGACTGCTGTGAAATATCGAGACGAGATCCTTGCTCCGTTTATCACACCGTATGGTGGTGCTATTGGTGATGAATTAATCTGAATGGCTGATAATACCCGATCAAACTGAACTAGAGTCCTTGATGAATATCTAGAGGATCAAGGTTTGGAGCGAATGGAATGGACAGTACAATCTTCGGGCCTTAATCCGATAGAACATCTTTGGGACTATCTCAGCAGACAGGTGGCTTACGTAAGTCCTCCTCCTAAGTCGTTACATGAGCTGGAATAAGCGTTGCTTCATGTATGGGAGTTGTTTCCCTTTCCAGTGTCTGACAACTTAATAGACAGTATGGAAAGTCGATGTCGCAAATTCATTACAAGTAAGGCCGGAAACATGCCTTATTAAAATCCGTTTATTTAATTTTTTTTCACAAAAAAACTGCTATTTATTTTTTTATCAAACAATGGACTTTTTCAAAAAATGCAATTGTTTATTTGTAAATCATGCTTGATGTTGAAATTAAGTACAATCCGATAAATAACTGTTTAAAGAACAACTTTTCTAAATTTCATGTTTTTATCTTCATTTGTTTTCAAATTAGACACAAAAGACTGGTCGTACCTTAACTTTTGGAGGCCAGTGTATTACGGAGGAAGTATGATCTAATGCAGTTACCAGAATGAAGTTTCCTCAAAATGTGACTCAGTTAGAAATATTTAAGCTATCCGTAAATAATTAGTATAATTTCCCCCAAATGTAAATAGGCGCACAGACACCACTCTGCCATATTTCAACAACCGCGCGGGCAAAGCCGAGGGTTTTGCTATAATAAATAAAAAATAATAAGAAGAATTCGTTTTCATGCAACAGAATTCTGTAAAGGGTCCTCTTTTATGAAGAATTTTGTGAAGGGCCCTCTTTTATTAAACGAAATTTTATGAAAGATCTTATTAAATGGAATTGCGTGAAGGCCTCTTTTATTAAATGGGATTATTGAAGAGATCCCAAAGAGGACTTTTTCCCTGCATCATAATTTTATAGGCTTTCCCAGTGGCGTAACCTAAAGGGGAGGGGGAGCTCGATCACTTTACTACCAGTATAATTATATATTACATTTGGCCTTATTTAATCTTTGAACGTTATGAATTAAATAAGGCCAAATGTAGTATATAAAAATACTTGATAGGTAAACGATCAAGCCCCCTCCCCCCCTTTCGCTACCACACTGGGCTGTCCCAAGGGCTTGATTATCGCACGAACCCGTAGGCTTTTGACTTGGGCACAAAACTCTCCACGGGGTGTGCACAATTTTGACTCAAGTTATTTAATATACTTATAAAAAAAATAATAATTAAGAAAAATCTGAAAATGTTAGTATTTCTACTTTTTGCAAAACAAATGTATATTGAATACCCTTTTTCATAAGTAACTCCTTCCAAATTTTATTTTGCAAACTTTCATTTTTAAATATCAAATAATTGAACTTACCTAACTTCAATAACTACTTCTATCAAAAATATTTCAATTTTTATGTTTATTAAAAGATCATTTTGCAGCAAAACAGGGGAGAGGAGGAAGGAATTTTCATAAAATAATTTTTTACTCAGTATATTCTTTTCCATTATGGATACAATTGCTCTATAATAATGTTAAGTGTTATCTGAAACTATATATATATATATTATAATATGGCAGGTCCAAATATTTGAAATTTTTAATCTGCAGGTCATTTGAAAATTGTGTTTCTCTCTCTATTTTTTTTTTTTTTTTTTTTTTTTTTTTTAAGTTATTAACGCTGCCGAAATTGTGTCCTTTTCAATTTCTCTGCTTATTCTGTAAAACATTATTACATATATACAAAAACATGCAAACTGCTAGTTTTATAGAGAAATGTACAAATTAACATGCTGAATTAACTCCATTGTTGTTGTAGCTCGTATACAGTTGTAACAATAAATGATATTTGGCGATTTATCAAATGCGTCCGGGGAACAGAAGAATGCCTTAAAATTAATTTATTAATTTATAATTAAGTTCTAAATATATTAATGTTGTATAGTCATCGGACACACACCTGTATATACATAATTGTTACAATCCTAACACATCAGGCAGTGGATATAAAAAATAGATTACAAAATTCTATTTTTACATGCATGAACCATGCTGTGTCCGATAAAAGAGTGTAAAAAAGAGTTGTATGATGATATCTGATACAGACCGACAACAAAGTAATAGCGAAATCTTTTCATTGATTCGACTACATTTGTCTTGTTGGATTGAAAGATTACAACAAAGCGATATAGATGAAAGTGTTTTAATTTCCCCTGTTTCATATTCAGATGTAATCCGATAAAAGTCGAGTGTTAAACAACGTCATCTAAAATTCTACTTAAGCTTCTTTTATAATTCGCCTCACGTGCGCCGAATATCAGCCAATCGGTGATTTCTAAAGCGCACAATATCTGTCGATAATACTTCGAAAGAGTTGAAGGCTGTTCTCAAATTCAAACTGGCTTAATTACTGACACATATTCTGAGTTCATTTTTATTCGTAAACGCTTAAAACTGGCTTTTTTTCCCCTTGAAACTAGAAATTGAATGGTGTTTTCCATTATTCGATAAAGATTTTCATAAAATGCTTTCAAACTTGGCGTTTTAAATCAAATTTCCAGACCCAAAATCCCGAGAAATGTCGTCATGAAACAGCTCATCGCTTATAACTCATAAGATTTAATATATATTTTTGTCCAGAACCACCTTAGAGTGGTTCTGAACAAAAAATTAACTTTTTTAATTATAAATTATTGTACTCATTTAAAAAAAATATTTAACTTATGTTATGAAGAAATTTCTGATTCGAATAAAAATACATTTATTTGGTAAAAAAATAATGAATTAAAAAAAAAAAAAAAAACATCGAACTTAACCACATGTGTATTTTAAGATGGATAACTGATTATGTTTTTAATACTACTTTTAATACATGTATGTTATTGACAATATAAATAAATTCATTTTAAAGAAGTGTAATAGTAATTAACAATAATAGTGCTATTAAAAAAAGACACACGTATACTTACTTACTGCTGTTGAAAAAATACATACTAATGCCTGAGGAATGGTAGAAACTAAAATAAGATTTGAGTATATATTACGGACATTATAAAAACAGGATGATCTGTTTTTGGACTGTTTGAATGTTAAAGACTATACCTTAGAAATCAAAGAAGCATATTCTCGAGCCGAAAGCACATTAAGAATTTTACAACAGCCATTCCTACATTCCAACACTTGGTATCTGACAGCAAAACCTCATTCATCATCTACTAACTCACCAACATCGAATTTAGATTCCAAAAACAGCCCTAATTACGGCACCTCGTTGAGTGGAAGAGGAGGAAAAATGGGGAAAAAATTGTTACTGTTAGATAGATCCATGAAATTATAGTTTACTTGAAACCACAATTAGGCAAGTTACAGCTTAAATTTTTCTTTTCTCCGTTTGAAAACACGAATCTTTCTGACGTATTTGCGATTTTAATCGTACATGCATTAAATTTTCAATTATTTTTATTTAAGGCTGTTTATGAGACTCTCTACGTTTTGGGTCATCATCCGCGGTAATTTTAGAATCAACCGTTTTAGAATTGACAATTATCTTCTCTTTTTTTTTTCTTGTTTTTACTGTTATTAGTCTTATTATTACAAATATTACTCGAATCTATCGTTTGCTCGTTCAATTATCGTAACTGTTGTCCAGTTTTGACACCGTTATTTCGTCTATTATTTCTCTGACTTTTACGCTTGTTCATTAAATTATATTTAATTAAAAGAATACAAAATACCTTTCTTTTTTGGTGACAAATTTAAAGAAGTTAAATGCGATTATCAATTAAATAAATACACCTTATTTTATTATTATTATTATTATTATTTTCTTTGTGATGAGCTCTTTTCAAATCCTGGCTCCTCAAACAAATTTTCATCTCTCAATAATTTGTCTTTAGCCGGTCGGACAATTTTCGCCTTCAATATCGTTAATTTTGAAGGAACACATAAAATTCTATACCACACAAGTAATGTTACAATAAGCATAAAAAGTATTCAATAGTGTGAATTCTCAGAAATATTCAGAAATACATTATAAAATTTTATTTGTATTTGCACAGTAATGGCTCTTTTTTTTTTTTTTTCTTCTTACTTTTTTTTTTTTTTTTTTTTTTTTTTTTTTTTTACTGAGATAAAATAAATAAATAAGTAAATTGTAGAATAGTTATTGTTGCATTCATTTATGCTTCTTTTTGAAAAATATCGAAAACCTTAAAAAGCAATGCAGGAATCATAATTATCAGAACACATTTTATAGATATGTGTATATACAGTTAATGAGGTACCCAGAAAATTTGCCAATTATATGTACTGCTCTGAGTATATATAAGGATTAAAAAATAAAAATAATAAATTTTTAAAAAAATTACGTTAATTGCAAGTATGAATTTTTTTTTTGTTTTTTCCCCCATCATATATAAATAAAATACTTCTTTCACTGTTTTTAATATAGCAAATTATATTATAGTATTAACTATGCAGTTACAATGAAGAAAGCAAAAAGAAAAAACAATGTTGGCGCAGTGAATTTGTACCAATATTTTTTGGGGACACTCTTAAGGCGGTTCTCGAAATACTATCCCCCCCCCCCCCCCCCGCTTCAGTACCATGAACATTCTGACACATTTTCTGACTCATTTTTAAACGTAAAAGCATGAGACTTGCAGGCATGATTATTAAAACAACTTGTAATGTTTAAATTAATTAAATTTCGAGTCATAAGCGATTGTTGCGCGTGACAACCCCCCCCCCCCCCCCCCCACCCCCTTTCCCGCATTGTCGCGTGCGGAAATTCGGTTCAAAACGCCAACTTTGACAAAATATTCGGAAAAATCTTCTGATTTTACCAAAAATTAGTAAAAACAGTTCGATTACGAAATTTCTGGATAAGAGCACTTGCCAATTTCACGTGCTTGCAAATAAAAGGGAATTAAAAGAATGTATCAGAAAGTAGCGAGTTTTGAATTGAGAACAGTCTTAAACCGATTTTAGACATCCGGCACTCACGGAAAAGTTCTTACCGGGGAGCAAATAATTTTAACTGAGTATATAATAGGTTTATAAGAAAACAAAAAACGCGTTCAATTGCAAAGCACTTAAATAGTAGTATCAGCAAATTTCGTGCTTTTATGTATGAAAATGAGCCTGGAAATGCATCTGAAAGATTCACAGTTTTGAGCGGAGCAAGCCACATTTATTAATTAAAATATTGAAACAGCACAAATCACAAAGCAAGTTTTTGTCGTGCGTTACAACGAATTACATAATTTCATCAAATTCGGTCGGTAGATAAAGAAGCAAAGGGAAAAAAAGTAGGGAAAAATCGCCTCCTTGGTGGTCCTTGGAGTGTTTGTTTAAGTGACAAAGGGTCATATGAGGGACACCTTTCGCTCAGCAACTAGAAACGAACCCTGTAATTACGGTATTATTACTCGTCACTCGCGGCGCAACCCCCGATAACTACAGGCCTCGAATTTCGCTCGCCTCTATCTTTTTTCTAGTTAATTTTTTCTTGTTTTTTTTTCCCTCCCTGTTCTTGGTCGATGATGATGGTGAAGAGCTGCGGTTTCTTTTTTCGTAACAGTTAGAAGGAAAAACCGTATTCGACATTCTCGGATTGTTTGATGTCAATGGTCAAGTTGTTTCATATAAGGCTTCTTCAACAATCTTGTTTTTACAGCAGCGAAACGTCATTCGAATTTGTTTAACAATATAGTCGTAATAAACTTAGAGTGAAGTCGACTTCTAATTCGTAATAAAAATTACAAAATTCCTGCTATTAAAAAAGCAGAATAAATAATCTGAAATCGCGTGTACTAAGCATGTTCGTTTATAACAGGAGAAACGAAATAAGCAAAAACCCTTAGGGTGTGACTAGCTAGCATAATGGATAGAGCGTCTGTCTGTAGGAGAATACCTAGGATCCAATTCAGAAGAGCGCAACCCGGCAGAAACTCGTGAGAATGATATATTGCGTCACAAACACCTGTTTTTTTACTTCTTGAATAACGGAAAGTTTCGATTTTCCAAAACGAAAAATTTCCATTGAAAAAACAGAGAAATACCAAAACGGAAGTTTTGTGAAAAAAACGGAGAATAGACGGCACCTTTGCTGCCAGCACATTTTCCGGGTTTTATTTTTTATTTATTTATTTATTTTTTTTTTTTTTTTTTTTTTTTTTGAAGGATTTTTTTTTTCTACAGTGTAATAGCAAGATATTAATACTAGATCATGAAAATCATGTCTAACAAATGTCCAGTTATGCATACATTTAAAAGTTGTATAAGGATTTTCAGTTTTAGTTATTCAAGTTATATAAAGATCTCAGTTTTGTTTGTTTGTTTTCTTTCCTTCGATCGACAACTCGAATCTTTCTGGCATATTCACAAAATCATTTTTATGTGTAAAGATATTACTCCTTGCCACGAAATCCAACAGCATCTTCCCTATAAGTGTTATTGCACCGATGTGTTACAATTGATTCCTAAACGAAGATGGCATTTCCCTGACTGCTCTGGTTACGAAAATATATATAGTATATATATATATATATTAAAAAATAATAATAATAATGGAAGGTTAAGTTGCTGGTTATTAGTTTCTAGTGAATAATAGTTGATGTATTTTATGGTAACGATGGTTATGGTATAAGGAATATCCGTTAGTTGTCAGTTCTCAAATTAATATTAAAAACTTAATTTATAGATTCAAACGCTGTTATATTACTTGTAAATTGTTTTATATAATTTTTTCAATAGGTAAAAATAATCTAAATTTTATAAAAGGTCTTAAATTATTATTATTATTATTATTATTATTATTATTATTATTATTATTATTATTATTATACTTTAAATCTTAAATTTTATATTTACTTATATGTACTAAGATTTAATTTTAATATTCACTCATTCCTTTTAATTTTTTAAAAAGATCCATTCTTTTATGAATTATACAAACAGCATTTTTTTAACATTATAATTAAATTAAATTAAGTAAATGTCACATATGTTTCAATACAGAAGGCAGCATCAAATTACGAGTTTAAAATACTCAAATTTGCATCTAATGTTTTGGTATTTAATTACTTTATAGTTTGTTCTAATATTGATTGGAATTTATAACTTCTCAAAAAAAGGGAAAAATATCATTACTTAATATTTTTATAAATTTTTTATAGACTTTTGTTTTATTTAATATTTTTTAATATAGTATACATTTTACAAATTAATAAATTGTAAAGTTATATTCTTTTTTTTTTTTACTCATAGATGGCGCTGCTATAAAAATGCATTGATATATCGTAGTTAGTATTCTGTATCGTATAATTTCCTCCTCTTTTTTTCTTTTTTTTTTTTTTTTTTTTTTGGGGGGGGGGGGGTGCTGTGAATATTTTAATTTCAAAATTTCTTTCATTAATATCATTATTATTAAGATTGGATCTCGATTTAAATTATGATAAAAAATATTTATAGGTGTAGTTGTATATGAATTATATTTAAATTTGTAAAAAATAGTTTAATATATTAACTGTCAATGTAATGGTTATATAACGAGGTTTTTTTATAGCTAAACATGTTGATGATAAGGTATGTTTTACTGCAATTTCTCTTTTTGTCTAACAATTCCTTATTAAATACGTTTTTGTATTTAATAATGCTCCCTATTCATTGATTTTTGCACATATCATGTACTGTTACTCAATATTTGTCTATTTTTATTCAATTTTCTTTAAATTTGACTCGGTAATTGATCGGGCAATTTGAGTTAATAAAATTAGGCTAATGACTATTAACTCAAACAGAAATCAATTGCATTTTACCTATATTTATGGAATATTGCCATTGAAAAAGTGTTCTTATACTATATAAGTTTCCACTTATGTAATAATTTTCACTTTCTGCATATTGGATTTTTTCTCTACATATCTTTAAGCATTTTTCCCACTTATTTTAATTTTGAGAATCTTAAATTTTTCATATGTTTATGTATTGTATTGTAATTATCGGTTTATCTACTGCCGATTATTTATGTGGTTTAATGGTTATTATTTACAAAAGTTTTATTACTTGAAAATTATAAATACGCACATGTACCGATTATAGACTCAGACTTGATTATACTACCAAAAAAATTGCAATTCGTCTTTGGGATGGAAGATAAAAATTCCATGTCCAAACAGGATTACTTTATGACACATTTTCAAATTCGTTTTTTTTTCACCAATGCATGAAAGTGGCAGTTGCTCTTATTTAGGCACTTTGTAATCTAACTGTTTTTTTCGTTTTTCCGTAAAGGAGGAAGATTTTACAGAAACTGCTGCCAAAGCAGGCGTTTTGAACCAGATTTCTAGACGCGACAGCGCGCGGGAAAGGGGAAAAAACTAAATGTCCGAGACGATAATCAACTCAAGATAATTGATTTATTAAACGAAAACAAAAAAACAAACAAAAAACTGTTCGATTACAAGTCATTTCAATAATCCTACCAGCAAGTGTTAATTTTTTGTGTTTAAAAATGAGTCAGAAAATATGTTGGGAAGTTTCGTGTTGTTCAGCGGGGAAAATATTTTTTTGAGCCTTAAGGAAAATTATCCCCATGTCCCTCAATAAATCGTTGTACATTTTTGGCTTTCTGCGATGAAACATTGTCTTTTTGGAAGATTCCCTTCTCAGAAAAATTTATTAATCTAACAATTAAAAAACAGTATTATAATGTGTATTTTATAACATTAACATATCAATTTTCGATTCTCTGCCGGTTGCATTCATTACAACTCAAGAGAACCCTGATAGTTCTTACATTGTAAGGTGTGTGTGTTATTTTCCTTTTCCTTTTTTTTTTTTTTTTTTTTTTTTTTGTGAAGATATTTACTTTTAGAAGACATTTGTTTTCGGCCGCAATTAAAAATAAAGATAAAATTGCCAGTAAAAAATTTAATTAAGTCGGATTAAATTATTTTCACCTACACATACGCGAAAATTTCATATTATTGTTAATGTTTAAACATTTAAAAGTGTTCGCATCTGCAGTAGGTGCCGCTTTTCCAAAGAAATTAAGTACTACCAGAACACAATACAACTGCCTTTCTCTAAAGATGGTTTTAGAGTCAATCGCAGAGTGCGAGAGGCACTCCCCGAAATGTTACTGACACCTTCACGGAAGAATGTCGGCAATGCACCCCGCCCCTCCTTCAAGTTTGCGGCCGTTTTTTTTGTTCGGAAGGATGATGCCCTTTGGCACAGAACTTAAAAAGTACTTGGCTTTAAGCAACTTTAGTAATAAACAGAAACAGAGGTCGGAAGTAGGAAAACTACGGCAGTCGCTACTTTTTCTCACAGTTTGTTGTTTGAAAATTGTAATATAGCGCCACAGCCATATAAAAAGCCACTATCGCAAGGTTGTCATATGTCTACACTATGTAAATACAGGACGAGCATTGCCAAAAGAAGGTAAAGAATAATTAAAACCGAAAACAAATTTCTAAACTTATATGTAATATGTAACACTTTAAACAAAATTTCCGTTAAAATACGGATATCATATTGGCAAACGGAACGCCAGTACTATTTCCGTTTTTCAACAGGAAAAGATTCCGTAAATTCCAGTAAAGTTTCGTAATTTCTGAAATATTCATTTTATAACAGATACATTCCGTATTTCTTAGGAATTTTCATTCGGTAAAATAATTTTTATAGGGAAAGAAAATCTCTTTTCAAGGACAACTTTACATTTACAGGAGAGAAATTCTATATTTAAATCATAAATCTTTAGTAAACAGCTAACAGTTGCCACACGATGGGACTCGAATCAGGGGCCTTCAGTTTTCTGGCTTGTTGAGTTGACCACAGAGCTTATATGATTGCTCTCTGAAATATTGTTACTTATTTTAGTTGCCTTTTACGAACAAAAGTAAAGTGTGAAAATTTTTGAAAAGCTTCTTCGGTAGATATATTTTTGAAACCGAGTATAATTCTGAAGGTTTTACATATTTTCTTTCTATAAATTTAAATATTTGACTTTTTTATTTGATGCTTTGTAAAAGGTAAATCTGACTTGTTGTGTAAAAAAATGTAGATATTTTTGCACTTGAATTTTTTTTTTTTTTTTTCAAGAGTACCAATTTTTTTTTTCAAATATGTACATTTAAAAATTATTTGCGATCATAATGATCTCATCATAATTATCTTAAGTAGCAATACTTACTGCGTGCTGTTAAAAAAAAAAAAGATTATTATATTATATATATTAGCGAAACAATAATTTTATGATAAATATTTGAGATATGCTGAAAGCTTTTGTGTGCGATACTGTTAAACTCTATGATTTAAATATATATATATATATTAAAATAAATAATACATTTTTAGAGACAATTTTAAAGAGTAATTGTCTTGTGATAGATATTAGTCAAACTTTAGTATAAACTATTAATAAAAAATAATGTGCACTATTTACTTTTCAATTGCCTCTAACTTAAGAATAAATAATGAAAATTATTTTTTTTTAAATGTCGTAAAAATATGTTATATTTTTATTTAAAAAAAAGAGGAGCAAAAAATATTGAGTAGTTTTAATGTACATTCATTCATATAGGTAGCCACCATAAAATTTAGTGGTGTTATTGGAAAATTTCCACTTTTAAGCAAACTTTTAATTAATATTGGTGTACTATTGAAAATAATTCCAATGTAGAACCAATATTGGCGTTTCATTTAAAATATGTCTAGTTGGTCAATATTTCTGTGATTTTTGCGTTCATTAAAAATATTTGCAATAGAAATCCAATATTTGTCAATATTCGGGTTCCGTTAGAAATATTAATATATAAAGCCAATATTTGTGCAATATTGGTGTTTCAATGGCAATTTGTACAATGTAAAAGAAGTATATCAACAATTAATTGCTTCTCATACCAAACAACAGCTACTTCTGTACGCAAACTTCTAAACGGTCATTTACAGAAATTCTACTGTTTTGAAAGCAATATTCCATAAAATTTACGGAAAACTTCTTGCATTTTTAAGGATTTGTAATCCTAATTAATTTGCAAATGTCAATTAGGGAAATTATGTTGTTTTTTAGAAAACTAAAACTATTCCGGTAAACTTAAAGTTTTTTTCTTTTTTTCTTTTTTTTTTTTTTTTTAAGTTTAAATTATTTTGACACTTAAAATATATTTAGCTTATAATATATTATAGCTTTATATTGTTTTAAAACTACACTAAAATATTTTACCATTTTGATTAATAGGTACTTACTTCACAAGGCCCTTTCTAACACCAACTGATATTTAAAAACGGTCTTCATTAATGTATTTATGTGCTGATTTGCATTTCTCAACAATTCTGAATTTCAATACATCGTAAGTTCTAAAATTCACTGTATGTCATGTTCAAATTTACTAACACTGCAAAATGGATTCCAGTGTTATCAGCTCAAGCTTGTTTCTCGCCTTACTCCATACTGTACACTCATAGATGAAACACATTACAATTATGTGCTAGGATGCTGAACATAAATTGACATTCATTCATAAAACTGGTCTTTGTGAATTCAGCTGTCTGAAGAATATAAAACTCACTTTTGATGGTACACTTTGTTATTCCAATGACTTGAAATATTTTTCAGTTTGGAATATCAACATAAAATTTTACCTGTAAGCAAATACAAAACAAATGTGCATCCCGTACAACCTTCATGCCGAATATTAGAAAATAAATTGTAAAGGATGCCTTTCAACCCTACTTTCTACATCACTTTGAGAAACAAAAGTGTCACTTTACAAATTGTGATTATACCCTTGCTCCTTTTGTGTGAAAATGTTGTGTTCTGCAAAATATTCTGCTGATTTCAGAAATTAATCCCAATTTTAGTGTTTAACAAAGCACTAAATGACTAAATGAATATTGTATGCCGAAAATCTGCTTGTTTATTTTTTAATGCAACTTTAATTAAAAAGGAACAAACATGTTTTTAAATAAAGAGTTTTTACTTTTAATTATTCTGTATTATTTTAATTGTTCCGTATTTCTGGAACATGGCGATCTGAGGGGGGGGGGGGGAATCAACAATTAGAATTGATTGTAAATAAAGTCTTTTCACGTTTATATGAAAATATATTTAAATAA
Source organism: Maratus michaelseni (assembly GCA_963931845.1). NCBI lineage: Eukaryota > Metazoa > Arthropoda > Arachnida > Araneae > Salticidae > Maratus > Maratus michaelseni. The sequence goes on from OZ007596.1 coordinate 193,390,532, forward strand.
AAAACATTAATAAAATTTCGGTATTAAATGAGAATCTGTAAACTTCACGTTAGTAGAATGAAGAAGAGTGTGGTGTCAGGGGAAAAAAAAATCCAGATTTCGAACTAATAAAGCAGTAGTTTGAAAAAACAGTTTCATAACCCATTTAATAACTATAACATGTTATCAGATGGTAATATAAAATGATAAAAACGTGTCGAGCGTGGGAAAAAATACCCAATAAATCTTGCTATCTTGCGAGATAATAATTTCCGGACAGGTTTCTTGAAATGTAGGGCCCCAAGAGCGTCAAGAAAGCGATGTGCAACGGATGCGAGTTAGATCCAGGTTTATGTTCTTGGTTTGGCAGGAAATAAGGGATGAAGATAAAAGGGAAATTCAAGCTTTTATATTTACAATATTCACGGACGTCGGTAAACGAAGGGGAGGGGGGACACTCTGGATTTTGAAATTTAGTTAACAACCAATTATTTTCCTCTAATGATTTTGAAACAAGAAAAAAAAAAGTAAAGTTAATTTTTCATAATAAACACTAAGAAAAAAACAATCTCTTTTTTTTTTTTTTTTTTTTTTTTTTTTTGTCAGAAGATCTCTTGAAATCTTCGTAGAAAACAATATTAATTTATTATTATTATTATTATTATTACTTTAAAAAAAATTATCTTATATGGGGGGGGGGGAGGGGGAAGTCAAGGGCCCTCTAATAAAAAAAAAAAAAGAGAAAGAGAGAAATGCTTAAATCTCTTATTTAGAAAAAAGACCGGTTGAAGGTTGAAGCATAATTTTAGATTTATAATTTTTCTTATTTGTTTTTCTGTAATATTTTTCATGTAATATATTTAAAATTTGTCTTAAACCTGTGTGTGTGTGGGGGGGGGGGCATTTTTGGCTATTTCCTGTTTATATTATAAATAATTTTGTGAAACGCTGGCGGAAACTCATTTCTGAATATTTATTAGCTATATTTAATAGCTAAATTCCTGTATTGCTTTTTAAATTATTATGTTTGAAAGTTTTACACTGTGGATTCTGATAAAAAATATGTTTATAGTCTTCACTAAAATAATAATGATAATAATAATAAACACTGCCAAGGCTAAAATGCACATCTGTTCAAAAGCCTTGCCCCCCCCCCCCCCCCCCACACACAACCCTCCTCTTATATTTTGTTCTACCGCTGCGCATATATACTATATATTATGTAGGCAATTTTTAAACACATAAAGTAAAAAGCAATGCAAATATGTTATAACAAATAAGAAATATTAAAAACACAAAAGCAAGCTTTGATAGGCTTTTTTTTTTTTTTTTTTTTTTTTTTTTTTTTAAATGAAGAAGTGGAAGAGTTTCTCCTTCTTATCGTCAAGGGAGATCTGCCTCCCGTCACTTGAACTTTCTGTTTTAAATAAATTTTAAATATGTGAGCGTAAAAAGGAAAAACAGAATTAAAAATTGACTTGGGTTAAGAGAGCAGAACACCTGACGAAAAATAAGTTTAGCACTTTTTTCTTTTAGAGTTTTAATATTTTGAAGTTACTTTTTTTTTTTTTTTTTTTCAAAATTAGAGAAAAGAAAACACCAATTAATTAACACACACACACCCTTCTCTCCTTATGCCGGCGCCCATGCCTCCATGATTTGTGAAGTAAATTTTATTTAAAGACATATCTTCGAGCAAAAGGAAAATCTCTGATTTGAGAAAAAAATTAGGTATTTCCCTCTGTTTTTCACAGAACAACTATTGATGATAAAAGAAAATTGCTGGGCTTCCTATCTTATGCCATGGATAAAAGAAATCCGCGATTTAAAGCTTGTGTACATGGACATAAAGTTGTCGTTAGCCTTCAAGACAGATTCTACTGCCTACCTAGCCCCCTCCCCCCCCCACACACACCAGCAATATCGAGGGTCAGATAAAACCGTGGGAATGAGCAGAGCACCCCTACTATCTTCCAGGTAACACGTTCAGGCTTAGTGTCATAAGGTTGAGGCTGCAGATTGGTGCGGATCTCCAGCTAATCATATACTGCACTCAAACGCTTCTCTGTTTTTATTGGGAAGAGATTGAGGTGATAACATTTACAAAGGAAGAGCTTCTTCCAAAGCGGAGGTGGAACTAGTTTTTGATTAGTGTATACACCTTCTATCATGAGATTCACCTCTTCAAGAGGTGAAGGGTGAGTTTTATATAGCTGTTCTCAACTTTTTTTTTCTTTCATTTAACTCACTCCAGAAAATGATTTCCAATAATATTTCTCCACACAGTTACAATTTTTTCATACCTAGATGAATGGAATTTTCAGACACGATTGACCTTCTTAATTAATTTATACTTTTCCTGTTTTGAGAAATGATTTCAATTATTTTCCTGTGAACAATTACAAAATCACATTCCTCCCTTACATGTATCGAATTTTGAGATACTCTCATGCAGATCCAAGAGAATGGAATACCATGTTTTCTTGTTTACCCCCCCCCCTCTCTCTCTCTCTTCGGTATATGGAAAGTGCCGAGCCGCAGCAACTTTAATTGGTGACTAGTCCCCGAAAAATTTGTTCGTGTTTTAACCAATCGTTGGTACATCAGAAAACCGCCGTCTAAATTTGGCGGCGGCTCCGATTCAGCGCTTACTAGACTTGGTGCCCGGTGCCGAGGTATCGCTCTCACCATACCCTTGCTACGGCTAGAGTGCCAACCTTGCTATGGCTCCACTCTTGATAAGTGAATCACGTTTGCACGACTGATCTTGATTTAATTAAGAATATTATCAAATCCAATATTGTCACTTGTTAACACATTTACAAAATCATTTTTATTTCTTAAAATGCAAAAGAAAAAAAAGTAAATATTAAAGAAAATTGGAAAATATTCTTATTTGAATACTTAGAAATCAAATAATATATCTCTCTTTCCTATAAAAGTAAAATCTCTTTCAAAGTGGTCGATGTTGTGTCCCGGAAAATCGGTTCGAAACGTCAATTTTGACGCTGTTTTTTAAAAGACCACTTTGCTGTTATAGGAAAAAGCGAAACATTATTTGATTTTATCGTATCTAAATAAGAAAAGAATGCAATTTTTATACCTCGTATGAAAATGATTTCGTGGATGTGTTAGATAGTATAAAGTAACGAGTTTGGATTTGAGAACAGCCTTAATCTACATATTAAGACGAGCAATTTAGCAATGAAAAGAGCACTGTTTTTTCTTTACTTTTTAAATACTGTAGGTAATTCCAGGCGCATCATTAGCGCATTAGGAGTGTTACATCATTTGCCAGCTTGAGGCATCAACTGGTTCTCTGTTGTCTGCCTTATGATGGGGCTCATTTCTCACCGGGACATCAGGTATTATCATAAAGAGTCACATTAATGACTTTGCTCCTCCTGACTCCTCTTATTTATGATTATATAGGGTATGATGACATGTTTGTTAATTAGCTAAATGTCTCGCATTTTCAACATTCCAATTCCCCCCCCCCCCCCCCCATTATGCTATTAAAAATGAGCAAAATGTACTAATTTTTTAGTAATTATTTCGGGGTTTTTTCCGTATAAAATACTTTATTTTTTCACAATCATAAATGTTATTTAGCTGCTGAGTTCTGTAAAGTTTACTTTAGCAAGACTTAGTAATAATAGATACGCAATGTATATAATATATATTCACTGTAATTATTTAAGCAGCATATGTATACAAGGCCATCTGATCCTGTGGATTGGCTGCTTTGGACCTGTTTGTATTACTCATAATAATAAAAAATGTTCTAAGCCATAGACCAAGACCACTCAGTGGTCGCTGATTGCGTGGTTCACTTATTGACTTTAGCTCTAGTTAAAAGTTTCGATTCAATAGTCACATACGGGTTCGATGCGTCAGTCACAAGATAATTAGTTTGTTAAATTTGAAATGCCCAAATTTTATTCTCCAAACTATTCGGACAAAAAACTTCCGAGTTGTACAATAATAAATAAATAAATAAATTCAAAAATAAATAAGTAAATAAATAAATAAAAAAACATGTATTGGGCTATAGCTTGCTCAGCCATCCAGCCATTTATAACATTAAACTTTAGATCTGATGTATTAAATTCACAGCATGATGTAAATTATACGCGTGTACTTTACGTATAACGTGATGTATTAATCTTAATCATAATAAAAATACGTCTTTTTGTTGGGAGAGATTTTCATTTAGCACTAAAAGTGCGGTTGCAATACATGTTACAAAAAAATTAGTTTTAACAAACAGTTTTTAAATTTTTCAAGTCATATATAGTAAGAATCTATCGTTTAAAATGTAGTTTATCACTGTTCAGCATTCAGTTTACAATGATTTATAAATACATCTCTGCTTTGCAAAGTATCTCTGTATTGTGTCGTATATTCAGTCTGATTTCGTGTGACATTGGGTTAGAAGATGTGCACTTAGTGAGTCAGATTATGTGCATTTAGTGAGTTAGAATATGTGCATTTATTTAGTAAGATGATGTGCATTCAGTGAGTTAGAAGATGTGCATTTAGAGAGGTAGAAGATGTTTATTTACGCACAAAATTCCGTGTTGGAATATTAATTCTTATAAACGCTATAACTGCTGCGTAAAAAGATTTTCTGTTACTGAAAATACTTATACTTTCTGGGATATTCTGATAATAAAATACAGTGTGTCGTCCAAGGACTGTTTTACGAATGTTTCCCGAAAGTCGTAGCAAACATGGAATAAATGAAAGTATGGGTTGAGCTTTTTAAATATTAAATAAAATGAGCTCAAAAATAAAAATGCGACTTTGCAAAACCGACCTTGAAGCCGCTGATCTTCTAATTTAACACGTTATAGAAACGTAATCAATATTTATAGTGTTTCTTTATGTACAGATTTGTTTTCTCAGAGATGAATTATCAAACATTTAAAACAGTCTTTCAAGCAGCACAGGTGTCTTAAAAAAGTCTTTGTTTGAATAAGAAGATCTTTAGTCACATACGAGCCTTTTTCTTTCATATACGCCTCCCATTAACCCTTTATGTAAAACAACCAATAAGACAATAAGACTTGGTTTGATCCTGTGAGGATAAAGCAAAATGTAGAATATTTACCGGTTTTGTCTTACGTAGAATCAGTGGCATTTTGAGCGTCCGGCAGGTAGCTACATTTTCAGTTAACCATTTTAACAAGCTGATCTTCTAATATGCAATTGATCTTACTTAATCAAAAAGTAGCCAGCTGTCGCGATAGCAATGGATATGGCATCGCGGGGACAGCAAAATCAATCAAAGCGAAATGAATGGTGTTCGATTATGGAGGTTTGCTACCAGTCGCAATAACATCTGTAATCGGGACACCGTTCATTTCGCTTTGAGTTTGTAATATTGTGGCCCCTGGTGCCATATTCACCGCTATCGCGACAATTGACAGCTATTATCGCCATTGATTAAGTAAGATCAACTACATATTCGGAGATCAACTTGCGTAAAATGGGTAACTAAAAATGTTGCTCCCTTTCAGACTATTAGTGCATGCTACAGTTTTTATGCCATAGTTTTGTATGCAACAATTTTTTGACGCCTCTGAAAATTTAGCACCCAGTGCAACCTCACCCTCACTCCCACCCCTACCACACACACACGTGCGTGCTATGCCACTGCATAGAACAGATTTCTGTTCAATTTATATTAAAAAAAATAAATGAATATTCGTTTTAGCACTCACATTTCAATGGAATCCCAACAGTTAAATTGAGGGCCAACGGCGGTTAATGACGCAGATCTTCACCGTTCAATAACAAGCCAGCCACTGTTCTGTTTTTCTCATGAGCACCTGCTGAATGGTAATTGCACCATAATCTTCCAGACTTTCACCAAGTGATTCGCAACCATCAAACACAGCAGTTGGTATGAATGTCCCGGTGAAAGGAGCCATTCATTCATTCTAGGTAATCACGCAATTTAGTCGCAGCAGGAATAGTTTACAGGTGTACCACTTGTAGTTGAGCTGGAAGAAACCGATGATTGTTTAAAAAAATATCCGCATCAACCCTGTGGTATACAAGACGTTTATAAAAAACTGCACCGTAAAATCATTTTAAGCATGTCAACAGTGTTTTTTCTTTCTTTTTCTTTTCTTTTCTTTCTTTTTCTTTTTAAGGAACAAAATATTGGAAAGGAACAAATTAAGGCTGTTCTCGAATCCAAACTCATTCACGAAAGAAATTTTATTCTGAACATAATGTTTACAGATTATTTTTAGTCATGTTATCAAACAATATTTTCCACATTTAGTACTGGTTTGTTAAACACTTTTTTTTTTTTTTTTTTTTTTTTTTTTTTTTAATAAGCATTTAATGGTTATAGCTTAAAAATTACGCCTAATTTCATGATTGCAATTCATGTTGTCCAAAAATATTTCCGTTACAATATGTCAATTTAGCGTGGGTCCCGATTACGAAAAAAAAATCACCGCTTTGATTTACGCTTGGTAGAAAGTACGAACTAGTGAATCTATTTTAAAAAATAATAATTTTTGCTCTGTCAGTAACACGAACGAACGAAAGAAAAGCATTGTTTAAACTATCTATGCAGGATTTCAAAATTGTTTTCTCAACGTATAAGTAATTTAATTAATATTAAACCAGTAAATGATTAATAGGTATTTTTAAAAATATATTTACATTTTCTACTATTTTTAATGTTTAAAGTATTCCGTTGTTGCAATTTCATTTCACAGCCAAGATTATTAGGCACATTTTAGCGAGCGTAATTTGGCGCATCATAACTCCATTGTTGTTATAGGTCGTATATAGTAGTTGTAATAACCATAAAGAATATTTGGCGATTTATCACCTACGTCCGGATAATGGAAAAATGCCTTAAAATTAATTTGTTAGTTTATACTTACGTTCTAAAACTATGAAACTGCTGTATTATCACCGGAAACACATCTGTGCATATATATATATTATTTATATATAATTCTAGCATATAAGGCAGTGAGTGAAAAATCATCGATTGCAAAATTCCATCTTCACATGCAAGAGTCAAGTTATGTGTGAGGAATATTTTTATATTTTATGTGTTAAAAAAATCTTAGTGAAACTGAAGAGCTGTGAGTAAGATTGTAACACTTCAAATAAAATTAAGCAGATTTTTAGAAATATTTTGTCAAACAAAACCATAAAAGGCTGTTTTAAAAGAAAATTATACAGAAAAAAAGAAGTTAAATACATTAATTTTCTGATGAAAAATACGAATGCATTCAATGCTCATTTTCTCAACATTGGAAAAGGGAATTTGAAATACCATTAACATTAATTACTTATTATCAATACAATCATTGAAGGCTTACTGCGCACATTTTTGGAATATATCACGATACCCATTAAGTTCTCGATTTCGACTTTCGCGGTTGTACGTAAATATAGATTAGTGGAGAATTACGGCAGAAATTGTTGTAATTTTTCCATCTGCTTAAAAGAAATTGTTCCGAAATCTCGTCCGTCGATCCAAAATGTGTAATGATGCGAATTATATGCGAACATACACACTTTCAACATCTTTTCTAATAGGCGTTTCATTAAATACGTTTTTCTACATTTTGTTCTTTTGGGGGTTGTAATGTAAAATACAACATTTATATTTAGACCCACCCAACATTACAACTTCTCTAAGGGGGAAAAATAATAATAAACAATATTATTCTTTTGGTCAAAGCCGCCACAATTCATAACAACTTTTTTCATACAGAGAAAAATATTTCTGGAATTCCAAATAGTATGGTCATCTTTAAATGCTTTTCTCCTCCCTTTACAAAATGCACCCATTTCTCTGTATCTCTTCTGTCTATTTTCTGTATGGGAGGTCTTCAAAATCACAGGGTCGGCCTGACCACAGAAATCGGTCAGACGTAACACCTTGTTATGATAGCTGTCCATTTTTGAATACAAGAATCAGAATGGAAGACGGAAGGCGATTTTTTTCTTTAAGAACTACACATTCGGCAGCCGCCTTTGGAGGCGTGGACAGGGAGGTCAGAGAATTTACCGGATTCGGTATTTGAAAAAGGGCACCCACAGCGCAAGCAGGGATTAACTTGAAGAATAAAGAGCAACATTCAGCTCCTGGACTTTTACCGACTCACTGGGTGTCTATTCAAGTGTAAAATTTTACATTTGCTCTTTTTTTCGGTTGCTTGAAGATGTCGGAGATGTGACTTGTCAACAACAGTCAAACGCATTCCAATGTTGACGTCGTATCACAGATAGGGTTTCGTATGCGTACCTTACATCCAGCAGGCATAAGCAACATGGTCTTCGGTTCCAGGCGAGAAAATTTTGGGGACAGCAAGTGTAGTTTTGGTAGTATATTGATTGCTTGGCTGTTCTCAAGTCCAAACATCAGACTACTTTCTGACACATTTTTTAATTCATTTTTGCTCGCAAAATCGCAAACGCATGAAGTTGGCAGGTGTTCTTATTCATAAACTATGTAATCGAAACACGTTTCCCATTTGTTGGAAAAGGCAGAAGATGTTTCAGAAAATGCGTTTTGAACCGAATTCCCGACGCGGCAGTCTGAAAAGCGCGAAAAACGTATCGTCACGTAACCAGAATCACTTATAACTCGATAAATATTCGATTTATCAAAAAATGGAAAACTCATTTTGTTTCCAAATCGCTTCCATAATCAGGCCTGCCAATCTTATGCCTTTGCGTTTAAAAATGAGTAAGAAAATGTGTCAGAAAGTTTCGCGTTATTGAGCAGGTCATTTGAGAACGACCTTAAACGCATTATTGAACAACATACAAACGGAGAAAGAAGTTGTATATTTGAAAGGTATTCTCTAGAAAATAATAATTGCTACTAAGCAATAATTGCGCATGTTCAATGGGAAAGGAAAGTTTATTAGGTTGCTTTGAATGTAGAATTTGATCTTTTCTAAAACATATCTTAGATGGTCACAGATCCCTTGACCATCGCAATACGACTTGTTTATGCTCTATTATGTCTATTATATGAAGAGCTAGTATGGTGAAAGAGAAAATCTATTATTTATTCTATATTCTTCAGAGTAATGAAAATTCAAAGTAGTTTCCATCATGATGGAAAACTACTTTGAATTTCAATGCATTGAAAACGGTATTTTGCATTTTTATTCTAAGTAGCAGTCGATTTTAATTAATGGAGATAACATATATATTACGAAAATTAAGAAAAAGGTTGTTCTAAATTTACATTTCTCAATGAGAACAAAAGAAAATTTCACGCATATAAGAATAACAAGTTGGAAATTGTACGTCAAACGTTACAAACGAGGTGCGTTCGTACGCACGTTTTAGAATTAAATTCATGATATCCCGTGCGTAGAACGGGTTAAACAGCTAGTTAAGTATATATTTTATGACACTGTTCATACAAATATCTTAACTAGTTATATAAATATTCAGATATATATGTATCAGCTAGTTATATAAATATTCAGATCTTGATGATTTTTAATTCTGTGAAATGAATTATATCGTCTGCAGATTAATTTCTGTCATAAAATAAGTATCTCGGTCGCTTGACGATTTAACATCCATCGGAAGCTCATATAACAAAAAAGCACCGATTTAAAAAAAAAATCAAATTTCTTAATAAATATTTTTATTAATATCTCCTAAAGTTTTGATTCGATTTTGATAAAATTTGAAATGTCTCGACAAATTTATGCAAAGATAATATATTTCAAATTGAAAACCATTTGGTTGGGTAGTTTTTGCGTTGTTATATGCGGACAGACAGACAGACGGACGGACAGATAGACAGACGGACGGACAGACGGACGGACCAAACGACGACTATAGGTGCTACGTATTTATATAATTACGAACGCACCTAAAAATGCGTTTGTAAATGTGTTAAATTGCATTATAAAAAAGAGTAAATGAAAAATTGAACATGTGCAAAGAATCAAAAACATTTTTTATTTTTATTTATATATATTTTTAAAATAGATTAGTCTTTTGATACAATCGATTGCTACTTTTCATTACTGATGGTGTCGCGAAAATTAGAATGAAACTAGAACTTTCTAGAAACTAGAAAATAGAACTAGAACTAGAATCTAGAACTAGAAAATAAACAAGACAGCATTTTTTGAAGTATGCTTTGAAAATTTTTAAAAAGGAATCTATTCTTCAAAACTTATTATACTAAGATTATCCAAATATTTGATTTTACGTACAGTTTAAAACGATTTCATTACTTTCTATGTATTGTTACTTTAAAAGTAAATAAAAGAAACACTTTCAGTCATAATCTGAATTGGAATTATCTGGATATTATACGCATGGATGAACACAAATTATTTGGTGATTGTGTGAGAATGTGATATCATTTTTCGGAAAATTTCCATTCCCCTAAGTAAATTACTTTGGGATAAAATAAACAAGAAATCCCCAGTAATCGCTTTCATAAAACACCCCCTTTCCTATAACATTTATTGATTCGAACCTGGTGAAAATATTTGGAATATCAAATTCAAACAAATCCCATCCGAAGGGAATGGGGTGGGGTGAGAAGCAACCGTGTATCCTCTGCTTCAGAGTAACCCCTACGTTGTCAAAACATAGATCAAAGCAGGCGCAAACAGGACCTCATACGTGAAAAAGGCAATTTTCCGCCTGGGGACACTGCAGTCGGTAGATGCATTGTCACTAAATAATTGGTATAGACAGCTAATCGAACAATCTACAGCTCAGCAGCTCGTCTGAAAAGACTACAAATCACTGCTGTGCCACCTGACGAGTAGAAAGAATATCAGATGTAGTGATGTAGGGGAAAGTCTATGGGGAACAAGTGGGTCGTGAAATGAGGAAAATCATGGAAGTGAGCAACTGACAAAACAAGAACAGGCCTCCTGCTCAACTATAGGATCCCGGCGCTCAAGTTATTGGTAGACCCCCTGCCAGTTGTGAGAAGCTGCATCGATCGAAACAGCTACAGATGGTATACGAAAAGTATCTTTTTTTAATCGTGGGAGGCATCAATATATAGCTACTACTTTTTACTTTACGTAAAGAGATACGTTTTTGAAGTTTGTTGTCAAATACAAACTCTCTAACTTTCTATGCGCGATATAATTATCACCCGTACTTACACAAAATTTGTCGATATTCTTATTTACATTCCAAAGAATGTAACGAGCAAAATATTTTTCATAAAAGATTGTTTTATTTGCGATTATGATCCGATTTTTAGGACATGACAAACATGGGAAAATGGTCACAGCCTATTGGAAATCCGCCACTAGTATACAGCATAGTAAAACCTCAATTATCTACCATCAACGAAATCGTCGCTGTGACGAATAAGAGAATAGACGAATAATAGAAATATCCTTTCCTCTAAGCCTTCACAACAAATCTATCCCACAATTAAATTTTAGCCAGGGATGCAGTATCGCATAGACATAAATCAAGAATAGAATTGAAAACTGATTTTACTATTATAGTTCCATAATTCACAAACTAATACATTATAAGCAGTAAAAAACACCACTACTGTATTTAAAATTACCAGCACGTTTACCGACTTGTATTGCACTGCGGTGCAATGTTTAGTCTATTGTTTGAACTGACAGAACATGTTTTCCTAATAAGTTTGTAAAGCCATTATTAGAAAAATCGGGGAAAACGGACAAATAATAACGAAACGATTTATAATCGTTTTTTGCAGATGTGCTATTTCTAGTGGCTGACTTATAGTACAAACCTATACTTGAAAGAAGGATGGCTAATAAGAGTTTTACTGTATTTGACTTGCTGTTTTATAATTTTTTACTCTAATTGATAGTCTTCTAATTACCTAACATCTCTTTCATTTTAGCGTTGTAAAGAAAAACTGAATACTCTAGCGATATCAGTCATGAATATGTGGCCTGGTGTAAGACTGCGTGTCACAGAAGCCTACGATGAGGAGGGCTATCATGCCAGGAACTCCCTACACGAAGAAGGGAGGGCGGTGGATCTGACCACTTCCGACAGGGATCGTTCAAAATATGGTATGCTAGCGAGACTAGCGGTAGAAGCAGGATTTGACTTCGTGTACTATGAGTCGAGGTCGCACATTCACTGTTCCGTGAAGTCAGGCAAGTACATCTTCCCTTCTTTTTTCTTATGCTTATTTCGCATGATCATCACTATTTATAAGTTTTTCGAGGGACTTTCTTGAAAAGAAAATTTAACTGAAAATTATCTTCGATATGTTAATACTATAAATAAATAAACACATATACGACAAGAGCGAGACATGGAGATGTGACAAAAAGGGAAGCGTCGCTTCTGGACTTTCAGTGGAGAAGACAGCCCTTTTGCAGCCCTTTATGACAGCTTAGAAGCGCTGCTTTCAGCCGCTTCCCTCTTTTAGTCACAGTTCATTGATTCATGCCTCGACAATGATATACAGGGATATACATGAAATCCTATTAAGTGGCCTCTGTTAGAATGCTTTTGTAAGAGAGTGGCGACATATGCAAAGGGTGCATGCTCAGGTTGGAAGTTTTTGGCAAAGTATACGGCAACTCAGATTACAGAACTGGGCGATACTCGCTTGAATGAATCCACTTGCATTTAAACCTCATTAGCTTGGTGATAATGAGTCTCTTTTAATCTCTTTCCTCTGATATCCTCTCGACCAATCAAACATTATTGCCAGTATGCCACCACTCTCGTTAATTAAGACACTCTAGCCACTGGCGAGACACCATTTCTGGGCACAGTGCCATTGTACCCTTTGATTCTCATCCCCCCTCCACGCTTCTGCGTGTATTACGAGTTGTCTCCACAATCCTGATTCAACTAAAACAAATAAATCTAAACTTGATAGCATTTAATTTTTATTTGCAACGAATAGCATACACTCTAATATTATATATATATATATATATATATATATATATATATATATATATATATATATATCAAAGGAAATGCGAAGATCAAGCTTGGAAGAGGAGTAAGACAGGGAGACACCATTTCGCCTAAGCTTTTTACTGCTGTCTTAGAAAGTATTTTCAAGAAGCTGGATTGGGAAAACAAAGGGATTAGAATAAATGGGGAATATTTAAGCCATCTCCGGTTTGCTGATGACATTTTAATTTTCAGTAATAGCCCTGAAGAATTGCAAAATATGCTAAAAGATTTGGCAGAAGCTAGCATTAATGTGGGATTAAAAATAAATTTGGAAAAGACTAAGGTGATGTTCAATTCATTTGCATCAAAAAAGAAAATCGTCTACAACAACACTGAGATTAAAGATGTTGAAAGTTATGTGTACCTTGGACAAGAAATATCATCAGACAACAGTATCATGAATGAAATCAATAGAAGAATAAGAAATGGATGGAGTGCTTTTGGGAAGAACAATATTATTCTGAAGAGTAACATGCCTCTTTGTTTGAAAAGAAAGGTGTTTAACCAATGTGTTTTGCCTGCACTAACTTATGGAGCAGAAACTTGGACACTAACAAAACGGATGGTACAAAGATTACAAACAACGCAGCGAAGTATGGAAAGATGTATGCTAGGCATAACCAGAAGAGACCGAAAGAGAATAACGTGGATAAGAAGTCAGACGAAAGTTTTTGACATCATCGAGAGAATTAAACGGCTAAAATGGAAATGGGCTGGGCACATTGCAAGAAGACAAGACAATAGATGGAGCACAAACACCCTACAGTGGTATCCCAGAGATGTAAAACGACCAAGAAGACGACCTCAAGTAAGATGGAGTGACGAAATCAGAAAACTGGCCGGTGTTAATTGGATGACTAAAGCACTAGACAGGCAACAATGGAAAAATCTGGGGGAGACCTACATCCAGCAGTGGATTGAAAACGGTTGATGATGATGATGATGATGATGGCAGCACAGCATGCATGGGTGATACATGAGGGTTCGATGCAATTCGGAGGAGGCCCCGGGAATCGTAAATATTTAAATTCCTACATGGCTTCTAGGGAAGGGTGATTATTTCAAATTCTGTCAAGGTCTGTCATTTTATCACGCGGTCTCACCTTTTGATCAGCGCTTGTAATATTCTCCAACAGGGGGTTTCAGGGGGCCGACCCCTGTGATGGAAAATAAAGGAAACTGTTTCAATTCCTATTTTTTAAAAATAATTTTTTTTTTTTTTTTTTTTTTTAAATCAATTGTTAAATTCCTATGTTGCTTTTTATGTTGATACATTCTCTTGGACTTGGGGTGAGGGAGGGGGGTTTAAATTTTTTTTTAATTTAGATTTTTTATTCTAAAAAAGCACTCTTTAATTTTTTTTAGCACATCTGTTCCAAAATATTACCCCTCCTTGGATTTCGGTCTGCCACTTTTCGAATTGCCACTCAAAAGGGAAAAAAAAGCGGAAACCTTTTCACGCAACATTAACAAACAACTTCGTAAATGAAAAAAAAAATGACAAACCATATCTGATTAGTTAAACAGATAAACAGTGTATTTTCACGCCGCTTCGAGGCACTCGAAATCTCACAAGTTGCGCACCTTCGGAATCCAAACCTGCTATAATAAATGAGAGTGCCGGTGATTTGTAGATGGAATGCTCGAGGGAAGGTAAAATGCTCGGCCTCCTTGTTAGGAAGGGGGAAAAAAAGGACCGGTTATGGGGAGAAAAATAATCAGAAAAATGGCTGCTACATTTCAAACCCCCGCCCCCTTCTCCATACATCAACAGTTTATGGGAAGTTTCCGACACTTGTTTAATTGCAGTTACGAAAATGAATTTTTATGGAAGCACTCATACTCATGGGTGCCTTGCAGCATATCAGAGTGGTTTCTCAAAATTTAATTCGGTACTCGCTGACTCATTCACGAAATCATTTTTGTTGGTAAAGACACAGCCGCCAAACTCCTGCGGTTCTTCTCAAATCAAATAAAACCAGAATTTTTTTTAATTTTTTAAAAAATAGTTTATTTATAAATAACAACAACAACAGAAATGTGTCATTAAATAATTTTTTTGATTCAAATTATATATTTTTTTGACTTGGGAAAAAAAAAACACCTCGGAAGGCTGACAGCTAGCTACATAAATGCATGAAAACTGTAGTTAGTGTCAGCAGAGTTTCCCCCAGGTTTAAAAAAGGGCAGGGTGCTGCTGGTGAGAAAAGGGCACTTTTTTATTCTTAAGGGCACTTTTTGGATTTTTTAGGGCACTTTTCAGATTCTTAAGGGCACTTTTTTAATTGTTAAAGGTATTCCTTTAGTTTT
Organism: Maratus michaelseni; assembly: GCA_963931845.1. Lineage (NCBI taxonomy): Eukaryota > Metazoa > Arthropoda > Arachnida > Araneae > Salticidae > Maratus > Maratus michaelseni. The sequence goes on from OZ007596.1 coordinate 193,405,784, forward strand.
TAAAGCCACTTTTGATATTTCAAAGTAAAAACACTCTTTTTAAGACAACCTTGAGTCAGTTTCTACTGTGAAAGCAAATTTTTTAATGCAAAAAGGAGAAAGAGCACTTTTTTTACTGAGGGCAAGAAGGGTGCTAATTATTTTACTGGAGGGGGCAAGAAGGGTGTCATTTTGTAAACCAAAGGGCAGGCAGGGTGCAGCCCCCTTCTGAAACTGTCTGGGGGAAACTCTGGTGTCAGGTCTTGAGTATATATGATGTTTTTGTACCCAGCGCACTGTCTAATTTTGTGCCTTGGTTGGTATGGAAGCACCAAGATCATTTTTTACACTAGAGAGATTCGAATTTTGCACCTTTTTACAGTGCGCCTATACCAAGACAACAGAATGGCCTCCACCTCAGAGCAAAGATACTAGTATATTAGAATGTCTATGGTCTCCACATAATTTTATTTTTTGTATTAAATCATTTTCATGTCAAAATAATACTGATTGTGCAAAAAAGAAAAAAAAAAAGTGTAAACTTTATTTCTGTTGTAAATTTAAAGCTTCTCTTTTTTACTGTGTTCATGAAATAACTGAAAATTACTTTTTAACAATTCATGAAAAAGTGAAATATTTATATGAAAGAAGAGGGAACTGCAACAATTTAACATTTAAAGAAAGGATTTATAGAAAAAACTTACGAGGAGTGTAGTGTAAAGTTACCCACAAGATTTTGCTAAGTTCTAATTAAATTTCATACAATTTAAATTTTCAAATAATCTCGAAAACATCATTGCTTGGAATTTGTTAAAAAAAAAAAAGAAAAAAAAAGAGCAGATAAAAGAAAGCAGTCTAAATTTTTGTGATATATTTAATATATAAAAAGTAGACGTTCTGACATTATTTAGTTGCTTATAGCAAACTAGCAGGTGTTAACCATTAGGGCTTCCGGGTAAAATAATTAAAAATTCAATAATACGGCTATAATAACGGAGCTCTGGGCATTCGCGCTTATAAGTTGTTAAAATCACGAAAAAAAAAAAAAAAAAAAAAAAAAGATGCTACTTTGATGAAAACATATAAAATCCTACAGCTTTATAAAAGTGAGAATGCAAGTTTTGTTTGGCCCGTATAATCGAAAAAATATACGATAAAAAACTACTTTAATATTGGTCAGAATGCCACAGTTTGAAAAAAAATATATATCTTATGAAGGGAAAGAGAACAGCATGCATTTCTTACATGTGTTATTACTTACTTTCAAACATGTTCAGAAAAAAAAGGCAGAGTGTTATTTTTCCCTCCTGAATTATAATCATTTGAGTTTTGAAAATTTTAAAAATTAGCATTCTTTGGCAACTTCTAACTCAAATGGGACAAGCGGTATTCATAAGCTCTTTAGCAAGGAAAGACCTCTAACATATATATATTGTCTGTAATCATATCTAAGTGCCATTCCAGCCTTCCAACTGGGTGTGTGAATTATAGTCTTGAAATTGAAGAAAACAGTCAGCCACAAAGGAGGGGAAAAAAAAACACTTAGAAACAAGACACATTTCATTAAATACATTTTCTGAATTTATTTAAAGAAATATTCATTGAATTCTCCGTACTTTTGCTTTTTGTGTTACAATTAAAGGTTTAAGAGTCAAAGAATTCCTTAACAACACACTTGATTCCTGTTTTAGAACATTGAATACGCGAAGTTAACACAGTTGCAGTGCTTAATTTACACCGGAGCTCACCGTAGCTGAGCTATTAATTCAAAAATTATGCAATATTTTATTAACCTTTGAATTGTGTAAAAACGTCGCACTCTTCGGCCCTCTCTAATAAAAAATATTTGTAGAGGGATTTTTGCTTCTTTTCTAAATAACTCAAAGATGGCCTGGCAAAAGAGAGAGGGGAAAAAATAATAATTTTGTTGAAATTCTGTAGAATGATCCAAAGATAATGACATAGAAAATTTTAGTGTCCTCTAGAAATTTGTTGTAATAGAAAATAAAAATCTAATAATTAAGTGTCGAATTTTACTCCCACTAACGTCACATATTTTACACCAATATTTCTCATTTAAAATTCACGTCCTTCATTGCAATCTTCATACATTCTTTCCTTTTCTTTTTTTTTTTTTTTTTTTTTTTTTTTTGTAACACATTACAATTGTAAAATAATCTAAAAATAAATCATTTCAAACACGATGTCTTGAAATTTTCTGTCTTCACCGCATCTCTTATACAAATTCCCTACTTTAGGGAAAACATCGCTAGGAGTAAGGGAAAAGACAGATTATCAGCTCTGTGTGGGGCAAGAAGTAAAGAGCAATAAGTCTGCTCCATTACAACCACAAACCTCCTTCTTGTTTCCCTATCAATGATTTTACAGCAGATATGTTTGCGGTAGGTCGTTATGTTGTGACAGCTCGCAAGTATCGCCATCTGTTGGCGATATATGCACTTGTAAAATGGTTGTTCCCTACAAAATTATTCATTGCTTCTTAAAACAACCTTTAAAATTATTAATTGCTTGTAATTAAGTTACATGAAATAGCAATTTTCTGATAGCAAAAAATAATAAAATTTAAGTATTTCTCGATTGTATAGTAAAATATAACAAAAAAATTTTTTAAAGAAAAATATAAATTTTACTCTGTTGGCGGCAATGCCAAATTCCACTTCGTTTTTATGGTACTTATAATAGTAACGAATTAAAAATAATAACATCGTATTTGAAATGCATTTTAGAATAAAATTTTTGCGAAAATGTATTTCATCTACACATCTCAAATGTTTTAATTTCTCCGCTCAACAACGCAAATCTTTCTGATGCATTCACGAAGTCATTTTTATATGTAAAATGTAAATGTATTAAATTTGCTATTATTATTATTGAAGCGCAAGAGAATCAAACAGTGTATTTTAAAGTCCCATAAATGTTTTATATCATGAAGTATCGTCATATGTTCTCTGATGTATCCCTTACTTTAGTATGGTACAAAACGCCGAATTCGACAGTATTTTCAGAAAGATACTATGCTTTTACAGAAAAATCAGAAACTCTGTTCAGTTTATAAAAATCTGAATAAGAATATCTGCAGTTTTCATGCATTTATTTATTAAAATGACTTTGTGGATGTGTCAGAAACAAATGTGTTAATGAAATCTTAAGAAGCAAAAGTCCGAAGTATTCATTAAGAACATTTTATGAATGTTAATTAAAATTTAGAGTATTTTTGTGAAGCACATGCTTCCCCTATAAAATTTAAAAGGGGCCCCAAAATGATTGTAAAGAGGGCCCTCTAATTGCCATTTTCATTTTTTTGTTTCTTTTCTTTTTTTTTTTAACACACACACAGTGTTGAATTCAGTGGGTGGCCCGGGGGGACATTCCCCCCCCCCAGAAGGTTTGAGATTTTATGCTTTTAATGGTTAAAAAGTACAATTTCCCCCTCTCAGAACTCTGTAATGTCCCCCCCCGGAGCCCCAGAAATCCCTCCCGGAGAAAAGTGTCTGAATTCAACACTGCACACACACACACATATATATATTACAGTCTGTTACAAACGTATAAGACCACAACATATTTTGCTATTGAGGTATAATTAAAGATAATTAGATTTTAAACTTCGCCACACGGTTGCTTGTGATACCTTTTTAGTTATCTGTTGTGCTATTTTAGAAGTCGACTGGTATTTTTTCGTTGCCAGTTTAACAATTCGCCTATTATCACGATCTGATAACTTCTTTTTACGACCAGATCGTTTATGCATTCCATACAATATTTTTTTTTTACTTAAAACATTATGGATCGCAGTTTTAGAACGATTAAGAATCTTACTTATTTCACGTTCAGACTTTCCTTTTCCTTTGTAGAACCACACTCTTCTCACTTCTATTTCAGACAGCTCACTCCGACGAGGCATTTTACTAATAAATTCAAAGAATCAGATACAATTCAGAATTTCTGCATTTTATTCTTCTTTTTAAATTTTACAGATTGTTTAGGTAACAGTTAAACTATGAGTTCAAAATAAAATCGTCTGCTTTATTAATAATATAAGAATGGTCTTATATTTATATGAAACAGCGAGTTTGCGTAAAATCGTTTGGCATGAAACAAAAAAATATTCAAACTTTTCTTCCCTGAGCTAAATAAACATTATAGAGTTATTTCTTTTCATACAACTACTTTTAAATTCAAACTAATATATTTTTTTTTTTGTTGAAAAAAGGTGAAATTCAGAGTGGTCACATCTTTATCGATTATATTGTCTCACGACATCAGTTTTTTTCCTTGTCGCGACCGGAAATTCGGTTTAAAGCGACTTTGACAGCAGTTTCTGAAAAAGTTTCGCGTTGTTGAGCAAAGGTCATTTGAGAACCACCTTAAATTTGATACATTTACAAATGAAAATGGTCTTAGTTAATGCATAATGCACCAAGTTTTCCTGATTTCTGGGAAGATTGTGATTTTCATATCGCTGCTGGGCGTTGATAGTGGCACAACTAAAAAATATATAATATACTAAATTTTACAGGAAAGAATTTTTAAAGTTTACATTTTTGAATGTATTAAATTATTTGTCTTATAAGTTGGTGAAACTAATTATGCTTTGTAAGATATATTATTTAGGGATTACAAATACTGTATATCTACAATTGTATTTACTATAAATATAAATTTACCATTAAATTTGCATCTTCTCTTTGAGTGTGTCGTTATTTAAGTAATGGACATAGTCTGGAACTTGGATTTCTAACATTTATTTAAGGCTGTTTTCAAACTGGCTACTTTATGACATATATTTTAATTCATTTTTGTTCGGAAACTCATGAAATTGGCAGCTGTTCTTATTCAGAAACTTTGTAATCGAAAGACTTGTTCTATTTTTTGGTAAAAACAGAAGATTTTTCAGAAAATACTGTCAACTTCGACGTTTTGAACCGAATTTCCAACGCCTCAGCAAGAGAAAAGGGATCACGTGTCGTCACTTAACACGAATCGCTCATAACTCGATAAGTAATTTATTTATCAAAAAATGAAAAACTCATTTAGATTTAAAATTGCTTCAATAGTTAAGGCCTGCTAATTTTATGCCTTTGCGCTTAAAAATGAGTCAGAAAATGTGTCAGAAAGTTCCGTGTTGTTGAGCAGGGCATTTGAGAACCACCTTAAAACGAAATGAGTCGCTAAAAAAAAAAAAAAAACTAGTTGATCCGCCCGGCGTTGCCCGGCCCGTGATAAAACCTTAAATGAATCCCAAATAAAAAATACTGATAATTAGTGATAAAAGTGCTCGTAAGAAAACATTAAAAAAACTTTTGTTGTCCAAACCCTTGAAATTTTTAATGGTTATAAATATAAAGATTTTACAGCCCGTGCAAAAATTACATCAGAAATAGTTTTATCTGCTTGTAAAATAAATATGTTTTCTTCCCCCGAAAACAGCACTTTTTCAAATTCTATAGAAGGGGAGAACTCCTCCCTCCCATTTCCCTTTCTATTCCTGCCTTTAAAAAAAGTGAAATCCCCTCCTTCTCCCTCCCTTCCCCTTCGAATCCCCAATTCTCTTTTGGTCACCCTCTCTCAAACAAAGCAGGTGGAAGAATGGATGCTTCCTCCAGGAAGGGGAAATAAGAATAGAATTAAGAAGAATTTAGAAGGAGTATTTGCTAGCAGTAGGGTTGTGAGCAGTGCAGACCAATAGACGAGCTATTCTATCTCCAACGCTCTTGATTTTTCTTAATTCTATTTCCTTCTTTATTCACCGTTAAAGAAAAAGTTGAGGCATGCGCAGTAAGGTCGAATCTGCACTGAAAAATTAACACTTTTGCTTCTCGCTTTAATATATAAGATATCTGCAAAGTTGATCTAAGTCAAAATGTATCGCTATTCGGAAAAACGTTACTAACCTCTCTCATTCAGGGTCAAGATACAACTGAAGATCAGTCAATGTTGATGTAAGTCCATGACGAGTTTGATAATGGCACATCTGCCTTCTGATGCAAACTCGTGAAATTACATAATGTGCCGTTTTACATGGTAAAAGTAAGTAAACCAATAGATTCGTTATTTAAAAAAATCCAAGTTGGGCTACTATCAACGCAAAGCATAGCGATATATTCTTCCTGCTTCCTGAAGATGAAATCTTCCCGGTTTTTTAGTTTTCTCATTTCGTTTTTTCTCTATTTTAAAAATCAATAAAACAGAAAGGAATTTATTCTATTTTTTAAATATTTATTAGCAAAAACCTTATTTATGTAATTTTTTTCAGTTTTAATCGAAAGATTCGGATTCTATTTGCTGCAAAATATCGATTATATTCTGTGGTTCTTAAATGTTATTTATTTCCAAACATCTAAGGGTTTTTCTAATCAATGGTGATTTTCAATTATGTTACTTGTTGTATTTAAAGTATAAGCATATAGTTACAAGCATAATTTTCTATTTTTTTCTTGTAAAAAATTGTGTAAGTATCTTTTGAGATTATTCCACCACTGTGATTTTTTTTTTTTTTGATCTGACATGTATAGCAAATCAGAACTTCTGCAAAACTTGCCATATAAACAGTAAAACTTTGTTTGATTTTAATAAAATATTTTCTACACTAGAAAAAAAAAGTGTTGATATTACGGTATAATACTGGCAGCGATGCCAGTATTATACCATAATATCAACAATTTTTAATTTTAATTTTTATTTTTATTTATTTATTTATTTATTTTTTGCAGTGTATAGGTGTGTGACCCCAATCTTCCTAATTCTTATCGTAAGAGGTTTTTGGCGGGTATGTATATTGTATCAGAAAATAGGGAGTTCGAAACAACTTTAAAACCTTTAACGACAAAGAAAATCTGAAATATTTTTTACATGCTTTCTTTTAGCTTAACAATTATGCATGTATGTAGCAGTCAAATCTTGTTACTCATTTTTCACCCACTTCCTGTTCACATAGAGCTTTGAAATTTGGAATATATATGTATTATTGAGGGTAATACATGAATTGGATATTGATATTTTAAAATTCAATCCCTAAGGGGGGGGGGGGGCAACGTCGCCCGAAACTTGTATTTTCCCCATACGTTGAGATTGTTTTTAAAAAAAATCTTCATTGTTGCAACATTCATCCATTTTAATCACATTGTTGTCCGCCTCATTACGATGTCGGCATTTATATGAAATATATATATTAGACCGGGAGGCGACAGCACAGACAACCACCTCATCGAGTTCACGGCTGAAATTCCAGAATTAGTTAAAACTCGATTCGCATATTAAAACGCAATCGGTCTGCCATGTCATATCTTGGTGGAAAACACGTGAAAATCCGATTATAGAGGTTGACTCGTAGGTTTACCATTGTGTTTTCCTGCACACAAAAGTATGAAAACATGGAGAACTGGGTGCAGGAAAACACAATGGTAAACCTATGAGTCAACCGCTAAAATCGGGTTTTAAGGTGTTTTCCACCAAGATATGACTTGGCAGACCGATTGCGTTTTAATATGCGAATCGAGTTTTAACTAATTCTGGAATTTCAGCCGTGAATTCGATGAGGTGGTTGTCTGTGCTGCCGCCTCCCGGTCTATATGAGTGAGTATTTATTGATGAATACATATTAATACAATGAGTATTTGTTGAAAAGTACTAATGACAGGGTTACCACAATAGCGTCAAATTTAGGCCAACTTGGCGAAATATCGCAAAATTTAGCGACAAAAATAAGTTGCCATATATGAAGCCTACTTGGCGATAGCTGGCTAATTTGGCGAAATTCCCATTTAAATCCATTAATATTCCATAATCTTCTTCTACTGGCATAGTCTACTATTTTCTATAAAGTGCCATAAGAGAAAAAAAAAAATAAGAAGCATTTTTTTAAAGCCATTATATTTATTTTTCTTTCTTTACAGAATCAGCAGAAGCTTCTAGAGGTGGCGGATGTTTCAAAGGTGACTCTACAGTCCAGACCCCGAATGGAACTCTAAAAATGTCACAGTTACGAATTGGCGACAAAGTGCTCGTGGTCAAACCCGATGGTAGTTTGGACTACAGCGAGATAATCTTGTTTCTCGACAGAGATGAAGAGAAACACAGACTCTTCAACACCATAGTCACAGAAAGCGGCACCAGAGTCACACTGACTCCTAGTCACCTAATTTTCGGAAGTGAAAACAACAGGACACTGTCCCTCTCCGAAGGGTATGCAACTTTCGCCAAAAACATTGAAATTGGCGATTACCTTTACGTTAGCCACAATGGAAGTATTACTCTCGAAAGAGTCATCGATGTGCTGTCGAGTAGCGAACGAGGCTCCTTTGCTCCTTTGACAAGGGAAGGGAACCTTATCGTAAATCACATTGTGGCATCTTGTTACGCCCTATTAGACGATCAGACTTTGGCGCATTTTGCGTTTATACCAGTAAGGTTCATAACTAACGTCGAACAAACGTCTTCGCAAGTTTTGGACAATCTACACTGGTATCTAGTGAAACTAAGAAATGCCATCTTAGATTGCACGTCGAATGCCACTCTGTTCTCCTTACTTCCAGAGACTTTTAGAACGAATGCTAGACATGCCATTATACGTTTCTTACAGCAATTACCGTCAGTGGAATTAAGGACTCACAAAATGATACCATCCCAAAAAGGAATACACTGGTATCCAGAACTACTTTATAAAGTGACTTATCGTTTATTACCAGAGAATTTATTGTATTTATAATAGAGAAACTGTGTATTAATTATAAAAGAATGTTTTGGAGAATCAAGATCTGACGCAGATTACGTTTCACCTGCGGCTGTAGTTCGACTCTGCACATAAGTCTGCAATCGAGCCTCGTGGCTTTCAGTTTACTGAACAGAGTTCAGATCCAACAAGGAATGAAACACAGCGTCCAGCAGAAACATATTTATTATGTAAAAAGAAGAAGTTAGTCATTATGACGTGTGTGTGTGAGAGAGAGAAAGTGTGAACCAATAGAATAAATATAAGAGCCCAACATCGTCGAAATCTAAACCAATGAGTCTTTGAACGTGTTAAAACCAATTGAACGAACACAATTCAGGCGATAGTATCATGCAATAATCAGCAAATATTTAGAACTACTTAATCTGAATAGCTATCCTATAAACAAAATATATTTTAAAAACCCGCCAAATATTTAGCATTGTTTTAATACATACAGTAATCCTTGACGAGATTGCTGTATGTTTGGAAGTATAAATGATCTTCCTTTTTTTAGTGCCAAAAAGCGATTAGACTATCTCTTTCTAATTTTTAATAATTTTTATACGAGATTTCATTTGAAATTGAGCACTTAATTTTTACATTATCCTTTCTATTGCATGTACTTTAGCCTATATATATATATATATATATATATATATATATATATATATATATATATATATATATATATATATATATATGTGTGTGTGTGTGTGTGTGTGTGTGTGTGTATGTATATTCATAAAATTTGGTTTTTAAACGTTTGAAGACGTCTAGAGCAATACAGTAGACTCTCCCTTTTTCGTCATATGTAAAAACAGTGTATGGCGGATTACTAAATTACAAGTTACCGAAAAATTTTCGAGAAAAAACGCATCTAAATATAGCATTAATGAATGCATTATACTGGTTAGCAAATGGGAAATACCGTATAAAATAAGACAATAACCAAAATTTAAATAAATTGTGTAAATACTATTTTTGAATGGGCAGGGGAGAAATATGCATGTGACAGCATGTCTCAGAATACGGAACATATGATAGATTGAAGAATTTTAATTCACGTTAGTTTTTAAAAATATGGTCGCTCGCAATGTGGGATTTCTGTTTGCATCGTATTGTCAAAGTACCGGATTATAGAGATTCCCAATTATATCGACCAACATATTAAATAATTGAATACACGCATTGCACAACTTTATAATGCAGTATTAATACCATGTATTGTTGCTCTAAATTAGATATATTTTAATTCCAAGAGAAATATTCTAGTAATATTGGGTTGCGCTGAAAATATTTTCTAGTTTATCACAAAACTCATGCATTACTTATGTAAAATTATCAAAATATCAGATGTATTTATTCCCACTTAAACACCAATCTTAATGCAATATTTAGGTAAAATTATAAGTATTATTTCTAATAGAATAAATATTAGTGATACGGTAAAATTTACATAAAATTAATATATGTGTGGTATATTTTCAACCAAGAATAAATTTTAATGAACTATTTATGTAATATTATACTGAATATATTTTCACTCAACCACCAACCTATAGATGCAATATATTTTTGTAAGTTTAATTAGTATTATTTCCAATTGATTGCCATTACTCAAAGTTCACTTAAAGTTCATGCATATTTGATATAATTTCAATTAAACATCAATACGAATGTAATATTTACCTATTTTATTTTGGATGTATTTCCACTCAACCAATCTTGATGCAATATTTATGGGGAATTATTAGCATTATTTCCAATAGATAATTAATACTCAAGCAATCGTGTAAAATGAATCTCCAAGTAATCCTAATACCCGAGAAATATTTATATGCTATTAATATTATTTTGAACGCATTCCCATTTAATAACCAATACTGATGCAAAACGTGCATTATGCTGAGCTTATTTATAATTTACTGCCATATATTGTAATATATTGATACTGCAGTGTAGCAAGCAAGTATACTCAAACATGAAAACGTTCTCAGTATTTTCTAATCAAGACCAAAACAACAATCAAGTGATCTATAAAACACAATATGATTACTAGTTGCATATCTGCTTTGCTTCTAAAAAGCAAACACATTATTTCCAAACATTGTTTAAATATTTAAAATATTCATAATATGTTTTGTATAAGTATTCTGCATAAAATATAAATTTTTCTTCCCGTATTAATATTTAAAATAAAGTATTATCAGGCATAATATTGAGTATTTACAGTGTAAATGATTACATTTTAACAATCGATTAATATTATTATTTTTACCTCAAAATATTTTATAATATTTAAAATATTTACAGCACACATATAAGAGAAAGATTTTTTCTTGGAAATGATTGCTTTTGAATTTATTTTTTATTTATTTATTTTTAATATTTAAAATATTCGCAGTATGTTTAACGCTAAATATATACCAACAACCGGTCATTTGACTGGCCCGTCCCAAATGAAAATATTTCGATTCGAATCAGGAATTTCTTCAATAAATAAATAAAATATAAATCAAAGAAATAAGTTAAATAAAAAAAGTTAAATAGCTTTATAAGTTAAATAAAAATTCTGGGGTGAAATATTTTTTTTTTTATGAAACTTAAGTAAAATTTCCGATATGTTAAATATAACTATACTGTACAAAATAAAATTTTTATTTATTGAAACTGCCGTGGGAAAAAATGATTCCAACTCTTTTCATTTCAAAATATTCTGCAATATTTTAATTACTCTCAAAACATTTGATATTGTGTAGTAAAATATTTTTTATTTGTTTCTTGATTGTCGTGCAAAATACATTTTGAACTGCCCTCTATAATTTCCAAATATTTTTTTAAATATTTATACAGACTGTTTTGATGTGGTATTATGACATGTAATTTTTGTCTAACTAGATTCAGTTTAAGTTGTTTTATTTCCAAATATTTTTGAAAGCATTCACAAACTGTTTGATATTGTTATATAAACTGAATTTTTGAATTTTTGCATTCTTAGATTCAGTAAACTGTAAAAAAAAAAAAAAAAAAAAAAAAAAAAGACAAAATTGTCTTAATCTACGAAAATATAATATAACCATAAATGAAAATATTCAGTAACCACTTCCGAGTTACCCATTATTGCAAAAAGCGTTTTTTATCATTAGAAATCTCAGAAACGGATAAATTTCCGATATTGAAAGAATCATTTATAGAAACAGCTTTTTTTTTGCCACTAGTTTTCGGAAACGTTACCGAGTAGTTTTTGCAGTGTATTAATCAGTTTTCTCAACCCGGAATATCGGTTTTTATGATGCTATTAATTCTCAATTCAACATTTTCAGCTGCGTAATTCAGTTTATACATGGAAGATTAGCAAAATAATGTTAATTTTAATGTTAATGTTAAAGCTGTTAATTTGTATTAACAAAAGAATGATAATTTTAATGTTAATGTTAATGCTGTTAATTTGTATTAACAAAAGAATGTTTATTTTAATGTTAATGTTAATGCTGTTAATTTTTATTAACAAAATAATGTTAATTTTAATGTTAATGTTAATGCTGATAATTTATCCAGTTTGTCTGTAAAACACATCTGTTGAACATGAGAATGTTTACTTGAGAATTGATAGCATCCGAAAAACCTATATTCTGGGTTGAGAAAACTAATTAATACACTTTAAAGATTACTCGGAAACATTTCCGAAAATCAATGACAGCAATAAGAACTTCGCTTTTATAAATGTTTCTTTAACTCTCGAAAACATACAATATTTAATAGTGTGTAATAAAGTCGATGGAAACGTTGGTTTCGTTGGCATTATTTCCAAATTATAATATTTTTAAATATTTTAAATTCTGACAGAATCTTTAATATTGAATATAATTTGCAGTGTTTGCTGAGCAAAAATTACTTTAAATCGTTTTTTTTTTATTTCTTAAAAAATCTAAAAAATCTAAATAGTCATTGAATATTTAATGTACTGTAAATAAAATGTAAAATTCTCCTTTTAAAAATCAGTTTAACTTGTTTTTGTGATATTTGCTGTGCAAGATTTAATGTAAATTGTTTCTTCTAAAATACTTTTGTACTATTTTCAATACTCATATAGAACATTTAATACTATGTATAAAATGTAAGATTTTTAAAGTTATATTAAGTTTAAACTATATTTTTATTTCCAAATACTTTTAAAATATTTAAAGTGCAGACATGATAATTAATATCGCATATGAATTGTAGTTTTTGCTGTACCAAAACTTTTTAGAATATTTGCATTTTTTAAAAAATATTCATATTTTATTTAATACTGTGTATAAAACATAATTTTTAATATGCAAAAATCTGTTTAAATCATTTTATTTAAGATTATTCACAGAATATTTAATATTGTGTATGAAATGTAACATTTGGCGGGAGAGATTTAGTTATTTTTTAGTTTATATAGTTTATTTTAAATTGCTTTTATTTCTAAATATTTTAAATTCTGATAGAATACAATGTAATTTTGAATACAGCGTAATTTTTGCTGTGAATGTAATATTTAATTTGCCTGAATTTTAAAACAGTTTTGAAAATATTTTAAATACCGACTAAATATTATTTTACTGTGTATAAACTGTAATTTTGCCAGGCAAGATTTAATTTGCTTATATTTTTCAAACAGTTTTGAAATGTTTTAAATACTAAATAAATTTTTAATATTGTATAAAAATGTAATATTTCCGTGCAAGATTTAATTTGTTTATATTTTTCAAACAGTTTTGAAATGTTTTAAATACTAACTAAATTTTTAGTATTATATACAAAATGTAATTTTTGCCATGCAAGATTTAATTTGTTTATATTTTTCAAACAGTTTTGCAATGTTTTAAATACTGACTGAATATTTTATATTGTATACAAAATGTAATTTTTGCCATACAAATATCTAATTTGTTCATATTTTTCAAACAGTTTTCAAATACTTTACATACTGACTGAATATTAACATTGTATGCAACATGTAATTTTTACCATGCATTTATGTTGATTATAATTTAAATTGTCTTTAAAATATTTCAGATATTACTAACAGAATATTTAATATATATACAAAATGTAATTTTTGCCATGCAAAGATTTAATTTATTAATATTTTTCAGACAGTTTTGAAATATTTTAAATACTGACTAAATATTAACATTGTATACAACATGTAATTTTTGCCATGCAGGATTTAAGTTGATTTTAATTTAAATTGTCTTTAAAATATTTCGGATATTATTAACAGAATATTTAATATTGTATGCAAAATGTAATTTTTGCCATGCAAAGATTTAATTTATTTATATTTTTCAGACAGTTTTGAAATATTTTAAATACTGACTAAATATTAATGTAATTTTTGCCATGCAGGATTTAAGTTGATTTTAATTTAAATTGTCTTTAAAATATTTCGGATATTATTAACAGAATATTTAATATTGTATACAAAATGTAATTTTTGCCATGCAAAGATTTAATTTGTTTATATTTTGCCAACAGTTTTGATACATTTTAAATACTGAATAAATATTAACATTGTATGCAAAATGTAATTTTTGCCATGCAAGATTTAAGTTGATTTTAACTTAAATTGTCTTTAAAATATTTAAGACATTACTAACAGAATATTTAATATTGTTTATTAAATGCATATCTTATACCTATTAAACAATGGTAATTAATTTTACTATTACATACAGCATGCATTTTAAATTGTACTTCAAATAATAATAATAACAAAACATTTGCTGTCTTCCAGTTCACTACACTTCAGTAATAGAGAATTTTTGACAATGCATGTTAAAAGAAAAAGAAAAGAGAGAATATTTTTATGCTTATTTATTTTCTTGTCAGTTCAACAGTCAGGTGTTGTCCTGTAAACAAGATAACTGTTAAATACTGTTGATGTTTATAAATAACAATTTTATATTAAAAAAAAAAACATTGTAAAAAAATATTTGTATGAATAAAAACTTGAAAAAAATGTTTTAAATAATAATACGTGTCATCATTTTATTTACACTGTATCTAAAGCATCCAGTTAGAGAATACATGAATTTTATGGATGCATCAGTTATCATTTGATTGAATCATGCGTGCACACGCTATAATTTCAATTATAATAAAGTAAGTAGCTAAAACACATAAAAGGTAACATTAGGTTCAAAGTTTTATTCTCAATGATTGCTAATCATAAAAGCGATTCTAATTGCACAGTATCACAAAGCGATGTTTTGTTCGCAATGAATATTAGTCATAAAAGTTTTAACTACATAGTATCACCGAGGGAAGTTTTGTTCTCGAAGAATATTAGTCATTAAAGCGATTCTTATTACACAGTATCACAGATGGACGTTTTGTTCTTAATGAATATTAGTCATAAAATCGACTCTAATCACGCAGTATCACAGAGGAATGTTTTGTTCTCAATGAATAATAGTCATTAAAGCTATTCTACACAGTATCACAGAAGGAAATTTTATTCTCAATGAAGATTAGTCATAAAATTTAGTCTAATTACACAGTATCACAAGAGAGATGGTTTTGTTCTCAATGAATATTAGTCATTAAAACTATTCTAATTAAACAGTATCACAGAGGGATGTTTTATTCTCAATGAATATGAGTCATAAAAGGTACTCTAACTGCATAGTATCACACAGAGATCTGCATGGGCCAGAATTTCCAGGCCCGGGACCGGCCCAATCCATACAAAAAATTATTAGCCCGGCCCGGCTCGTGCAAAAAAAGTGATTGGCCCGGCCCGGTACAAAATCTGAAAATTCGACCCGGCTCGACCAGGCCCGGTATAAAAGTTAAAAGTATGATCCAAGTCAGGCCCTGCCCGGTATAAAAGCTAGAAGTTCTGCTTCAGCCCGACTGGCCCGTAAAAAACAAACTACTGGCCCAGATCGATATATGAGTAAAGCTAAAATTTCGGACCGAGCCCTGACCGGCATAAAAGGTAAAAAAGTATAAAAGCTCGGATCTTAAAAGCCTGGTATTAAAGCCAAAAGCCTGAGTCCATCCCAATATGGAAGCTAAAATCTCGGCCCGAGCCCGGCCGGTACAAAAACTTAATTACTCCTGCCCGACCCGACTGAATTTCTGAAAAATATGCCGATATTTCCGAAGCAAGATTATCCTACTATACAATTACTGTACATAGATTTTATTTTCGAGTTATGTTCGAAATACAAAATAACAACAATTTAGTGAACATTTAGACAATTACGTACATAAGCACGGATTTAAAAAGATTGACTTAGACAATTATATTCAAATAAATATTCAGTAAGACAGTCAATTTAGTTTAGAATAAATAAAAAAGAATGAAAAAAAGAAAAGAAAAGAAAAGAAAGAAAGAAAGAAATCGCAAAATTATACAAAGGAAAGAAAACGTTACATTTCAATAATATATCTCTGCAGTTTTTTAAACCAAAGTAGATGTCTAAAGATTTTTTTAAAACAAATGTTCAAAATCAATTAATTTTTACAAAAATAAGTAACTAAAATGGGCTCAGGGAAAGAATTTAGAGATATGTATAGGCCTGAAACTCAAAGTGTGACCCGAGTCAGATTTATTTAATAGGAATCAAGCCAGACGAGGCCTAGACTTCCTTATTCCCGGGTTGGGCTGGGTCCTAATTTTATATTTTCAAAAACTCAGGCCAAGCCTGTTTTTTTTTTTTTTTTCCTTATTAGCTCACGGACTATCAAAGCATGAGAGCTATCTGGCCGCAGATTCCGTATATATACGTAACACGATAACTCGATAGAAATATCCGATTGGCTTCAAATTTTGGATATAGTTTCTGAAGATATAGCCCGGAAGAAGTAAAGACCAGCCCCGGCCCCGGAACAAAAAGAATGAAGACTAGACCTGGCCCGGTCCGAGCCCGGCCCGGGCCCGTGCAGACCTCTAGATCACATATAGAGATGTTTTGTTTTCAATGAATATTAGTCATTAAAGCTATTCTAATTACACAGTATCATAGAAGGAAGTTTTATTCTCAATGAATATTAGTCATAAAAGTGACTCTATTACACTGTATCAGAGAGATGTTTTGTTCTCAATAAATATTAGTAATAAAAGCTGTTAGGAGAACCGTCGGTAGCGTAATAAATTTTCTCCTTTTTTCGAATTGTTAAATTGGTCTTCTATATTTTAGTATACGTTTTCGTCTTTTAATAATGGTAAAGAAGGATAGTTCAGCTTACCTGAGATTTTCCTTATGCGCTGAATATACCCACAGTAATCCAAAGTGTTTGCACTGATATTTATCTTATCGACTGATTGAAGTATTCGCTATATGGAAGTAATAAGAACTATTATTATTAGTAAGTAGAGATGCACGAAATAAGAAGTAGATCCATTTTGAGTATAATATTATAATTCTTGGCTAGATATTTACATTTAAATCGCGTTTTTGGAGACTGCTTTTAGATGCTCCAATTTTACATTATATTTGAGATATATATTTACAACACATATGTACAAGAGCGTTTTAACTGCTCGGATTCATTTTAAATTTTGAAGGGAATGTCTTTAAGTTCAGTTCACACGCGCGTGATAACAGCTGTAGTTTTGAAGTAGGGAGGTCTGCAGAGCTTTTCACTTAATTGGTTTCGACAGTTTCTGGTTTTGTTCACTATGTTTTTCAGCTGCGGCACTTGAAGTACTTATTGGTAATTGGGGTCTGGTTTTTAACATGTTCTTATTTCGATCATTCGCTGCACGTGGAGATTATTCACTGCATAAAAAAGGTTTCTCCGTCACTCCCCCGTAATCTCCTGTGTGGGGAATGGTTGAAGGTTCAGTTTCTTACGGTGTTTCTCGTACACAGGTTTGGGAGTGGGTTTCGTGAGAGTGTCGGCTATCATTTCTTCACTGGGGCAGTATTGTAAATCGATTTTTCCTTCTTCTTTCATCACCGGGTTTAATATACCCGTCTGGTTGACTCATATAAACAGTTTCAGTTAATTCACCGTGCAAAAATGCTGTGGTTATGTCAACATGTTTCACGTTCAAATTTTTGTGCAATGCAGAGATGAGAAATGCACGTATTGTAGCGTGCGAAACTACAGGTGCGAAAGTTTGATCATAGTCAATCCCGAATCTTTGACTATATCCTTGTGCTACTAGACGCGCTTTATAGCTTTGAATATTTCCTAAATTGTCCTTTTTTAGTTTAAAAGTCCATTTTGAGCCGATAATTTTTGTTCCGGGTGGTGGATCTGTTAAAGTCCAAGTGTTATTTTTTCTTAGGCATTGGATTTCATTTTGTGTTGCTTTTATCCAATTTTGTTTATCATTAGTATTTTCCATTTTTTCGATATCTTCCCAATTTTCGGGAATGTTTTCAGATGAACTATTTATGAGACAAACAAATCTGTCAGGAGGAACGCCTCTATTTGTCCTATTAGACCTTCTTGGTTCAATTGGTTGCTGTTTGGGCATGGATGGTGTCTCTTCACTGTCAAGTTTTATTTCTAAGTGATTTTCATGTCTATCCGGTAATTGTGTATTGTCATCGGATGGTTTTGTGGTGATTTGTATCTCCTCAATGTTATCTGAGTGTACATTTTCATTTTCAAGAAATTTCACCGTTCTCGCTATTATAATTTGTTTTCCTTGTGTGTGAATTCTATAACCAGTCGATCGTGTATCATAACCTACAAACGTTCCGGTTTGAGCCCTGTTATCGAGTTTTCCTCTATTTACTTTATCGACGTAAAATAGCGCTTTACAACCGAATGTTCTTAAGTGTTTTAAATTCGGTTTAATTCCTTTCCAATAATTCGTAAGGTGTTCTGTTGTTGTTTGCTTTGGTTGGGAGTCGGTTTTGTAAATATGTTGCAGTGTTTATGGCTTCACCCCAAAAATGTTTGCTTAATTTTGCTTGTGATAGCATGCTTCTAGTCATATCTAATAAACTTTTATTTTTTCTCTCCGCAACTCCATTCTGGCTCGGATTATGCGGGACAGTCAATTGGTGTAAAATTCCGTTCTGTTTTAAGTATTCATCGATCTCTTGATTTACATACTCACGACCGTTATCCGATCTAATTTCCTTAGGTTTTTTATCGAACTGATTGTATATCATCGTTACGTACTCTTTTATCTTTTCAGCAACTTCGCTCTTTTTAGATAATAAATATATCGTAGTATATCGGGAATAATCATCAATAAGAGTCATAAAATATATTTTTCCGCCTAAGGTCGGTGTATCTAGAGGTCCACACACGTCACTGTGGATCAAATCCGCAATATTAGTAGCTCGATTTGTTGCTGATTTAGGATACGGCATGTTAGTTAATTTAGTTTCGATACAAGTTACGCATGTTTTATTTTGATGTTTACATTTTCCTATCTTTATTCCGTCCGCAAGTTGATTTGTTATCATTGATTTAATCGCGTCATAATCTCTGTGACCTAGTCTGCGATGCCAGAGATCTATGCATTGTTTGCTGTCACAGTTATACGTTATGTTTATATAATTTTGTGGTTCTTCCACATCGTCTATTTCCTCAATAATGTATAAGTTTTTCTCATTTTTCGCCCTAATATATATTTCTTCATCAAAGATCAAATCGCATTTATTATCGTCGAAGATTAGTTTACACCCGTTTTTAGCGGCTTTGCTAACCGAAATTAGGTTTGACTCTAAGTCTGGGACATAAAGCACTTCGCGTAATTTCGTTAGTTTTTCTTTTCCTTCGGGGGTTAATGTTTTTATAAAAACTTCTCCTGAACCTAACGCTGTCAGTTTATTACCATTCGCGATCGTTACTGAAGTTTTATTATAATCAATAAATTTACTAAATAGGCTTTTATCATTACAAATGTGCGAGGTAGATCCTGAATCGAGAATCCAGTTATTTTTGCCTACTTTTTGAGTGATTAATGCTTTATTTTGCGTCTGATCATTTGCGTATTTTCTTTCGTTTGGAATTTTATTTTCTCTACGAGTTTCGTTTTTTTCATAACATAATGAAGATGAGAAATTCTTTTTACTTTTGAATTGATTGTTACGAGGATTTCCGGATTGTACCGTGTTTCTGCTCTTGTAGTGCCAGCATTCGTAAGTCGAATGATTTTTCATTTTTCAATTGTTGCAATATTTTTGTTCTCTTCTATTTTCAGTGTGTGTATATCTCCTATTTGTTTTAAATGCTCTCTCACTGTTGTTATATCCGCTATGTGATTGTTCTGACATTTCATGTCTACGATTATATTCATCCGTTAATTTGTTTTTGATAAAATCAGGGGTGAGCTCATTTTCTGGTCTCGCCTCCAACGCAGTTATCAAAGTATTGTAACTGGGGGGAAGAGAACACAGAAATAGCGCGGAAATATGTGAATCGCTAATATTTTCTCCAATGGCATTAAGTTTATCTATAATTTGCAAGATATTAGTGATATGTGAGATCATGTTTCCGCCCTCCGCTAATTTAGTACTGTATAATTTTCGTAACAGGTAAAGCTTACTAGATAAATTGCTTCTCTCATGTATATTTTTCAGAGCTTCCCATGTTAATTTGGCAGTTTCTAAGTTTTTTACATTTACGATTTGAGAATCATCAATGCTTAAGTTAATTAAAGCTCTAGTCTTGCGGTCTCTTTTGTGCCATGCGGGGTCGGGTGGAGCTGGTGGATCTTGTACTATAATATCGTCGAGTTCCTCTTTAATCAGGAACATCTGCATCTTGAACTTCCATGTACTATAATTTGTAGAATTGAGTTTTTCAATAAATTGAGTATTTTCTTTTATCGCATTCATTTTTTTCTTTTTTTTTTTTTCTTTAGCGTTCTTTTATTATTATATTTTAGAAATTTGTTAAATTATCGTTTTTGATACTGGGATAATATTCTTTTTTCAGAATCAGTCTTTCATAATCTTTGTTAGGGGAACCGTCGGTAGCGTAATAAATTTTCTCCTTTTTTCGAATTGTTAAATTGGTCTTCTATATTTTAGTATACGTTTTCGTCTTTTAATAATGGTAAAGAAGGATAGTTCAGCTTACCTGAGATTTTCCTTATGCGCTGAATATACCCACAGTAATCCAAAGTGTTTGCACTGATATTTATCTTATCGACTGATTGAAGTATTCGCTATATGGAAGTAATAAGAACTATTATTATTAGTAAGTAGAGATGCACGAAATAAGAAGTAGATCCATTTTGAGTATAATATTATAATTCTTGGCTAGATATTTACATTTAAATCGCGTTTTTGGAGACTGCTTTTAGATGCTCCAATTTTACATTATATTTGAGATATATATTTACAACACATATGTACAAGAGCGTTTTAACTGCTCGGATTCATTTTAAATTCTGATTATATTTGAGATATATATTTACAACACATATGTACAAGAGCGTTTTAACTGCTCGGATTCATTTTAAATTCTGAAGGGAATGTCTTTAAGTTCAGTTCACACGCGCGTGATAACAGCTGTAGTTTTGAAGTAGGGAGGTCTGCAGAGTTTTTCACTTAATTGGTTTCGACAGTTTCTGGTTTTGTTCACTATGTTTTTCAGCTGCGGCACTTGAAGTACTTATTGGTAATTGGGGTCTGGTTTTTAACATGTTCTTATTTCGATCATTCGCTGCACGTGGAGATTATTCACTGCATAAAAAAGGTTTCTCCGTCACTCCCCCGTAATCTCCTGTGTGGGGAATGGTTGAAGGTTCAGTTTCTTACGGTGTTTCTCGTACACAGGTTTGGGAGTGGGTTTCGTGAGAGTGTCGGCTATCATTTCTTCACTGGGGCAGTATTGTAAATCGATTTTTCCTTCTTCTTTCATCACCGGGTTTAATATACCCGTCTGGTTGACTCATATAAACAGTTTCAGTTAATTCACCGTGCAAAAATGCTGTGGTTATGTCAACATGTTTCACGTTCAAATTTTTGTGCAATGCAGAGATGAGAAATGCACGTATTGTAGCGTGCGAAACTACAGGTGCGAAAGTTTGATCATAGTCAATCCCGAATCTTTGACTATATCCTTGTGCTACTAGACGCGCTTTATAGCTTTGAATATTTCCTAAATTGTCCTTTTTTAGTTTAAAAGTCCATTTTGAGCCGATAATTTTTGTTCCGGGTGGTGGATCTGTTAAAGTCCAAGTGTTATTTTTTCTTAGGCATTGGATTTCATTTTGTGTTGCTTTTATCCAATTTTGTTTATCATTAGTATTTTCCATTTTTTCGATATCTTCCCAATTTTCGGGAATGTTTTCAGATGAACTATTTATGAGACAAACAAATCTGTCAGGAGGAACGCCTCTATTTGTCCTATTAGACCTTCTTGGTTCAATTGGTTGCTGTTTGGGCATGGATGGTGTCTCTTCACTGTCAAGTTTTATTTCTAAGTGATTTTCATGTCTATCCGGTAATTGTGTATTGTCATCGGATGGTTTTGTGGTGATTTGTATCTCCTCAATGTTATCTGAGTGTACATTTTCATTTTCAAGAAATTTCACCGTTCTCGCTATTATAATTTGTTTTCCTTGTGTGTGAATTCTATAACCAGTCGATCGTGTATCATAACCTACAAACGTTCCGGTTTGAGCCCTGTTATCGAGTTTTCCTCTATTTACTTTATCGACGTAAAATAGCGCTTTACAACCGAATGTTCTTAAGTGTTTTAAATTCGGTTTAATTCCTTTCCAATAATTCGTAAGGTGTTCTGTTGTTGTTTGCTTTGGTTGGGAGTCGGTTTTGTAAATATGTTGCAGTGTTTATGGCTTCACCCCAAAAATGTTTGCTTAATTTTGCTTGTGATAGCATGCTTCTAGTCATATCTAATAAACTTTTATTTTTTCTCTCCGCAACTCCATTCTGGCTCGGATTATGCGGGACAGTCAATTGGTGTAAAATTCCGTTCTGTTTTAAGTATTCATCGATCTCTTGATTTACATACTCACGACCGTTATCCGATCTAATTTCCTTAGGTTTTTTATCGAACTGATTGTATATCATCGTTACGTACTCTTTTATCTTTTCAGCAACTTCGCTCTTTTTAGATAATAAATATATCGTAGTATATCGGGAATAATCATCAATAAGAGTCATAAAATATATTTTTCCGCCTAAGGTCGGTGTATCTAGAGGTCCACACACGTCACTGTGGATCAAATCCGCAATATTAGTAGCTCGATTTGTTGCTGATTTAGGATACGGCATGTTAGTTAATTTAGTTTCGATACAAGTTACGCATGTTTTATTTTGATGTTTACATTTTCCTATCTTTATTCCGTCCGCAAGTTGATTTGTTATCATTGATTTAATCGCGTCATAATCTCTGTGACCTAGTCTGCGATGCCAGAGATCTATGCATTGTTTGCTGTCACAGTTATACGTTATGTTTATATAATTTTGTGGTTCTTCCACATCGTCTATTTCCTCAATAATGTATAAGTTTTTCTCATTTTTCGCCCTAATATATATTTCTTCATCAAAGATCAAATCGCATTTATTATCGTCGAAGATTAGTTTACACCCGTTTTTAGCGGCTTTGCTAACCGAAATTAGGTTTGACTCTAAGTCTGGGACATAAAGCACTTCGCGTAATTTCGTTAGTTTTTCTTTTCCTTCGGGGGTTAATGTGTTTTTATAAAAACTTCTCCTGAACCTAACGCTGTCAGTTTATTACCATTCGCGATCGTTACTGAAGTTTTATTATAATCAATAAATTTACTAAATAGGCTTTTATCATTACAAATGTGCGAGGTAGATCCTGAATCGAGAATCCAGTTATTTTTGCCTACTTTTTGAGTGATTAATGCTTTATTTTGCGTCTGATCATTTGCGTATTTTCTTTCGTTTGGAATTTTATTTTCTCTACGAGTTTCGTTTTTTTCATAACATAATGAAGATGAGAAATTCTTTTTACTTTTGAATTGATTGTTACGAGGATTTCCGGATTGTACCGTGTTTCTGCTCTTGTAGTGCCAGCATTCGTAAGTCGAATGATTTTTCATTTTTCAGTTGTTGCAATATTTTTGTTCTCTTCTATTTTCAGTGTGTGTATATCTACTATTTGTTTTAAATGCTCTCTCACTGTTGTTATATCCGCTATGTGATTGTTCTGACATTTCATGTCTACGATTATATTCATCCGTTAATTTGTTTTTGATAAAATCAGGGGTGAGCTCATTTTCTGGTCTCGCCTCCAACGCAGTTATCAAAGTATTGTAACTGGGGGGAAGAGAACACAGAAATAGCGCGGAAATATGTGAATCGCTAATATTTTCTCCAATGGCATTAAGTTTATCTATAATTTGCAAGATATTAGTGATATGTGAGATCATGTTTCCGCCCTCCGCTAATTTAGTACTGTATAATTTTCGTAACAGGTAAAGCTTACTAGATAAATTGCTTCTCTCATGTATATTTTTCAGAGCTTCCCATGTTAATTTGGCAGTTTCTAAGTTTTTTACATTTACGATTTGAGAATCATCAATGCTTAAGTTAATTAAAGCTCTAGTCTTGCGGTCTCTTTTGTGCCATGCGGGGTCGGGTGGAGCTGGTGGATCTTGTACTATAATATCGTCGAGTTCCTCTTTAATCAGGAACATCTGCATCTTGAACTTCCATGTACTATAATTTGTAGAATTGAGTTTTTCAATAAATTGAGTATTTTCTTTTATCGCATTCATTTTTTTCTTTTTTTTTTTTCTTTAGCGTTCTTTTATTATTATATTTCAGAAATTTGTTAAATTATCGTTTTTGATACTGGGATAATATTCTTTTTTCAGAATCAGTCTTTCATAATCTTTGTTAGGGGAACCGTCGGTAGCGTAATAAATTTTCTCCTTTTTTCGAATTGTTAAATTGGTCTTCTATATTTTAGTATACGTTTTCGTCTTTTAATAATGGTAAAGAAGGATAGTTCAGCTTACCTGAGATTTTCCTTATGCGCTGAATATACCCACAGTAATCCAAAGTGTTTGCACTGATATTTATCTTATCGACTGATTGAAGTATTCGCTATATGGAAGTAATAAGAACTATTATTATTAGTAAGTAGAGATGCACGAAATAAGAAGTAGATCCATTTTGAGTATAATATTATAATTCTTGGCTAGATATTTACATTTAAATCGCGTTTTTGGAGACTGCTTTTAGATGCTCCAATTTTACATTATATTTGAGATATATATTTACAACACATATGTACAAGAGCGTTTTAACTGCTCGGATTCATTTTAAATTTTGAAGGGAATGTCTTTAAGTTCAGTTCACACGCGCGTGATAACAGCTGTAGTTTTGAAGTAGGGAGGTCTGCAGAGTTTTTCACTTAATTGGTTTCGACAGTTTCTGGTTTTGTTCACTATGTTTTTCAGCTGCGGCACTTGAAGTACTTATTGGTAATTGGGGTCTGGTTTTTAACATGTTCTTATTTCGATCATTCGCTGCACGTGGAGATTATTCACTGCATAAAAAAGGTTTCTCCGTCACTCCCCCGTAATCTCCTGTGTGGGGAATGGTTGAAGGTTCAGTTTCTTACGGTGTTTCTCGTACACAGGTTTGGGAGTGGGTTTCGTGAGAGTGTCGGCTATCATTTCTTCACTGGGGCAGTATTGTAAATCGATTTTTCCTTCTTCTTTCATCACCGGGTTTAATATACCCGTCTGGTTGACTCATATAAACAGTTTCAGTTAATTCACCGTGCAAAAATGCTGTGGTTATGTCAACATGTTTCACGTTCAAATTTTTGTGCAATGCAGAGATGAGAAATGCACGTATTGTAGCGTGCGAAACTACAGGTGCGAAAGTTTGATCATAGTCAATCCCGAATCTTTGACTATATCCTTGTGCTACTAGACGCGCTTTATAGCTTTGAATATTTCCTAAATTGTCCTTTTTTAGTTTAAAAGTCCATTTTGAGCCGATAATTTTTGTTCCGGGTGGTGGATCTGTTAAAGTCCAAGTGTTATTTTTTCTTAGGCATTGGATTTCATTTTGTGTTGCTTTTATCCAATTTTGTTTATCATTAGTATTTTCCATTTTTTCGATATCTTCCCAATTTTCGGGAATGTTTTCAGATGAACTATTTATGAGACAAACAAATCTGTCAGGAGGAACGCCTCTATTTGTCCTATTAGACCTTCTTGGTTCAATTGGTTGCTGTTTGGGCATGGATGGTGTCTCTTCACTGTCAAGTTTTATTTCTAAGTGATTTTCATGTCTATCCGGTAATTGTGTATTGTCATCGGATGGTTTTGTGGTGATTTGTATCTCCTCAATGTTATCTGAGTGTACATTTTCATTTTCAAGAAATTTCACCGTTCTCGCTATTATAATTTGTTTTCCTTGTGTGTGAATTCTATAACCAGTCGATCGTGTATCATAACCTACAAACGTTCCGGTTTGAGCCCTGTTATCGAGTTTTCCTCTATTTACTTTATCGACGTAAAATAGCGCTTTACAACCGAATGTTCTTAAGTGTTTTAAATTCGGTTTAATTCCTTTCCAATAATTCGTAAGGTGTTCTGTTGTTGTTTGCTTTGGTTGGGAGTCGGTTTTGTAAATATGTTGCAGTGTTTATGGCTTCACCCCAAAAATGTTTGCTTAATTTTGCTTGTGATAGCATGCTTCTAGTCATATCTAATAAACTTTTATTTTTTCTCTCCGCAACTCCATTCTGGCTCGGATTATGCGGGACAGTCAATTGGTGTAAAATTCCGTTCTGTTTTAAGTATTCATCGATCTCTTGATTTACATACTCACGACCGTTATCCGATCTAATTTCCTTAGGTTTTTTATCGAACTGATTGTATATCATCGTTACGTACTCTTTTATCTTTTCAGCAACTTCGCTCTTTTTAGATAATAAATATATCGTAGTATATCGGGAATAATCATCAATAAGAGTCATAAAATATATTTTTCCGCCTAAGGTCGGTGTATCTAGAGGTCCACACACGTCACTGTGGATCAAATCCGCAATATTAGTAGCTCGATTTGTTGCTGATTTAGGATACGGCATGTTAGTTAATTTAGTTTCGATACAAGTTACGCATGTTTTATTTTGATGTTTACATTTTCCTATCTTTATTCCGTCCGCAAGTTGATTTGTTATCATTGATTTAATCGCGTCATAATCTCTGTGACCTAGTCTGCGATGCCAGAGATCTATGCATTGTTTGCTGTCACAGTTATACGTTATGTTTATATAATTTTGTGGTTCTTCCACATCGTCTATTTCCTCAATAATGTATAAGTTTTTCTCATTTTTCGCCCTAATATATATTTCTTCATCAAAGATCAAATCGCATTTATTATCGTCGAAGATTAGTTTACACCCGTTTTTAGCGGCTTTGCTAACCGAAATTAGGTTTGACTCTAAGTCTGGGACATAAAGCACTTCGCGTAATTTCGTTAGTTTTTCTTTTCCTTCGGGGGTTAATGTTTTTATAAAAACTTCTCCTGAACCTAACGCTGTCAGTTTATTACCATTCGCGATCGTTACTGAAGTTTTATTATAATCAATAAATTTACTAAATAGGCTTTTATCATTACAAATGTGCGAGGTAGATCCTGAATCGAGAATCCAGTTATTTTTGCCTACTTTTTGAGTGATTAATGCTTTATTTTGCGTCTGATCATTTGCGTATTTTCTTTCGTTTGGAATTTTATTTTCTCTACGAGTTTCGTTTTTTTCATAACATAATGAAGATGAGAAATTCTTTTTACTTTTGAATTGATTGTTACGAGGATTTCCGGATTGTACCGTGTTTCTGCTCTTGTAGTGCCAGCATTCGTAAGTCGAATGATTTTTCATTTTTCAGTTGTTGCAATATTTTTGTTCTCTTCTATTTTCAGTGTGTGTATATCTCCTATTTGTTTTAAATGCTCTCTCACTGTTGTTATATCCGCTATGTGATTGTTCTGACATTTCATGTCTACGATTATATTCATCCGTTAATTTGTTTTTGATAAAATCAGGGGTGAGCTCATTTTCTGGTCTCGCCTCCAACGCAGTTATCAAAGTATTGTAACTGGGGGGAAGAGAACATACAGAAATAGCGCGGAAATATGTGAATCGCTAATATTTTCTCCAATGGCATTAAGTTTATCTATAATTTGCAAGATATTAGTGATATGTGAGATCATGTTTCCGCCTTCCGCTAATTTAGTACTGTATAATTTTCGTAACAGGTAAAGCTTACTAGATAAATTGCTTCTCTCATGTATATTTTTCAGAGCTTCCCATGTTAATTTGGCAGTTTCTAAGTTTTTTACATTTACGATTTGAGAATCATCAATGCTTAAGTTAATTAAAGCTCTAGTCTTGCGGTCTCTTTTGTGCCATGCGGGGTCGGGTGGAGCTGGTGGATCTTGTACTATAATATCGTCGAGTTCCTCTTTAATCAGGAACATCTGCATCTTGAACTTCCATGTACTATAATTTGTAGAATTGAGTTTTTCAATAAATTGAGTATTTTCTTTTATCGCATTCATTTTTTTCTTTTTTTTTTTTTTCTTTAGCGTTCTTTTATTATTATATTTTAGAAATTTGTTAAATTATCGTTTTTGATACTGGGATAATATTCTTTTTTCAGAATCAGTCTTTCATAATCTTTGTTAGGGGAACCGTCGGTAGCGTAATAAATTTTCTCCTTTTTTCGAATTGTTAAATTGGTCTTCTATATTTTAGTATACGTTTTCGTCTTTTAATAATGGTAAAGAAGGATAGTTCACAGCTTACCTGAGATTTTCCTTATGCGCTGAATATACCCACAGTAATCCAAAGTGTTTGCACTGATATTTATCTTATCGACTGATTGAAGTATTCGCTATATGGAAGTAATAAGAACTATTATTATTAGTAAGTAGAGATGCACGAAATAAGAAGTAGATCCATTTTGAGTATAATATTATAATTCTTGGCTAGATATTTACATTTAAATCGCGTTTTTGGAGACTGCTTTTAGATGCTCCAATTTTACATTATATTTGAGATATATATTTACAACACATATGTACAAGAGCGTTTTAACTGCTCGGATTCATTTTAAATTCTGATTATATTTGAGATATATATTTACAACACATATGTACAAGAGCGTTTTAACTGCTCGGATTCATTTTAAATTCTGAAGGGAATGTCTTTAAGTTCAGTTCACACGCGCGTGATAACAGCTGTAGTTTTGAAGTAGGGAGGTCTGCAGAGTTTTTCACTTAATTGGTTTCGACAGTTTCTGGTTTTGTTCACTATGTTTTTCAGCTGCGGCACTTGAAGTACTTATTGGTAATTGGGGTCTGGTTTTTAACATGTTCTTATTTCGATCATTCGCTGCACGTGGAGATTATTCACTGCATAAAAAAGGTTTCTCCGTCACTCCCCCGTAATCTCCTGTGTGGGGAATGGTTGAAGGTTCAGTTTCTTACGGTGTTTCTCGTACACAGGTTTGGGAGTGGGTTTCGTGAGAGTGTCGGCTATCATTTCTTCACTGGGGCAGTATTGTAAATCGATTTTTCCTTCTTCTTTCATCACCGGGTTTAATATACCCGTCTGGTTGACTCATATAAACAGTTTCAGTTAATTCACCGTGCAAAAATGCTGTGGTTATGTCAACATGTTTCACGTTCAAATTTTTGTGCAATGCAGAGATGAGAAATGCACGTATTGTAGCGTGCGAAACTACAGGTGCGAAAGTTTGATCATAGTCAATCCCGAATCTTTGACTATATCCTTGTGCTACTAGACGCGCTTTATAGCTTTGAATATTTCCTAAATTGTCCTTTTTTAGTTTAAAAGTCCATTTTGAGCCGATAATTTTTGTTCCGGGTGGTGGATCTGTTAAAGTCCAAGTGTTATTTTTTCTTAGGCATTGGATTTCATTTTGTGTTGCTTTTATCCAATTTTGTTTATCATTAGTATTTTCCATTTTTTCGATATCTTCCCAATTTTCGGGAATGTTTTCAGATGAACTATTTATGAGACAAACAAATCTGTCAGGAGGAACGCCTCTATTTGTCCTATTAGACCTTCTTGGTTCAATTGGTTGCTGTTTGGGCATGGATGGTGTCTCTTCACTGTCAAGTTTTATTTCTAAGTGATTTTCATGTCTATCCGGTAATTGTGTAATGTCATCGGATGGTTTTGTGGTGATTTGTATCTCCTCAATGTTATCTGAGTGTACATTTTCATTTTCAAGAAATTTCACCGTTCTCGCTATTATAATTTGTTTTCCTTGTGTGTGAATTCTATAACCAGTCGATCGTGTATCATAACCTACAAACGTTCCGGTTTGAGCCCTGTTATCGAGTTTTCCTCTATTTACTTTATCGACGTAAAATAGCGCTTTACAACCGAATGTTCTTAAGTGTTTTAAATTCGGTTTAATTCCTTTCCAATAATTCGTAAGGTGTTCTGTTGTTGTTTGCTTTGGTTGGGAGTCGGTTTTGTAAATATGTTGCAGTGTTTATGGCTTCACCCCAAAAATGTTTGCTTAATTTTGCTTGTGATAGCATGCTTCTAGTCATATCTAATAAACTTTTATTTTTTCTCTCCGCAACTCCATTCTGGCTCGGATTATGCGGGACAGTCAATTGCTGTAAAATTCCGTTCTGTTTTAAGTATTCATCGATCTCTTGATTTACATACTCACGACCGTTATCCGATCTAATTTCCTTAGGTTTTTTATCGAACTGATTGTATATCATCGTTACGTACTCTTTTATCTTTTCAGCAACTTCGCTCTTTTTAGATAATAAATATATCGTAGTATATCGGGAATAATCATCAATAAGAGTCATAAAATATATTTTTCCGCCTAAGGTCGGTGTATCTAGAGGTCCACACACGTCACTGTGGATCAAATCCGCAATATTAGTAGCTCGATTTGTTGCTGATTTAGGATACGGCATGTTAGTTAATTTAGTTTCGATACAAGTTACGCATGTTTTATTTTGATGTTTACATTTTCCTATCTTTATTCCGTCCGCAAGTTGATTTGTTATCATTGATTTAATCGCGTCATAATCTCTGTGACCTAGTCTGCGATGCCAGAGATCTATGCATTGTTTGCTGTCACAGTTATACGTTATGTTTATATAATTTTGTGGTTCTTCCACATCGTCTATTTCCTCAATAATGTATAAGTTTTTCTCATTTTTCGCCCTAATATATATTTCTTCATCAAAGATCAAATCGCATTTATTATCGTCGAAGATTAGTTTACACCCGTTTTTAGCGGCTTTGCTAACCGAAATTAGGTTTGACTCTAAGTCTGGGACATAAAGCACTTCGCGTAATTTCGTTAGTTTTTCTTTTCCTTCGGGGGTTAATGTGTTTTTATAAAAACTTCTCCTGAACCTAACGCTGTCAGTTTATTACCATTCGCGATCGTTACTGAAGTTTTATTATAATCAATAAATTTACTAAATAGGCTTTTATCATTACAAATGTGCGAGGTAGATCCTGAATCGAGAATCCAGTTATTTTTGCCTACTTTTTGAGTGATTAATGCTTTATTTTGCGTCTGATCATTTGCGTATTTTCTTTCGTTTGGAATTTTATTTTCTCTACGAGTTTCGTTTTTTTCATAACATAATGAAGATGAGAAATTCTTTTTACTTTTGAATTGATTGTTACGAGGATTTCCGGATTGTACCGTGTTTCTGCTCTTGTAGTGCCAGCATTCGTAAGTCGAATGATTTTTCATTTTTCAGTTGTTGCAATATTTTTGTTCTCTTCTATTTTCAGTGTGTGTATATCTACTATTTGTTTTAAATGCTCTCTCACTGTTGTTATATCCGCTATGTGATTGTTCTGACATTTCATGTCTACGATTATATTCATCCGTTAATTTGTTTTTGATAAAATCAGGGGTGAGCTCATTTTCTGGTCTCGCCTCCAACGCAGTTATCAAAGTATTGTAACTGGGGGGAAGAGAACACAGAAATAGCGCGGAAATATGTGAATCGCTAATATTTTCTCCAATGGCATTAAGTTTATCTATAATTTGCAAGATATTAGTGATATGTGAGATCATGTTTCCGCCCTCCGCTAATTTAGTACTGTATAATTTTCGTAACAGGTAAAGCTTACTAGATAAATTGCTTCTCTCATGTATATTTTTCAGAGCTTCCCATGTTAATTTGGCAGTTTCTAAGTTTTTTACATTTACGATTTGAGAATCATCAATGCTTAAGTTAATTAAAGCTCTAGTCTTGCGGTCTCTTTTGTGCCATGCGGGGTCGGGTGGAGCTGGTGGATCTTGTACTATAATATCGTCGAGTTCCTCTTTAATCAGGAACATCTGCATCTTGAACTTCCATGTACTATAATTTGTAGAATTGAGTTTTTCAATAAATTGAGTATTTTCTTTTATCGCATTCATTTTTTTCTTTTTTTTTTTTCTTTAGCGTTCTTTTATTATTATATTTCAGAAATTTGTTAAATTATCGTTTTTGATACTGGGATAATATTCTTTTTTCAGAATCAGTCTTTCATAATCTTTGTTAGGGGAACCGTCGGTAGCGTAATAAATTTTCTCCTTTTTTCGAATTGTTAAATTGGTCTTCTATATTTTAGTATACGTTTTCGTCTTTTAATAATGGTAAAGAAGGATAGTTCAGCTTACCTGAGATTTTCCTTATGCGCTGAATATACCCACAGTAATCCAAAGTGTTTGCACTGATATTTATCTTATCGACTGATTGAAGTATTCGCTATATGGAAGTAATAAGAACTATTATTATTAGTAAGTAGAGATGCACGAAATAAGAAGTAGATCCATTTTGAGTATAATATTATAATTCTTGGCTAGATATTTACATTTAAATCGCGTTTTTGGAGACTGCTTTTAGATGCTCCAATTTTACATTATATTTGAGATATATATTTACAACACATATGTACAAGAGCGTTTTAACTGCTCGGATTCATTTTAAATTTTGAAGGGAATGTCTTTAAGTTCAGTTCACACGCGCGTGATAACAGCTGTAGTTTTGAAGTAGGGAGGTCTGCAGAGTTTTTCACTTAATTGGTTTCGACAGTTTCTGGTTTTGTTCACTATGTTTTTCAGCTGCGGCACTTGAAGTACTTATTGGTAATTGGGGTCTGGTTTTTAACATGTTCTTATTTCGATCATTCGCTGCACGTGGAGATTATTCACTGCATAAAAAAGGTTTCTCCGTCACTCCCCCGTAATCTCCTGTGTGGGGAATGGTTGAAGGTTCAGTTTCTTACGGTGTTTCTCGTACACAGGTTTGGGAGTGGGTTTCGTGAGAGTGTCGGCTATCATTTCTTCACTGGGGCAGTATTGTAAATCGATTTTTCCTTCTTCTTTCATCACCGGGTTTAATATACCCGTCTGGTTGACTCATATAAACAGTTTCAGTTAATTCACCGTGCAAAAATGCTGTGGTTATGTCAACATGTTTCACGTTCAAATTTTTGTGCAATGCAGAGATGAGAAATGCACGTATTGTAGCGTGCGAAACTACAGGTGCGAAAGTTTGATCATAGTCAATCCCGAATCTTTGACTATATCCTTGTGCTACTAGACGCGCTTTATAGCTTTGAATATTTCCTAAATTGTCCTTTTTTAGTTTAAAAGTCCATTTTGAGCCGATAATTTTTGTTCCGGGTGGTGGATCTGTTAAAGTCCAAGTGTTATTTTTTCTTAGGCATTGGATTTCATTTTGTGTTGCTTTTATCCAATTTTGTTTATCATTAGTATTTTCCATTTTTTCGATATCTTCCCAATTTTCGGGAATGTTTTCAGATGAACTATTTATGAGACAAACAAATCTGTCAGGAGGAACGCCTCTATTTGTCCTATTAGACCTTCTTGGTTCAATTGGTTGCTGTTTGGGCATGGATGGTGTCTCTTCACTGTCAAGTTTTATTTCTAAGTGATTTTCATGTCTATCCGGTAATTGTGTATTGTCATCGGATGGTTTTGTGGTGATTTGTATCTCCTCAATGTTATCTGAGTGTACATTTTCATTTTCAAGAAATTTCACCGTTCTCGCTATTATAATTTGTTTTCCTTGTGTGTGAATTCTATAACCAGTCGATCGTGTATCATAACCTACAAACGTTCCGGTTTGAGCCCTGTTATCGAGTTTTCCTCTATTTACTTTATCGACGTAAAATAGCGCTTTACAACCGAATGTTCTTAAGTGTTTTAAATTCGGTTTAATTCCTTTCCAATAATTCGTAAGGTGTTCTGTTGTTGTTTGCTTTGGTTGGGAGTCGGTTTTGTAAATATGTTGCAGTGTTTATGGCTTCACCCCAAAAATGTTTGCTTAATTTTGCTTGTGATAGCATGCTTCTAGTCATATCTAATAAACTTTTATTTTTTCTCTCCGCAACTCCATTCTGGCTCGGATTATGCGGGACAGTCAATTGGTGTAAAATTCCGTTCTGTTTTAAGTATTCATCGATCTCTTGATTTACATACTCACGACCGTTATCCGATCTAATTTCCTTAGGTTTTTTATCGAACTGATTGTATATCATCGTTACGTACTCTTTTATCTTTTCAGCAACTTCGCTCTTTTTAGATAATAAATATATCGTAGTATATCGGGAATAATCATCAATAAGAGTCATAAAATATATTTTTCCGCCTAAGGTCGGTGTATCTAGAGGTCCACACACGTCACTGTGGATCAAATCCGCAATATTAGTAGCTCGATTTGTTGCTGATTTAGGATACGGCATGTTAGTTAATTTAGTTTCGATACAAGTTACGCATGTTTTATTTTGATGTTTACATTTTCCTATCTTTATTCCGTCCGCAAGTTGATTTGTTATCATTGATTTAATCGCGTCATAATCTCTGTGACCTAGTCTGCGATGCCAGAGATCTATGCATTGTTTGCTGTCACAGTTATACGTTATGTTTATATAATTTTGTGGTTCTTCCACATCGTCTATTTCCTCAATAATGTATAAGTTTTTCTCATTTTTCGCCCTAATATATATTTCTTCATCAAAGATCAAATCGCATTTATTATCGTCGAAGATTAGTTTACACCCGTTTTTAGCGGCTTTGCTAACCGAAATTAGGTTTGACTCTAAGTCTGGGACATAAAGCACTTCGCGTAATTTCGTTAGTTTTTCTTTTCCTTCGGGGGTTAATGTTTTTATAAAAACTTCTCCTGAACCTAACGCTGTCAGTTTATTACCATTCGCGATCGTTACTGAAGTTTTATTATAATCAATAAATTTACTAAATAGGCTTTTATCATTACAAATGTGCGAGGTAGATCCTGAATCGAGAATCCAGTTATTTTTGCCTACTTTTTGAGTGATTAATGCTTTATTTTGCGTCTGATCATTTGCGTATTTTCTTTCGTTTGGAATTTTATTTTCTCTACGAGTTTCGTTTTTTTCATAACATAATGAAGATGAGAAATTCTTTTTACTTTTGAATTGATTGTTACGAGGATTTCCGGATTGTACCGTGTTTCTGCTCTTGTAGTGCCAGCATTCGTAAGTCGAATGATTTTTCATTTTTCAGTTGTTGCAATATTTTTGTTCTCTTCTATTTTCAGTGTGTGTATATCTCCTATTTGTTTTAAATGCTCTCTCACTGTTGTTATATCCGCTATGTGATTGTTCTGACATTTCATGTCTACGATTATATTCATCCGTTAATTTGTTTTTGATAAAATCAGGGGTGAGCTCATTTTCTGGTCTCGCCTCCAACGCAGTTATCAAAGTATTGTAACTGGGGGGAAGAGAACATACAGAAATAGCGCGGAAATATGTGAATCGCTAATATTTTCTCCAATGGCATTAAGTTTATCTATAATTTGCAAGATATTAGTGATATGTGAGATCATGTTTCCGCCTTCCGCTAATTTAGTACTGTATAATTTTCGTAACAGGTAAAGCTTACTAGATAAATTGCTTCTCTCATGTATATTTTTCAGAGCTTCCCATGTTAATTTGGCAGTTTCTAAGTTTTTTACATTTACGATTTGAGAATCATCAATGCTTAAGTTAATTAAAGCTCTAGTCTTGCGGTCTCTTTTGTGCCATGCGGGGTCGGGTGGAGCTGGTGGATCTTGTACTATAATATCGTCGAGTTCCTCTTTAATCAGGAACATCTGCATCTTGAACTTCCATGTACTATAATTTGTAGAATTGAGTTTTTCAATAAATTGAGTATTTTCTTTTATCGCATTCATTTTTTTCTTTTTTTTTTTTTTCTTTAGCGTTCTTTTATTATTATATTTTAGAAATTTGTTAAATTATCGTTTTTGATACTGGGATAATATTCTTTTTTCAGAATCAGTCTTTCATAATCTTTGTTAGGGGAACCGTCGGTAGCGTAATAAATTTTCTCCTTTTTTCGAATTGTTAAATTGGTCTTCTATATTTTAGTATACGTTTTCGTCTTTTAATAATGGTAAAGAAGGATAGTTCACAGCTTACCTGAGATTTTCCTTATGCGCTGAATATACCCACAGTAATCCAAAGTGTTTGCACTGATATTTATCTTATCGACTGATTGAAGTATTCGCTATATGGAAGTAATAAGAACTATTATTATTAGTAAGTAGAGATGCACGAAATAAGAAGTAGATCCATTTTGAGTATAATATTATAATTCTTGGCTAGATATTTACATTTAAATCGCGTTTTTGGAGACTGCTTTTAGATGCTCCAATTTTACATTATATTTGAGATATATATTTACAACACATATGTACAAGAGCGTTTTAACTGCTCGGATTCATTTTAAATTCTGATTATATTTGAGATATATATTTACAACACATATGTACAAGAGCGTTTTAACTGCTCGGATTCATTTTAAATTCTGAAGGGAATGTCTTTAAGTTCAGTTCACACGCGCGTGATAACAGCTGTAGTTTTGAAGTAGGGAGGTCTGCAGAGTTTTTCACTTAATTGGTTTCGACAGTTTCTGGTTTTGTTCACTATGTTTTTCAGCTGCGGCACTTGAAGTACTTATTGGTAATTGGGGTCTGGTTTTTAACATGTTCTTATTTCGATCATTCGCTGCACGTGGAGATTATTCACTGCATAAAAAAGGTTTCTCCGTCACTCCCCCGTAATCTCCTGTGTGGGGAATGGTTGAAGGTTCAGTTTCTTACGGTGTTTCTCGTACACAGGTTTGGGAGTGGGTTTCGTGAGAGTGTCGGCTATCATTTCTTCACTGGGGCAGTATTGTAAATCGATTTTTCCTTCTTCTTTCATCACCGGGTTTAATATACCCGTCTGGTTGACTCATATAAACAGTTTCAGTTAATTCACCGTGCAAAAATGCTGTGGTTATGTCAACATGTTTCACGTTCAAATTTTTGTGCAATGCAGAGATGAGAAATGCACGTATTGTAGCGTGCGAAACTACAGGTGCGAAAGTTTGATCATAGTCAATCCCGAATCTTTGACTATATCCTTGTGCTACTAGACGCGCTTTATAGCTTTGAATATTTCCTAAATTGTCCTTTTTTAGTTTAAAAGTCCATTTTGAGCCGATAATTTTTGTTCCGGGTGGTGGATCTGTTAAAGTCCAAGTGTTATTTTTTCTTAGGCATTGGATTTCATTTTGTGTTGCTTTTATCCAATTTTGTTTATCATTAGTATTTTCCATTTTTTCGATATCTTCCCAATTTTCGGGAATGTTTTCAGATGAACTATTTATGAGACAAACAAATCTGTCAGGAGGAACGCCTCTATTTGTCCTATTAGACCTTCTTGGTTCAATTGGTTGCTGTTTGGGCATGGATGGTGTCTCTTCACTGTCAAGTTTTATTTCTAAGTGATTTTCATGTCTATCCGGTAATTGTGTAATGTCATCGGATGGTTTTGTGGTGATTTGTATCTCCTCAATGTTATCTGAGTGTACATTTTCATTTTCAAGAAATTTCACCGTTCTCGCTATTATAATTTGTTTTCCTTGTGTGTGAATTCTATAACCAGTCGATCGTGTATCATAACCTACAAACGTTCCGGTTTGAGCCCTGTTATCGAGTTTTCCTCTATTTACTTTATCGACGTAAAATAGCGCTTTACAACCGAATGTTCTTAAGTGTTTTAAATTCGGTTTAATTCCTTTCCAATAATTCGTAAGGTGTTCTGTTGTTGTTTGCTTTGGTTGGGAGTCGGTTTTGTAAATATGTTGCAGTGTTTATGGCTTCACCCCAAAAATGTTTGCTTAATTTTGCTTGTGATAGCATGCTTCTAGTCATATCTAATAAACTTTTATTTTTTCTCTCCGCAACTCCATTCTGGCTCGGATTATGCGGGACAGTCAATTGCTGTAAAATTCCGTTCTGTTTTAAGTATTCATCGATCTCTTGATTTACATACTCACGACCGTTATCCGATCTAATTTCCTTAGGTTTTTTATCGAACTGATTGTATATCATCGTTACGTACTCTTTTATCTTTTCAGCAACTTCGCTCTTTTTAGATAATAAATATATCGTAGTATATCGGGAATAATCATCAATAAGAGTCATAAAATATATTTTTCCGCCTAAGGTCGGTGTATCTAGAGGTCCACACACGTCACTGTGGATCAAATCCGCAATATTAGTAGCTCGATTTGTTGCTGATTTAGGATACGGCATGTTAGTTAATTTAGTTTCGATACAAGTTACGCATGTTTTATTTTGATGTTTACATTTTCCTATCTTTATTCCGTCCGCAAGTTGATTTGTTATCATTGATTTAATCGCGTCATAATCTCTGTGACCTAGTCTGCGATGCCAGAGATCTATGCATTGTTTGCTGTCACAGTTATACGTTATGTTTATATAATTTTGTGGTTCTTCCACATCGTCTATTTCCTCAATAATGTATAAGTTTTTCTCATTTTTCGCCCTAATATATATTTCTTCATCAAAGATCAAATCGCATTTATTATCGTCGAAGATTAGTTTACACCCGTTTTTAGCGGCTTTGCTAACCGAAATTAGGTTTGACTCTAAGTCTGGCAAATAAAGCACTTCGCGTAATTTCGTTAGTTTTTCTTTTCCTTCGGGGGTTAATGTGTTTTTATAAAAACTTCTCCTGAACCTAACGCTGTCAGTTTATTACCATTCGCGATCGTTACTGAAGTTTTATTATAATCAATAAATTTACTAAATAGGCTTTTATCATTACAAATGTGCGAGGTAGATCCTGAATCGAGAATCCAGTTATTTTTGCCTACTTTTTGAGTGATTAATGCTTTATTTTGCGTCTGATCATTTGCGTATTTTCTTTCGTTTGGAATTTTATTTTCTCTACGAGTTTCGTTTTTTTCATAACATAATGAAGATGAGAAATTCTTTTTACTTTTGAATTGATTGTTACGAGGATTTCCGGATTGTACCGTGTTTCTGCTCTTGTAGTGCCAGCATTCGTAAGTCGAATGATTTTTCATTTTTCAGTTGTTGCAATATTTTTGTTCTCTTCTATTTTCAGTGTGTGTATATCTCCTATTTGTTTTAAATGCTCTCTCACTGTTGTTATATCCGCTATGTGATTGTTCTGACATTTCATGTCTACGATTATATTCATCCGTTAATTTGTTTTTGATAAAATCAGGGGTGAGCTCATTTTCTGGTCTCGCCTCCAACGCAGTTATCAAAGTATTGTAACTGGGGGGAAGAGAACATACAGATATAGCGCGGAAATATGTGAATCGCTAATATTTTCTCCAATGGCATTAAGTTTATCTATAATTTGCAAGATATTAGTGATATGTGAGATCATGTTTCCGCCTTCCGCTAATTTAGTACTGTATAATTTTCGTAACAGGTAAAGCTTACTAGATAAATTGCTTCTCTCATGTATATTTTTCAGAGCTTCCCATGTTAATTTGGCAGTTTCTAAGTTTTTTACATTTACGATTTGAGAATCATCAATGCTTAAGTTAATTAAAGCTCTAGTCTTGCGGTCTCTTTTGTGCCATGCGGGGTCGGGTGGAGCTGGTGGATCTTGTACTATAATATCGTCGAGTTCCTCTTTAATCAGGAACATCTGCATCTTGAACTTCCATGTACTATAATTTGTAGAATTGAGTTTTTCAATAAATTGAGTATTTTCTTTTATCGCATTCATTTTTTTCTTTTTTTTTTTTTCTTTAGCGTTCTTTTATTATTATATTTTAGAAATTTGTTAAATTATCGTTTTTGATACTGGGATAATATTCCTTTTTCAGAATCAGTCTTTCATAATCTTTGTTAGGGGAACCGTCGGTAGCGTAATAAATTTTCTCCTTTTTTCGAATTGTTAAATTGGTCTTCTATATTTTAGTATACGTTTTCGTCTTTTAATAATGGTAAAGAAGGATAGTTCACAGCTTACCTGAGATTTTCCTTATGCGCTGAATATACCCACAGTAATCCAAAGTGTTTGCACTGATATTTATCTTATCGACTGATTGAAGTATTCGCTATATGGAAGTAATAAGAACTATTATTATTAGTAAGTAGAGATGCACGAAATAAGAAGTAGATCCATTTTGAGTATAATATTATAATTCTTGGCTAGATATTTACATTTAAATCGCGTTTTTGGAGACTGCTTTTAGATGCTCCAATTTTACATTATATTTGAGATATATATTTACAACACATATGTACAAGAGCGTTTTAACTGCTCGGATTCATTTTAAATTCTGATTATATTTGAGATATATATTTACAACACATATGTACAAGAGCGTTTTAACTGCTCGGATTCATTTTAAATTCTGAAGGGAATGTCTTTAAGTTCAGTTCACACGCGCGTGATAACAGCTGTAGTTTTGAAGTAGGGAGGTCTGCAGAGTTTTTCACTTAATTGGTTTCGACAGTTTCTGGTTTTGTTCACTATGTTTTTCAGCTGCGGCACTTGAAGTACTTATTGGTAATTGGGGTCTGGTTTTTAACATGTTCTTATTTCGATCATTCGCTGCACGTGGAGATTATTCACTGCATAAAAAAGGTTTCTCCGTCACTCCCCCGTAATCTCCTGTGTGGGGAATGGTTGAAGGTTCAGTTTCTTACGGTGTTTCTCGTACACAGGTTTGGGAGTGGGTTTCGTGAGAGTGTCGGCTATCATTTCTTCACTGGGGCAGTATTGTAAATCGATTTTTCCTTCTTCTTTCATCACCGGGTTTAATATACCCGTCTGGTTGACTCATATAAACAGTTTCAGTTAATTCACCGTGCAAAAATGCTGTGGTTATGTCAACATGTTTCACGTTCAAATTTTTGTGCAATGCAGAGATGAGAAATGCACGTATTGTAGCGTGCGAAACTACAGGTGCGAAAGTTTGATCATAGTCAATCCCGAATCTTTGACTATATCCTTGTGCTACTAGACGCGCTTTATAGCTTTGAATATTTCCTAAATTGTCCTTTTTTAGTTTAAAAGTCCATTTTGAGCCGATAATTTTTGTTCCGGGTGGTGGATCTGTTAAAGTCCAAGTGTTATTTTTTCTTAGGCATTGGATTTCATTTTGTGTTGCTTTTATCCAATTTTGTTTATCATTAGTATTTTCCATTTTTTCGATATCTTCCCAATTTTCGGGAATGTTTTCAGATGAACTATTTATGAGACAAACAAATCTGTCAGGAGGAACGCCTCTATTTGTCCTATTAGACCTTCTTGGTTCAATTGGTTGCTGTTTGGGCATGGATGGTGTCTCTTCACTGTCAAGTTTTATTTCTAAGTGATTTTCATGTCTATCCGGTAATTGTGTATTGTCATCGGATGGTTTTGTGGTGATTTGTATCTCCTCAATGTTATCTGAGTGTACATTTTCATTTTCAAGAAATTTCACCGTTCTCGCTATTATAATTTGTTTTCCTTGTGTGTGAATTCTATAACCAGTCGATCGTGTATCATAACCTACAAACGTTCCGGTTTGAGCCCTGTTATCGAGTTTTCCTCTATTTACTTTATCGACGTAAAATAGCGCTTTACAACCGAATGTTCTTAAGTGTTTTAAATTCGGTTTAATTCCTTTCCAATAATTCGTAAGGTGTTCTGTTGTTGTTTGCTTTGGTTGGGAGTCGGTTTTGTAAATATGTTGCAGTGTTTATGGCTTCACCCCAAAAATGTTTGCTTAATTTTGCTTGTGATAGCATGCTTCTAGTCATATCTAATAAACTTTTATTTTTTCTCTCCGCAACTCCATTCTGGCTCGGATTATGCGGGACAGTCAATTGGTGTAAAATTCCGTTCTGTTTTAAGTATTCATCGATCTCTTGATTTACATACTCACGACCGTTATCCGATCTAATTTCCTTAGGTTTTTTATCGAACTGATTGTATATCATCGTTACGTACTCTTTTATCTTTTCAGCAACTTCGCTCTTTTTAGATAATAAATATATCGTAGTATATCGGGAATAATCATCAATAAGAGTCATAAAATATATTTTTCCGCCTAAGGTCGGTGTATCTAGAGGTCCACACACGTCACTGTGGATCAAATCCGCAATATTAGTAGCTCGATTTGTTGCTGATTTAGGATACGGCATGTTAGTTAATTTAGTTTCGATACAAGTTACGCATGTTTTATTTTGATGTTTACATTTTCCTATCTTTATTCCGTCCGCAAGTTGATTTGTTATCATTGATTTAATCGCGTCATAATCTCTGTGACCTAGTCTGCGATGCCAGAGATCTATGCATTGTTTGCTGTCACAGTTATACGTTATGTTTATATAATTTTGTGGTTCTTCCACATCGTCTATTTCCTCAATAATGTATAAGTTTTTCTCATTTTTCGCCCTAATATATATTTCTTCATCAAAGATCAAATCGCATTTATTATCGTCGAAGATTAGTTTACACCCGTTTTTAGCGGCTTTGCTAACCGAAATTAGGTTTGACTCTAAGTCTGGGACATAAAGCACTTTGCGTAATTTCGTTAGTTTTTCTTTTCCTTCGGGGGTTAATGTGTTTTTATAAAAACTTCTCCTGAACCTAACGCTGTCAGTTTATTACCATTCGCGATCGTTACTGAAGTTTTATTATAATCAATAAATTTACTAAATAGGCTTTTATCATTACAAATGTGCGAGGTAGATCCTGAATCGAGAATCCAGTTATTTTTGCCTACTTTTTGAGTGATTAATGCTTTATTTTGCGTCTGATCATTTGCGTATTTTCTTTCGTTTGGAATTTTATTTTCTCTACGAGTTTCGTTTTTTTCATAACATAATGAAGATGAGAAATTCTTTTTACTTTTGAATTGATTGTTACGAGGATTTCCGGATTGTACCGTGTTTCTGCTCTTGTAGTGCCAGCATTCGTAAGTCGAATGATTTTTCATTTTTCAGTTGTTGCAATATTTTTGTTCTCTTCTATTTTCAGTGTGTGTATATCTCCTATTTGTTTTAAATGCTCTCTCACTGTTGTTATATCCGCTATGTGATTGTTCTGACATTTCATGTCTACGATTATATTCATCCGTTAATTTGTTTTTGATAAAATCAGGGGTGAGCTCATTTTCTGGTCTCGCCTCCAACGCAGTTATCAAAGTATTGTAACTGGGGGGAAGAGAACATACAGAAATAGCGCGGAAATATGTGAATCGCTAATATTTTCTCCAATGGCATTAAGTTTATCTATAATTTGCAAGATATTAGTGATATGTGAGATCATGTTTCCGCCTTCCGCTAATTTAGTACTGTATAATTTTCGTAACAGGTAAAGCTTACTAGATAAATTGCTTCTCTCATGTATATTTTTCAGAGCTTCCCATGTTAATTTGGCAGTTTCTAAGTTTTTTACATTTACGATTTGAGAATCATCAATGCTTAAGTTAATTAAAGCTCTAGTCTTGCGGTCTCTTTTGTGCCATGCGGGGTCGGGTGGAGCTGGTGGATCTTGTACTATAATATCGTCGAGTTCCTCTTTAATCAGGAACATCTGCATCTTGAACTTCCATGTACTATAATTTGTAGAATTGAGTTTTTCAATAAATTGAGTATTTTCTTTTATCGCATTCATTTTTTTCTTTTTTTTTTTTTCTTTAGCGTTCTTTTATTATTATATTTTAGAAATTTGTTAAATTATCGTTTTTGATACTGGGATAATATTCTTTTTTCAGAATCAGTCTTTCATAATCTTTGTTAGGGGAACCGTCGGTAGCGTAATAAATTTTCTCCTTTTTTCGAATTGTTAAATTGGTCTTCTATATTTTAGTATACGTTTTCGTCTTTTAATAATGGTAAAGAAGGATAGTTCACAGCTTACCTGAGATTTTCCTTATGCGCTGAATATACCCACAGTAATCCAAAGTGTTTGCACTGATATTTATCTTATCGACTGATTGAAGTATTCGCTATATGGAAGTAATAAGAACTATTATTATTAGTAAGTAGAGATGCACGAAATAAGAAGTAGATCCATTTTGAGTATAATATTATCTCATCAAAAAGTCACCTGTAAAAAATGCAGCCAAGTCTCGTAACTCATTTACCGTAAAAAGTACTGAGATCGTATAAAGCCAAGTTCAACTATCTTATTAACTCAGAAATTTTCATTCACAAATCACTCCTAGTCTCTACATCTTTAGTTAATTATTATTTTGTGACTTGGCAATTACGTAGCACGAGAATTTGATGTATATAGTTAGTCTTAATAAAATAATACTATATATCTAACATATTAAAGTGTAATAACTTACCTGTGCGTATATAATTTGCCTTAATTAAATTATCCCATCCCATCCCATAACATAGTAAGGTGTAATAACTTCCCTGTGCTGCGTAATTGCCAAGTCACAAAATAATAATTAACTAAAGATGTAGAGACTAGGAGTGATTTGTGAATGAAAATTTCTGAGTTAATAAGATAGTTGAACTTGGCTTTATACGATCTCAGTACTTTTTACGGTAAATGAGTTACGAGACTTGGCTGCATTTTTTACAGGTGACTTTTTGATGAGATTTCACTT
The DNA here is from genome assembly GCA_963931845.1 of Maratus michaelseni. NCBI lineage: Eukaryota > Metazoa > Arthropoda > Arachnida > Araneae > Salticidae > Maratus > Maratus michaelseni. The sequence goes on from OZ007596.1 coordinate 193,450,402, forward strand.
ATTTTTGTAAGTAATCCTCCTTTTCTTGGTTTTGGGTTCTTTTTGGAGATCATCCACTGATTTTCGCTAAGCCCACACTCTGTCCCTATTATTTACAGGTATCAAAAATTTGAAGCTTTAGTTTCGTTTGCAAAGAACTGCGTAGATAAAAAGAGATTTCAGGTTCCTAGGCAAGCACTAAGTTATGGGAGGGGGAGTGTCAAAAGTACTCTCAATTGCTTCCAGGATATGTGCTATCCATCTGAGATATTACTCGCAGCCCTAGATACTTGATATTTAACATAAAAGAACTTTTTAGTATAAAAAGAAAGCCAAAATTAAATTTTCCAATAAATCAAAGTATATTCCTTTTTTCGATGTTTTTTTTTTAGTCTTTTTTTTATTATTTGCGGATTTTTTTCATTTTTCCTTACTTTGTGTACTAAACCCTTCCTTTCTGCGAAATGTCAAGCTTCTAGGACTACAAAATCGAATTATTTTCAAATCTTCGACTTTTTATAAATTTATTGATTTTTCGATTTTAATTCTAAGTTACCTGATTGTCACGCCAATATAGTAATTATTTTATCCGTCTTCTTAGGATCATTTAGGTTCAATTTAGAGATATATCAAGTGAATCTTAGAGTCACCATGATTTTATTTAGAAAGGACTATCAAGCCATAACCAGCCAGTAAAGTCGGGAGGGTAGGGGGAGCTGTGAAAATTTTTGTGGGGCTAACATCATTTAACAATCCATATTTCATATGTGAAGTAAATAGAGTACAACCTGTGAAAGAAAACAAACCTGTCAATAAAGAAATCGCCTATATCGTAGCCATTCTATAGCGGAACTTTTCTATATCGAAATTCGTAAACGAAAGAAAAGAAAACCATAATCCGGGGGAAATAACATAAAACAATTAGGGGCGTTGTACTAGCTAATAGGACAATTATCATAAAACTAATGTTTCCAGCAGTACAAAATCAAATTGTTTTCGAATTTTTGATTTTTTTTAAAGATATTTCGATTTTATTTTCGAATTTAACGAATATTTTAATTGTTCCTTTTATTGAATAGTAAATACTACCTTTACACCAAGTTTTAAGTTTCTAAGACTACAAGATAAAATTATTTTCAATTTTTGATTTTTTTCGAATTTTTTTTATTATTTTCTGGATTTATTTTGAAATTTCCGATCTTTTTCGAGTTTTTTATTCTATTTTCGAATTTATTGTGTTTTAATTTTACCCTTTTCTGTATCCTAAACAATAAGTTTACGCCGAATTTTAAGTTCTAAAGCTACAAAATCAAAATTTTTTCAATTTTTCGAATTTTTTTTTTCGAATTTTACAGATTTTTTTATTTATTTCTTTTTTTGTATCCTAAATACTACCTTTATTCCAAATTTTAAGTTTCTAGCTTTAAAAAATCGAATTATTTTCAAATTTTCGTTATTTTTTCGATTTTTTTATTTTATTTTCAATTTTTGTTGTGTTTTTAATTTTTTCTTTTTCTGAATCCTAAACACTACCTTTACATCAAATTTTCAGTTTCTAAGACTACGAGATCATATTATTTTCAATTTTTCTCTTTTTCTTTCTTGCTTTCTATTTTTTTTTTTTTCGATTTTTCTTTTTGAATTATCCATATTTTTTAATGTTTCCTTATTTAGTATCTTAAATATTACCTTTATTCCAAATTTCAAGTTTCTAGCGCTATGAAATCGAATTATTTTCAAAATTTCCTTATTTTTCGATTTCTTTCGATTTTTTATTTTATTTTCGAATTTTATTGCGTTTTTATTTTAACTTTTTCTGAATCCTAAACACTATCTTTACCGCGAATTTTAAGTTTTTAAGGCCAAAAGATCAAATTATTTAAATATTTTTCGAATTTTTCGAATTTTTGATTTTGTTTCGAATTTCCTGGATTTTTTAATTTTTCCTTATTTTGCATCCTAAATACTACCGTTATTCCGAATTCCAAGTTTCTAGCTCAACAAAATCGAATTATTTAAAATTTTTCGATTTTTTCGATTTTTTTAATTTTATTTTCGATTTTTTTTTTTTTTTTTGTGTTTTTGATGTTTTCTTTTTCTGAATTCTAAACACTACCACACAAGATTGTGTTATTTTCAATTTTCGATTTTGTTCGACTTTTTTGAATTTACAAATGTTTTTTTTTTTAATTTTCCGGATTTTATAATTTTTCCTTTCTTTGTATCCGAAACACTAGCTTTATTCCAAATTTTAAGTTTCTGCGGCTGCGGGATCTACCCAATCTTTTTGATGACGCGAGAGTGAGTGAGTGTGTGAGTGACAAAAAATCGAAACTTTTGAGTTCATATATCGTCTGCACTAATTTATGGGTATTTTTTCAATTATCCATATTTTTTCATTTTTCCTTATTTAGTATCTTAAATATTACCTTTATTCCAAATTTCAAGTTTCTAGCGCTATAAAATCGAATTATTTTCAAATTTTCCTTATTTTCAGATTTTTCCGATTTTTTGATTTTTTTGATTTATTTTTATTGCGTTTTTTATTTTAACTTATTCTGAATCCTAAACACTATCTTTACTGCGAATTTTAAGTTTCTAAGGCTAAAAAATATTATTTTAATTTTATCAATTTTTTTCGAATTTTTCGAATTTTTGATTTTTTTTTCGAATTTTCCGGAATTTTTAATTTTTCCTTATTTTGCATCCAAAATACTACCTTTATTCCGAATTCCAAGTTTCTAGCGCAACAAAATTGGATTATTTGAAAATTTTCGATTTTTTTCGATTTTTCGAATTTTGCTTTCGATTTTTTTGGTGTTTTTGATGTTTTCTTTTTCTGGATACTAAACACTACCTTCACACCGAATCTTAAGTTTCTAAGACTACAAGATCGTATTATTTTCAATTTTCAATTTTGATGGAATTTGTTGAATTTTCGAATGTTTTTTTTTTTCGTATTTTCCGGATTTTATAATTTTTCCTTTCTTTGTATCCTAAACACTACCTTTTTTTCCAAATGTCAAGTTTCTAGGGCTACGGGATCTACCTAATATTTTTGATGACGCGTGAACGAGTGAGTGAGTGAGTGACAAAAAATCGAATGTTTGAGTTCATATATCGTCTGAACTAGAAAAGACAGAAAGTTGTAATTTTAAATTTTGGTCCTGTGTGCCAAATACTCTAGAAAAACGAAGTTTCAAATTTTTGGGATACTCCAGCGCGGAGATATGGGGGGGTCAAAAGTGTCCTGAGTTGCTTCCAGAAAAGTATGCTTACGGCTGTCCTCTCTCGACTTGGCGGAGAGGCACTGCCGTGCCTCCAGATAGAGTAAAGCCTGTGAAAGAAAATGAACCTGTCTATAAAAAAAAAGGTCTATAACGAAGCCAGTCTATAGCGGAACTTTTCTATTACAAAATTCGTAAACAAAAGAAAAGAAAAGCATAATCCGGGGAAAATAACACAAAACAATAACGGAAGGTGTACTAGCTAATAGGACAATTATCTTAAAATCTATCTAAAACAAACTATCCCCATCCTGTGGGATTTGTTTTTCAATGTTTTACTTTATTTAATGCAAAACATAGATTGCATCCGACAACTCATAAAAAAGTCCTCCGGCCTGTACCGGCAGAAAAAGGTAGCTTTCCTATATCTTCATTTTAAAATTTTAGCTAATGTTACTCGAAAACAGCAAGTTAAAATGCAAAGAAACCGTTTACAAAAGATTCGTTTACACTGTATTTGAATAAGAAATTCGCCAAATTATTGAGCTATAGCCAAGTTGGCTTCATTTATGAAGACTTATTTTTGTCGCCAAATTTGGCGAGATTTCGCCAATTGTCGCCAAGTTTGGCGAGAATTTGGCGCTAATGGATATGAATATATAGTTTTATGCGTATGATTGGGAAAATGATTACAACAATGAAAGAAAATAATTTGCGAGAAATCGCGTTCACTAAAACTTATAAATCTATATTAAAATCATTAAAATTACAGACATTACAATACACTTTCATAAAACATTAAAAACATATTAAAATTGGACGTTTCGGATTTACATGGAAAATCCCTTTTCAACAACAACATTTCACTTAGCGTAAATCATAGTTCAAAAATATCAACAAATAGAAAATGCAACGTATCAAAATTTCGAAGTCAAAGTTACAGTTATAATAACACGGAGTATTCATTCGGGATTGCACCTGCTTGACCATTATTGACCATAAATTTATCGTTGGTTTTTTGTAATGTGCTGTTTTGTTTCAAAATGTCAGCCACCCTAGAATTTCAAACTGCTCTATCTCAGCCAATTTTTAAGATAGAGGTAAAACAAAAAATGCTCTGGAATCCTTGTATCAAGTCCTAACACCTAATTAAAAAATAAACTTGATTTTTTAACTTTTTTGTATATTTATTTTAGTTTTAAAATTTTCCGTGGCCGACATCTTGAAACAAGATGGCGGACCAAGCTGGCCAACGAACTCGGTCGAGGCATTGGTGAGCTTAATACACACAATTAGTTTCATCCAAATTAATTTATAAATACGAGCGTTATCGTATCAAATTATTTTCATTTTTTCAATTTTTTTCGAATTTTTTAATTTTTTTTTTCGAATTTTCTGGATTTTTTTAATTTTCCTTTTTCTGTATCCTAAATACTACTTTTATTCCTAATTTGAATTTTCTAGCGCAACAAAATCGGATTGTCTTCAAATTTTCGGTTTTTTTTCAATTTCTTCGATTTTTTCAATTTTGCTTTCGATTTTTTTGGTGTTTTTGATGTTTTCATTTTCTGGATGTTAAACACTACCTTCACACCAAATCTTAAGTTTCCAAGACTACGAGATAGTATTATTTTCAATTTTCAATTTTGATGGAATTTGTTGAATTTTCGAATGTTTTTTTTTCGAATTTTCTGGATTTTATAATTTTTCCTTTCTTTGTATCCTAAACACTACCTTTTTTCCAAATGTCAAGTTTCTGGGGCTACGGGATCTACCCAATCTTTTTGATGACGCGTGAACGAGTGAGTAAGAAGTGACAAAAAATCGAATGTTTGAGTTCATATATCGCCTGAACTAGAAAAGACAGAAAGTTGTAATTTTAAATTTTGGTCCTGTGGGCCAAATACTCTCTATAATTGAAGTTTAAAATTTTTGGGATACTCCAGCGCGGAGATATAGGGGGGTCAAAAGTGCCCTGAGTTGCTTCCAGAAAAGTATGCTTACGGCTGTCCTCTCTCGACTTGGCGGAGGCACTGCCGTGCCTCCAGATAATTCTTGGCTAGATATTTACATTTAAATCGCGTTTTTGGAGACTGCTTTTAGATGCTCCAATTTTACATTATATTTGAGATATATATTTACAACACATAATATGTACAAGAGCGTTTTAACTGCTCGGATTCATTTTAGATTCTGAAGGGAATGTCTTTAAGTTCAGTTCACACGCGCGTGATAACAGCTGTAGTTTTGAAGTAGGGAGGTCTGCAGAGTTTTTCACTTAATTGGTTTCGACAGTTTCTGGTTTTGTTCACTATGTTTTTCAGCTGCGGCACTTGAAGTACTTATTGGTAATTGGAGTCTGGTTTTTAACATGTTCTTATTTCGATCATTCGCTGCACGTGGAGATTATTCACTGCATAAAAAAGGTTTCTCCGTCAAAAGCGACTGTAAGTAGACAGCATCACAGAGAGAGGAGAAGGGAGTTGTTCAAAATTTGAGCGCATCAATAATGAAAATATCATGCAAGTTAGAAGGTCAGAAGAAAATAATCTTGTAATTGTTATATACCAGCAAGTTTCGCGTTGTCGATCGGAGAAAGGAAAAATTCGAAGGCACTTTCTAAAAATTCATGAAATTATTTTAAACACTTTCAACAAAGTTGTGAAAACTTTCCAACATGAAATGTGTTTATGACTTCTGTCTGTCAGCCTGGCTGGACGTCTGTCTGCGCTTTAATTCGCGTATAAATATACTTGGATTACCATGAGTTGGCATATGTTATTGAGGTTTAACATAGGATATTCCCTATTGAAAATGGAATGTGTAGCATTTATAGTTTGTTGAAAGGGACACACAAAATAATTCCGTTACATTAAGGCTGCTCGTCAGTAAACTTCCCGATTCCCCTCGCTAATGTTATTCCTATGGGCGTAGGATGCATTCGTATTTTTAAAATATTTCCTCGGAAAATTAATATTTTTAACTTATGTTTTCTGTGTACTGTTCTTAAAGAATGTCTCTTTTTTTTTCTTAGTAGTCAATTTTTTTCTAAAATATATACTTAATTTTATATGAAATGTTAAAATCGTATTCAGTTTCGCTAAGATTTTAACACATAAAAATATAAATTAAACACATATAGTTTAGAAATATTTTGATAACTAAGAAAAAAAAGAGACATTCTTTAAGAACAGTACGCAGGAAACAGAAGTTAAAAATATTAATTTCCCGAGGAGATATTTTAAAAATACGAATGCATCCTACGCCCATTAGGAATAACATTAGCGAGGGGAATCGGGAAGTTTACTGACGAGCAGCCTTAAGGTCTATGGGGGAAAAATCATTTAGGGAGTATTTTAATAAATTCATACTATTTTAAACGTTCTGAAATTTATAAGCATTATTAAATTGCAATACAGTATTATTTATGTAGAATATGCAATATATGGCATTTATCATTCATTTACAGGGACACACAAAAGTTGTGTTTATGATGACACTAATTACTGACTTACAGGGGAAAATCATTTGGAGTGTATTTTTAAAATGTTGCCCTATTTCAAACATAATGAAATTGATGTGTATTGCTGAGGTGAACTACAAGAATCTTACTATAGAATAGGGAGTGCACTGCATAGCACTTATTTAACTTTTGTGATCCAATTGTTTTTCCATTTTTTGGCAAAGACAGAAATTTTTTTAGAAACTTCTGTCAAATTTGGCAATTTGAACAAAATTTCCGGACACGACAGCGCGGTAAAGGTGCAAAAACTGATAGAACTGATAGAACTTCTTCTTGCGGTTTCGATATCAATAGCGTGTTACACTCTTGTAAGTCCATTTTTCCTTTTAAAAGTTCATAATACTGGTGAACTTTTAGTCAGGTAATGTGCTATTTAAAATGTTCGATATGACCATACCAAACTCAGACATTTGCTTTTTTGTCTGTACAACTTCGAGTACCCAAAGCATACTTTTTAGAGTGTTCCATGGATCCAGCTTGTTAAAACAGTTAGTGTAGCTGGAATTAAAATATTTAAAAATCCGCCGTTCTGTACAATCAGCTGCTTTTTATAAAATAATGAACCTTTCTTATTTCCACAATTTTCCGAAGGGTTGTCTTATATTTACTTAAAAACTTTTTCTGATGAGAAGAGAGTAGGATGTTTCCTTTAAGATGGTTCTCAAATGACCTGCTCAACAACGCAAAACTTTCTGTCACATTTTCTGGCTCACTTTTAAACGTAAAGGCATAAAATTGGAAGGCCTGACTATTTATGCGAATTGGAATGGAAATGAGTTTCCAATTTTTGATAAATAGATTACTTATCGAGTTATAAGCGATTCTAGTCACGTGACGACACGTTTTTCTCGCTTCTCGGGCTGTCGCATCGGGAATTCGGTTCAAAACGCCGACTTTGACAGTATTTTCTGAAAGATCTACTGCTTTTACCAAAAATGAAAAACGTGTTTCGATTACAAAGTTTCTGAATGAGAATACCGTCCGATTTCATTCGTTTCCGAATAAAAATGAATAAAAAAAAATTGTGTCATAAAGTAGGCAAGTTTGGATTTCAGAACAGCCTTAAGGACGTTCAAACTACATTCACATACAGCTTTCACGGGACGAGAGGGCACTTTTTTTAACAATTACTTACGTAACGCTTTAGGACACGTTTTGATTAATTCTAATCGCGAAGTTGTTGCTTCGTTAACGTCATGATTCAAAAATGAATCTCGCATTTATTTGTATTTCTGTTGGTAAACGTATTGTGTTTGATTGGGTAAATACTATTTGTGTTCGCAAAAGCGTATATTTTCATTTGTTTGATTCCTTAAATCAATTAGCAGATACGCAAAATGTTTTCAGTTTCATCATCAAACAGTTCTTGGAAAAACTTTGTGCAACTTGGATATAATTGACCCCTAAATGCATAATTTGATTTTGATCACGTCGGTATTTAAATAAAATTAAGTATCTGCGTTGAGAGATGCACCTCTCATTTTTTTTCTCTTATGAAATAAATTTTGTGTTATAAAAATAACGCTCACGTTCAAGTGTTGACAACCTTTAGTAAACAGAAAGGTAAACCGTTTATCATCACCACATTCCACCATTTCGTCTAATATAATTAATGATTTGGTTTTCCAAATAACCCTTATGGAAATTCATCCACAAATGTTACGTCGCTCATTTCATCGTAAAGCTTCTGGTATATACCGTGAAATCAAATCGCTTTATCGGGCGGTAGATTAAACATTTCCCCTTTATGTTCTAAAATAGCTTTAAGAAACCAAGATTTACCAACTTGGTTCGGCACCCCACAAAGGGCCATAAAAGTGTGCTGAAACCGGGGGAACTTCATCACGAATAAACACACACAACAAAGATTACACTTTAAATAAACACAGACACAAAGTAATGCAGTTTAAAATATCGATTTATTGAAAAAGAAATCCACATACACACGAAATCGTTTTGCTACAAAGACTTGTCGATCATTCAATAAATTTTCGGTTACAAAATGTGATAAAACATGTTTAACAGTTTTTTTTAAACAACTGATGGCCATTCCCCAAATTTTGGGCAGAACTTCGTTTTGGCACTAGAATTGAAGATCCGATGAGTCCCCCAAAAAATAAAGTTGTTTTACCATGCTTTTCTGGGGGGGGGGGGGGGAAATAGGGAGGAAAATTTAACTCAGAGAGGGGATCCTTTTTTTTAGTAGGGCAAGTCGGGTATCGTTAGTTATGCATTTTTTTATTCTGAATCGAACGACACCATCCGCAAGTCGATATAATGATTTCTTACAAAGTTACACCACACTCTCAGAAATAAAACACCCAATTCTGACGAGTCCGCAATCCTCAGGCCTCATTTCGTTATTTTTGACAATCATTTCGTCACAGAGTCACGTGGTTTTTGACGAAACGCGAATCCTCAAATATCTTGACGAAACTGTTTCCTCGCTGTCAAAAATAAAACTCTCACTTTTGACGATTCCGCAATTCTTGAGCTATATTTCGTCATTTTTGACAATCATTTCGTCTGAAAATTAGGTGCTTTTTAATGAAATGGAAAATCTCAAATATTTGACAAAAATGTTTCCTCGCTGTCAAAAATAAAACTCTCACTTTTGACGATTCCGCAATTATTGAGCTATATTTCGTCATTTTTGACAATCATTTCGTCTGAAAATTAAGTGCTTTTTAATGAAATGGAAAATCTCAAATGTTTGACAAAAATGTTTCCCCATCCCCGGCCAGATTATTTTTGTTGTTACAAAATCGTTCAAAAAAAAAAAAAAAAAAAAAAAAAAAAAAATACACGAAAGTACCAAATTTACAATATATTAATGAACAGAAACAAAAATATTTCATCCTTGGAGGCCGCTATAACATGAAATAACTAAATTTCTACTTTATTTTTCATATCTGATATAAGTTGCGTCTATTCTTTTTGTAACTTTAACATTTTTGTAGCGATTTTATGCATTTCTATTGCCTATTCAAAGATAAATTTTTCTAAAGTTGCAGAATTTCGTTAAAAACGCTTAAAAAACTCTTCTAAAGTCACAGAATTTCGTTAAAAACGGTTAAAATAGTAAAATGCGAACATCCTTTGGTCCATTTTCGACCGAAAGCAACAACCATTTTCCCAATAGTTTAAAAAAAATCAAAATTTTAGGAGCTCTTTTTTATTTAAGAAATATACTCATATAACAATCAAATTTAAAAATCTCTTTCCCCTCTATAAACAGTAACGTGTTAAAATCTTATCTAAAATTGATGAACTCTTCTCCAATATGCACTTTAAAATTTATTATTTCTGACCAACAAATTAATTAGTCCATATTCTAATTATCATTGAACAAAGGAAATTTCTCTAATAGATTATATTAATCAAGCCGTACTCTAATTATTTATTAACCATACAAAAACCATATTAATAATAATAATCTAGCCTTATTAATTAAAACGCAGAAATCATAACAGCACCGATAAAAATACTTCTCAAAATATAAACACACATCAACATCCCATAGATACATTTTTAAATCAGATTAATTCGAAGTCCTTCTGGCGTAGGACACAGAACAGCGGTCTCCCACACAGAAGGTAGTGAGTTCGATACTTGAGAGATGTTTCTTAGTTTTTTACGCTATCAATTACAGATGCTTCAAAAGTTGTCAATAGATGGCGACACCACCAATCTTTTTTTACAATTTCTTTCGAACAAGCAATTTGACGAGATCAATTTCGTCCTTTTTTTGAGGAAAGAAATTTACTTGATTTGACGAAATATTTACTCGGAGCATTTCCCAGGAAACAGTTTCGTCAAAAACGAAGCAAATTTCGTGATATTTGAGTATCCATTTCTAAGAGTGCAGGTTTTACAAATACAAAGTCGACGATTTTACCTCAGTGCAGTTAATGTAGGTTTTTAAAGAAACAACGGATGGCCTTTCACGAAAATTTGGGACGAACTTTGTTTTGGTACTAAAAAAGAAGATCCGAGGAATCCCACAAAAATAAAGTTGTTTTACAGTGTTTAAAGGGGGGGGGGGGGGATAGGGCACTTTAACTCAGGGGGGATAATTCAATTTTTTTTTAAATAAGTAAAGTGGACATCGTTTCCTATGTATTTTTTAAATTCTGAATCGAACCACATCATCCGCAAGTCAATACGATCATTTGTTGCAAAGTTACGCCCGGTTTTAGGAATACAAAGTCGAACATTTTAATTCAGTGCAGGTAAAATATACTTTGCCTACCCCCCCCCCCCCTAAACACCGTAAAACAACTTTATTTTTAGGGGACTGATCGGATCTTCTTTTGTAGTGCCAAAACGTAGTTCTTCAGAAATTTTCGTTAATGCCCATCACCATCAGTCATTTATGTAAAAACCTATATTAACTGCATTGAAATAAAATTTTCGACTTTGTATTCCTAAAACCTGGCGTAACTGCAAAAAAAGATCGTATCGACTTGCAGTTGGTGTGGTTCGATTCAGCATTTAAAAATACATAATACCCCACTTTACTTATTTAAAAAAAAAATTGAATTATCCCTCCTTGAGTTAAAGTGTCCCCTTCCCCCCCCCCCAAACACCGTGAAACAATTTTATTTTAGAGGGGGGGGGGGGGCTCATCGAATCTTTTTTTCTAGTGTCAAAAAAAAGTTGTCACCAAATTTTCGTGAATGGCCATCAGTTGTTTCTGTAAAAACCTATATTAACTGCACTGTGGTAAATCGTCGACTTTGTATTTGTAAAACCTAACCGTAACTTTGTAACGAATCATCGTATCGACTTGCGGATGGTCTCGTTCGATTCAGAATTTAAAAATGCATAATTAACGGTACCCCACTTGTCCTACTTAAAGAATTGATTCCCCCTCCCTGAGTTAAATTCCCCCCCCCCCTTTCACCCCAAAACAGGGTAAAACAACTTCATTTTTGGGGGACTTCATCGGATCTTCATTTCTAGTGCCAAAACAAAGTTCTTTCCAAATTTTCATGAATGGACGTTGGTTGTATTTTACTCAATTTTTGATCTATTTTACCTGTACTAGTTTTAAAGTTTTACCTCTAGACCGAGAAAAAAGTTAATACACAATACTGCCCGCAGACGGTAGCCACGTGAATTTGTAAGGTTAGTGGATTAAACATATGAACTCGGAAAAAATGAGTTAGATAGTTCGATACAGGTCCTCGAAAAAAGAAGAGCTTGTTTCCATAGGAGTCGAAGAATTCCACTTTATTATGCGCAGGTATGAAGAAGGCCACCCAGTAGCTTCCAGGTTTTGTAGACTTGTTCACGTTACATACAAAAGCAGGCATGGTAACGCTTGATTCGCCTTCTTCTTGGTAGTTGATCACTGGCGAAAATACCCAAAAAATATTTTCGGGTTACACGATCACGTGATAAAATCTTGTCAATTTGTAAAGAACTCATTTAGTTGGTTTAGTCATATAAAACATGTCTTGATTTGCTAATTTCTACGATGTTTTCAAATTCCGTGTATATCAAAACGGAAGTTATTTTTTTTCAAATCTTCGGCAAATTTAATTTCAATACGTAAATTTCCTTGCTATTGTAAATTGAGATGGGGTACAATATACAAGTCTAGAGTGAGGTCGAAAGCATACAAGGTGTGGCCGTCGGCAAATTCTTCACGTGTTAAATGAATTCCAGTATCGTGATTAAATCCAGAAGACAAACGGTGATATGCTATTATATAACTATTGTCTGCGAAATTTAGTTCCAGGGGTTTACTAGGCTACCCATCCACATGTACACTTAAAAAGTTGATTTTATGATGAACTAAGTGAAAGGGATTCAAACCATGTTGGCCGTTTATAAATGCATTTTCTAATCTTCCAATAATAACGCTTTTCGGAATAGGTCCCAAAAACACAGTGTATTGCATAAAAGAACGACTTTCAGTAAATATAGAATATGTCTTATACATAACACGCGATCGATACGATATTTTGCTTAAATTTTTACTAAATATTTCGCATGACCTAATAACACACCAGGACTCACTTTCATTTTGCAAATAAAAAGAAAGGGAGGCTTCTTCTAAACACAAAATTTAGACTCAAAAAAACTTTAAATTTCGGAATGGTTTCGTTGGACCCGAAATTTTAACAGCCATTAAACAAAAGTTGGGTTTACTGTGTATCATTTTAATTTTTAAGTCCACCATGTTCAGTAACAATCTGTTTTGTGGAAAAATGTCACAATGCAAGGGTCCGATCATATTCATAGTTTTACTATTGTTTGTCAGTTCATAACGTTTTTTCAAGTCGGATTTTTTTACCTGAGGTAGCGTCCACAGTAGTCAATTTCCCAACTTTGTAAAAACATTCACATCCCAGTAAACTTTTCTTAGCATCTTCATCATAATTCAGTAGTGTTTCAACGTAGGACGGTAGGATAGGGTTCTGCGTCAATTAAGCGCGCACAATTCATCGCGGGAACAACTCATCGCAGCGTAAATTCGTCGCGGCGTCAATTCGTCATGGAGTCAATTCGTCGCAACGAAAATATATTTGAAAGCTATGATGATAAAAGTAAAGATAATTTAGTAAAATTATTTAATGATGTAAATTGTTAGTTATCATTCTCTATATCTAAAAAACAAATTATCATTAAATAATTTTAATACATTATCTTTAATTTTATCATCATAGCCTTCAAAAATATTTTCGTTGCGACTAATTGACGTCGCGACGAATTGACACCACGACGAATTGACGCTGCGATGAGCTGACGCTGCGATGAGTTGTCGCCGCGACGAAATGGCGCGGCGATGAATTGTGCGCGATGTATTGTTCCACGATGAATTGTGCGTGACGAAATGACGCGACACCGTAGGATAGGTGTTGCTCGAGGAGGACCATTACTGTTTCATTCAGGTTCACGTCGATTTGAGAAAACACGGCTTGCAAAAAATAAATTTACAGGAGCTACGAGATCATTAACCTTTAAGGCGGTTCCATCTGACTTGGTTATTTTTACTTTTACATACAGGTAACATGATGACAAATCTATATAGTCTTCTCCATTACCGTAAATGTTAAATTACACGGGTAACCCATCGTGTATATGTTGTGGCATAATTTATAGTCTTTATACGGACATCATATTATATTTAGCTCGCTGTATTATGTTTATCTAATTTGCAATTTTATGTAACTTTTCTTTTCAAAATTGGCAACACGCTAAAAGTTTTTTTTTTTTTTTTATATTAAAAACAAACGTATGTTCCATGAAAATAAATCTACTAAGCTGAAACTGATTTAAAGATGTCAGTCGTTTTTATTAGGGTTTCGTTCATCTCACGAAACCCTATTACTCCCGCTCCGTTGTCTGTCTGTCACAGAGCTATTCTCAGAAACTATGTAACTTACAGAGCTGAAACTTTATGTATATAGCTGAATACCAGCTATGAAGAGCTCAAAATATTAAAATTTGAAAAATTCGTAATATTTTAATAAATAGAGATAAAAAACCAAAATTCTAACAGCTTTTTTCTATTAAATTTAAACACTTTTCGTTATAGCAGATGCCAAAAAATAAAAATCCACGATGAAGTTCTTTCTACAATAATTAATTTTCTATCAGACGATTTCCACGTGAAAAATGAAAATGAAATAAAAAGTTCCACCAACTGAAAAAAAGATTAATATGAAATAAAAATGATTGACGCCATAGTGGTAATAAAACGGAAAAATTCTAAGATTTCTCAATAATACATGGAATATCAGTATATGAATGTACACAAAGCAGATTAATATCACGTCATTCGATAATTAAAAAGAAAATCTGACGTCATATTGGAAGTTTAACGAACTTTTCAGATGTTTGAGAATAATCTAGACACAAACAAAATCTAGACCTGAAAAAACTTCCTTAATAAATCTTTGAAATGTTGCTGGTGCATTTTTCAAACCGAAACTCATCACATTGAACTCGTACAAGCCAAATGGAGTATCAATTTATGTTTTACACCTATATCTTCTTCGGCAATGGACATTTGGTAGTAAGCTTTAAATAAATCAATTTTAGAATATATAGTTGTATCTTTCAAAATGTGATGGAAATCAATTCGATGGATAAGGATATCTACCAGAAACAGTTCTGGTATTGAGTTGTCTGTAATCTCCACATGGGCAAAAAGTACAATCTTTTTTCGTAACCATATGAAGAGGACTTGACCATTGAGAACTAGAGGGTCTTATTATATTATTATTGAGCATGAATTGGAATTCTTGTTTTGCTGTTGCAAGTCGTTGATGATTTAATTGTCTTGCTTTAGAATGGACAAGTTGACCTTGTGTTAAATGTGATGTTGAACATTATGTTTTACACTTGATAGAAATAAATTTAGTTTCGTTATCTCGGGATATTGTTTTAACAGGGTATAAAATTTATTGGTATTATTTACAGTACCGACATCACTCTCTTCATTGAAGGCAGCAACTTCGCCAGTAATAGTTAGCTGAGTTACTCCATCAATCAGTTTCTTATTATGCAAAGCAATTAACAAGTTAAATTTGTTTAGAAAATCATCTCCCAAAATGCTTTTATTGATCTTGGCAACAATAAAAGGAAATTGAAATTCCCGTCGAAGTCCTAAATCAATTGTTAGCTTCTTTATACCATATGTTTCAATTTCTGTACCATTTGCTGCATACAGATAATCCACGGATTGTTTATCGTGATTAGAAGCTGGTAAAATACTAACATCTGCACCGCTATCGACCAAAAATCGCACTTTCGATTTTTTATCTCTAACAAATAAGCGAAATTTGCGACAATCCGGAAAATTATTAGCAGAAGAGCTTGCCGCTTTCTCTACTGCATTTTGGCGTTTCCCTGGTTTGATGAATTATCAGTTGACCAACTGCATGACTGAGTACATTTATCTTGATGACATTTGGCACCATAACGGAAATTATAAAAACAGTATTTTCCTAGAGAATTAAATCTCTTTTTAGAATTACTTCGAGATTTTCTGTCAGAAACAGCGTTATTCCGTAATTGTGGTCGTGATATAGGATCAACACTTAATTGGGCAATTTGCTGTTCAAGGGATTTGATTTTTGATAATAGTTAGGTATTCGAGCAATTACTTAGTAGAAGATACGCTGCGTTTCAAATTACATAAATCAATTCCAGTAATTATTTTTTTAATACGAGTATGCTTTCGCTTCTTTAAACAAATCTAAAAGTCTTGTTTTGGATTCCATGTAACTTCGTATCGGTATCTTTTGTTACGATATCCCAGATATTCTCAACATATTTTGGGTCCGATTGCGATACTAAATAGTTAAATTTGGTTTCCTCGGAAACAATTCCGCTTATTTTAAACTGCGTCTCTACTTGAAAAAAACATATTTCCGGATGATCAATCCAAAAAGTAGGAATTTTAACACTTGCCTTACATAGTTCTTGCGTAGGATTCTTTAAGTTTTCATTGTATCCAGGCATATTTACTTAGAAATAGATTGATGCAGTTATTGCGCCATATTTATTTATAAATCCGAGTCACCAGTTGTTGGAGACTTTCTTTTAAAAAAACTAAAACTTTTGTTTTTAATATCCAAACTCGCCGTCCAAAAATGACCAATGTTTCTTATTTTATAAAAATATGCTATAACCAACAACGAAAATATCATAGAATCTTCTGAGTTATCAAAATTTCAAATAGCATGTTACATTGTCTTTTGAATCCCCAGAAACGAATGCATTTTCAAAGTTTAAAGAATAATTTATAAAAACAAATTATTTTTAGCTGCCCGAATTTTTCAGAAACGCTTCCGAAGAGTTTTTATAGTGTATTAATGAGTGTCCTCAGGCTGGAATATTTGTTTTTCGAATGTTATCCATTCTCAAGTACACGTTTTCAGCCGCATTAGTTAATTTATACATGAAAGAGTAAAGAAATAATCTTAATTTTAATGTTATTATTAACGCTGTTCATTTTGCATGTTTGTCTGTTAAAAAAAATTTTTGAGCATGAAAATGATTACTTCAGAATGGATAGCATTCGAAAAACAGGTATTCCAGGCTAAGGACACTCATTAACACACTATAAAAACCCTTCGTAAACATTTCTGAAAAATTCGGGCAGCTAAAAATAATTTGTTTTTATAAATTATTCTTTAAATTTTGAAAATGTATTGGTTTCTGGGGATTCAAAAGACAATGTAACATGCTATTTAAAATTTCGGATAACTCAGAAGATTAAATTATATTTTCGTTCGTGGTTATAGAATATTTTCATAAAATAAGTAACATTGGTCATTTTTTACAGTGTACGGTAAGCTCACCGGTTTTAGCTTGGTTTTTGATCCGTTGGGTTATTATAAATGGCGGTATGATTCAGCCTATAGTATAGGATCTTTAGCTACCCCCACCTAGGAAGGTAGTATGTAGCAGATCGCTGTCACTAAAAGGATTTTACATTCCTTCTTGAGACGACAGTACAAATTTTTAGAGAAAGACCCCACCTCTCTTTAGATAGCATTCACTTCACATAAGCATTCCTTCTTCTGTTCCGGGATTATCTTAATACCAGTCTTGGAAAAACAAGTGGGGGTTGCTCATAGTTCCGAACATAGGGTCTATGTCACCGATAGAAAACTTGATACTGAATGTTACCTTTCATTTTGAACTGCAGAGGAAAGTAATTGAAAATTTAAACAGTTTAATTTAATTTAAGTTTTTTTACTTGTAATGTTTTAAATAGCTTGTACCTAATTGAAAAGTTCATAATTTTATTTCGTTTTTGAAAATGTCGGTCCATGCAGATCTCTAGATTGAAGCTATACAATTTAGTTATATCATTTTCAGTAGTGATAATAACGCAAAGAAACTCAAAAACATACATAAATTTTGTCACAATTCAAACAAAATTGCACAAGTTAGAGGGAAAACAGACAAATAGACAGACATGGCAGACGATCCGAAGTGATAAACACATTTCAACTTTGTTGAAAAGTATTAAAAATCAGTGCTTTATTTCTTAAAACTATTAATTGATTAGCGTGTTTATCCCTTAAAAAATTAATAACTTTGGAAAGTCTGCGTCCTCCCGCGTCCCTACCGTCCTCTTGAAAATAAAAAGTGGGGGAACGCTTGAGATAAAATAAAAAAGTGAGGGACGCCGTCCCCCTCGTCCCCCTTCGACTACATCACAGCTTAATACCCCCCAGCTGACCGCACTGATTGATAGGGATGACCCCAGGTCATCACAATGTATATATCTATATTCAAATTCTATCTAAAACAGCTTTAACGACTTTGACTAAATTTTGTATCTTACCGTTTTGGGATACGAGAAGACAATTGGGCTGTGTCACATTTCCGAGAAAAATCGATTAGTGGGTCATTTTTGGGTCACTACGGGTCAAGCTATTTTTATCTAAAAAACGGCTTTAACGATTTTGACTAAATTTTGTATCCTATCGTTTTGGGATACGAGAAGACCACTGGGCTGGGTCACATGTTCGAGAAAATTCGATTAGTGGGTCATTTTTGGGTCACTGTGGGTCAGGGTCAAGCTAATTTTATCTAAAAAACGGCTCTAACGATTTTGATTAAATTTTATATTTTACCGTTTTAGGACAAGAGAAGACCATTGCGCTGGGTCACATGTTCGAGAAAATTCAATTAGTGGATCTGTTTTGGGTCACTATGGGTCAGGGTCAAGCTAATTTTATCTAAAAAACGGCTCTAACGATTTTGATTAAATTTTATATTTTACCGTTTTAGGACAAGAGAAGACCATTGCGCTGGGTCACATGTTCGAGAAAATTCAATTAGCGGATCTGTTTTGGGTCACTATGGGTCAGGGTCAAGCTAATTTTATCTAAAAAACGATCACATGTTCGAGAAAATTCAATTAGTGGGTCATTTTGGGGTCACTACGGGTCAGTGAATTTCAAAGGGAATGAAGGTTGAAACAGTTATTAAGTTATTGAACAGTTGGCAGTAAACGAAGTCGAAATGTTGACGTCTTTGGCGATATTTGGCGGAAAAATCTGACGGAGAAACCTTCTTATGCCGTTAATAATCTCCACGTGTTGTGAACGATCGAAAGAACACTTAGAACATGTTAAAAACCAGACCCCAATTAACTCTAATGCATCAAGTGATAACCGCAGCTGCAAACCATAGTGAATAAAACCAGATGCACTTTATGTCGAAACTAATCAACTAAGAAATACTGCAGACTCTCTCCTTCAACCTACAACATGATGCCGCGCGCGAGAACTCAATAACAATATCTCAGTGTCTAAAATGTAACCGAACAGTAAAGACGCTCATGTAAATATGATGTAAATACCTCAAATTTAATGTAAAATTGGAACACTTTTATGCAGACTCCAAACGCGATACAAATGTATATATAAAGCCAAGAATTTCAATAATAATATTATATTCAAAGGAAAAATGGATCTACTTACTTCACGCAATTTATTATTATCTACTAATACTGTTTATTACTCCAAAACAGTGATACATCAATGAATCGAAAGGATAGATATCGGTGTAATACTGTGGATTACTCTAAGCGCAAAAGGCAATTTTCAGGTAAGCTGAACCAATCTTTTTTACCATTATCAAAAGATGAAAATGTAAATTAAAATATGAAGACAGATATAACAATTTATAAAGATAGAAATTTATTATGCTACCGACGGTTCTCTAACAAAGATTATGAAAGACTGAATAAAGAATATCCCAGTATTAAAAACGATAATTTAACCATCTTCTAAAAATATAATAATAAATAAAAGAATACTAAAAAAGAAATAATGAATGCGATAAAAGAAAATACTCAATTTATTGAAAAACTCAATTCTACAAATTATAGTACATGGAAGTTCAAGATGCAGATGTTCCTGATTAAAGAGGAACTCGATGATATTCTAGCACAAGATCCACCGGATCCACCCGACCCCACATGGCACAAAAAAGATCGCAAGACTAGGGCTCTAATAAACTTAAGCATCGATGATTCTCAAATCGTAAATGTAAAAAACTTAGATACCGCCAAATTAACGTGGGAAGCTCTAAAAAATATACATGAGAGAAGCAATCTATCTAGTAAGTTTTACCTGTTACGGAAATTATATAGTACTAAATTAGCGGAGGGTAACATGATCACGCATATCACTAATATCTTGCAAATTATAAATAAACTCAATGCCATTGGAGAAAATATTAGCGATTCACATATTTCCGCGCTATTTCTGTGTTCTCTTCCCCCAGTTACAATACTTTGATAACTGCGTTGGAGGCGAGACCGGAAAATGAGCTCACCCCTGATTTTATCAAAAACAAATTAACGGACGAATATAATCGTAGTCTCTTAAAACGAAAGAGCCAAAATAACTCAAGTTGAGACGAAATCCACTCATCTCACGATTTGAAAGTGAGCTTCTCATGAAAAGTTGAAACAACTCGAGTGAACGAGTTGATTTTAAGCAACTCATGATTGAGTGATCTCTATTTTACTCATACTTGAGTGAAATCAAATCAATGAAGGTTAAATCCAGTAGCACTTGAGTGATTTATAATCAATTCAAACTTGAGTTAAATGAGGTCATTTCAGATTTAATTCAGTAATTCTTGAGCGATTGGTAACCAATTCATACATGAATGAAATCAACTCATTTAAGAGTTAATCCAAAACCCCTTGGGTGATTTCTAATAAACTCATTCTTAAGAGGAGTCAACTCACTTAAAAATTACAAAAAAAAAAAAAAAAAAAAAACCTAGAGGGATTTCTAATCAACTGACTAAATAAAATCAAGCCATTTAAAATGAAATTCAGTAACCTTTGATATTTATTTTTATCTACGAAATTCAAAATAACACAGAATTCTTGCCATGTTTTTAAATAAAAATAATGATAAATAACTACCTTATTTTATACTCTATAAAAATTATGTTATGAATTTTGTATATATCTGTAAATATTCCATTTGTTTAAATTTATTTTATTTTATTATTGTGAAAATTGCAGTATTATTAATGTATTTCCTATTGAGCATTATGTAACTCAATGCTAAAGGCCTCAGATGGTTTGCAAGGAAAACAACCTTACACCCTCATCTTTATAATGGAAGTCTATGGCAAAAGCGCCAAGGAATGGGTTTATCGCCAAGTTGGCGATGGTTTTGGCGACTTATTTTTGTCGCCAAATTTGGCGATATATCGCCAAATGTCGCCAAGTTAGCGACGGATTTGGCGACTTTTTGTGCAACCACCCCCCCTTATACCTGTACATTGGGATCCTTACTCGCTTTGGTTCTCTATCGAAAGTTAAAGCACTTTCTGGTAATTTCTAGCATCTGAAAGCTCTGGAATAATCTGGAAAGATCTCTGAAACCTATATAAGGACCTCCATCAGTTCACTTGAGTGAGTTCTCTGTCAAATGCGATTAAATACGCACGGGAGGCTTTGCATTGAGAACTGTGTTGTCTATGATCGATTTAGTATTGAACAATACGCTATATTGTTCTGTGAGAAATTTTGCTGTGCTGTTATTAGATTTGAAGATTACTAAATATCTTGTAATTTTCAGAAGATATTGGTGTTCGTATTGCACTGTTTGGAGTAAATAAAACCTGTTGATTGTTCTTATATATTGGCTTCAGTCCTTTCGAACCCCGAGCTCACAACATTTGGTGTCAGGAGTGGGGTTGAATGCCGATCACCAGAGCAATGGAGGATCAACTGAAACAATTATTGGAGAAATTAGCTGCAAATCAGGCTGAGATGTCAACCAACCTTGGCGTGTTGAAAGAAGAAATGAAGAAGGATATGTCAACCAACCTTGGCGAGTTGAAGGAAGCGGTGAAGAAGGAAATGTCAGCGATGGATGAGAAAATGACTGCGAACCAGGCTGAAATGAAGGAAATGTCGGAGGAAATGAAGAAGGAAATGTCAGCGATAGATGAGAAAATGACTGCAAACCAGGCTGAAATGGGTTGGGTTGGGTTGATTATTGACGGCCAATTATCTACACTAGGGATATAGGCCCGGGGGGAGTGCCCTTCGTGGGGGTCTTTCTAAGGGAACCTAACCCGTATTTACGCATGGATAAATCCACGGCTCGAAGAAAACCACGAAAACTCCGAACGATTAGGCCGACGGGCGCGATTGGGATCGAACCCAGCACCTCCCGTCTACCAGCTTCGAGAGCAGAACCTCTCAGCCACTGGTGGGGCCCAGGCTGAAATGAAAGAGATGTCGGAAGAAATGAAGAAAGATATGTCAACCAACCTTGGTGAGTTGAAAGAATTAATAGATAATAAAATAACATCTTTAAATGAAAGAATTGACAGCGTGGAAAACAAATTTGAAGGAAGATTTCAGGAAATAGAAGAAAAAGTTCAAAAGACAGCCAATTACCGTAGAAGAAAGAGTAGAAGAAAAAGTTCAAAAGATCTCCAAAACCGTAGAAGAAAGGATAGAGAGTGTGGAAAAGGAGTTGGAAAATGTGAAGAAACAAAAGATAACTGCCGGAAACTATAAAGAAGGTGTCAAGTATCAAACTATGCTTCCTCGGTCCTGTATTAAACTTTCGACCTATGACGGAAATCCTCATGGCATGTCTTCAAGACGCAATTTGGGATCGTAGCGGACGCCAATGGATGGGATTCCCAGACCAAGGCTTGCCAGTTAGCTGCTTCTCTACGAGCTGATACTGCCGACGTTCTACAGACTTTGCCTGCAAATGAACCCCTGGATTTTGAAACGCTCGTCAGTGCCTTAGAATTGCGCTTTGGCGAAAAATGCATGAAGGAATATAGCAGACTCCAGCTCAAATCTCGACAGCAGAAATCCACTGAATCCCTACAAGAGCTTGCTGCGGATGTCGAGAGGCTTTCCCATCTTGCTTATCCTGGCTGTCCGACTGAAATTAGAGAAAGTTTAGCTCTGCAACATTTTATCAATGGTGTGCGTGACCCTGAGATCCAGACAGCACTCCGGATTGCAGATCTCAATGATTTAAAAGGGGCTTTGGTTTACGCTCTGAAATTCGAGGCAGCCCAGCAAGCTACTAGGAAAGATCGACACTTTGTGCGAGCAGCCAACCTGCCTGAGACGTCGGATAGAGCTGTGGAGCGCTTACAGCAGCAGATGAATGACATAATGAGAAAGATGAACTCCTTAATAAACAACAAACCGTACAGGAAGATCAAGTGCTGGAAATGCGGTAGAGAAGGCCATATCCAAATCGACTGCCCAAGACGACCCAGCACCGAAGGTAATATCTCTCCCGCTAAAGGAGGAGCAGGAAAACCGATTAATGGCCATCTTGCGGGGCGGAGGTTGCCAGATTTTGAGAAGCTCCATTTTCAAGTATGTGAAATTTCTGCAAGAAGTTGCGGCGAGAACGGAGTTTTTCTAGTCGGAAGTGTGAATGATTTGCCCTGTAATAGATCATCGATACAGGAGCCAATGTGACCATCATTCGGAAAGATCTAGCTCAGCGGCTGAAAGAAAAACTCTTCTGTACCCCGCCGCGTGTTATTCTTCAAACTGTGACCGGAGGTAAGATCGATATACATGGAAGAATGACACTGAAAATAAAGTTTGGGAACGCCGCTTATCGCCATACAGTCTACGTGGCCGATATTTCAGATCCTTTCATACTCGGACTGGACTTTTTAAAAGAGCATGGATTAACAACTGGACTTTAAGAATAATGAGTTACGCTCTGCTCAAGAAGATGTCACTATTTTCAAACTTGGAAATGAGTCCGGGTCTATTCAACGGATCACAGCCAAGGCAGATGTTATCATCCCTCCTCGGACCGAAATGATGATACCTGGATTAACTGAGAACGAAAGTAGTTTTCAATGTGGCTTGGTTGGATATCCTGAGAAGAGCCCAAAAGGAGTGCTAATAGCATCAGCGCTGGTAGATCTGTCGAGAGATGTGATACCCGTGAGGATGGCGAATGTAAGTGAAAAGTCTAGAATTATTCAGAAGGGTGAAGTGCTTGCTACCTGTGCTCCAGTCACCTGTGTTTGCAAAGACCCGAGTTTGACGTTGTCGGAGCCGCCTACAAGTTTAACACCTGAAATTGGACGAAATGAGAATTTATCTCCTCAGCAGAGACATGCCGCAGAAAAACTGTTCCAGGAATTTAAGGATGTGTTTTCACAAAACGAGAATGATATAGGTCGCACTTCCCTGACACGTCATAGAATTGATACTGCCGACCATCCACCGATTAAACAGCATCCAAGACGCTTGCCGTTCGCAAAACAAGAAGAGGTTTCTAAGCTCTTACGAGAGATGCAGGATAGTGACATCATCGAACCGTCATCAAGTCCGTGGGCCTCTCCCATCGTGTTGGTCCGAAAGAAAGATGGCTCCACAAGATTTTGTGTGGATTATCGTAAACTTAACGATATCACGAAGAAGGACAGCTATCCTCTTCCAAGAAGTGCTGATGGCAACAAATACCTCCTTGTTGTCATGGACTATTTCACGAAATGGCCTGAAGTTTATGCCATCCCTGATCAAGAAGCTTCTACGGTTGCGGATGCCTTGGTACACCAGTGGATATCAAGGTATGGAGTTCCCCTTCAAATGCATTCTGACCAAGGGAGAAATTTCATATCTGCTGTGATTGAGGGTCTCTGTCAACTTCTCGGAATGGACAAAACTAGGACGACGCCTTTACATCCACAATCGGATGGCATGGTTGAGAGATTTAATCGTACCATCCTCAACAATCTCTCACTGCTAGTCTCAAGAAACCAACAAGACTGGGACCAAAAACTTCCCTTGTTTCTTCTCGCCTATCGCAGCGCCGTCCATGAAACAACCGGCTATTCCCCGTCTCAGATGCTTTTCGGTCGTGATCGTCGTCTACCTTGTGATCTGCTTTTTGGTCGCCCTCCAGATGCGCCTTCATCGCCAGAGGGATACGTGCAGAATCTCCAGGCACGATTTGAAGACGTCCACAACTTGGCTCGAGAGCGGATCAATATACAGACGGAGAAGATGAAGACCAGGTACGACACGAAAGCCACGGGACATCAATTCAAAGAAGGTGACAAGGTTTGGTTTTATAATCCGACTCGACGTAAAGGACTTTCTCCCAAACTGCAATCGCACTGGGACGGTCCTTATACAGTCCTAAACAGACTGAACGATGTCGTAATTCGGATCCGAAAGTCACCAAGTGCGAAGCCTAGAGTCGTTCATTACGACAGGCTGGCTCCATACTATGGCCATAGTACTTAGTTCATTGATTGTAAATAGTGTAATGTAAATAATGCAAATTAGTATGACCATGGTCTTGTATATAAGTTAATGTAATTATTTATTTTGCTTAGCATTATCGTTATTATTATTTTTTAAATACTTGTATGTAATGATGTCTATGCTTTAATTTAATTTAATTTTAAATAAGTGTATATTTTGTATAATTCAGCATTATGAATGTGTTTAATTGTTATTTTGCATGTTTGCTTTAAGTGTTTTAAATAGTATAGCATTTGTTGGCAACGGGTTTGCTTTCCGATCAAAGGTTGAACTGCCCGGGACGTGCAGTCCTTGAGAGGGGGGCAATGTTATGAATTTTGTATATATCTGTAAATATTCCATTTGTTTAAATTTATTTTATTTTATTATTGTGAAAATTGCAGTATTATTAATGTATTTCCTATTGAGCATCATGTAACTCAATGCTAAAGGCCTCAGATGGTTTGCAAGGAAAACAACCTTACACCCTCATCTTTATAATGGAAGTCTATGGCAAAAGCGCCAAGGAATGGGTTTATCGCCAAGTTGGCGATGGTTTTGGCGACTTATTTTTGTCGCCAAATTTGGCGATATATCGCCAAATGTCGCCAAGTTGGCGACGGATTTGGCGACTTTTTGTGCAACCACCCCCCCTTATACCTGTACATTGGGATCCTTACTCGCTTTGGTTCTCTATCGAAAGTTAAAGCACTTTCTGGTAATTTCTAGCATCTGAAAGCTCTGGAATAATCTGGAAAGATCTCTGAAACCTATATAAGGACCTCCATCAGTTCACTTGAGTGAGTTCTCTGTCAAATGCGATTGAATACGCACGAGAGGCTTTGCATTGAGAACTGTGTTGTCTATGATCGATTTAGTATTGAACAATACGCTATATTGTTCTGTGAGAAATTTTGCTGTTCTGTTATTAGATTTGAAGATTACTAAATATCTTGTAATTTTCAGAAGATATTGGTGTTCGTATTGCACTGTTTGGAGTAAATAAAACCTGTTGATTGTTCTTATATATTGGCTTCAGTCCTTTCGAACCCCGAGCTCACAACAATTATATTTTATTATTCTCTGATATATTTTATTATTTATAGCTTCCGAAATACAAGTTCTTTTCTAGAAAGGAGGGGAAGGGGAATTGAAATTCATGGTAAAGATGTAATATTTTATTGTAAAATAATAAATTTCATAAACAGATACAGATTATATTTTTTTTTCAAAAAAAAAAGTAAGTTGCATGTTGAATGTATACATATATGTGTACATTCAACAATTAAGTGAAAAGTGTCATTTTATATTTATTTATTTTGTTGTTGTTTTTGAGCTGCTTGAAATATTACCCCCTCCCCCCTCTACCCCTTGATCCAAAAAGGGAATTTTAAAGGAATACTTGAATAGATAAGAATTTATGCTGTTTTAAATACTTTAATCATGGGGTTTTTAAATATATATAATGATTATGTTTTCTATGCAATATTATTAGATATATTGCATGATATTTTTCAGTTTATATCAATATTATCATTAAATGTTTTAATCCTAATACTATTTAGGAATATTCACACAGTGAATATACGGGAATGGAGATATTTACCTTATTTTTAACAACATATGATAAAAAGAAAAACATGGGATTTATACAGCTTCACAAATCAAGTATATTTATTTTAAAATATTAGAAAAATAATATATATACTAATAAAGCTACTTTTCAAAAGTTTTCGTCAACATGAAATAGCTATTCTAAAGCTTTTCTTATATATTTGAGATACATTTCAAATAATCTAACTCTCAGCAACATAAAATGACTAAAAAAAACTT
Source organism: Maratus michaelseni (assembly GCA_963931845.1). Lineage (NCBI taxonomy): Eukaryota > Metazoa > Arthropoda > Arachnida > Araneae > Salticidae > Maratus > Maratus michaelseni. The sequence continues at coordinate 193,477,235 of OZ007596.1, forward strand.
ATGTATGCGCATTCGAAAAACAAGGCAGGTCAATAAAAATATCCAGGAAAAATTTCTTCAGACTGAGAATAAAATAAGAAATATAATTTGTTTACTTTAAAACAATATTTTTAAAGTCAGACAAGTCAATTTTCAATTTATAGTATTATGAAAGTTAGAGTTCTGAAACATCATTAAAAAAATATATATATAAACAAACGCACAGTACCGCCGAGACATTTTCTTTAAAAGATTAAATTGCTACTAAAAGCTATTTATAAATCATATTTATTGAAACAACATTAAAAAAACTTAAAATGAGAGGCAAAGGATTTGTATAATTATATTTTAGAGCATTTTTTAATATTTATGCTTCCAACTCAAAAGATCTCTAAATGTTCGTTCGTGTAAATAGTCCTAAATGTTAGGGTTAAGACATATTTGTTAAAAATATTGATATAAACTGAAAAATATCACGCCATATATAAAATAACAATAAATATAAAACAGAATCATTATAAAAAACATGATTAGAGTATTTAAAACAGCAGAAATTCTTACATTTTCAAGTATTCCTTCTTTAAAATTGCCCCTTTGAACAACGCGAATAATATTTCAACGGTCAACAACGTGCTGTAAAGGCGAAATGCTTGCCTCCACTCGCTGACGTCACACGCCTGTCGTCTGCTCAGCGAATGGTCACGTCAGCCGCATTGGTATTTCAGCTCGCCAATGATTGCATTTTTTATCGAGATGAGTTGTTTAGTATTCTCTCTTCTGGAGTGCATTAGAAAACTAAAAATTCAAATCAAGATGAGTGAAACGTTTAAAAATCAACTCATTCACGATCCAATAAATTACAGCTCTTTTCTGAGAAGCCAAATGCACTCTTTAAGAGATCTCGTTAAGAATTAATCTCGTTTTAAGAAAGTAAATATGAAATGTCTGAACAATCACATAGCGGATATAACAACAATGAGAGAGCATTTAAAACAAATAGGAGATATACACACACTGAAAATAGAAGAGAACAAAAATATTGCAACAACTGTAAAATGAAAAATCATTCCACTTACGAATGCTGGCACTACAAGAGTAAAAACACGGTGCAATCCGGAAATCCTCGTAACAATCAATTCAAAAATAAAAAGAATTTCTCATCTTCATTATGTTATGAAAAGACCGAAACTCATAGGGAAAATAAAATTCCAAATGAAAGAAAATACGCAAATGATCAAACGCAAGATAAAGCATTAATCACCGAAAAAGTAGGCAAAAATAAATGGATTCTCGATTCAGGATCTAACTTCGCACATTTGTAACGATAAAAGCCTATTTAGTAAATTTATTGATTATAATAAAAGTTCAGTAACGATCGCGAATGGTAATAAACTGACAGCGTTAGGTTCAGGAGAAGTTTTTATAAAAACATTAACCCCCGAAGGAAAAGAAAAACTAACGAAATTACGCGAAGTGCTTTATGTCTCAGACTTAGAGTCGAACCTAATTTCGGTTAGTAAAGCCGCTAAAAACGGGTGTAAACTAATCTTCGATAATAATAAATGCGATTTGATCTTTGATGAAGAAATATATATTAGGGCGAAAAATGAGAAAAATTTATACATTATTGAGGAAATGGACGATGTGGAAGAACCACAAAATTATGTAAACATAACGTATAACTGTGACAGCAAACAACTCTAATGCATCAAGTGATAACCGCAGCTGCAAACCATAGTGAATAAAACCAGATGCACTTTATGTCGAAACTAATCAACTAAGAACTACTGCAGACTCTCTCCTTCAACCCACAACGTGATGCCGCGCGCGAGAACTCAATAACAATCTCTCAGTATCTAAAATGTAACCGAACAGTAAAGACACTCATGTAAATATGATGTAAATACCTCAAATTTAATGTAAAATTGGAGCACTTTTATGCAGACTCCAAACGCGATACAAATGTATATATAAAGCCAAGAATTTCAATAATAATATTATATTCAAAGGAAAAATGGATCTATTTACTTCACGCAATTTATTATTTTCTACTAATACTGTTTATTACTCCAAAACAGTGATACATCAATGAATCGAAAGGATAGATATCGGTGTAATACTGTGGATTACTCCAAGCGCAAAAGGCAATTTTCAGGTAAGCTGAACCAATCTTTTTTACCATTATCAAAAGATGAAAATGTAAATTAAAATATGAAGACTGATTTAACAATTTATAAAGATAGAAAATTTATTATGCTACCGACGCACAGTGGGGCAGGAAGCCTCCAAAGTTGGCAATAAATAGAATTTACTTTGAACAAAAAAAGCACATCACACATTATTTTATAAACTTTACGTAGTAAAACTTAAAACTTTTACATAAGCTATAATTTATTAATTAATTTACAAAGATTTTTCAAATATTTTCTGTACAAAAATAAGTTAAAAACAAGAAATTGAGATAGTTTTATACAAAATAAATATTTATAAATCATCCATAATATCGAATTAAAAATGCAAAAAAAAAAAATGGTGTTGCAAACACAATTAATAACTTTAATGATTCTGAAGCACACCTTAAAGTGAATATCAGCGACTCGTTTTGAAGGAGTGAATCCCTCTTTCTCAGGCAAAATGTATGTACTACTATCAACACAGCAAAAGCAAAACTCTTTCTGCTGTCTTAGTCTGAGGAAGAAGCGTTCATTCCTTTGAAATACGTCGTTAGTATTAATTTTATAGTGTGTTTTAAAAATTTTAGAATATTTAATCTATACTATCATCTGAGTCATCATCACTGTCACTATCCTGATCACCAGATACGTTGAGAGATAGAGTTTTTAACAAATGTAGGGCTTCTCGTGGCAAATGTTCAAACTTTTTCTTTCTTTTCATTTGTTTGCTAGTGATCACTGGATCCGAACTTAGAAGTAAAAAATTGAAAATATCTGTGTTAGTTTTTTCTCGGCTGCACTTTCTCGAATAGTACTCTCTGTATCTTTTAAAGTCTTTATTCCTGGCTTCTTGTGCTTCCTCAGTCATCTGTCCTATGGACAACAGAGCCGAACTTATAATTTCTGGTCCGTGAATCAAATACTTGTGTAATGTCGGGGGCATGTTGTACCATGGATACTTCAAGACAAAATATCTGGCTGTATCATGCGCAAATTCACGATAGTTTTCTACATGTATCTCATATGTACTGAATATTACTATCAAGATATGTAGTTTTTTTTATCAAATCTACATCAATTCCTGTGATCTGAGCAGAAAGTTCTGGATTCTGAAAAAATCGCCTGGCAGTGTTGCCATCGTTTGAGTTATCGAACCCTGGTTTAGGTTTGTCCACAATTAAACCACATCGGCTTATAAATTCTTCTTGAATTCGAATTTTATTTTGAGCTACGATTTCTTTTTCTCTTTTTTCACGAACTTGCTATTTTTTAACAGGTAGCTTATAAGACATGTGCAAAAGACATTCGAATATACGTATCCATCCCTGGAGCACTGATAGGCCGAATTCTAAATTCTCAGTTTTTATATCTCTGGATATCATTTTATCAATTTTATTAAATTGTTTTGACGTTGCGCCACATATGAAGCATGTCATAGTTGAACTTGTTTCTGTCAGAGCATTACATACTTTACCGTCTACCATGAAAAAAATTAACTTATTTTTAATTGATTTATTTTTACTTTTCTTGATTTAATTGCTACATCACTACCTTGAATATTTTTTATCTGTTCATCCATTTTATTTTTTTCCGCAACGCACAATTTGTTAGATTCCTTCACGAATTCTATTTTAATAGGCCTGCAATATCTAGTTGACGCAGGTCGCGGGTTTTCCCATATAACTCTTTTTTCAGATATAATTCGAAGTGGAACTAGAGACGTAATAAACACGGCTGAATCACTGGCTTCTGAGTCACAGAAAGCTTGTTTGTATGAACTATGTCCCGAAGACCCATCAAAACCCCACTTTGATATAAAGCATAACTGCTTTAATTCTTCATTTTCAAGTGATTCCATAATAGGTTCAAGTATTTGTAACAAGCGTTCTGAAGTAATGATCTAGAAGAGCCTGTAATGTAACTGATGCACTAATTTCTGTTACTGTGATGTTTTTAGGATAACATTCTTTTTTTGCCTCTTGCACAGTTTTGTAAGAGGGAAATTTTTCTGGGGCACTTCTTCTTATGACATTATACTGTTCGCGAGTTAATTTTGCGTCTATTAATACAGCCAGAGCATCTTCTCCTGACAAAAGCTGTTGTTGTGATTTTACAGATTTTGTATAAGCATTTTGATATTTGATAGCTCGCTTTGGACTTGTAGTTATATTTTTTAAAACTTTTGTGGCCTAAATCTGTCTATCAGATCTTAAACTCATACATGTCGCGTACACTAACAAAGATGTAGAACTACAATCGCGTAATCGTTTTGCTCTTAATCTTTTTGATCGTTCAGAACACCTTACAAACGGAATATGAGGTCGGCCACGTTTGCTTTTCGATGCCACTTCTATTTGTTTTTCAAATCGAGGAAATGAAAGCGATTTGTCAAGCCACTCCTTATTAATTCTAAAAAACTTTTCCTTGTCTCGACAGGCTTTTGACCATCGGAATCTATATTGAAATTTAAAACAATTTAGTTTCTTTTTTATGTCTATAGACGTTACTACGTTCGCAGTTTGACCGATTATGGAGCTCTTTTACCAAAAAATCATATTGCTTTTCAATTTTTTTTTTTTTTTTTTGAACGTTTCATGATATTCCGAATCTTCTGGTAATATATAACGTATTTAAATTCGTCCCTTAAAAAAAGAAGAAAAAATGTAATCATGTTGTCAAAATGTTTATGTACGTACATTAACTAAAAACTGAGGATGATTAACTATAAAAATGACCATACAATTAAAAAAGGAGCAAATTTTTCTGAAATATTTACCATCCTAAAACTCGAACCTAGTTAAAAAAAATTATAGTTAACACTTAATTTGCTTTAATTCCTAACTAAAACCTTCAATGTTTGTAAACACTGTTAAAATTTTTAATAAATTTTACTACTACATATTTTAAGCGTCACTTTATCTATAAAAATCATATTAAAAACAAATTAAAAGTAAATGTATTTTTGTTACCGGGTGTCCCAAAAATGACTGATGGATTTTAAAATTCAATAACTAGCAAACGGTGACAGATATTAAAAAAAATTCTTGCAGGAGGGTAATGTATGATGTCGGGAGTTTTTTTACTGTGATTCTTGAATTTAGTTCGAATTTCAAACAATAGATGGCGCTGACAGCGGTTGGCGCTCATTCGAGGGCGAAACTGACTTCACTCAGCATTGATGCGAAGAAATGAGATTAAGGCTATGGAGTGGGTCTCATTCGCCAGTGCAGTCTTGCTCTTAGGCCCCGATTCTGAACTCATTCGATATGATTTCAATGGAATACGTTGTTGTCATGGAAACAATAAATTCTTTGATAGTGGAATACAGCGTTCAGATCAGGTCATGAATTTAACAAGCAGTATTCGAGTTGCAGGCGATTGCACATTTATGAAGTTTTATTTTCCCGGATTAAATTACTTTTTATGGCCTGATTTAAAGAATATTTTATTCATCGTATATTAAAACTACTACGTGAAATAAACAATTTTCAATAAATAGTGTACACTCTTTTAAAAGTACTCACTAGCAGATTGCGTAGCAAAATAACGAATGAAGATGTGACGGATTCGATTTCTGTGCAGCTCTCACATACCTGCATTGCCGTCATTTCGCAAAACTAAATTTTCATATTGGTTAGATAAAATTCCCATAAATACTCATTAATGTAAAATCGCCTGCAACTCGAATACTGCTTGTTAAATTCCTGCCTTGATCTGAACGCTGTATTGCACTATCAAAGAATTTGATAGAATTTGACAAAGAATTTGTTGTTTCCATGGCAACAACGCATTCCATTGAAATCATATCGAATGAGTTCAGAATCGGGGCCTAAGAGCAAGATTGTACTGGCGAATGAGACCCACTCCATAGCCTTAATCTCCTTTCTTCGCATCAATGCTGAGTGACGTCAGTTTCACCCTCGAATGAACGCCAACCGCTGTCAGCGCCATCTATTGTTTGAAATTCGAACTAAATTCAAGAATCACAGTAAAAAAAACTCCCGACATCATACATAAAAACCTCCTGCAAGAATTTTATAAATATCTATCACCGTTTGCTAGTTATTGAATTTTAAAATCCATCAGTCATTTTTGGGACACCCGGTACATACCTGAAGTTGAAGGTTCCATAACAGCGTAATTAACAAACGAAAGTTGAAACAAAATTATTATTTTTTTTTCATTTATTCTCATCGTGCGATATGCCAGTTTAACTTCTTTCTTTAATGACGACCAACATAACTTTGCACACTTTTGAATACTAGGCAGATGTTTACTGACATCTGCTCTATTAAAGTGACGTATGTCGGTCGTTCAAAATAGGATTTCATTTTTTCGATTTTTTGCCAGATTTGAAGGCTTCTTGCCCCACTGTGCGACGGTTCTCTAACAAAATCTACTTTCAAGATTACCAATGCCAAAATACATGCTTGGCACGAAATGAAAGAATATCGCCAAATTTGGTGACATTTAGCGAAAAAAATTGACTTTCAGAATATGAAGGAATTTTCTATAAATTCCCAATAGGAGATATATGATTCAACCAATCAGAGTCCATAGAGCGTTCTCGAAAACAGAATTCAACCAATCAGGACACATAGAACTGATTGTTATGTTGTACAGAGAATTTATTGTTATATCGTGTTGAACGCAAAGCTAATTTTAACCGAGCATAGCTCGGTCTTCCCAGCTGGTATATATGAAGTGTGCCATGAATAAAAAAGGTAAAAAACTTTGCCATAGTGTATCCAAATTCTTTTAAGTGTTGTTGTAAATGAATAATAAACCAAATTTCAAGCTAATCGGATATACTTTTTGCGGCCTGCTATCGCAAGACAGATAGATATAAAAACTGAGCTGCGCCGGCAGTCACGTCAACCGCCGTACACAAGGTCTGTGTACCTTATTACGTACTCGACCAGGCGAGTTCTTTAAGTGCTACGGCCGGTGGGGGCGCCGCCACCTGCTGCTCACCCCCATTTTCCCAAGTAAATCGACGACAGAGGTCGCTGCGACATATGGTGGAGACTATATAATCTCTTAGGACACCACCACGTTACACTTGGAGAGAAGCCGGAGTCCGCCGATGGCTTCGCAGTCGGAGACCCAAGAGGGTTCCGGGTCCTAGGCCTATATGTCGAGTTTCTGCGACAACTCTTATTTAACCGTCGCTTTCGATCATCGAGCTCATGACATGAAATACTTTTCATCTCTTCTCTTTACATTAGTCCTCCACTGATATTTCGGCAATAATATACTTTTACCTGCCTTAGAAAGTTTATTTTTTATTTATTTTTTATTTTTTTATTTTTTATTTATTGATCATTCCAGCATTTTTGCGCTAGTAAGAATGTGGATAAACAGACTTACAGTAAATTCAAAGTGAAAAAAGATAATAAAAATAGTTTTGACTTTTGTCGTTATGTTAAAAAATTTCTTAAAAGTTTTTACATCACTTAAGTTAAAAGTGTTAAATTATTATTGCTCCAGCATATTTTTTACCCGCTGTCACATTCTGCTCGTTTTTATCTCGTTGATGTAACATGTAGGATTTACTATCAACTGACGCAAAAGGCGCGTTGTCATTTAGATTATACCTATCATGAAAGTTATCAGTAAGACATTTCTTAAATCAAAACACGTTTCTTTAAGACGTAAACATAAACTAATTTTTACACTCCCTCATAAAAATACAATAACTGAGTTTTTTTGTAATATGTTTTATAGATCAAATGAGAAAACTGCAGTTTCACAATAATGTTTGAGGCTCGAACGTATAGAGTGGACATCACTTGCATCAATCTGCTGCAAATTGTCGTTTTCATCGTAAATCACAGGATAAATACACTGAATTACGCATAAAAGTTGCTAATGCTTTAAATACACTAACATACTTATGATTGAAGAAAAATACATGACATAAATTGTATTCATAAATTACAATAATATTATTGTTACATAAATTGCAGCTTATGAACATTTCCCTATCTACAAGTAACTACTAGAAAACAACTAAAATGCCACATCACCAATATCTTTCCGAATTTTCACGATATTCGTCTGGCCTTTCTTAGAAGTTACCCATGAAATTATGAAAGAAGTACTCTGTTATTATATATGGCAGTTAAACTTCTTTTCATACAAATGCTCATATTTTATCAAATATTCAATATATCCATTTCTAAGCAAAGTTTCTCTTACAATTCCTCAAGTTTTCTGAAAATGTCAAGAAATTTAGTTGAAACTCTGCATATTATACATAAAAACACGCGGAATGATTTTGAGTTTTAAAAAAAAGTTTATATCTTTATGAATATGGATGCTTTTCTTACACAAATATACATACTAATGTAGTACAGAGATTATGAAATCATTTGGTACAGTTTCAGATTATTGCAAGCTTTTTATGATACAGAGAAATAGAAGAAAAATGTTCGTTCTGCATCAGCAGGAGGGATGAGGAGGGTGGAGAGTGGTATGCAGGACTAAAGGGTGATTGACAGGTGACATATAAGAGGCGAGTGATGAGTGAGTGACAGATGTAAGGAGAGATAAGAGTATGGTTAGTGAGATTAATGAGAAGGTTAATGAAGATGAAAGCGGTGAGATTGTAGAAGAGAGGAGTACTTACTGCTGAGATATACCCAGCAAGTTTAGCAGTTCTGTGCTGCCCCCGGGTTCATGGGAAAAAGGAATTTCTTTTGTTACAAATTTTACTATTTCTCGCAAAAATATAAGGAATAGCATAGTAGTTCCATTTGACTAAAGATCAAACGAGTTCCGCTCAAGGTGTTTGGGGCGACAGCTGGCTGAGTGTATCCTATTGACCAAGAAAGGTATAAGAATAAAGGAATGAAAAGACGCTGGGAGATATGCAACTGCTGCGCACGGTGGTCATTTAGGGTTTTAAAAGGTAGGGTATTTTCTGTAAAGAAAAGGAATTCGAATGCACAACTTCACGTAAATTGAATAAGTACGTCCAGTAAGTTTTGTGTTCTATTGACCAGAAAAGGTATAGAGAATAAAAGAGACGAAAGGCGTTCAGAGACTTGCAGCTGGATGAAATAGTGATGCAAAAGGGGATGCCGCCTCTAGAAATAAGCTTTTCTATAAGATCAAAGAAACCGTCAAAGTTATGGCTTTAACACCTGATATCTTGGCCAGAGAGGGGGAAGTACTTAATGTATCCAAAATTATGGTAATGTAAAGCGAAATATGTTTATAGGAAAATCCAGTAAAATGCTGTCTTGAAATGGGGGTCAGGATGAGAAAAAAGGATTGGACGACGAGATTTAGGGGAGAAAAAAGGGTGTAAGGATTACTAAATAGTTAAGTAAGAAAAAGGAGATGACCAGGGGAAAAAGGGGAATTGCGGATAGAGAAAAAGGTTCTCAGAAAGATGATCTTGGAGTAGTGTCCTCAGGGTATTTGTAACCCGTGATTTTTAGGTGAAAAATATAAGTTTTTTTTGTTGTGTGAAACCGCCAATCGCCAATATCAGGAATTGGATTTTGGACCCCCTAGATGATGATGATGTCTACCAGATGTATAAGGGGTAAGCAGGCTTTTAATTCCGAGCAAATTTCTGCATTATATTTAATTACTTAAACTGATATTAATTACGCGATGAGGCATTCTCGGTGGTAAATATATTATTAAAACATACGGTCGAGTTTACTGTTAAGTACGTTAAACTATGCATAATGATTTACACTTATGTATTTAAATATGTTAATCTTTTAAAATAAATTCAATTTAATCAATTTCAGTTTGCTTTATTTAAATGTTTCTTTCTTGTATATTAGATCTCGAGTATGCTCCTGAATCAGGGATCACTTTACGTGAGACATACGGCCTAATCAGTTTCAATGTAATTTAAATATATGAATTCAATATAAGATGAGGAAAACAGAAGGAGCGTACCCGAGCAATGGTTCCCGTGACAGTGTGCTTTAAGCACTATTTATTTAATAATTTGCAAACTGAAATTTTCTTTAAACTTAGCAAATTAAATAAAGTAAAATAAAATTTAAATACGTAACTCCCTTTTCACAAACTAATGGAAATTGTAAAAATAAAAGGGTTCAATGAATAATGAAAATAAATAGATAAAATAAAATAAATAAATTAAGGATTTGTAATTTTAAGAGAATTTAAAAAAAAAAAAAAAAAAATTGAAGAATGCCATCTGTACTTGATGCTGTACGTTATTTTACTTCATTCAAGCAATGATTCTACACGCTTTATAAGTAATTTAATAAAGGAGTAATAATAGTGATATACATACTCTAAGAGTTCATGCATACAATTTCAAGCAATGGTTCAAATACATTATAATGGTGTATGTTACTTATAAAGAATTGATGTATATTTTATTCCTGAAGTATTCTTTAAAATACGCAAAATACATATATGTCATGAAAAGAACATAAGATGTTTACAGGAAAAGAACTGATTGTTAAGAATTATTTCATACTTAATAACATTTAAGATCATTTATTATTAATTCTTACCAAATTTTTATTCGGAAATAGCTATATTTTGAAATATTTTCTTCTATATTTAAACATATTACAAATTTCTTTTTTTTCTTCCGAAAATTGAAATTTGGAAATTATTTATTACCTAATAACATTTGAAACTTTTATTATTTACTATTAAAAAAAAAAAAAAAAAAAAAAAAAAAAAAAGTTATTGAGATATAACTATATTGTGAAATACTTTTCCTTTTATAAATTTTCTTTCTTTTCTACACTTTGAAAAGTTGGAAAATTATTTATTACCTAATAACATTTGAAACATTTATTATTTACTATTAAGAAAAGAAAGAAAAGTTATTGAGATATAACTATATCATGAAATACTTTTCCTTTTATAAATTTTCTTTCTTTTCTACACTTTGAAAAGTTGGGAAATTATTTATTACCTAATAACATTTGAAACATTTATTATTTACTATTAAGAAAAGAAAGAAAAGTTATTGAGATATAACTATATTATGAAATACTTTTCCTTTTATAAATTTTCTTTCTTTTCTACACTTTGAAAAGTTGGGAAATTATTCATTACCTAATAACATTTGAAACATTTATTATTTACCATTAAGAAAAAAAAAAGTTATTGAGATATAACTATATTGTGAAATACTTTTCCTTTTATAAATTTTCTTTCTTTTTTACACTTTGAAAAGTTGGGAAATTATTTATTACCTAATAACATTTGAAACATTTATTATTTCCTATTAAGAAAACGTGAACATTTGATTGAAACATAACTATATTGTAAAATATTTTCTTTTTATATAAATTTTCTTTCTTTTCTGCACTTTGAAAATTTGGAGAAATTATTTATTGCATAATAACATTTGAAACATTTATTATTTACTGTTAAGGAAGCGTAAAAATTTATTGAGACATAACTGTATTGTAAAATATTTTCCTTTTGATAAATTTCTTTATTTCTGCACTTTGAAAATTTGGGAAAATTATTTATTACTTAATGATATTTGAAACATTTATTATTACTTATTAAGAAAATCTGAAAAATTTATTGTGAAATAACTATATTTTGAAATATTTTATTTTATATTTAAAATATATCAATATAAATTTCTTTCTTTACTGAATTTTAAGAATTTGAAAAAATATTTATATTTTAATAATATTTAAAAACATTTATATTTTATTACTAAGAAAATTTGAAAATCTTACTGAGAAATAACTGCCTTTTAAATTAACTTTTTTTTGCATTTAAATATGTCATTATAAATTTTCTTTTCCTTTTCTGAATTTTGGAATTCGGAAAATATTTCTTACAATGAAAACGGGAAAATTTTCTTGAAAAATAATTATATTTTACAATATCTTCTTTTTATATTTAAATATATTGCATTTTAATATTCTTTTTTCTTCAATTTATACCTTTGAACGTTGGAAGTTAGAAAAACATTTATTATCTAATGACATTTGTAAACATTCTTATTTATCTTCAAGAAAACGTGAAAATTTTGTGATAATAATAACAAATAAATTAAATTAAAAATAAATTATATAAAATAAATTTTTTATAAAATATAACTTTGTGAATAATGTACATTTAAATACGTCTTTATTTTATTATCAATTTATTTGACCTTGTACTTTTCTAAGCGTCATAGAGTTTGTTTTGTTTTATAATTTTCTTATAATATGCATCAGAAAGTATAATCTATTATGATACGTAAGTGAGAAAATAATCAATATTAATTTTAATTAATTTTAGAAATTACTGTCTTATTACAACTTTCTTATTACATTATATGAATTTTAAAGATGATTTCACGATGAATTAATTTATAAACTTTTACTTATACGAAAGATGGAATTTTTTTTTTTTTAATATAATCAGTATCTGGTTCCATATTTGTGTATTTGATTAATCATTTACTAGTTCGATGACTACTAATGAGATATTTTTTTTTAATTATGATATTTTCCTGATTACAATACCATGATAATTATTTTATTTTCTCCACGTTTTATCTCTACTCTTAGTCTTTTATTTATATTCTGAGATATTAATACTGATATTACTTGATATTATTACTATTATTAGATTATTATTATACGATTATTGCAGATCAAGTAAAATTTTCCTGCGTTATTAATGCTATATTCTAATTGCAACGAATTTTAAGATATACTACTATCGTATTTTCTGGAATTTTAAGTAATTATAAAAATGTGTCTAACCGACACAAATAAAGAAGACTCGGAGGCCCTTATTCGAAAAATTGCAGGATTTCAAAACGTAATTCCACAATTCGATAACCTTTCATCGATAACGCCGAAATTTTTCGTAGAAAATTTAGAAAATATTACTGAATTGGCTAAATGTACAAAACCCGAGAAATTACTAATAATGAGGTCGCGAATTCGTGGAGACGCACTAACTAATATAATCCATTCACCTGATTTGAATAGCGAGAAAGATTATGACGAATTTAAAAAGAAATTCTTGTCATATTTTGATACTCAATATAGTCTAAGTGCTAGACAAAAACAGTTTTCGAACTGTAAGATGCTTCCGAATGAGCAAGTTAAGACTTATGCAGCCAAAGTCAGTCTTGCAACGGAAAATTTTTTCAATTCTCCGGATTTAACAAATGATGCTATTAAAACAATTTTTGAACAAACGAAATTAGCAAAATTTATAGACGGTTTGCTCGGAACATTCAAACAATCGGTAATATTAAAAGACCCTAAAACGTTCCAAAACGCAGTGGATTTTGCACAATTGTTGCAATCTAATGAAATAAATGCTGTTGATTCACCCGTCGAACAAATTGTAAATAATATGTCCACGACTACGAATACGAATAACAGTGAGATTAAAAACATTCTTGAAGCCCACGCCTTGAACACTCAGGAAATGATAAATGCTTTGAGTAAAGAAGTTGAAAGCTTAAAATTACAAACAAGGCAAGACCCGCCTCGAGCATATACCAATTATTCCGCTCGTCCTTCTTTTCAACGCGGTTCAGCATATCCACGCTATACACAAAATAGAAATTTCACTCAAAGAAATGTCCCCACCTGCAGAATATGTCACAAGTCACACTTTACTTCCGACTGTTTTTGCAATCCGGCTAACAGGGACAATTTTAGAGGCAGAAATAATGGGTATAGAAGGAATGACCGAGCCTCTTATTCCTCACACAATAACAATAGAGGACGGCGTCCAAATCAACACCGTGAATATCGAGATAGTAAAACCTCGGGAAACTATTAAAGGGAGCCCTCCCTCTCAATAGCCCTGGGCGAGTAGGTTCCCTGACCCACAAGAATCTTTTTAAAGGGCAGAAGAAAGCTTTTATTGAAAAGGTAAATACGCAAATGATACAGTATAATTCTTTAAAGAATGAACGAAAAAATACTTTGCCGGTAGTTAATTTAAAATTAGCGGGAATTTTAGTCAAGTCTTTGATCGACACGGGTGCATCGGCCACTCTTTTAGATAATAGAATTTTTCAACAAATAAAAAAATGACGACAGAGTTAAAAAATTAAAAATCGACGCTCAAATTACATCGGTGACAGGAGGAAACTTAGAGATCACAAACTGCGTTTCATTACCCATCAACATTGGTAATAAACATTATCAGCATAAGATTTATATCGTTAACAATCCCTTATCCGATTATTACGATGCAATAATTGGTTACGATTTTTTAAAATCAAAAAAATTTACCATCTGTTTTAACACAGACACAATTAAATCAGAAAGTGCTGTTATTAACATACACGACGCACTAACAAACGGAGAAGTTAATCAGACAACTTATGCATATCTTCCGAAGAATGTTATTTTAAAAGCTGGTGAATCTAGAAATATTGAATTATCATTAAACAAAACTATAAAGAAGGGAGATTCAATTAAAATTTTTTCAAACTTAAAAAATCAAAACATTAAATTTGTTAATAATGTATGCCCGGTTACTACTGAAAGACAGATAACAGTAAATATATCTAATCTTTCCGATTCTCCCATTCCCATTAATAAAAATACGAAAATCGGGACAATTAGCAGTAATTTCGATACAAGAAATATAGAAGTAATTCGGCAACTCAGGAAAAATGAATTAAAACCCTCTGATTTTAATTTAGAACATTTAGACGAAGTAACGAAAAATAAATTACTAGATTTACTTATGGAATTTGCTGATATATTTAGTAAGCGCTTGTATACTATAGGTAGAACTGAAGCAATACAGCCCAACCTACATGTTGACGATGATAAATTACCATCAATTAAGCCTTACCGTATACCAGAAGCGCTGCAAAACGAAGTGAATCGCCAGTTATCGGAATTAGAAGCTGCAAATATTATCGAACGTTCCAACTCACATATTAGTTCTCCACTTATTTTAATAAAAAAGAAAAATCCAACGGGTGACCCTCTAAAACAAAAATGGCGACTTGTAGTGGATTATCGCAAATTAAACGCGCACGTAAAATACCCCAGGCATAGACTACCAATAATACAACATTTGTTAGACAGGTTAAAAAGAAAAATAATGTTTACAACCCTTGATTTAAGTAGTTCGTTCTGGCAAATACCGTTAAAAGTTAAAGATCGTGACTATACAACATTTAGCAGCCCTAAAGGGAATTTTCGTTATGTAACTACCCCTCAGGGCTTAAATGCTTCAGCAGAGGTATTCGCAGATTTAGCGATCAAATACTGGCCCCATTATCAGATCTTGAAATTTCTAATTACATTGATGATTTTGCCATGGGATCGAACGGAGTAGACGAAATGCTCCACAAATTGAGATTACTCTTTGAAAGATTCCGGCTATTTGGAATTACAATCAACCCGGAAAAATGTTCTTTTATGTTACCCGAAATTAACTTCCTGGGACATAAATTAAACGCAGAAGGCATAAGACCGATAGAAGAAAATATAATCAAAATACGAGATTTTCCGCCACCGAATACGGTTAAAAAAATACGACGTTTTGTTGGTCTTGTTTCCTATTACAGAAAATTCATTAAAAAATTTTCGCAGTTATCCGCCCCACTCACTGACCTCACAAAAAAAAACGCACGTTTCCGCTGGACGAAAGAAGCACAAACCTCATTTGATATACTTAAAGAATGTCTTTCACGACCGCCTATACTAATTCACCCTGATTATGAGAAACAATTCGTTTTATCAGCGGACGCGTCTGACAATGTTTTGGGAGGAATGCTAGGGCAAACGGATAAAAACGGAATAATCCGCCCAATTGCCTACTTTTCAAAGAAACTTAACCCAACACAAAAGAGATATACTATCTTAGAAAAAGAACTTATGTCTATTGTTTGTTGTGTTTCTACTTTTAAACATTACCTGTACGGAAGACATTTTCTTA
The DNA here is from genome assembly GCA_963931845.1 of Maratus michaelseni. Lineage (NCBI taxonomy): Eukaryota > Metazoa > Arthropoda > Arachnida > Araneae > Salticidae > Maratus > Maratus michaelseni. The sequence continues at coordinate 193,493,281 of OZ007596.1, forward strand.
TACGTTGCGATAACAAAAGTTTAACCGAAATGTCTAAATTAGAATGTCCGGGGAATCGCGTCGCCAGATGGTTCACGTTCCTCGCTGATTATAATTACACCTTCGAACATATATCTTCATCAGAAAATATTGTCGCTGATATACTCTCGCGTGATTATTTTGATAATTCAGTAATAGAAACAAAAACTGTTACCCTACCTAAGTACGCTAATGCCAATACACACGAAACAAAACCGAAAGAAAACATAAAAACTTTAGCAAGTACAAGCACCGATAATGTTAAACACGTAAATACAATGAATTGCGGCGGCGAAACTCAAACCAACACAGATCAGTTTATTGAAAATGGCACAGGCTTAGAGAACCTAGGAAATTCGTGTTTTATGAATGTTGTACTGCAATGTCTTATGTATTTGTCTCCATTGACAGATTATTTATCACATGACATTATAAATTGTGAAAATACAAAATTTTGTATGATATGTTCATTAAAGAGACATCTAACTTCAGTTGTTAAAAACATAGGGAAGGTTATTCAACCACTAGAATTATACGAGAATTTAACCAAAATCAGTACACAGTTTCGAATGAATAAACAATCGGATGCACAGGAATTTCTTCTTCAGGTTATCTGTATGTTAGAAAATGTTGCTAAAAATCATACGAATGAAACTTTGAACATTACCAGCATTAATAATCCAATTACATCTTTATTTGGAGGTAATTTTCAGAGTGAGATAAAATGTTTATATTGTAATAAGAAAAGCATTACCTTTGAATTATTTAAGAATATTTCTTTAGCTATTACACAAGAAATTGATTCACTTGAAAATTCGTTACAACGTTTTACGAACGTAGAATATTTATCAGATAATTATCGCTGTGTTAATTGTAAACTAACTGGTAAAGCAAATAAAGTTACGTCTATTTCAAAAAATCCCAAAATATTAACGATTCATTTCAATAGATTCAAATTTTCGAATTCGCAAACAAATAAAATAACAACATTTGTACCTTATCCTGAGAAATTAAATATTCGACCTTACATGACTAGTAAGAAGAGTGATAAGCCACTATGGTATTCTCTCAATGCAGTTATTGTTCACGACAGTGAAATAACGGAAAACGGACATTACTATTGTTATAATAAGGATAAATACGGCGATTGGTATATATTGGATGATGAAAAAGTCGAAAAAGTAACGATAGAAGACGTTCTTAATAAGCAAGCGTACATTCTTTTTTATGTAGACATGGAAAATAATACAAAAACTTATAAATCGGAACTATTCAACGTAAATGCCATTCAAATCGACCTTCCCACGATTGAAGATATTAAATTAGCCCAGGGCGAAGATAAAAAACTTTCATTAATTATTTCAACGTTGAGAAATTCATCTAAAGGTGATTCTCAAAATTTTACCGATTATTTCATACGTGATGGCTTACTGTTACATAAAGCTTCAATACCACGAATTCGGAAATCCACAAAAGTAGAACAAATAGTTGTTCCAGATAAATTTAAACCACATATTCTAACTGCAAACCATTTGGCGCATTTCGGAGTTCTAAAAACTTATCATGCTATACGTGAAAAATACTTTTGGCAACATATGTATTCCGATACAAAACACTTTGTTAATTCTTGTAAACAGTGTGCCGCATTTAGGTCACCAAATAAGTTATTTCCTGTTCCATTAGAACGACACTATCTCCCATCAAGAGTTAACGAATTCATTAGCGGTGATTACATTGGGCCTTTCCACAAAACTGATAAAGGAAACCAATATATCCTAACATTCATAGATCATTTTTCTAAATTTATTAAACTTTATGCTGTACCGAACACTACAACACGTTACACCGCTGACTGCGTCTTAGAATACATTTGTACTTATGGAATTCCCACGAGATATCTCACTGATAACGCCTCGTGCTTTACATCCGAAGTATTTAAGTACTTATGTGAGAAATTTAGCAAACTAAATTAACTACATCACCTCAACATCCATCTGGAAATGGATCGGCGGAGGCAATAAACAAAAATATAAAAAAATCACTCGCAATTTTTGCTGAAGAGACATCACAATGGGACGATTTTATCGACTACTACGCCTTAATATATAACAATACGGTACATTCCGCAACTAACGAAAAACCGGCGTTTATACAATTGGGATTCGAACCGATTTTACCGACGGATATACTTAATGAAAGACGCCCAGTTGAACATGTATCACATGCAGATTTCGTAGCTAAAAAAGCATCTCAATTAAATTACGTAAATCGAAAAGTTAAAGAAAATATCTTGAGGGCAACCACTAAACAGGAAAATTACCAACATCAATTTTCTAGGTACCGTAAATTTTCTCCTGGTGATTTAGTATTTTTAAATAATAGAAGCACGGACAGGAATAAATTAACGACTAAACGGCGTTTAAACGTTGGTCCCTATGAAGTAAAAAAGGCTCACAATAAAGTCGATTTCACAATCATAGACCCATCGAATCCTTCGGCTCGAAGTACAAAGGTCCATGCACAAAGACTTATTCCTTTCACTGCGAGAAAACCAGAACTGGACTTATTCCATTCTTTAGTGCAAAAACAGCATTGTGAAATACCCCCACAAAATAAAAAGACACATGCTATCTTTGACGACACCCCAGACATAGAAATCTTATGGCCTGCCCCAAGCACAATTAATGCTGAACCACAACACAACGCAGGTGAAGAAATCGTATCATATTCACCCTCAGGTGAAACACTTACAGAAGACAACAATGATGACAGTATGAATAGCATTTCCCAGGTACCAGATACCACTCTCGCTTCAGGCGATGATAGCAATGAAACTATTATATACGATCCAGTAAGGGATGCCACGCACACTTCCCAAACATATCCTTATGACTTGAGACAAATACAGCCCCGCTATGACCCTCAGCGTTTTCTTCAATGGGCCTTAGACATCACGAAATAGTGACTAACTTTCCATCCTTATTGTTAAGCATTTGTTACTATACGTGTTAAGAAAGAGAAAAAGAGAGAGAGAGAGAATGAGGCCTACAATTTTCCTTTTACTTTTCTGAGTTAAGAAATGTTAAGATAGTATTTTATTCGAACGTAGGGGACAAACATTAAAATGTACATATTCGAGCGTTTATCACTACTATGTGATTTGAAATTTGGTTTTATTTTAATGTAATTTTTTTTAGCTAACTATAATCGAGGAGTTATATTTATCATGTAATTCTTAATATGATTCTGGATCTTTATTTAATACTTTTTCGTTATTTATCTATAATTTAGCAAAATTATTTTATTTATGAACTATGCCACGATACTCCTTAAGGCATTATATTTCTTACATTTGTACATATTCTAGTGTATCATTTTAGAGTTTGAATCTAAATTTCATTATTTACTGCATTAATCACTTTGCTATCAATTTTGGAATTATACTTTATTTACAGTTAAGGTATAATACTCATTTAGCGCATAGTACTTATCATGTATAAACGTTCAATGTACTTACTTATTTATATTAATTTACAATCCCAATGTACGTTTTATATTACTGAGGAAATTAGCTAATTGACTAATTTTTTTTATTCATGTCTTGAATTTAGTTACTGTACGTCAAAATAAATTCATTATGTTATCTCGTACAGACATATGTACATATTTTAGTATTATTTTAGACTTATTGTATTTTATTCAAGTGATTTAATTAAGTAATTCATTATAGTTTTGAGAATTGCATTTGAATATTAGGAAACATATGATACTTATCTTATACATTATATTATTTCATACCGACATTGTGTGTATGAATTTTACTATAGTATGTTACAAGTTCAATTTTAAGATTCTAATGTATTAATTAGCTAATTAACTACTAATTTTGGAATTTAGTAATGAGACAAGGCGGAGTTTTATTGTGAGTAAACCCTATCGAGAGAAGTATTTCTTATTTAGGCAAACTATACGTTATGTAACAGTCTTATCACATATAGAAAGAATTTTGATAACTTATTAAGTGTACATAGAGTAATTTTTTTTCCTACTTTATTCTAGGATTGTCTACCTTCACTCTCAATCTTATTATATTATACTAATTAAGTACATCGATTCTCATAAATTTGAACCGGCTCAAGAGCGACTTATAGTAAATTTGTTTATAATAATAATATTAATAATAGTAATAAATAAATTAATTAATTAATTAATTAATAATAAAATAAATAAATAAATAAATAAATAAAAATCTATACAGTTAAACCTTACTTGTTTTAAAAAAAATTTTTTTGTTTATATTTATAAACATTGACCATACCTATTTAATGTTTTTCATTATTGCAGTTGTAACATATATCAAGTTACATACATACAACTGCATGTTAATCAATTTCAAACAATTCCGTTAAATAACTAATCATAATCTTAGAATATTTCAAATCGTTTGTTGTTATTTATCCTTGCAAAATGGCCAATTGCAGGGGTAAAAATTTGTTAGAACGTTAGATTTATTGACGGATTATGTATTGTACTATTAATAACTACATTACTTAAAGTATACATTATTTTAGTTATGAATTAATTTCTGCACATATTTCATTTCCTTTAACGTTATCTCCAGATCAAAGCGGGTTTTTTTTTCTTACTTTCCTTATAATGAATTAAACTTTACAGGTTCACATATTTATACATTCCAATTTCTTTTCCCACAACACAGAATCATTGCTTGAATGAAAGGAATTTTCCTTAATGTTACTTTTACCTTTTCTTACTAATTAAATAAATAAATAAAAAAATAATAATAATAATAAAAAAAAAAAAAAAAATTAGATAAGATATTATTTAAAAAATATAATTTGCAATTAAAATTGTTATTGTTCTGCATAACTGTTTGTCTTTTGCTCGGAAATATTAAATTAAGAGCCTGTTTATTTCAATTTACAGCTCTACTTATCTGCATAATATTGGAAGTAGCCACTCCGTCGCGTCAGCGACATAAGTCTGGACTACAATGCCACTTTGCTAACGAGTTTGTGTGTGGAAAAATCCCTAAAAACATTTGGAATAAATTAGACATACCGCCCAATGCATGCCATTTTCATGACTGTAGTCATTGTTTAACTATCAATAAAACTTTCATAATTAAGAAAGACTATCAACTAACAATACCCACTACATATATTCTCCGCAGCTCACGGGATGTTATTGATGCTACATCCACTGCCTACAATTGTTTCACGAAAGATAGAAAATTCTGCGAATGTGACGAAAAGAATTGTCAGGGTACCTCTGATTTCTGCAAGTTGCGCCCCTGCACCAATAACAGCGATTGCTTCTGCGACATGACTTTTGAAAAAATAGATCTTTTAGCTGTTTTGCCAGACGATATTATCTCTAATCCTGACATCATCATTTTAGAAACCTGCTACTTTGATAAACGTCACATTCCCAATTCAAATAAATTCCGCCGTCATCTATTAGAAGGAGAAAAAGCTACATTTTCGCAAAGAAACTTGTCCTTTACATTTGAGGACCCTTTACTTCATCTTCCTGATGCAGGAAAAGTGATTTTACGTAGCGAAGACTTTGAACACGTCGTGAATGTTCCTTTAGATAACATTATACATATACCATTTGAACTACTCGCCTACAAAACCGACTTACAGGTTACATACATCCATCCCAGCGGCAAAGTGGTCACAGGACTTGTACATGTGATGGGCAAAACAGTCTGCCAATTACGACATTGCCTCCTGTGTTATGATGTTATAAAACATTTTAAGTGCTATCCACCTCTCGTTCAATACGTTATGTATGTGTTGATCGTCATTCTCATCGTCATTATGTTATGGTGTGTAAAACTTATTTTTAAAAGTTTCAAATTCATTATATATGCATTCCTAACGATAATGTATGGATTAGGTCGACTATTGAAAATTATAGCTCGTTGCTCTCTGCTTTTGGGGGCTTTTATAGGATCTACATTTCGAGAAATCACACATAATTGTTATGCAGCCCTTGAACGAAATGCAATTCAACGGGCCAACATTTATACCTTACCACTTGTTCTGCTCATGTGCACTTGCATTTTCACGACAATTTCAGCCGACTGCAGTGTAAATACAATTATAAAGTCTGACCTAAAGTCATGTGAGATCCTCAATGATGGAACGAAGAATTGCCAAATCTTCACCACTGCTGAAATAACATTGCAATCTATTTCAGCCGAAAATTGTTTATGGTTTTCGGACGAACATGAAAACCATTTGTTCACCCTAAAAATTAAATTAGATGCCATTGTGTGCTCTTTCACAAAAGAACGGTTGTACTTCACATTCCCCGTTACCACTATACAAATTAGTCAGATATCGTGTATTTTCAACAAATTCTGTGGTCGTGGTACACATTGCAGTAAACGATCTATAGGAAAGGGAGGCATAAACTTCGAAGCAGAAACTCCCGAAAGCCGACAATTTCCAGGATTTTCTGCATGTGTCAGTGGAGACAGTGGCAACGGCTGCTTTATTTTAACTCGTCCGAGTTGTAACTTTCATAGAGTGTGGTATGAACCGGACCTGTTGAACAGTTTCGAAGTCTCAAAATTAACAGGCCATACATGCCAATATAAAATCTCTGTAACACAGGTTGAAAATAACACAATTTCGCGATTATTGATATCTGATTCAGCGTACACGCCAAATGGAATTAAGATTTCCATACTCGGCGCCTATGATCAACCGCAGCTACATTTGACGGAAAAACTAATCCAACGAGTTGGAAAACCTGAGGAAGCCTTTTTAGCACCTGCCTGTGAACGCAATATTCCTCAACCCAATATGATAGGAGCTATACAGGCGAATACATCTTACACCACAGATTTTATCTTTGCACCACAACTCACCACGAGTGATTATTTTGAGGATAATCTAAGATGTATTACAGCACCTGACAGCATTGAACGCCTTCGAGCATCCCAGGAATACGCTTTACCCCTACAAAAGCATATTCATTTTTTTAACATTGAAGAAGAAAAATTACGATCTACTCAATTAATGTCTTCGGCCGTGCGTGTTCAACTGCATTTTCGAAATTATAAAATCGCACTGCAGACATCCACTATATGTCCACAATTGAATGGCGAAAGCATTGCTACGACAGGGTGCTATAATTGTCCTATTTTGGCTCGTCTTACATTTAAGGCACACAGTTCCTGCCAACCTGGTATTGTGACAGTACAATTACAGCAAATTTCTCTCCATACGAAAGCTGTATATCTACAATTAGATGCAACAACCCACACAGTTAAATTCCAGGCTGAAGAAAAATGTGCTGCCGAAAAAATTTGCCTGAAATCTGCTGCGTTAATACAATGCCACTCCTTTAGATACTGTCTAGATGAGCCGTCGGTGGAATTGTTACAACTTAACACTAATTATACTCGAACTGTGAGTTCTGTAACAGCATCCAATATGTGGGACTGGTTGAATATACCTGATTTGAACTCTTCGATTTTCCTTTTGAAACTGATTGGCTCGGCTTTATTTATTGTATGCTTACTCATAACAACCCTAGCTACTCTCATAACATGCTGTTGCAAAGCACGCTAAAAACGACTGAAGTTTTATTAACAAAATTATGCTTGTTAGCTAAGCAGGAAATAATTCTTCTTTATTTGAATCTTCTAACCTTATATACATATGCAATTGGATAGGAAAATTTATTCATTTTATGCTTTCATTATTATCAATGTTCTTTGAGTTTACATATTATTAGAAGTTTTGATTTCTAATTGTAGGCACTTGTGGCCTGTTGTTTATAATTTTTTTTTAAAAATTTTCTCATTATTTCCTGATTAGTATAGTTATCTTATGTTATTTGTATAAGTTGTGTGAAATTTCATGTTATACTATTAATATCGTGTTAACTTTGTTTTGTATCACATTGTGGGAATGCCTCATCACAGTTCAGCGTAACTCATCTCATTTTTCTTTTTTTTCCTTTTTTTTCTTTTCGGGGTTTTTTGCATATTGCTGAGATATACCCAGCAAGTTTAGCAGTTCTGTGCTGCCCCCGGGTTCATGGGAAAAAGGAATTTCTTTTGTTACAAATTTTACTATTTCTCGCAAAAACTAGTCGTTGGGGGCCACCGTAATACTTACCCATCATGGATATGCATAATGTAAAATATTAAAATAAAAATGTGTAAACTACTTATAAAATGCATTGCAATTCAAATAAAATCGTGGCTTGATGACGTCATTAACTTTAAAGGCTCGGTTACTGAATTGCTTAAAAGAGGTAGCGGTTTATTGCATCTGATTAAACGTCAAATTTCCAATTAAAATATATATTTCAAGTGACATTTGGATGGAATACAGGGCCATGAAAAATCGAAGAGTGTGGAAATAGGATTCCAAATATCTCGGCAACTAATTATCCTATCGACTTCATGCTTTATGCAAAATTTATGTTTTTTATTGTTTTTTATATTCATTTCTTAAAATAAACAATTTCGAAAATTTTTATATACCTTTCATCAGAACCAATATTTCGAGAGTCCGGAAAAAATAGTTCCGGTTAATCGAGGTCATTGAAATTAAATAGGCTTCTTCCCATTATTACATTCTAAGTACATACCAAATTGCAAGTCTCTATCTCAATTTTTTCGGGAGATAGAGCGTTTACAGACACACAGACGGGCGGCAAATTTTTTTTTCTGAAAATATGTTTTTCGGAATCTTCAGTGCCTGAAACGTGTAAATCCGTCAAAAATTTTTTTTCGATTTTCAAAACGATTACAAGACTTACCCTATACTACGTATGATGGGTAAGTAATATAAGGAATAGCATAGTAGTTCCATTTGACTAAAGATCAAACGAGTTCCGCTCAAGGTGTTTGGGGCGACAGCTGGCTGAGTGTATCCTATTGACCAAGAAAGGTATAAGAATAAAGGAATGAAAAGACGCTGGGAGATATGCAACTGCTGCGCACGGTGGTCATTTAGGGTTTTAAAAGGTAGGGTATTTTCTGTAAAGAAAAGGAATTCGAATGCACAACTTCACGTAAATTGAATAAGTACGTCCAGTAAGTTTTGTGTTCTATTGACCAGAAAAGGTATAGAGAATAAAAGAGACGAAAGGCGTTCAGAAACTTGCAGCTGGATGAAATAGTGATGCAAAAGGGGATGCCGCCTCTAGAAATAAGCTTTTCTATAAGATCAAAGAAACCGTCAAAGTTATGGCTTTAACACCTGATATCTTGGCCAGAGAGGGGGAAGTATTTAATGTATCCAAAATTATGGTAATGTAAAGCGAAATATGTTTATAGGAAAATCCAGTAAAATGCTGTCTTGAAATGGGGGTCAGGATGAGAAAAAAGGATTGGACGACGAGATTTAGGGGAGAAAAAAGGGTGTAAGGATTACTAAATAGTTAAGTAAGAAAAAGGAGATGACCAGGGGAAAAAGGGGAATTGCGGATAGAGAAAAAGGTTCTCAGAAAGATGATCTTGGAGTAGTGTCCTCAGGGTATTTGTAACCCGTGATTTTTAGGTGAAAAATATAAGTTTTTTTTGTTGTGTGAAACCGCCAATCGCCAATATCAGGAATTGGATTTTGGACCCCCTAGATGATGATGATGTCTACCAGATGTATAAGGGGTAAGCAGGCTTTTAATTCCGAGCAAATTTCTGCATTATATTTAATTACTTAAACTGATATTAATTACGCGATGAGGCATTCTCGGTGGTAAATATATTATTAAAACATACGGTCGAGTTTACTGTTAAGTACGTTAAACTATGCATAATGATTTACACTTATGTATTTAAATATGTTAATCTTTTAAAATAAATTCAATTTAATCAATTTCAGTTTGCTTTATTTAAATGTTTCTTTCTTGTATATTAGATCTCGAGTATGCTCCTGAATCTGGGATCACTTTACGTGAGACATACGGCCTAATTAGTTTCAATGTAATTTAAATATATGAATTCAATATAAGATGAGGAAAACAGAAGGAGCGTACCCGAGCATTACGAGCGGAGAGTGTCGTGGACACGACCTTCTTTTATGACGTCCAGGCGTAGACTGAGCAGATTAGGAGGAGTCGAGAAGTAATATGACATCCGGGATAGGTGTTCTGATTGGTCGATTTCATTCCCCCTCAAAGGGGTAGCAGGCTGATAAAATACCGTTTTTCTGGAAACTTCTGGAGGATGCAATCATAAAATTCGGGAAAGTTCCGTGGGATGCAATCACCAAGTGGTGCACGTGACACTGACTGGATGACATCATGTAAAATAATATTCTAGAACAATCTTCGCGCGTGAGACAGAGAGATATGATGCAATCGCAAGCAAAGGGATGCAATAATGAAAACCAATCGGAGAATAAAGTTAAAATAAAATCTATATATTTAAAACGCTAAGCGTTTTCTTTCGACAATCCGTGAGAACAAACTACTGCATCAAATTACATCATTCTTTTTTTAAATGAAAGATATTTGGACACAGATTTGTTGCCGACAATCTCTTTTGCGCATGCGCGCAGCCTACTGCACCATATGTTTACGATATATGTTTGGTTCTGTTTTCCGCCGATAGAATGTGCGGCGCGGTGCACAGTGGGGAATTTTGCTGATTTAGCCGGCCAAAAGTCAATTTTCCAAAACACAATTGATGATAAAAATATGTAGCTAACTTTGGAGGTAAATAGTTGGGGAATCTCCGTAGAGTAATAAAATTTGTCCAAGTGCAATCAAATTGGTGCCACGCAAGTTAAAACTTGCTTGTAGCAGTAGGTTGGTTATCCCTGCTGTCAACTACAATTTTGTGAGTGCTCATTTCAGTGTGATTTTTTTTTGGTTCAAAATTTTTACTTACACGAAATAGTTATGGATTATGAAAGACCAGGAATATATGTTTATATATCACATGAATATGTTTATATTTGCTTAATTAAAATATATGATAAAGCGACATGAAATGTACCGTATAATTTGGAAATTTTTATTCTTATTTTAAATATTCCATAAGGGATTAGTTAACCTTAAGGGTGAGATCCGATGATATTTTTTACATGAATTGAGAGTTCAAGATATGTAGTTAATAACTTTCAAAACAATAGTCGCTAATAACCGCTAATTTAGAAGAATTTCTTTCAAACGGAAATGTGCATGTTTCTGTAAATGATGATGTTTTCATTTACCCCCTTTTTAAAAATGTCTTCTACGATAGCTAAATTGCAAATGTTGCCACAAAATGTCATCTGCAGACATAAAAGAGTTCAAATGTGCATGTCTGATCAATAAATTTATATCTGAAATGAAAATTATATCAAAATAAATCCGGTTTGATCATATGAATAACCAGAATTTGGAAAATTTAGATAAGAAATTTTACCTTGTCAACAAAGATAATTATTAAGAAAAGCAAAAGCATCAGATAAATCATGATTTATGTGTTTTTTCTGAGAAAAAGGTTAATCTGGATTTCAGGGAATATTCCAATTGCAGTACGTACGTTCAGGTTGGCCTCAGAAATTTTTCTGTGATTTGTAGTCAAAGAAGCAAAACCGAAGAAGTACATAGCAAAGCAAATCTTGAAATCCTTCCTCATGCAATAGTATGTTACTGGACATAGGAATGCTTTTACAATAGCCAACGAAATGACATGGGTTCTAATATCTTGCAGCTAAAAATAAACAGGTGTTATATAATTATCATGAAACAACTTATTGGAAGTTCTCGACTGTTTAAGTTTTATCAATGTTTGTTGAAGCAAAATCTCGAAAATGCATTATAAAACAGTCAGACATTCACATAAGAAAACATATCAGTCGTATAATTCGCTACAAATGGAAATAACTATTGCACAAATAAGGACTCCTACAAAGTTACAGAGACTTCTGGAGAAGTTCAGTTGAAACGTTTATTAGACCACGCCATTAGACGCTTCTTGCATTATCTGAAAGAAGTTGTCGAGACAATGAATGATGACACAACGCTGTGTAAAATTGAAAGTGAGGATGTGACGGCTTTGAACAAAAATAATATAAAAAAAGCTAAAAAATAATATCAATTTTGATGGAAACCTTTTTTGGAATTAATTTGTACTTTTCCAAATTGTTGCTCCGTCAAAGAAAGAAAAATTTGTTTGGCAAAATCTAATATCTTCCACGCCTTAGATTCTGTCGACCCATAAGAATTACTATTGTAAAGGATATCTAGAGAGTCGAAGTTTAAGAAAAATCGTGCGACGTGGATATTTTAAATTTGTAACTGCTCAGTTAAGATCCACTCTTATCTTGTATAAAACGTATACAAAGTGAAAAAAAATCTAAATCATTTTTAAAAGGCTTTAGCACTACTTATTCCTGTTGAACATTAGTATGCAAGAGCTCATCAGAGTCAAACAGAATCGGATAGTGATGAAAACTATTACGATGACGATTTTGCATCATCTGATGAATAACCATAGATTTCGTTATCAAATATAAAATCATTATAAAATCATTCATTTATCTAATATGATATTTGTAATATTTTGCTTAAATTAAGTAAAAAATATATGTGATTAATAAATACTTGATTTCGATATACTATTGATTTACTCTGTAAAAGCGTAAATGGAAATTTTCCATTTTAGGAAAGATTAAGGGTTAACAATGCTTAAAAAGATAGCTTTCTAAAGTTGATACAATTTTTTTAATCAACTGTAATGTAATTTAAAATTGATTTCAGAACTTTCAAACACGCTTGAAGAAAAACGTAAAATAATCTATATCTATGCATAAAAATATATATCTCCAAATTTTTTAAACAAATTAGAATATGACTTAAAAGTTTTCAATTTTGAGATATTATGTATAAAAAATTAGTTTTATATTGATGGGCAAAATACAATTGCAATCAGAGAATTAATCACTGATATTTTACTAATAATTAAAGTTAGTGTTACATGTTACAGTGACTTTCACATGCCCTGTATATACAAAAAACCTTTTTTTCAAAAACAAATTGCTATAAAAGTATAAAAATATGATAAACTAATAAAATATAAACGTTCCATAATTTTTTCAGGAAGAAATATTTTTGGCCGGCTAAATCCGTCAAATGCCCCACTGTGCGGCGTTCAAGTGCCGTTTCTACGGAATCTAAAGTTTTCTTATTTTTATTTGGCAATAATTAATTATCAAATCAATTTAATTCTTTCTTTATTTTACCTGTGTGATCCCCGTGGTGGTCATATTTATATCGGTGAAACGGCAATTTTCGTCAGAAGTATTCGAAAATTCGATCATGTAAGATCGCGAAAATTTTATTTTTATCGGCACGATCTCCGGTACGGAGATTCGCATTTTTCATGCCGAGTTTGTTCTTTAAGTTCATTAAAGTTTTTAATAGTTAAATTTTAAGCTTTTTAAAATTGATGCAGTGATTTTTTTTTAATTAAATGATTTAAATAGTTAATAATTTATTAAAACGAGCTTGCCGATAGATATCTCTTCTTCATATTCTCAAGAAGTTTGGAGTACATCTTGTTAAATGCCGTCAACTAAATTAATATTTCGTCATTCTAAAGTTAAAGACTTTCGGTTCTCATGGTACAGTGGCCAACTGGATTTATTTGGATAAAGCCTTCCTTCTATTGTGCTACTAAAGACCTTTAATAAAGAATTTGGATTTTAAAAAAAGCAAGAATGACTTTGTTTTCTTTACAACGGCTGTGTGTCTCCTTTTTAAAGTAAGATGAATTATTTTATTAAATTTTATCGTTTATCTCTAACGTTGACCAAAAAAAGAACTATCTCTTGAAGATTGGGGTTATTGCTTCCTTCAACAGCAATGTACCCTTTTCCACTATTCCACTATACGAAAAATAAAATTAATAACAGCACAATAACTAAATAGTTTCATCACACACGGGAATATTGTTCATTGGATTTATTTTATCATTATGCATTACAACTTTGTTGAAGCCATTTTTTTATTACAATTAAGTACAAAATATATTTTTATTTGTATACATGGTGTTTAAGCATGAAAGTAATGTATACAAAGTACGTGAGAAAAGTTTGCACCGGTGAAAATGCTTTCAACGGTTGAATTCAGGACGTATGACCGCTGCGAACCAGTATCGATGAGAACTCTGACTTTTGATCGTTTTCCACATACTTCTATCGTAACCAATAATGTCTGTAATAAAACTTCAGCAGAACCACTATAATTGGACAGCGTGGAATCCGAATTATCTTTGGAAATATATTCTGTTGAAGCTTTCAATTTATGTTTTATCTCAGAGCACATAATCGGCCAATGTTTTCTACCGTAAACAACGCATTTTATATAAGTTTTAAAATTTTTCGATAAATGGCCGGTCTTGAAACACGAAAAACAACTTTTATTACTCTTTAAAATACTTTGTTTTTCTCCTAATGAAAGATCTTGACCCTTAAAACAATCTTTAGTCTCATGGGCCTTACCACAAAATAAACAACGTAAAGAAGTTCCCTTTATCATATTAGAAAGTAAATCATTATCTGTAGGACTCTACTCAATTTCTCTATATTTTTGCTTTCTCATAGGGATGTCACTTTGTTTGATTCCTACCTTTGCCATTGAAACTCGCTCTTCACCTTCAACTTCGGTGCGAAGAAATAACAACAACTGCGATAATTTATCTGCATATGAATTTACCTTTATTCAGTGCTGGATTCCTAAGGCAAACTCTAAGTAACTTTTCGGGTATACAGGATTCAACTAAAGGGAACAACATAGCCGAATATTTTTCAGACGTCATACCAATAGATTCAAGCGATCTCAAATAAGACTCTAATTTATCATAAAGATGAACTATGTTGCTTTTTATCTTTGTACTAGTAGCGTTTTTTACAACTTAGACTTAATAGTTCACGTACATAAAACTCTACAAGCAGTTCCTCTCTACCGAATCTTGCCTTTAAGCTTTCAATTGCTTTACTGCAGTTTTCTGAGGATGGAGGATAACTATCAATAATTTATTTCGCCCTGCTACCAGGAGTCATACATTGTATTAAATAATGAAATTTATCGACGTCCTCTAACGATTTATCTTCATGAATTCTACTAAATTGACTCCAAAATGTGAGCCAATCTCTTATTTCTCCGCCAAACTGAACAAGCTCAATTTTCGGAAGTTTTAAATTAGTCTTAACAACAGCATTTTGTTGTTCAAAAGCAAAATTTTGAGTTAAAAGCTTAACGCGAGTTTTAATATCATCAAATTTTTCTCTATAATTTTCTACAATATTATATTCGTCTGCGTATTTTGTTTCAGATTCATCAATTAGTAATAATCCTAATATTTCCTTATCGAGTTCCGTTAAATTACCAAATGTTCTTTCAAATGACGAAAATTTCGCTTCTATATTTTCAAATGCTGAACTACTTTCAAAGTTTCTAAATTTTGGTAAAGTTTTGAAAAATTGGCCCTTATCGGCGCTTGTTGTTTAACTAAAATATCCATTACGGATCACAAATACAATTCGAATGTTATTTTTCAAACTTGAAAATAATAAATAAAAACGAAAACTAACCTTAAAAATACCGATCACTTCCGGGTGTCACCGCTATGTTATAGGTTGTTAAATTTTTAATCTAAAATGTTTTACGTTCATATAAAAAACAGATATTTATTCACTATTCAAATTGTCACCTCTCTCATGGATGACATTTCTAGAACAACAAACTAAGTAAGTTGCCATGCAACGAAAAATAACTTATAGAATTGGAGTCGTCTGCGCGTATACATACAACCATAGACGCAAACGCAACAACCATGTTCTTCACCAGACGAACTGCATGCAGTTTGGCATTATCATGCATTAAAACAAAGGAATCAGCATGGGTGAAGCGTAAGGTACGACACGAGGTCTCAGTATCTCGTCTGTATACCTTTGGGCCGTCAAAGTGCCATTCCAAATGATATGCAGGTCCGTACGTCCACCTATGCTGATTCTAGCACATAACATCCACCCACCTTGTCTGTAACGTGATCTTTCACGAACGAATGTAGGGTTATTTTGAGTGCCCCTTTCCCTCCACACCAAAACACCTCGAGTGCCACACTCCAGACTGAATAGGGGGAATCTGTAAAAATCTGAACAGCATTTGACTCCAATCTTGATGTTCAGCAGCCAACCTTTTTCAAGCCGGACGGTGGCTTGAGGTCAACAGAATACAGACCATTGGCCTACGTGCATAGAGACCAACCTGATGAAGCATATTTCGCTCTATTTGCTAGACACCCTTCGTCGTGTTGCCAAGAGCAACTGTCTTTGCAGCTGAGTAGCATTCCATTTTCTGTCTCGACGAGCTCTTAACAGGATATATCGGTCATCAGTTGCTGTGGTAGGACCTGGTCGACATATAACATTTCCTGTTTCTTGGAATAGATTCCACATCCTTCCAAGAACATTTCTTCCAACTCCAACAGCGTCCGCTACACCTCGTTGTGTTTGCCCGGATTCAAAGTCTCTCGCTAATACGCCAAGCCATGGATTCCCGTAAATCACGTTGTTGTGACATTTTCAAATCACCTTTCCTTAAAACAAAAGCTGAGCAATTGAATTTCACAACTGAGACAGTGAAACAGACATTTCTGTAAAATCCCGATTTTTGCACTTATCTCCTTTTTTTGGTTTTTGACGTCATGAACTTTGATTTGCATATGAAGTTTTATTTTTCTGTTTTCTGCTATGCTTTAATTTAAGTTACTTATTGGTGTAAGTATTTGTGTAATTTCGTCAAAACCATGTGCTGCCCTAATTGTTTTGAGCAGTGTAGTTAAAAATGTATTTCAGCAATTTTAGACATTCTGCCGCTAAGGAGGCTAAATATTTTAGATCATTTTGCCATATCTCAGTAAAAGTTATAGGTAGGAGCATGAAATTCTGAATAACAAATTTACAAAAAATAGTTAAATAGGTATTTCACTGATTTTAGATATTAATCCACCAAGGGGGTTACATGAGGGGTCAAAAATTTTTGGTAATTTTGCCATATATTAGAAGCAGTTGCAAATCTACTAAAAAGATAGTTAAACATGTATTTCAGTGACTTTAGATCTAGAGAGTTTGTTTGCAACATCGGATATGACCCCGATTATGGAAGATTAGACGAATAAGAAAACTATTGTGGATTTTTTTATTATATATTTTGCGTGACATTTTTCTAAGGTTTTTTTTCCATATTTTATAAATTGTTTTTGTGCTTTTCGTCTTTTAGCGATCGGATTTAAATTTTTATAAAAAATATAATACATTTTTTGGAAGTAAAGATTTGCGATTTACATATTGATCGCCATATTTATGGGCTCGGGTATGCACAAGGCTTCTTTATAGTGATTGCCGTATAATCAGTTTATAGGCGTTCAACCCAATGGCCCTGTTAAAATGATTTCCTTTTAACGATTTATGCACGCAAAATAACTGAACCATGTTACAGTATCCGCTGCATTAACGATATATGACTGAGAAATACACAGGGGCCCGTTATTTTGATCACCGCATTAACAATTTATGGACGTGAAATCACAGTGCTCATTTACAATGATCGCCATGTATATCTTCTTACGCAATCCAATATTTATTTATTTTATCTGAAAGCTCTCCGTCCACTCTAGATAATCACGGGCAGGACCCAGCAGTACTTTGTCAGGGGGCTCATGAAAAAAAAAAAAAAATATATATATATTAATGTCGCGAAATATTTATTTGCGCATGCTTCTTTATATTTTTATTAGTTATTTTCGTATAGTTTAAAATAAAGTATTTTATTTACATGTAAAATGAATTTTCTGGGCCCCAAGCGAATTCAAGGCAGTAAGCTGCAGAATTTATCTGGACCACACTTGGAAGCGATCGGCTACTATAATATATTTCTATGATCTGGTACTATTAAGATGATATGGGGATATTAAGACGAAGACTGTTAGGACGGTGAAAACTGACAAATATTAAGATGGTCAGATGACGACGAAGATGAGGGGGGAAAAATCACCAGTATTAATCAGGTGCTATTTTCTTTAAATTGTTTGTTTTCTCTTGCTGTTGCGTTTTTCTGTTTGAATTTTCAGTTCCTGGCACTGTCGTCGTCGCCATGAGGACATGGAGTGCAGGATAGATGAGTGTCCACAGATTCACCTCCTAGCAGAACGCTAATAAGAACAGAAATCCTATATTAGAGAGAGAATGGACATTGACAAAATGTCTGCCATGTAAGTTCCAAAGCAGGTGGAACGCAAGTAGCACACAAATTTTCATCACCGTCTAACACTTTTTATTGTATTAAAATCATGGAAAATTCGTTTTACATACCTTCAGAGAGTCGTGAAAATACATTGCGTTCCACCTGCTTTGGAACTTAGATGGTGGACATTTCGTTAAGGGTCCTCTTCACTCACTTGAAACACCCGCTCGCTAATGTTAATCCTATGGGACATTATTTTTCTAATATCTCGTTTTCATTTCAATATTTTAAACGATTTTTTTTCATTGGATAGCAGAGATCAATCTTTATTTCCGCCGTTGATTACTTTTTCGATTTTTTTTTTACAGAGATACCTTTACTTTCGGAACTGGTTTCGAAAGTGAAAGTATCTTCCTAAAGAAAATCGAAAAAGTAATCAATGGCGGAAATAGAGATTGATTTCTCCCAATGCCAAAAAAAAAAAATTGAAATGCAAACGGGATATTAGAAAAGTAATGCCCCATAGGATTAACATTAATGAGCGGGCGTTTTCAAGCGAGTGAAGAGGACCCTTAATGTCTAATCTCTCTCTAATGTAGGTTCTCTCAATAAGAATGGACAGCAGCGCCGCACTTTATTTCTCCTCCGATAAAACGCTTCGCGCCAGAAGCCGCAATGTGATCGAATAAGTAAGACGTATCTGCTTTAAAGCTGAACAAAAAGCTACATGCGACTTTATGTGCTGCATGACGAGATGGTTTATTTTAATTATTAATCTGTAAATAGTTCTTCAATATAATATCTTAATTCATTTAATGTATCTTCATTGAATTTACCCCAACAAGAGATGGATCAAAATCTCAACATATGTATATTATTTTGCGTAAGAACTAGTTGTAAACAGTTAATATGGCACATAGTAAAATGAGTGTTTCGAAACTAAAGTAATTGCATTTTTCAACATTGTCGCTGGAAAGAAAAACTGCAGTTACTTACAAGGGTTGGTCAGTCAGATCTCAAATTCCCTTTGTTAATGGGACGTATGGCAATGGAATGCATTCTTATTTTCAAAATATCTCATGGCAAATATATCAAAATATCATATCTCTCTGATTTTTACTTCTTTTTTCTGTGTGTTCTTAAAGGATGTTTCTTTCTTTTTTTTATGCTAGCTGTCAAAATGTTGTCAAACGTAATTCAGTTTTTTTTTTTATTTTTGGTAGCTATTTCAAAATTTTACATCTGCATAATTACTAAACTAATGCATCAAATGACTTTCTGATGATTCCACATATGTAAAAATTAGGTTTAGGTATTGAAAATTTGTTACAATTGTAATATGAAGTAAAGGCTTTATTTTCGTAATTTTTTATTGCGATTGTGAAGCCCCATTTAAATAACCCACGAGTCTCATGCTATTTCAAAACTCTGCCCCTCAAAGAAAACTTAACATAACGTTAACCTGTTACCTACTAGGGTGTAAAGTACGAACACTGATCATATGGCTGTATTGACCTCAATATTTTTACATATTTATGTCATTTTTTACATATGTTCTTCAAGCAAACCAGTAGGCAGACTAGCATTTTCTTGAAAAACCTTTCAACCTCAATGTGGTTTTATACTAGGGGTAATTCTGAGCAGCAAAAAAAACCTGAAATTTACAGCAATTTTTTTTTTACATGATACAGCAGAGAGGGAGAGGGGGAAGGAAATCCCCTCCCGATACTAATTAGTTTTGTTGCAGGTTGGATTAATTCTGTTTTCGGTTCAGGTTAATTTCAGATTGAATGTCAATTCCTGCAAGTTCGGTTAGGGTCATAGACATCTAATATATAACTGTATCACTTTTTTGTGGACACAATAACTTCCATAATTCTGCACAAATCTTTTCCAAACTGATACACAAAATCAAGCGGCATAAAATCTCGGTCAAGTTCGTTAATGGGCAAAATCGAACCAAGGGAGGGGCAAATTGGAGGACTTTTTGTGAAAACAGAAAAAAAACCCATAACTTCTTAATTTTGATACATATCGAATCAGTTTAAAGTCATTACAGGGTTCCCAGCAAAACATGTTTGGCAATTTCCCTGACCAAATCCAAAAAAATTCCATGACCAAATGGGCATACACAAAATCTGCTTTAAATAACACAAAATAACAAGCAGCATGAAAAAAAAAAATCAGAAATTTGTATCATAATAACAGGGTTCATACTCTTTCCTCAGGAGAAAATTCAAGCACCTTTCAAGAAAATTGCAAGCATCATATGCGTAGAGTCGTGGCGCTCGAACCCCACCAATAATTTCTGAAATGGACTTTATTTTCCCTTTTAATATAAAAAATTTTTTTTTTCCCTTTCCAATATTTTATAGAACTTTTAAATGCTCCATTTTTTCCTTTTGTTATAGGGATAACCAACATTAGAAAACCTTTTTCACATTATGTTCCATTTTTTAAAATTAGAATAAAATGCTCAACGATTCAACTGTTTATATAAAAAATGAAAATAGAAAAAAAAAAAAATCCATATTCCAAAAAAAAAAAGTTACTCAAGGTCAATTTTTGTTGCTTTTTTTTTTTTTATAAACGATTCGAGAATATCAACGAGTGTCATTTTATAAGCGGGTCTATGCATTCGAAATTTTATATTGTCTTAATGTTTTATTTAACTTATTATTTATCAGTAGACGATTCTTGTTTAATTTCTTTAAAAAAAGTAACATTAAATTGGTAATCGATCTTTTTTACACTCACATACACATATTTGTGTAAAAAAGAGTTGAGCTCTACCAATAATTTTCAAAACTGTACGCCTATGATTGCAAAATGAAATTCTATAAAATACTATAATGCAAAAGAACTTAGCCAGTTTTCAAATGAATGCCATACAACAAAGTCTAGAATGTGAAATGTCACAAAAAAGGTCTCAAAAATGTAGAAAACTTTTGTCCATATTATGGTTTTCTGCATTGCATTTGAAGGAATTTCTTGATTTTGAAACGGATAAGATTTTAGAAATTTTTTCAGAGGCGCCATGTAGCGAGAAAGATAGCAACACTTTTCTGAAAAAGAAATGATTTCAAATTAATAAAATTTTTCCTCCCCCAGACCTTTCCATGACTTTTTAGGAAATATTTGTAAATTCCCTGACTTTCCATGTCATTGGGAACCCTGTATTATTACTTCTAGGAAAAGCGCCAAAAATTTATGTATGACAGATTTTTGATTTGTGTGTGTGTGTGTGTGGGGGGGGAATAAGGAAGAAAAAAATTCATAACTTTGTCAATTCACAACATATCAAATCCGCTTTAATTTATAAATCTTATCAATATAAAAGTTGTAGATAATATTAAGAAGTTTTTTTATAAGACCAAATCTTACAGAAAAAAAAAAAAAAAAAAAAAAAAAAAAAACCTGCTGATTGCATACAGAGAGGTATATTTCGAAGTTGTCGATACCAACTGCCGCACCATGGCAAATAGGTCTTTCTTCTTCAATTCCCAATAAACAGGCACCCCACAGTCTGCGTCTTCGAAATCCACCTGTGCCTGTAGGCCGAGCCATCAGGGATATTTTTTATTAAAATGATTAAAAAAAGTGCTTGGGATCGAACAGGGCACACTTCCACCAGTAAAATATTTTTTTTGCATGAATAGGGCATTTTAATAAGACGAAAATTTCTATTAAATTATTTCACTGGTGGAAGTGTGCCCCGTTGGTAATCTGGTCCTGGGACCGGATGCATTATATACATCGCACTCCCCCTCCCCACATCTAATGCAAAAACTTTATTAGTAAGATAATCCAAAATGGTTTAAGATTTCTGTTTGAAAAACAAAAATTTGACAAAATCATTTCATACAGTGTTAAATTCAGGGGTGGACTGGTTGTGAATCCCCTCCCCACCATCTAGAAGTGCAAGCTGCAGGAATATCTCCCTGAGAAAAATGCCCAAATTCAACACTGATTTCATGAATTATCAGTATATTAATTTCATACCTAACATTGTAATGTGATAAATTTTATGGGATAACTGAATATTTTAGAAATATAGAATAAAATATTTTAGGAAAATTTCCATTAAATTATACTGGTGGAAATGTGCCTCGTCAGTAATCAGGCCCTGTGACCAAATGCATTATATATGTCGCACCTCCCCTTAATCTAATGCAAGTAAAAAAAAAAAAACACTGTATTAGTAAGATAGTCCAAAATGGTTTAAGATTTGTGTTTGAAAAGCAAAAATTTGACAAAATCATTTCATATAGCGTTGAATTCAGGGGTGGTAGACCAGTTGTGAATCTGTGGAATTCCAATGACAGTTTGGCATATTATTCTCCCACCATCATGTGATGGTGAGGAGAGAGATGTTTGCTTCAACAAAGGGTTATTAGTCTGCTATCTATTTATATTAGATGTCTATGGTTCAGGGTTAACCAGATTTTTCAGAAGTTAGTTCAGTATATTATTTCAGATTAAAAACTATACCTATAATAATATGTTTGTGTGTATTGATGTTTGGATAAGACATTTGTGTGTCTGCTGTTTTTTTTAAGATACAGCTGCATTCCAAGGAGGAACTACTACTAACAAACTAAGTAGTTTGTTAGTAGGAGTTAAGAGGCTACTTCACTCAGGTGGAAACACCCACTCGCTAATGTTAATCCTATGGGGGAAATATTTTAAGATCTCGTTCGCATTTCAATATTTTTAAATTGATTTTTTTTTTTTCCCATTGGATACCTGAGGTCAATCTATGAACGCTCCTTTGTAGTTTTTCGATTTTTTTTTGTTTTTTAAATTGAAATTAGTTTTATTTTCGAAACCGGTTCCAAAAGTGAAAGTATCTTAATAATAAAAAAATGTGATCAAAATCACAAAGGAGCGTGCATAGATTGATCTCAGCTATCCAACACAAAAAATCATTTAAAAATATTGAACTATAAACGAGATATCTTAAATTATTTCCCCCATAGGATTAACATTAGCGGGCGAGTGTTTTCGCCTGAGTGAAGTAGCCTTTTAACTAACATGTACTTAATTTTTGTTAATGTACTTATTTTTCAAGATTATACTTTATAGATATTAAGTGTTTGGAACAAAAACTAATACAAGGTGCATTTTAAAGATGAATAGACTTACGAAAAATTAATTTCAAATATATTAATATATGTTATTTCCATTTTTACGTTTCTTATTTACCTTTAAGAGGTATGAAAACATACTTTCTCTCAACAATGTGGCAATATATTGATATTTTTTAAAGAAATTCCTTAAGGGTGTCCATTACTGACACCTTTACCTTATATTAGCTTTGTTTATTATTCTTATTATTTTGCCCGTAATAAGTAAATTTTAATTTAATCCACTACTTTTATATTTTGCATTAACCTTTTTTAAATTTGCTCACAGTATTTGATCTATTAATGATGGAAAGGAGAAAGGGTGGTATTATGGGGGGTGATACTAAAGGAATTTATGTGGAATTTTATAGTATTAATAAATATTTTCATTTCATAAACATTGTTTTATTTTTGATGCAAATTTATTTACAAATAATGGTAAGTGCTATTAATTTATATATTATAATTTAAAAAAAAGAAAGTTTGTTAAAAACAAATATTTTATATTAAAAATATTGGTTACTACAGCAATTTAAATTGCTATTTATAGTAGATAAGAAAAATAAATAAATTTGTGAAATCCTAGAAATTTTTTAAACAAAGTTTATTTTTTAACTTTTTTTAGTTTTGATATAAATATTCTCAATACAGTCTTTGCTTACATTATTTACCGCTAGGTATTTAAAGGTCATGTCAGGTGTCACCGATAGATGGCAGCAAAATCAGAGGAAAAGTTGGCTTCTAATTTTTATACGGAGAAACGGTAATGTGTTAGGCATTTATTATTATGGAGGTAATGAACATAAGCTCTATCTACAGAAAATGAGGACAACTGATGATCTTAATTTGTGTTAAATACCAAAAACTCATATCATATGCATCTTTTAAAAAATATGTTATACTTTTTTTTAATCGCATACTATTATTGGCTTAAATATCACCTGTTTGTCGACGAATCAGTCTCATGCAAAAACACAAACATTTTTGCATATGAACAAATTTTCCTGATTTTCAAGTACTTTTACAAAATTCCCAGATTGATAAAACCTCTTTGATTTTTCCCTGATTTCCAGAATATGTAGCAACCCTAAGTTAGTTTTAATTGGAGAACAATTTTAAAAATCTTAAAAAATAATTTTTGTTATCAACAGGGTTGGGTTTCTTCCGGAAGAAACCAACAGAAAACAAAACAGATGCTCAAAATTAAAGTATATTAACTATATAAAATAATTAAATTAAAAACCTGATTATATGAAATTTAAATTGGAAACTTTAATATTAAAAATATTATTTATGGAAAAATAAGTTATTTTTTAACAAACTTCAGGTTCAATTTATTTACAGGTTATGTTTTTTAAAACTTTAGAGGTAGCGGGATGGGATATTTTTCCATTGTTTATGTCATTAAACTACCTACCAATTTTTTATTTATCATACAAAAATGCAATATTTCAAAAACTATTGTGCAACACTTAAAATAAACAAATTTGTAATTATATGTATTCTAGCAAGCGTATCTCAATTCTGATTTTAAAAGATAAATGTTCTAAAAATAAACTCTACGGGTATGCCGAAATTCTTTTAAAGTTCTGCAGGACTAGAAGGAATGTTTTTATCATTGCATTCATCCATTCTAAGTTGAGAAATTGATTACAGCATCCTACTGCTAAAATACTTTTGTTTTGTTATACCATGTTGCACTGCAGTAAGAAAAATAGAGATTTTAATGAAATCTTTCAATACAGTAATTATTGTATATTAATTCCCTTAATAAAATGGATGTGAATTAAAAGCACTGTATTTTATTTAAAGGAGTTTCATTCTACAGTAGGTAAATGATGCACATACTATTTTTTACTGGTTACAGAAGTTTAAATAATAATGAAAAATGTGCCAGTTTTGAATTGAATTACTTTTTATTGATTTTGTGTATTTTGGATAAATTTATTTGGTACATTTTCGTTATATCAACACCATTGTCCTTGCCAAGCGTAATAATTGGTGTAAAACAAAATTCATGTATAATAATTCACTTTAAAAAAAAAACATTGTTGGCACAAAATTGAGCAATTAAAATATAACATTTGAAAATTACAGACTTTCACGGACTATTTTATTAAATCATTACAAATCTAGGCTTAAAATAAAAGAACGAATAAATATTATATGATAAAATAAAGCTCAATTTGAACTACAGTATTGTAATTGTCTCTTAGCATAGCAGTGAACATTTCACTTCTTGAATGAAGACTTTTTTTTTTTTCTTTTCTTTTTTTAAAATAAAACATTTTTTTATGTATTCAAAGTCCTGAAACAATTTTATTGCAGCTTCCTCATCATCTGGTAATTGCCAAATGGTAAAATCCATATCCGTGTCAACAATAAATATAAGTTACAACTTAATATTAAATATTTTCTATTTAAGATGTTTGCAAGGGTATGATTAAGTAATAAAAATTAAAAAAGATTCATGTTCAATAAATAGCAAATCACAATGTTTGGCATGGTGTTAGTATAATGGAAAAGTACCATTTATTTTATTCAGGTACGCAATGATTGGAAAGCTTTAGACAGGTGCGTAATCTTGGCTAAAAAACGGATGCAATTATCAATTTATTGTATTTAATTAAATTTTTTTTAGGTCTAATTAAATTTACTTAAGACTTAAGGTTATCTATTAGAAAAATGCATTTATTTTTATTGTATCTTACAAAATTGCAACTTAATGGTAAATTCCTAAAGAAAAACAGTTTCTTTCACTTGGAAGAAACCTACTTCTTCCGGCCGGTTTTTTCCACTTTGGAAGAAACTTGCCAACCTTGGTTATCAATCAGTCCCACTTGTGATGAGAAACATGGTTGTATTGTATAAAATAATGAAAACTAGAACCTGTTTTTTAACATTTTATTACAAGACTAAAAGAAAAATTCAGTGCTTTGGTATAATAATTTTGTGTACAGTGATCAGATGAAAACAGCTGGGTAGAATTAATAAAATAACAAGGCAGATCACTCAAGAGAAGTGGGTTTGTTGAAGACCTTTCTCAATGTCTAAAGAATTATCCTAAAGTTTATAAAGGAAGTTGGGAATGACTTGGAAGCAAAAATATGAGCCATTTACTTACAGGGCAGTAATTCAATTTAAGGAATGTAATGCACTTTTTATTTGAACACAGTTCATACACAATCAGCTGATTTCCTCTACTCATCTTTTTTCCAGGTAGTTTCGTATAAATTTTCAGAAACATGTTTTCAAATAATAGATAATTTAAACACATAAAAGAAACTTGAAATAACCTGACTGTTAATCGTCAGGAAAAAAAAAATATATATATATATATGTATATATATATATATATATATAATTAAATATAAGGATAATTTTATAGATAAATGATTGTAATGCACCTTTTTTATTGACACCTGGAAAGCCTCAAATTAAATATCTATAGTTAGAGATATTTTTGCATCTCTATAAAACATTAATGATTAAAAAAAATTCCACTAAGAGAAGTTTTTGAGAAAAACTTTTTTTCCCCCGATATTTTGAAAACTTAAGAAAAAGGAAAACAAACTTCATAATTTCCAGATGAGTAAGAACTTTGTTCATTGCAATGCACTTTTGAAATTAAAGAAACTTTCATTTTAAAACTCACGAAAAGTATTTTTATTTACAAGATAATTTATAAATTATTCCCTCAAGATTTTTCTGTTCAAGAAAGAACTGAGAATTTAATGATTAGCACACATGGTGTGCATCACATTTTTGGGAATCACACTCATGCTTTGCCTGATGATGAGAGCTGCTTTTAAAACTAGTTGTTGTCTTAGCATGTCTGGAGTTGAACAAACTTTGTTTATGCAATTCAACGTTTTAGAAAAGATTTAAAGAATAGGAAGTGTTTAGTAAACAGATAATACCTAAACAAGGCTTATAAAAAATATGAAGATTATTTAAAAATAAAATTAAAAGATTAAAACCACTCTTCAACTGGAAGAAAAAGGTCTATAAATTGAGTTAAAAAATCCCTACAAAATTAGGAGTAATTCATAACACAAAAATGATTCCTTTTCAGCAAAAAAAACATATAAGGAAGAATTATTATTTTTAAGCTGATTGATAATTGAAAAATTTTTATTTGATGAAATTGGTAAGATAAACATGAGTCTACCATTTTAGAAATATATTACAATACACTT
Source organism: Maratus michaelseni (assembly GCA_963931845.1). Taxonomy (NCBI): domain Eukaryota; kingdom Metazoa; phylum Arthropoda; class Arachnida; order Araneae; family Salticidae; genus Maratus; species Maratus michaelseni. Next base: position 193,520,852 of record OZ007596.1, read on the forward strand.
CCATTTAAAATAAATAATTCTTAAAATCTTTCTAAAACATTTTTAAAAAAATGAATGAAGTTATGATCAAGTTAATATTAAGCAACTACAAATGTATTTTTGAGAATGATTTGTCATTAATAATTTAAAGTGTAAAAGAGGTTTTTAAATCTTCTTTTGCCTTTCAATTTTCTATGCTCATAATTTCAGTTGTTTTTCCAGCTCCTGTGCAATGGCTTCCAAGAAATCCATTGTATACAAATAATCAGATTCCTTCACACTGAAAAAAGAAAGAAAATTATATTTTAAATATACTTTTAAAAAATTACAAGTATCAAGTAGAGAGAAAAAGAAAATTGGGTTTAAAAGAAAGAAAGAATTAATGAGCAGAAAAATCTCAAAAATTATCCTCTAGTCATGAAATAAAAATTTCTATTATTAAAGAGCAAAATAAGCTATCAAACTGTCTTAATTTCTAAGGAATTTTTTTTTTTCTTTGACATAAAATGGATATCTAACATGGAGTTGTTAACAATATCCTTTCTCTCATACAAAATAATCAAAATAGGGAAATCCAATCACTTTCCAACACCATTTAAACATTAGAAAATACAAAGTTAAAATCCGAAAATGTATTATGTATGCATGCAAGTTTTATATATACACACACACACACACAACTAATAGGAAATTATTCCATTTTATTAGTCACACATGTATAGATACATACATAGGCAAAAAGTAAGTTATGAGTACAAATAATTATTTTTAAAAACATGTGAATGACTCAAATTACTTTTTGTTTTACTTTTCACTCCATATTTGAACTCAGAACTTCAAATAATGACTAACACATTTATTTTGCACAATTGGCATCTATGTATTTTTTAAAAATTGTTATTGCATATCATTAACCTGCAAAAATCCTACACTTTTGTTATAACAACAGAATTGCCAATGAAAAAAAATGCAACAAAAATAGCTGCTTTAGTAGCCTAATATCACTGAAATAAATGTCTAATTAGTGACTCGCATGTCAAAAGTAGTAGCCTACAAAAAGGGCAAATTAGTTTCAGATGCTTTATTAATATAGAATTTAACTACCTCACAAATAGAAAATTTCACAGAATAGTAAATGATGCATAACACTGTTTACTCTATCAAAGTGGCTAAAACTTCGACCTTAAAAAGACTGTGTAGAAAGCCAGTCAAACTCAAGAGTCCCCCCCCCCCCCCCCCACAAAAATTGCTAGTGAAATTTGAAAAACGTAAGAAAGAAATTCAATAAACATATTTATTTGTTTTAAACTACACAATAAATGTTCAAATTGCCTTCCTTCAGCTTCTAAACATGCATGCACATGCTTAATCATTTTCACAATGACTCGTTTTAGCATGTCTGGTTATAATATAGTAATAGTATGATCTTTATGAAATCAATGCAGCCTTCAATTAATTGTTGGGTTCGGATTTTTCACCAGGCTTCAAAAAACAATGTCCTCACTTCTTTAACCACTTCAACAGCCACAGAGATAGGGAAACAGTCTTGTTATACCCGACTTATCTCGTGGCTGCCGTTGAAGTGGATAAATGATTTCTTGTCAAAAAATAAATAAACTTTGATATGTAACAACATTAACGGGAAAAGCATGTTGACATACACAATTGCACATGTTTCTAGACACTACTGCTGAACACCATTCGTGACATATATTTTAGTCACTCACATTATACAGATACACACCATTGTTGCACATGATGATATTCAAAAGTCTCTTACGCTTTTCTAACTAGCATACAATTAAGTGATTTCTAATTGAAATTACAGGGGTGAAAGCCACTTTGAATTAAATTATTTTTTCTTTATTACTTCATAAAATGAAAGATACAGTGTAACCATTTATCAATTACCACCGACCTTTCGATGTAAAAGGTAGATCTATAGATAAAGATAATACAGACATGCTATAAGCTCTTAAATAATTATATATAATATTAATTTGAATTGCATACAGTGAACATAAAAAGAAAAAAACATATTCAATACATACTGTTTATTTGGCAAAAAAAGTTGAATTTAGCGCAATATGTGCATTTGTCATATATGTCACATTAGAGAAGTTATTTTAAATTTAGAAAAAATATGCAAGTAAATATTACAAATTTGACATACAGCATTAATACTAATAACTTTTTTTTTATATGCATTTTAACTTGCTTTGTTACAGAATAAAGAACCATTGTTGAGTTAAAATATTTTGCATAAAGGAACATTCTGAACTAATCATCAAACAAGGTCAAATGTACTTTATGTACTTTAACTGACATTTTATATATTTAGCTAAAATTTCTGTAAAAATATTAGTTACCAATTTATAACAAGAGTTCAAGTTTTATAGCATTAAAAGAAGCTGCTCAATCAAAAAATATATCGACCAAAGAAAAAACTTAGTTCTTATATAAATATATATATACACACAAAAAAAAAAAAAAAAAAAAAAAAAAAATCTACTGCAGTCAGAATAAAAAGATATTTACAAAATAAAAGAAATCTGCTGATGAGATTTGGTTTAGAAAAAACATTTTTGGAATCTACAGTTGAAAATGTAAAAACTTCAATTGATGAATCGACAAGTGCTAACCACATGCGGGTAGTATCTCTTTTATACAGGGTGAATCTTAACTCTTGGGGAAAACTTTAAGGGGTGATAATACACATCAAGATAAACAATATTAAATAGGAAACTAAGGGTCCCACACATCTTCCGATGGAGATAGGCCCCATTAAAGTTTAGGGTCCAAAATTTCAAATGATTATAAAAAACGGAAAAATTGATCGATTCGTTTGCGGTTTTCGCTAAAACTATTCTTTATGTCAGTTTTTTCCTAAAAATAAATTTTAAAGATAAAGTTCAAAAAATGCCGATAGAGGGCACTTTAGACTTTGGAGTAACAAACAACTATTTTTTACCGTTATTCTTTGTATCTCATTAAATGCTTTCAAAAGCTTAGACTTAGACTTAAATTTTGAGCTCAAAATCTGAATCGTTGGGAGTGGTTAAGTAGCGCAAACTGAACTACGTTCAGGAGTTGAAATTTGAACACACCCCCCCCCCCTCCCTGAACACAGTTCAGTTATTCCCGATCTTGGTGTCGTAGATCAGGCAGAAAGTACTACCCCTACACGTAAAATAAACAATAGAGGGATTATCTACATTTTTCCACCCAGAGCATCAAAGACGTCCTTTTAAAGCTAAATGTATGCCTGTTAAGCGAGTGTGATTTTTTTCTTTCTTTCGTATTTTGATATCAAACCCGTATGCAGAATTTTAAACTAAGCATAAAAAACGAAAGTCACCAAAGTCCGTTTCGGAAAGAAGTTATTTGAAAGGGAATTATCTTTTTTCTATCATGATAGAAAAAAGATAAAGAAAAGCAGAACTTTTTTAGGACAACAATGGCAACTGAGTGGGTAATGATACTGATATTTAATATTCAGTGATGGAACAGCAAAAATTCACTAGAGCTGCAAATTGCTCCTTTAGAGCAGTAAAAAGCCATTTTGGAGCAGTAAAAAGCCATTTTGGAGTAGAAAATAACTATTTTGGAGCTGTAAAATAGCTCTTTTTTTCCCATAAAAAAGCGTTTTGGAAGAAACGTGCGCACAAAAAAACATAGCAAATGTTGTGGCCATTGCAAAACTTTCTTCTACATCAATAAAATCGTCTACAATCAAAATTAAATGACAGACAATATATTCATTTTTTAGATATAGCCATCATGGAAATCGTGAAAAAAAAAAACAAAAAAAAAAAAACATAGCAGCACCACCTGTTAAGCGGTATACATCCAAACCTAATAAGGATCTATTTATGACAAGGTCTAACAGAATATGAAGTTTGATGAAATCCTGTACATTGGTTCTTGAAATATAGCTATTGCAGAAATTGTGAACAATGCAGAATAGCAGCACCACCTGCTACGATTTACACCAAATCCTAATCAGCAACAACTTATGTCAATGTCAGAGTCTAAAATTTGATGAAAATCTGTAGATTAGTTCTTGACATATAGCTATTGCGGTAATCGTGAAAAATGCAGCATAGCAGTGCCACATGTTGAGTGATTTACACCAAAAACTAATCAGCACCAATTTATATCAAGGTCTAACTGAATACGAAATTAGATAAAATTCCGTGCTCTAGTTCTGAAGATAGAGCACTCACAAAAATTTTGTCACATACAGACACCCATTCTCTAAAAACAGTCAAATCGTGTTAAGAATCTTAAACGTATAAATCCGTCAAAAACCAGAAGTAAAATATTTTCACAAATTCATTATTTTCTTCTCGTAAAAAAAAAAAAAAAAAGATTCTGTTAAACATATGTACATGTCAATATTACTTTCATGGAAAAAAAAAAAAAAAAAAAAAATGCCGTCCCGGAAAGAATTAGTTACAGAAAAACTACAGGGAAAAAAAGCAAGCCCGTGTCCATCCGGAGTCTACAGAAATTAATTTAGACAGGGACTACCAATCAGAGTCTAATGAAAAGCCCCATGGAGATATATATATATAGCAAATTATGACACAACAGTCATCGATTTTTTTAAAAAGAAAAATGAATATTTGGTAGAAACATGGAACGTATCTCTAACTCGATTTTATCCGAACACCGATTTAGGTTGACCCCAATATTCTTTATATATTATTTTTCTTTACTTCGTGTTTCTGATTAAAACTAAAAATGGCCGAATGGGCAGAAAATTAGATTTTTTATTTTTCCTATTAGTACAATAGATAGCTTTTCACTTATGCTTTAAAGAACACCATCGAAAAATTGTAAAAATAAATTAAAATTGCCAGGGGTAGATGCAGGTTTTTTTTTTCTTGGGGGCCCATTTTATGAAAAGTAAAGGTTATTTTTGTGAAATTTATTATATTTTTGTGAAAAATAACATTTTGTAACAAAAATTAAGATCCAGTTACTCAAATTAAAAAAAAAAAAAAAAAAAAAAAAAGCATTTGACAAAAACTTTTAAAATCTTTTTGTTGAAGTTTTCTTCCCTGCTGAACTTGTTTGTTTACAAATTAACATTTTAAAAATCACAAAATAATAAATAATTTTAATAGATAGTACGTTTTTATGGAATTTTGTGAAAGGACCTATTTTATTAAAAGGAATTTTGTGAAAAGGGATATTTTATCAAATTTATTTTTGTGAAGGGACCCTAAATAGGCCCCAAATTTTGCCTGGATCGACCCTTGATTGCAAAATGTTTTTATTTCCTAGAATTTGTACACTTTTCATTCTGAATTATTTAGTTATTTTTTATCCAAAACAGAACTATTTTATCTTAACTTAAATTGTTTATTTTTTTATTTATGTAGAATATTTTCATGCCTCATGTTCTGGAGAATATCTGCCATGCGATTATTATTATTTTTGTTAAATGCGAGATTCTCGCAGTTCCGCACTCTATCAGAAAACTTGCAGCAAATTCATTTGTAGCATTAGTAAATAACAGAAATTACAACCAGTATGAATATTAAAAATATTTCTTAACTCTATTCATTTTACTTACCCATCATACGTAGTATAGGGTAAGTCTTGTAATAGTTTTGAAAATCGAAAATTTTTTTTTGACGGATTTACACGTTTCAGACACTGGAGATTCCGAAAAACATATTTTTAGAAAAAAAAATTTGCCGTCCGTCTGTGTGTCTGTAAACGCTCTATCTCCCGAAAAAATTGAGATAGAGACTTGCAATTTGGTATGTACTTAGTATGTAATAATGGGAAGAAGCCTATTTCATTTCAATAACCTCGATTAACCGGAACTATTTTTTTCGGACTCTCGAAATATTCGTTCTGATAAAAGGTATATAAAAATTTTCGAAATTGGTTGTTTTAAGAAATGAATATAAAAGACAATAAAAAAACATAAATTTTGCACAAAGCATGAAGTCGATCGGATAATGAGTTGCCGAGATATTTGGAATCCCATTTCCCACACTCTTCGATTTTTCATGACCCTGTATTTCATCCAAATTTCACTTCAAAGATATATTTCAATTGGAAATTTGACGCTTAATCAGATGCAATAAACCGCTAGTTAATAGGATTATTATTTTTGGAGTTATAGGGATGTTTTTTCAAGCAATTCAGTAATCGAGCCTTTAAAGTTTGTGACGTCATCAAGCCTCGATTTTATTCGAATTGCAATGCATTTTATAAGTAGTTTACACATTTTTTATTTTAATATTTTACATTATGCATATCCATGATGGGTAAGTATTACGGTGGCCCCCAACGACTAGTTTCATCAGCAGAAAGTTCAGACAGAACTTAACTGTCCTAAGTCCACATTGAATTCCTTTTGTTTTCTGCTCAGTTGGGTGCAATTTTGTTGAAAAATGACCGTTTTGGCGCAGTTGTTCCATCATTGAAATTTTTGAAAAGTTAGTGTGATTGCAAAAATGAGCAGTTATTCATATGATTATACTTACTCTGTGTGTATGTATGAATTAACAGATATAATAAATTTTCATATTTCTTTAGGTTAGCATGCACAGTTGTAAATTTAGATTTACGACTGTGTATACTACAATATTTTTACAACAAATAAGTGCTAAAAGAGCTGCTATGATACTTCTTTAATTTGTTATTTGTGTAATTAACTAATGAAATTATTTATTTGTATTTTTTATTATTTCTATAAATTGCTTAATTTCATTAATGAAAGCATTAAAATAATTTAGATTGTATGCTTCTTTAAATAATGTAATTAGAGCTTTGTTTTATAAACAAACCTACAATTCTTGGAAGGCATTCAATATCTTAATGCAGGAAAAAAAAATCATATCTAATTAAAATCCTTTTTTTTTTCATGCTAGTGATGGAAGATAAACAAAGTTTTGTTGCTACACAAAATCAGACTTACTTTTTTAGCCCATGAATGCAACCAGCCAAATCTTTTGTCATCTTCCCTGAATCCACTGTATCCACGCAGGCCTTCTCCAACACTTTACAAAACCTTGACAGAAATATTAATAATTCAGTATATCAGCAACTAGGAAAAACACTATAGTGACAGCACAAATCCCAGCAATAGAATATAAATATGATTAAATTATGTTAAATTTCAAGCAGTTTTATTGCTAATAAAATATTCTTTAGCCCCTTTCTTTCACACAAATAAAAATATTTATGTGAAAATAAGACCAAGCTCTCTCAGAATGTTTTGTCAGCAATAAAAACATTTGAAATATAAATTAACTAGCAAACCTGCTGAGAAAAAATAAGCCCAGCCCAAGACATGCCCGCTGTCTGGTTCAGGCATGCAAAGAAAAAAATAAATCTAACTTGAAAATTTCCATCATGCCCTGTAAATAGTTAAACCGACAATTATTATCACAGGGATCTCCCATTACTATGCGGCATCGAATAAATAACACTGTGTTAAAATATCAATAACTTTATAAAATTACACTTAAAAATGTCTAACAACAAAAAACTGAAAATTTTGATTGTGTCAAAAAAAAAAAATTATTTTGTTAAAGTGCTCAATCTTATGCTATCCTGTATTCCTCTATCATAGAAATAAACAAAAACACCAAAACAATAACCGGGTGTCTATTCCAGACCAGTAATGAATTTCCCTGACCCCCCCCCCCTCCCCTTTCCAGGTTTTCCATACCAATAATAATAAAAAAAATAAATCAAGTATCGAGATTTTGTGATATTTCGCACAAAAAATGTTAAAAAAGTTGGTAATTTGAGAGTGGAACTTTCACAGCTGATTCTGAGGCATAAATTACTGATTTGCTACATAATTTTTTGCAAAATTTACAAAATGTTGAATATTTTGCAGATACACACTTTTAGCATCAGGTTCTATCCATTTTGTCAAATCAGGATGAAATTCTTTATCATTTCAGTCACAGATTGCTGTTACATATTTTTAATAAATATTCAATTATTCAATAAATTATCTAACAAATGTTCAGTTCCCAAACAAAGAAAAGTAAGAGTGAAACACCTAATCAATCATACAACATTCAGTAGAAAGTTTCAGTGAAGCTGGAACTGAAAATCAGAGTTACAAAGAAGGACTGAAAGGGGATAGACAAAATTTTTTGCACAAGAGGTTGAAATACTCTTTACTGTACTTATGAAGAACAAAGTTTGATTTTAATGGTGCTGCAATTTAAAATCCTTAATTTTATAAGAAACATTTTCTTTTTTTTTTTTCTTGAAAACTCCAAAATTTTCTAACTTTTTTTCTCAGAATTTTCAAGTTTTCCTGACTTTTCCTCAGAAATGGTAAAATTACCTCGCTTTTCCAGGTGGCTAGACACCCTGAATAACAAAAAACAGCATAAGTGGCCCTAAACTTATTAAAAATCAAGTGTTCGTTACCATATATCAACCCTTTTTCAAGCAGTTACCAGAAGCGAAAAAAGCTTACCATAAACTGACTTCTATTGATTTTGTTTGAATTCCGTGGAAAAAATATTTTTAACTTTTGTTTTTTTAAATACTTCCTGAAGGATTTCTCCATACATGGATATAAAACAAAACATGACAAAGTCTAAGATACCGAGACCATTCAGTAAAGAAAGTGCCGAAAAAGCTTTATAAAAAAATTGTGTAAAATTAAAAAATTGCTGTATGAACACTGAATAAAGTTCATTGAAAAGAAAAGAAGGCAAAATTTATTACATTGGGCTAAAAGACTGAAACCAGATTCCTTTTATTAAAATTCAAACAATCGCTATAGAACGTAAAAAAATCATAAAAAATATTAAATAACAAAAAATCTTGGGTGCACCTGTTTTCCTCTATCCGAAACCAAATTTGTAGACAGATCTCTATGTGCAATAGATTTCTCTACAAAAATTCCAACAAGCAGAACTTTTTTTTTTTTTTATAGATGGCAAATTTCTTTCCTCTGTTAGAGACCAACAGGAACCAGAGGAAAGTTTAGTTTAAGATAGAACTGAGTACCATATTTACATTGTGGTAATTTGGCAACTTGCAAAACATAGCTAACAAGGGAAAAAAAAAATCTTCTATAGCCTTTAATTTTTAAAAGACTGCTTAACAATTTACTCGCCCTGTTAGAAAATCCACTTGCCAGTGGCGTGTAAACTGATGCAATTCCCCACACCCTGTAAATGACAATATTTAAAAATAAATTTTATAATTATTTTTTTTATTATATATAATTTTTTTAAAAATAAAGTACTAAAAGTAATTTGTATAGTACTAAAGTACTATACAAACATGAGAAATACCAAACAGATTGCAGAAAAAAAAATGAAAATGAATTTGCCTTTATTTTATAGGGAGCAGCCTATTTTTAAAGACACATTTTAAGGATAAAAAAAAAAGTAGTCTTATAACCAGAAAATAAGTTTGATAAACTTCCATTATATACAGTAGAAGATCTTTATAACATAATTCTATACAATGCAATTCTCTATATAACACACTTATCACACGTAAACAATCAATTTTGCTGTTAAGAAGCACCTGCATTCAACATTGTAAAAAAAATTGCTAATCTCTACAGCAGCGGTTCTGTGATCTTGCGGACCCCCAACAATGTTTTTCTTAATAAGATAATAAATTATTTTAAAGTATGCACTTTATTTATTTTCATCATACATATTCTATGTTTAGTTTACAGCTTTGGAAAAAAAAAAAATCAGTAGCATTAACAAGAAAAATAATTACAGTACGGAACCATTTATCCGGAATCCAGTTATCCAGAATGATATTTCCAACTGACTGATTTCAGAATCTTTCCAGAAAAAAGTGCCAGTTTGACATGTGCATCGCTTGATAGATTACTGCATGCATTGTACAACTTGACCAATATCTAGTATTTGAAATGAAAACCTATTTAGTCAGATATTGAGCATTTTGATTTTTATGCAGTATTATTGTTTCCAAGGTATTGCCAGAAATGGCCTTCCTTTCAAACTATGATTAATCTTTGATCTTGATAGGATCTGAGCCTTAATCACAGTAATCTAATAATTTAAAATCAGTAACAATGTTACAACCACATATATTCTACAAATCTCATCAAATGGATGTTGTTTTAATGTCCAACCAGTTATCCGGAATACATCTGGCCCCGACCATTCCGAATAAATGGTTCTATACTGTATACCTTCTCCAAGAAAGTCAAGGTTTAGATTTCATTAACTTCTTGGAAATAAAATGGATCTCTTGTCCACTCATTTTCTAACTTTGAGGGAGGAAAAGAAAGCCTGAAAGTTTATTTCAAGCATTCAGGCTTTCAACAAGATTTTCAATAATATCAGAAGAAATTATATCTTCAAAAAATTGTAAGAATGTAAAATGTTGGAAATGATTCAAAAATATTAATTTTCAAGTCAGTTTGTCCACAAATCAATTTCTTTTATTGTTATTTTTACTTTGTCCTAGCTTGCGAAAGTGTGTACCTATGTTCCTTGTAAGCTTAAATTCATTTCATCCACAAAATTAAAAATATCTGTATGCCACTTTGACAAGCCAGGAGAAGTCAGTGAAACCATCTTTCAAATAGAATTTCATCATGCAGTGCAAAAATGCCATTTAAAACTTTCCCTTATTTTTCTAATTTCTGTATGCAAAAGTAGCTATTTGTGTTGACTCCCAATTTTTTTGCACAAAATTATAAAAAGGCTAGAATTTAATGGATGAGTATTGATATTTATTTACTGCTGAAACAACTTCGTTGGATGTAGTCATCAAATCTTCAGACTTGTTTTGGCAACTCACCAACGACTTACGGCGAATCCAACAGAGTGTCCAAAATACATGTGCTACTTTGGCTTTAACCAAACTGAGCAAACCATTAACAGTTCCACCCATAGCTTGAGCCTCATCAATACTTATTCCAAGTTTGTTTCCTTTTCGTGCATGAAGCTGTCTAAATATGTGAGTAGTGCTGCACATAATGTGTGAGTGGTCATGTGGTTGCTGTTATGACAACATGAAATAGTATGCATATTTAAAGCGAATTGAGGAGGAGAAAAAAAATTCAGTAATAACGTTTGGCTTGAGCAGTGATGAATTCAGAGTGTCGCCGGGGGAAGAGGGACACTCCCCTTCCGGAGCATTGAAATGTCTATCCCCAAATTTTTCATGTTTTATGCTTAATAGTGGAACTAGACTGGAAGTGCTAGTGGAAGTTATAGCAGAACTAGAATGGAACTAGACTGGAAGTTCTAGTCCTGCAAATCTCCTCTTCCCAGAGCTACAGAAATTCCTCCCGTAGAATAAAGTCTGAATTCAACATTGGGCTTGAGGACCCCCGGCTGTAAGCTCGTGGACCCCCAGGGGTCCGCAGACCACAGTTTAAGAAATGCTGCTCTAGGATTAAATTTGAAACATGAGTTCATTGTTATTACCTTAATTCAGAGCATTTTAATGAAAAAATTAATATTATTACAATAAAAATATTTTTAAATAAGTATTACAATGAATGATTTGGTCCAGGCATATTTCGAACATGTTTAAAAAGTAAATTTAACAATATGTGAAATGATCTATATTATGTAAAAATTTATAATACGCACAGCTCTTGGCCCCAAGGACTGCAATATAAAGATACTATACTAAATTTTAATCCATTACAGAAATATTGGGTCGTGTTTGCAAGGTGTGTTTAATGATGTGTGAAATGTGATCTATATAATGCAAAATTCTATATAACGCACAACCTCCCGATTTTAAGTTTGCGTTATAAAGATCTTCTACTGTATTTCATAAATATACAGCAGGGGAAAAAGTTAGAGCAGAAAAAACAACAGAAACATACCTCTTCAAATCTTCGTTGGAATCTAATTTTGCTCTGTGTTCTAATCCACGCGTCCAGGCAAATATACTAGCAATGGGATTTGTACTTGTCTGTCTACCCTGAAAGAAAGAAAGAACAAAAAAATTAAATTAATTTTTTTTTCAATGTGGGGTGAGGGTAGGGTAAAGACAGGGGTGATTCTGAGTAAAAAAAAAAATTCTGAAATTCACAGCAAATTTTCTGAAAAGTTACAACAGAGGGGGGTGGGGTGGGTAGTCCACTCCTGGCATTTTTTTTTTTTCTGTCCTTTTAACGAAATTTGCGGTTAATTTGCAGTTTTCTTGCAATTTTTTTTTTTTTTTTACGAAATTTGCCTTTTTTCGCGATTTGTTGACAAAATTTGCTGTTTTTACGCGATCTTTTGACGAAATTTGCCGTTTTTCGCAATTCTCTGACAAAAGTCACGTTTCCCCCGCAATCTGTTGATAAAATTTGCAGTTTTTTCAGTCTTTTGACGAAACATAACTTTTTCACGATTATCTGATAAAAGTCACGTTTTTCCCGTGATCTGTTGACAAAATTTATTGTTTTTTCGCGATCGTTAGACAAAATTTGCCGTTTTTCGCAATATTTTTGACAAAATTTGCCGTTCTTTCACGATTCTCTGACGAAAGTCAGGTTTTTTCCTCGCGATCCTTTGACAAAATTGGTGACTTTTCTTCGAACGAATGACGAGATTGATTTTTTTTCGGCGATCATTTGCCGAAATACCCACACATTTTATGTTCGAATTTTCGGATTTATAACCGATATTTTTTTTAATTTTTCGGAAAATTCGGACCAGAATCACCGCTGGGTGAAGATAATATGCATGTTTCTCACTTTTTGCAACTTTATACGCATGTTTCGCTTTTCAAAACTTTTGAATGCTGCAGCTTTATAAATTGTTTATGAAATTATTTAAAATAGATGAAAGAGTTGGTTGGGAAAGATAAGATCATTATTTGTACACAAAGCAAATAATGAAATGGAATATAATGAAATTAAATGAAACTTCATAATAGGGATGTAATGAATATTCGGCCACTATTCGGTATTCGGCCCTTTTGCCAAATAGTTGCATATTTGACCGAATATTCTAAGATATTTGGTTAAGTAAGTTCCAGAAAATCAAAACAAAATGTGATTTTAAATATTTTCAACAAGCAATATTAAAAAATTATATCTAAATACATTAATTATTATAAGAAAAAGAAATCCTAATACTTACTCAATTTTAAAGCTTCATGACAACTTATAAATAACTGTATATAATGATATTACATAAATAAAAATATTTTTCTTGCTGCATATTTAGGAATCATGTGAATTTAAGCAAGTATTGCAACATTAATTTTTTTTACATTAAAATGCAAAATATATACTGCATTTAAAGTTTAAATCTGATTAGTGAATTTAAAAATATTAACTTTATATCTATTTTTTTAATCTGATTTATAATGATTATAACAGTTTCTTTAAACAATAAAATTCATAAATATTAAAAACAAATATTTTTCTGTCTTGTAAAAATTTTTAATCTTTCACAAATTAAACCATTTTTCTAGTTTTTAGTTTTACTTTTAAATAAATAAAAAAAAAATAAAAAAATAAAAAAAAATATATATATATATATATATATACATATATGACTATATAATTACGTTACTAATTAAAAATTAAACATTAGATGTTGATTAAACAAACTAATGAGGGATACATTGAAAAGAAAAAACTATTACCTATACTGAAAAAACATTTAATGAGTTACTGCGAAATAACACATACAGAGGTAACAAAATTATTTATCATTGTAAAGCCTGAAATTATGATGCAAAAAGAATAACTTTTCAGCATTTTCAGGAAGAAGTCTATTTCGTTTGGTTTCATATATATTGCCAGCTTCAGAAAACAAATGTTCACTATATACTGTGCTTGCAGGAGCTGAAAGATTTTCTTGCTAAATTTGCAAATCTTGGAAAGTTTTCTGCATTTATTTTCCACCAGTTAAATGGACACTCTGTCCTAGCTATTAAATGTTTATCAAAATAGCAATCTACCTCTCTTAAGTTATCTGCTGTATTATCATTAACTTCATTTGACAAATTTGGCAGTGATGACTTTTTATTTTTTATTTCTGAAAAGCAATCCCAAAATGAAAATTGTTTTTCATCAATAATTGGGACATCTGAAGAAATTGTTATGTTACTTGCATTGTTAATATCAATATCCTCAGTTTCCATTTCCATAGATGAAATGAGTTTCTTTTAAACACTTTCTTCTTTTCCTTTAATATCTGGATCATTATTTATAAAAGCCAATTTAAATCGTGGATCTAAAACTGTTGCAATGACATAAGTGTCATATATTTCAAATGATGAAAATCGCTTGTTTAAATTTTGTATTAGAACATCTCTTATTGTTCCAACACCAGAAAAATGATCCTCATTTTTAGGGAGATACAATTTCATAGTTTTAATCATGGGTAAAACCACAGAAATGGAGCATTTTGTTGAACTGACTTCTTTCGTTATTGCTTCAAAAGGCCTTAACAGATTTAAATGTTTTTCTAAAAGCATCCACTGATTTCCAGTTATTTATATCTCCATATTCAGCTGCATATAAAGAAACTGCTTGTTTTTGCTCATTCAAGCACTCTAGCATATAAAATGTGCTGTTCCACCGTGTTGATACATCTTGGATAATTTTTTTTCTTTAATGCCAAGGTTCTTTATCTGTATATCTTTCAATCTAGAACATGCCAGAGATGAGTGATTGAAATGTCCCACAATTCTTTTAGCTATTGCAATAAGATCATTTATAGTTCTTTGTGATTTTAATGCATCAGTAACTACTAAATGCAACAAATGAAGAAAACACCATTCAAAATTTATATTTGCATTATTTAGGCCTGTTGTGATGTTACTAGTGCCATCTCTCAAAACAAGATGATTTTTTTTCAAATTCCATTCAGTGCATACTTTTTCAATTATATCACTAACAGGGCTGGCAAGTTTCTGCCGGGGTGGTTAAAACCAGTGGTTATAACCGGTTAAAACCGGCATGGCAGAAACTAGTTTCTGCCAGTAAGTGGCAAGAAGTGGCAGGAACTAAGAAATAATAAGAAGAAGAACTTTAACTGCAATGACTCATAATTCACACATGTATTTGATATGTAAACAATTAAATCAAAAATTAAATCTAAAAATTATGAATGTTATTCAAAGTAGCAAAAAGCTTCAAAATGATCATATAAATATACTTTGTTTATATAATACTAATTTTCTTTTACTTGAAAAACAGAATTTTTCATAATTGTGATCTGATGCTGTACAAGTTTAACTATTAATATTATTATTTGTAGTTAAATTTCTATTTAAAAAAAAAATTATAAAAAATTCTATGATATTTTAACAGATCACTGTTCAGAGAATTTTTAAATAAATAATATAATGCAATAATTTAAGGATTATCTACTATATGGAATATGGTTATATATATAAGTTTAGAATATTTTCAACTAACAGTCTTAAATTTAAAAAAAGAAGTCAGATTTGTTCCTTTGAATACTGTATTTAAATGAAATGTTTTTAAACCCACGGAATTACAAGATCCACATATAACTACAGCTCCAAGTTAAAAAATTAGAATAATAGAAAAAAGGGAATTGTGAAAAAGGTTTTTTATGTATTGCTTATACAAAAAGTAATACAGGATAAAACTTAATATTGTAAGAATCTACATAGTTTGTATAATCTTTTAGCCTTAAAATTAAAGGAAATAATACAGGTATATACAAATAATACAGCCAGGGAAGTACGTTAATTTAATGTTGGCTAAGCCAGTTCTTGATGGACACTAACCTGTGTGAAGTTGCTAAATCATGTTAGAAAATAAAATCGTCACCACACAGATCTTCCAATGATGGTATTGTGAAATGCTCAAGGATTTCCCGATATATCTCAAAATTAATCGTTTCGTTAATGATACATAGCCTTCCACATCTGCAGTCATGCAAGCCCATACCATTAAACTGGCTGCAAATTTCACTGATCGTTTCATGCAGTTCTTCTCATATGATTCTTGCTTCATTCGCTATACATGAACACAATGTTTACCATATGTTACACAAAAAACACTCATCACTAAACAATATATTTTTCCAATCATCCAGACCTCATAAAGCTTTTTTTTTGCACCACTTCATTTTCTCCTTTTTCTGTTTAATAGTCATGATCATGAGGGGCTTTATCTTTGGTACACAAGATTGAAATCCAAGTTTATGGAGACGTCTTAGTCTTAGTGTTGTAGATTTACTCAAATCAACACAGTGTTCTTTCCACTTTTGATGCAAATATCTCACACTTCCAAAACAGTTTTTTTTAGCAATACTCTTTAGCTTTCCGTCATCTCTCTGAGTATTTTTTGGCTTTCGGCCGCTATTCAAATGCTTGTTTTCAAAATGTCCATTGTTAGAATACTGCTTTATTGCTCTACTAACACTTGGTTAAGAACATTTTAAATAACTGGTGATATATTGCTGATTACGACCTTCTTTATGCAAATCAATAATACGATGCTTTGTAAACTCTTTTATGTTGGACGAATGGCCTATGTTTTACAGAAAATGAAAACAATTATGACACAAAGCATTTTTATAACTTAAGAAGTCCCTCAGAAGATAATTTTATGCTTTTATGCAACCTTCTAAACCAATCAGGAAAATTCATAAGTATTCTAATTTTATGAACCACCTATTTTAGTATTCCAATATTTTGAATAATGAAAATAATTTTACAAAAATAAAATATTCACTGAAAATTTAATATTTTACAGTTTTAATTTTCTTTAATAACATGTAAATGTATTAAAACATCCATCGCTGCTCTTTTTCAATTGTACTACAGTGAAATAAAGCTAAATGTAATTAATTACTCTAATTTTTTTTATTTGGAGCTGTATAATATTTCTATGAGAAAGATTTTTTACAGTTATTAAAAAATTATATTAAATTACAGAAAAGTATTTTGAGTAAGTATTGATTATTTTTCTTTTCTGTATTTAATTTAAAATAAGTATTGGCTATAGTTTTCTATTTTGATTTTTAAACTGAGATTTAAATACTCTAATAATTGTTTATATATAAAATTATACAACCATATTATAACAAAAATTTTATCTGTTACATTACTCATTTTTTCTAATACAAATTTATTTATTTTAAATTAAAACTATCTACAGTATTCAATTTATTATTTATCCTGAATAAAATGTACTTAAAAAATTTAATACTACTAAAAAAGTCTCAGATTATGTCCCGAAATGTGTTTATGCCAGTTGTTGCCAGTTTCTGCCGGTTAAAACCGGTTATAGCCACTTTCTGCCACTGGCATGGCAGAAACCACTTTCTGCCGGCAAAAACCCAGCCCTGATCACTAATAGCTTCTCCTATATGGGAGCAAGGAAAGTGTTTTGCACTAAGAACAGCATCGTAATTAGTGAAATCATTACTTATCCAATGCCCTGTCACACTTATAAAGCTGTTATTATTAACAGAGCTGGTCCAAATGTCTGAAGTAAGAGAAATATATTCTGCTTTTTCTAGTAGAAATGATATCTTTCCCTTGCAGTCTTCATACATATCTGGCAACACAGTGCCCTGGAAATAATTTCTGCATGGAACTTTATACCTTGGTTCAGCTTCTTTCATTAATTTGATGAAACCTATGTCTTCTACAAAAGAAAAAGGCTGGTTATCACAAACAATCATCTCTCCCATGATTTTATGGAGTTTTGTTGCTCTTTGATCATTTATGTCCCAATTTTTTTTTTTTTTTTTTTTAGTATTCCTTCCAAAGTTACTTGCTTTCTTTTGATGCCTTGGTTTACAGTTTTAGACTCTAATGAACTTGCATCTGAATTGCTTTCCTGATTTATTTCACTATAATGCTTTGGATGCTTGTTTTTTATGTGATTCATTAATGAAGTTGTGGTGGCTTTCTTCCCAGTACCACCTCTTGATAATATACAATCACAGAGTTTACATTTTGCCTTAGTTTCACCATTTACTTGGGGCTCAAAGAATCCAAAAACAAAACTTTTTTTATTAAATAAACTCATGACAAACTTATTTCTTATCAGCTATGTACTAAGTTAGTTTATGTCCAGGGGAAAAATTGAGTCCGTTAACGGACTCTTAACAAAATTCGATGACAGTAAAACAAACTCTTCACAAAATAAAATTTCAGAAAAACTGACTCTTCACAAAATTAAATTTTAGAATAAAGGCTCTTTCACAAAAAATCCACCGCGTGAACCATATCGGTGGGTGTAAAATTCTGCAAAAATCAAGCTCTTTAAATTGTTCATCTGAGAATAACCAAACAGTTCTTCGGTTCCGCTCTTTCGGTTTCACTAGCAGGCTTTGCTCTCTCTCTCCCCTGCATCTTCATTTGGAATCAACGCTAATTGGCTGATAAATGATGTCAGAGCAATAGTAAGTGTGGTGATCGTATTTTCGGTGATTTCTTTCACTTACTAATTTGGCAACACTTGCTTTTATTTTGCTGTGTGCCGCGTCTGTGTGCGTTCACGAATACTATTAAGAAGCGCGTGTCCGCTGTTCTAATTCTAGTTTTTTATGATTTTGCAACACCATTCATTTTAATCTTTTGAGTGATAGTAAATTATACTTTATAATAGCAATTTTATTAGCAAAAACTTTTAATCTTTCTTTTACTATACATATATATAATCTAATAATAATTATTGCATTATTTATACTAATCTGAATATTCTGTTTGTGGATTGTGTAGTATAATATAATCGTAAAAAAAGAAGATGGAACAAGAAATCTGTCTAACATAATATTAGTTTATTTCCGAAAAATTAAAACTTCCCAATTTTGGGAGACTAGGCATAAATGAGTTAGCTAATGTTTTGTGAAATTGGTTTTTTTTTTTTTTTTTCACAAAAATAAAAATTATTCAAAAAAATAATTCACAAAAATAATACTCTGGGGGGGGGGGGGGACCTGGACAGACCCCTTGTGACATACAGAATGTAAATTTACTAAGTTTGAATTGCATGAGAAAGGATATAAAAAGACAGAGGACACATGCAAGTTCATATTTTTGCGGGGTAAAATGATTTTACTAAAATAAAAAAAAAGTTTCATTTTTACAGAGGTAATAAGTTTCTATTTTAGATAAAATATATATAAATTACTAGAACTATCTATGGATTAAATAAAAAATTATGAATTAAATTATTATATACATTTTTTTAAAGTCATATGTTATTTTATAGGCATTAAAGTATCTAAAATATTACAAAAAATACATTCAGCTGTTATGATTTTTGAACACTTAAACAAAAAATTAATTTCAATTAGTCCTTAATTTAATTTTTGATTTTAAAGCTTAAAAAAAAAACAATTAAAATAATATTTTTTAAAAGTCACTATTCGGCCTAAAATTTGGCCGAATATTCAATATTCGGCTAAATCACTATTCGTTACATCCATACTTCATAACCATATTACTACTCACTAACAATATATATCTATATTGATCTATCACAAACTTGACAGATAATTTTTTATTTCAAAGGTATTATATATATATATATGTGTGTGTGTGTGTACAGCGGAGCAACATTTATACAACGCCAAAGGGACTACCAAGAAATGTCCTGTAATCGATTTTTACTTCTAAAACTAGAATTAATTTTATTTTCACTTAATTTTAATGTTTAACGTGTTGATTTACATAAATTTATAAATTAAGCAAAAACAAACAAATAACAAAAAAAAAAAGGGGGGGAAAAATACAGTAAGCAGTTTAAATGTACGTACCTTTATTTTTTCTTTTGATCATTTTATGTAGTATTACAGAAAAAAATTGTCTATGGTTGTTTGATGTGATGACTGGCGTTGAGTTGTAATTAATGATTTGTGCAATGAGTCAAGGGCCTGAAAAGTTTATGTTTTAATGCAATTCACGGCATCTTGAAATGACAGAGAAACAACTTCTTGACATCCGTCATCTCTGCTTTGACTATGTGATTCAGACTGAGAGTTCTGAATAAGCTCATCAACACTGCAAATCACTGACATTATTACATCTTCATCGCAATCCATGTGTTCATCAATAGTTGTCTCTGCTCTGAGCAGATTCCAATTATCTTCATTGATTATTGTATCATCATCATCGCTTACGTCATCACCCTCATTATAATCGGAATTTTGATGTGTAAATCCTGCTTTTGTGAAACAGTTTTTCTTGTTGTCTTTGTTACCTGACACCAAGTCAACGAAATCATATTCATGGCATCGAAAACACTTTTATTCTTGGGATTAGGTTCTTCAATGCTTTGAATAGCGAGTTGAACTAACTGCTTTCTATAATGCATTTTTATATTCTTAATCAGGCCCAAATCAAATGGCTGAAGGTGACTTGTGCAGTTTGCAGAAAAGAAGTGAACTTTTATATATTCCAAAAAATCAGTATCTGGTAGGTGCGATGGACATTGGTCGATGAATAGCAAAATTTTTGATTTTTGCTTCTTCGTAACATTGTCAAGTTTTTTCAGCCATCTAGTAAAAATTTTGGCTGTTATGCACGCATTGTTATTGGCATCATAATTTAGCGGTAGCGTTTTGATGTTCTTCCGACATCTAGGTTGTTTTTTTTTCCCTAACATCAAAGGAGTGATCTTTTCACTTCCATCACAGTTTGCACAAAAGGGGCACAGTAAGGCGATATTTACTTTTTCGTCCTCCTTTACAATCTAAAGCCAGATTCGGCATCAGATGATAAAAAAGACCTGTCTCGTCAGCATTAAAAATGTCTTTAGGTTGGCATTCACTTATTATGCCTGGCAGAATTTTGAGCCATTCTGCTACAGAATCAACTGGAACATCTCTCAATTCACCACTTACAACTTGACACGTGATCCCGTGGCGCAGTTTGAATTTCTGCAACCATCCTGCTGTAAAGCCACAGTCTGCCAGATTCATTTTCATCGAGATTTCTTTTGCCTTTTCCATCAACATTGGACCACTTACTGGAATGTTCAATGCACAACAATGATTGAAAATTTAGATCAAAACTTTTTCCATTTTAGGAAATTTACCCACTTCCACTCGCAGTTTTTTTTATGCGTAAGATCCAGGCTTTTGCTTTTTCCTCAATTTTTTGGCGATTGTGAATAATAGTCTTTAAGGTAGAAACTGGAATACTCATCATTTTAGCCAAATCAACTTTTGACCTTCCTGGTAAACTTTTACTATCGAATTCTTTCAAAATTTCAATTTTTTATTTTACCGAGATGGACTTGCGTTTTTGAGACATGTCTGAAGAGAGCTGTGGCCGAAGCAGTACGAAAAGTGAAGAATGAAACAAACAATCTGCACTGTTAGTGCACTGATAAGCAAAGAATGTGCTGTGTAACAATAAAACAGGTCAGGAAAGCTGAATGAATTGGAACCACACTTAAACGTTGTATAAACGATGCTTTACTGTATATGTAAGATATTTTAAAATCTATTCCATTTAATCTTTTAATTTTCTCTTTAAATACTGTAAACCTGTTTTTTTCATTTTCCCCTTCAAAAAAAATAAAAAACATTTTTCTACGTGTCTTTATTGCTTTCTGGCAGGGTACGCAAAAATCATGATTTTTTAAAATTTAAATCAGATTTTTTTTATTTAAATTGATTATTTTAGAAAGTTAATTTTATTATACATTAAACACATGAATTTAGCAAGAATATTTGATGATTTTTTTAATTTAAATGCAATTACCATATGAACCATATGAAAACTAATAAATATTAAGCAATTAATTTTTAAATTACATGAAAATATTTGAAAAAAAAAAAAGTTTCTTTTTACAATACATAGTATTTGTCAGCATATAAGATATGTCCTATTTAAAAAAAAATAATTTCTGGAAATGTGTAAATGTAAAATATATAAGATATAAAATCATTTTAAATAACATTTTCATAAAAATATGCATATATACACAATGGTTAATATAATTTAAATATATGACATAATTGTTCAAGGTTTTTCTCAAAAGATTAAAGTTTAATAGCACTTTAGAGTTGCCTCTATTTTCATTTCTTATTTTAGTAAATTAATACCTGATATTGAAAGTTATGGGAAAAGTTAATTTGGAACTGCCTTGGTGACTTTTAGTGGGTAGAAATATTGAAATGAAAAATAGACGAATACTTTAGAAGATATGAAAAATTTATTGTCATTTCTTTCAAAAGACTTAAGAACTTGGCTTTGTATAAAAAAACAATTTTCCTGCTTTTACATTTCCCAAATTTGTTTCTCAGTTTTGAATGTACTAAACCGTAAGTAGAAAATAGTCTTTTCTACAGAGTTGCTTTATTGCTTTATCAACTGACCTTTCACAAAAACTTGAATTGAAATGATCTATCCACCATTCCAAAGGATACATTTGGGATACAGTATTTTGCTAAAAAGAAAATCATGAAAAGGATCTGCCTTAGCTAGGAATCTCATGATTAAAGCTACAAAACTACTAGTGAAATTATTCTTCTTAACAAAATCTAAAGGTTTTTTTTTGAATCTCAGTCAAATCACATCTTTTTTAATTCATCATGCATACTATTGACATTAGCTGCAATATCTGTGACAAGGCTACCAATAAAACAGTTACATTCAGCTTTGCACGTTAACATTATTACTACATGAGCAATTTTTATAACATATATTCGGTTGTTTATATCATGTGTCAATGGAATCCACAAGATACCAATATCTGCTGCATTTGGTGACAACTGCACAAATAATAGGTTCATTGTGGACATTTTATCGCCCATCTAAACTCAAGCAGACTGTCTGGCTTTTAGACTTTACAAATGTTTTCTTTTTCCTGCTTATAAATATTACCTAAATGTATACCATGAATTTCTGTGCAGGTAAATGGAATGTAACCAGGATCTACTAAATTCATCATATTTTAAATTCACGATGAATAAAATCAATTACATAGGAAATATTATCTAATTGTTCAAGAGAAAAATATTCAAAAATTGATCAGTTATAAACTTCTGTAGATTGACAGTATTCATTGTCTTTATTTTGCCTTTCTGTGTTCTTACAACCTGTGACGCAGCCATGGATAAAACAATTACAAGATATTTAAAAATAAATATTAATTTATCAAACAAACTACAACAATGTTATATTAAATGGCATCTAAGTGAAGCATATAATGGTAATAATGGCCTTTTTGTAATAATGCCATATTAATGACCAAATGAATTTTGCGCCACTTTGGTCCTGGAAATGCCATCAGGATACCTTTTCGGTGATGAACACTATTCTCTGTTTAGTTAGAAGAAAAAAAGAACAATATGTACAGATAGCGAATATAAAATTTACAATTGAGAATTTTAAAAAGGCATAGAGTTATTATTTATATTACAAGGCACATTTTATCCAAATAAATAATATGTTGGTTGTTTAAATTTTATTATCTTCTAAATCAAAGCAAAACTACATATTCCAAAATAATAAAATTTTAATATTGATTTAAATCAATGATTTAAAAAAATAATAAATCAGAGTGATTTAAATTGAGATTTTAAATCAACCTGATTTAAATCGGCGTACCCTGCTTTCTGGTGCTTCACCAGCAGTATTTTTTTCTGTTCAAAATTTCCACCTTTAATTTTATAGTTTGTTTTTATCTCTGGATTTCCACAGCTTTCTAGAATATTCTCAGATGTAGAATGTTTTTGGCAAGCTTTTTGTGCATTTTTAGTTCTTTACTTTTTTGTATCCTTGCGCCCAAGATTTTTAATATGTTTACACAAGCTTGAATGTAGTTCTTTCTGTAGATTCCTGGAATGTGAAACAATGTAGACATCAGTGAAGGCATGAAATCTGCTAAAATTCTTTTGAAGTTTTCCCTCTCTTCATTATTTGATAATATAATGTCACAGATCTCAGTTGATTCGATTTAGTGGAGTATCAGAGGGCATGAGAGTCCTTTATAAGGATGAAGTACTAGAGTTTAATCTAGGAAAAAGAGATTTGTAGCTTTTTGGCTAATTGCAGCCAATAACTTTTAGCCAAATAAAAATAGCTTTAGCCAAGAAAAAAAAAAACTTATTTATACAAAATTTCTGTATAAATGAGTATTATTTGTAATTATACAATATACAAACAGTACAAAACTCTGTAAGATTGACCCTCTCGAGATTTGGCCATACATCACACATCAAATGCTTTTTTAAATGGAAATTCTTTTCAAACTTCCCCTTCCAAATTAATCACCATTAAGTTACTTAAATTTTTGATTGTCAGTCTATTTCTCAAACCAGTTTTTGTTATATTCACGAGACTCAATTCCCTTTCACAATCTGCTGTAGACAACAGAATTGTTGCTACAAATTCATACAAAGAAGTCACATTGGGAAGCATGTCAGTAATGCCATTTTTATGGAAAAATAATACAATCAGCTGGTTTCATTTCTTTACCCCTTGTAGCCAGAACCTGCCTGAACAACTTCCATTCATGGTTTCATTTCTTAAGTTGGGATCATCAACAAAAAATAAACAAACTATTTTAATTTCCACAATACTTGTTTAACGCAAATGATGTCACACTATTTGTAAGATGCTTGCACAGAGACAGAGAAGACGAGACAAATTTTGAAGTGAGTTGCCGGGACAGAGGCGGTTTGAGATTTTGTTTCATGCAGCAGCAGCAGTTTACAAAAGGCAGGAACAACAAAATGGAAATGATACGTATTTTTTGGCTGTTGCTATTTGGCTAATCCACTAAATGTTTTGGGGGCAAAAGGTGCTTTCAGTTAGCTTTTTGGCTATTTGGCTAGCTCTAGATTAAACCCCAAGTACAGTAATAAATAAAAATGATTTTTCTTAACCAAGTGTGATTATTATTTCAGCGGGAAATCTTCATTGTTTTTCGATCATTACTATCTTTGGCTTGACTCTATTACTGCTAGAAAGTGTTAATGTTTGATACCTCATCATGAATAATAACATATTGGTACGACACATGTTCATCAATAGTTGTTCATCACAACTCACAACCGATTCATATGAATGAAGGCTTGTAGATATTGTAGCAAAATTGAAATGCACCATATATATATATATATATATATATAAAATATGATCTTCAACTTAAAGTTAAATAAAAATAAAACTTAGTAAAAATGTGAGTATTTGTTTAAAAATAAAATGAAGTTGATAGTAAAACATTTTGAAGCATTGTTTTTTTTTAAATAAAGAAATCTAGACAATTTACCTTTTGATGTTCTCTGTAATGTCGAGTGACAGTTCCATGAGCTGCTTCTGATTCAATGGTTTTGCCATCAGGACAGACCAAGACACTTGTCATGAGGCCCAAAGACCCATAACCTACAGCAGAATAAAATACCCATACGTGTAACTTTATTTGAACATCACAAATAAAAATAATCAGTGGTTAGAAGTAGCACGCTACAAGTAGTCGCTACTGTTTCTAGTAGTTTGTAGTGTAACACACTACATCTTGAAAAATGTAATACAATGAATAGCATGATAAAAATAAATAAATATTTAAAATAAATCAAGGGTTTGTAGCAAGAACAGACACTTTTAATGCTACTTTCGAGTAAGGGGAAAAAATGCTAGTCTTGAAATCACGCAATCATAACTTTCCTATTTTGATCAAAATAAATTCTACACATCAATCCTACATCTGCAAATGTCAGTAGCAAATTAATATAAATAGTAAATAAAATTTATGTAGTGTATGGTTAAGTACTAGGGATGGACATTATTTAACGTAACAGATAAATAACATTGTCATTGTGTTAGAACCTGTTACCGCATTAATGCTACTTATGCACTGTCTTAGGCTGTCGTACACAGAATTTCGGTTCAAAACCCCAACTTTTTCTGACATAATTTTTTGAAGTAGCTTTTGCCTTTATCAAAAAATGCAAAACTATTTGATTTCATATTTTTAAAAATAAGATCACTTGCAAAGTTTTTGAGTTTATCAAAAAAAAAAAGATTTCAGAAATGTACCTGAATGTAGCAAGTTTAGATTTTAGAACAACACCCTTAAAGAAAACACAGTATGCGAGAACATAATTTACATGAAAATAAGACAGTTTAGGTAAAATTTTAGGTAAAATTTTAAGCGATATTGCCTATTTTTTACAAGTAAATGTCTGAGGTCTTGCCTCAAAAACCCTGCAAGTCGAAATATTCAAAACCCACTGATGAGTTAGGAAGAATAAAATTCTTCCTAACTTCATATTTTCTACACAATGAGTAAGAGATAAATATGTTGCCAGTAATGGAATTGTCTGTTTAAACTTTGATAATTCTTTCCTCTAATTGTGATTTTTTTAACAACTTGATTGCTGTTCAAATAAACACTCGTTTAATTAAAATGACAAATATGTTCTTTTGAAATCCTTTTTGTAATCTAGTTTTGATATGCGGAAGGACTACATATTAATGTGAATTTTTTTGGAATAAAATAATGAAATATTCGTTTTGCAGGAATAATAAAGAAATAAGATGATTTTTGTGTATCGGTTTAAAGCGGTATAATGATTTGTGCTCGATGTGGAAGCTTTTGCTCACACTGAGTATGACAAGGTGTGGAAGGGGGAGAGTGGGAGACTGAAGTACTCTATTTTTAAAAAGAGGATTTAAGGCTTTTTTCTGAATTCTTTTAATATTATATTAGTTATTCTTTCTGAACTTTGCATGCTAGCAGTTTTTTTTCCAATAGTGATTTTTTCTACATTTATTAATGGAATCGTAGAATTTGATTTTGTTTTAATAAATAAAAGACAAATATTTTTTTTAAATCTATATTTATTCGCTACTTTATAGAGCTTCAAAATTATGATATTTTAAATAATATTTTCCCCTTCTTCTAAACTATATTCAATTTTTGAACGAATTATTATTTGAATGTGTCTACGTGCCATTAATATTGTAATTTCATATACAGTGGGTTGCAAACATATAATCAGAAAAATGCTGTACTTTAAAATGTTTGTATAAATATGTATGCAATATTATTTTTAAAATATTTTAAAAATTGTATGTAATGTAGCTTATTTTTACACTGAGCCGATGACAGGCAAAGATAGCTGTCCTCAGGCCTGGGATTTTTATTGGGAGGGGGGGGGGAAGAGAGGGGGAATTGTTAATTTGTATCTGAGTATATGACAGAAACAGAAATTAATTAAAGCTAATAGGTAACATATTTAATCGATGAAATTACTTGAGCAGTCATATTATGGCAGTTATGAATGAGGGAAAGACGAAATTGTTTACCTTTTCTACAAATCATGTTTTAAAAAATGAGTTTTATTTTATACATGCTGCCCTTTCTTATTGTTTACCAATATCTAATCCGTAAGCCGTTAGTTTTAGAGGTATATTTACAATTTCTAAAATGTCACCATATGAAAATCTGTTCACATCAAAATAGCTACTCTTTAAATGGTTACGAAATTAAAGATTTTATACGATGTCCAAGTCCTATGAGTTTTATTCAGAAAAAGTTTATCTTCTAACAAGTAAACCAATAAAAATTCATTCTTCTATGATGAAAACTTTCCGAGTTATGATACTTACAATTTTATGAATTTTCGGCATTTTATGTTACTAAAGATGGAAAAGCGTGTTTTCAGTGCCAGAAAATGCTGAAAATTCATGAAATTTTAAGTACTATAACTAGGTAAAATTTGTCACGCAAAAATTGAATTTTATCATGTAAACAGATTTTAATGATGTGGATTCATCAATGGGAAAGGACGACTATACTTACTTCCCAAAATTATTTCAAACATTCTGTTTAAAGAACTTTTAATTAAAACGTCTGTTGACAGCATACATAGAGATTGATTATGTGTTACAAAAATAACATGTCATTGGAACCTGTTACCAACGCTATTGTGGAACTAACCAAAAGTATCTGTATTTCTGTCTCTATTAAGCACAAATATGTTATTTATAATAAAAGCCTTTTGTTGCATTGCTTATTCATATATATGGGTATGGCTGTGTTTTTTGTATATGGGGCTGTGCATACACAGAGGTGCCAACCTCTCATTAATATTCCGTAATATGCGGGTTAATTTAACCCAGGTTTAACACGTTTCGCACCAGAAATTTTTTTAAGAATGAAATTAAATAAATTCCACGTAGAAACCTGAAGTTAAATAAATAAAGATTCATCCAATAATTTTTCTGGTTTGAAGCGTTGTTAAACTGGGTCAGATTAACCCTCATATTACGGAATATTAATGAGAGGTTGGCACCTATGCATACATAACATTATCACTTTAAGGGGGGAGGGGAGGGGGGGGGGATTTTGTCTTTTGATATCGTTATAATTTTTTATCCAAACAAAATTCTTTTTTTCTCTTCATCAAAATAATTTTATCTTTTTTCATTTCAGTCTGTTGTCCTTTTTTATTAAAATACAAAGTTATTATTAAAGCCATTAAAGGGTTATGAAATTATTTCATTTCAAAATATGGACTACTCCAACGTTTGGCATTCTGGTTGTTCTGCCATATGTGCATATAATCCGCTGTTGAAGAAACCAGGTGCTAAGTATGTTTGAAATGCTACTCGTTGTGTTTACTAATAAAGAAAAGAGTAAGATTTTTGTCCACCTATTTTGTTGATAAGAAGTTCTTTCTTTTTTGTATTTCAGGGGAAACTGCAAGAAGACAATACTACTATTTAATGCATTATGTAGCAAAAAGCTATTATTAAATGCTTTCAAATAAAAACTATCTCTTTTAGGTGTTATTTGATATTAAGTTATTTCATGTATAGATATTTTATTGATTTCTCTTCAATTGAATCAGTAGAGTATGTAAATAATAAATGTATAATCATACCTGTATATCACTGCAAACATATAAAAAAAAATGTTAAAATAAAATAATTTTTAGAGATTGATAATGTTATCATTAAAGGGGAGGGGAGGGGGGGGATTCAAGATTACCAAAAAGTTGATAACATTATATATGTACAGCCCCTATCCCCCAAAAAATAGAAAAGCTGTAGTTTAACCAAATTTTTATGTAATTATATATAAATATTTATTATATTATGTATATCTCTTGATTTTTCTAAGAAAATAGTACTATGTGTATAAACTAACATTTTGGAAACTAACACAAAACATTTCATTGTATGTTATCGTTTATAATTTTTTAATGCCCTCTGTTATATCAGGGTTCATTCTAGAACATAAAAAAGGGCAGGGTGCACATTATAGGATAAGGGTAATTTTGTTGAAAACGGCACATTATTTCATAAAAAGGACATTTTTTATAGTAAGTGCATACACTGATATAATGACAGTTAGGGGTGGGGAGAGGAGGGGAGTTGGGCAATGGGCACTGAAAAATCCCGTAGCTACTAAAGTCTTCCTTCGTTATAACAATACAATAACATTTATAATTTGCATAACTTTACCATATGAAAATATTCAAAATAGTAAAATAAAACTTACATTCTCGATTTTTCCTGCAATACGATTTTCCTTTTGAAGTTACTTCTCGATTTATTTATAGAACTTGTGTATGCTATTATGTGATTAAAGACCAGAACAAATAATTAGAACACCTGATCTAATACTATTTCACTATAGGAGGTGAAATGAATCAATGACCTTTAGTAGTAACCTTTTATGTCTTGTTAAGGGAAAAGAATGAGTCATTCAGAGTCCAAGATTGGTGACAGACCAGGCCATTTCATAGAGAAATAAGGAGGGTGGGATGAAAAGAGAACATTTACTTCTGGCATACCATACTAGTGTTCTAAAAAGAAAAGATAAGTAAAGAATTTTCGAAACCACAATGCAAACACCGTAGGATTCTATCCAGGAATAAAAGGAGGGTGGGATTCTACTTAGAAAAAGGGCATGAGGGTAGGCCGCCCCTCCAAAACTCTGTAGAGTGATCCCTGGTTATATCACACTTGCTTGTATACCGACAGACTCGATATAACAAGGGGCTACTGTATTACTTAATCAGTGTCTTAATTTCAAGAGTAGATTGAATTCTTTGACAAAATCTCAGTAGTGCAGTAGTGACTACTTTTGAAAGTAGTTTGTAGTCACTAATTTTTAAAAGTAGTTATAGTTTGCTAAAAAATAAAAGTTTTCATACCACTAAACAGAATTAAGGTGTATTTATTTTTGTTACAATGTTAATTCCATCCAATAGTCTTAAGAATGTTAAGTCAAAATAAGAAACTATTTCCCATTATAAATTAAATAAACTAGTCGGATGTGTCAATCCCAAAACTTTCTATCTCACACACAGGTTTCACATACACTAAAAAGAATCAGCACCAATTTATATCAAGGTCTAACTGAAACTCGTTTTATTAAATTCCGTGCAATATATCTTGAGATATGACTATCGCTAAAATCGTGTAAATCCTGCAAAATGCTGCATAGCAGCGGCACCTGCTGGGCGATTTTTACCAAAAACTAATCAGCACCAATTTATATCAGGGACTAACTGAATCTAAAGTTTTATTAAATTCCGAGCATTAGTTCTTGAGATAGAGCGCCCACAAAATTTGCATCACATACAGACAGACAGACAGACAGAGACTCACAGACAGACATTTTCTAAAAGCAGTCAAATCGTGTTCAGGACTTTCTAAAACGTATAAATCCGTTGAAAACCGGAAGTCGAAAATTTTCATGAATCCAATACTTTCTTCTTGTAAAGATAGAAGAAAGTAAAAAGTTAACCCCTTCGCGACGAGCGTTCTCTACAGAATTTTTAATCTTTTTTACAACCGGTTTTTTAAAACATAAATTTTCAGCTAATCGAATCGCAGAAATGCTACCACTGAATAAGGCAAAGTTTATACTAAAAAATAACTGGTGGGAAAAATCGAGGATTCTGATCATCTTATGCATCATGTATACGTGTTGCTCGTCCCCAAGGGGTTAATAAAAATATCAAATACACACTAATATTAAAATAGAGTGAATATTTAAATCTCTTTCTTCAGTCATATTGTGCGCAAATGTCATTTATATATTAAGATACATTTAAGTTATTTTTTTATTCATTCCCCCATCCCCTAAAATGAGCAATTTCTTTTCTTCATGATTGCTTCATTTTTGCCTTAAATTTAATTTTTAGAATAAAGTTAATAACAGTTTTAAATTTAGTTCATAAAAAGTCTCAGTATGCATACAGATATGCATTTTAATGATCACAGGGCACTGAAAAGTTTTGAATGACAAATGATGAAAGAATCTTTAATGCAGAACACCGAATTAAATTATAAAATTCAGATAGCAATATGTATAAAAATACAATTTTGAATTGTATGATAAAAATTCTGGCTGGATGGTTAAATAAACTGACAATCAGTCTACCAAGTCAAATGCTTTTAAGGGTTTTATTGATTTCTCTTCAATTGAATCAGTAGAGTATGCAAATAATAAATGTATAATCATATCTGTATCATCAAAAAATTCTTTCTGATTAATTTAGATTAAATGACATCTTTAGTCTACTTGTCTGTAGTTGCAATGGATTCTATTGCACTTATTTTCACTTCTCGTGTATAGCTACTTTTATGAATACCTCATTGTTAATTTTCAATGACCATGAGGACTCTAACAGAGTTGCTACAGGAAAAGTGTAATAAAAGTAGGTACTTTAATAGCTACAAAATTACAAAAACAGCTGCCTAAATAGTATCTTAAATGTCAAAAATAGCCTATACATTATTCCACAAAAAGAAAACTTCAGAACAAAGTATTTAAGAATATTACAGCTATAAAAATAAAACACTTTCTGGGAAAAACTTTGATATTAATAGCTACTAGATGGAACCCGTCAAAATTTGACGGCAAACAACTTGATAGTACCATAAAAGTAAAATTTATAGTTGCTTTAACTTGACAAATTTCATAGTGGGGAGCATAATATGATTAAGCGGTCACAGACGTTTCCATCGATATATAACATGAGGGGTGTGTGCAAAATTTAGAAAAGTACCCCTTGGGGGGAAGTGGAAAGTGGGGAGATGGGCATCGGAGATGCATAATATGATTAAGTGGTCACAGACCTTTCCAATGATATATAACATGAGGGTTTTGTGCAAAATTTAGAAAGTACCCCTTGGAGAGGGGAAGTGGGGAGATAGACATCGGAGATGCATAATATGATTAAGTGGTCACAGACCTTTCCAATGATATATAACATGAAGGTTGTGTGCAAAATATAGAAAGTACCCCTTGCGGGGGGGGGGGGGGGGGGGGGGGGGGGGCAAAGTGGGGAGATGGACATCGGAGATGCATAATATGATTAAGCAGTCACGGACCTTTCCAACAATATATGACATGAGGGGTGTCAACAAAATTTAGAAAGTATCCCTTGGGGGGGGGGGGGGGGGGGCAAAGTGGAGAGATTGACATTGGAGATGCATAATATGATTAAGTGGTCACAGACCTTTCCAATGATATATAACATGAGGGTTGTGTACAAAATTTAGAAAGTACCCTTTGGTGCGGGGTAGGGGGGGGGGGGGGGCAAGTGGGGAGATGAACATCAGAGACGCATAATATGATTAAGTGGTCATAGACCTTTCCAATGATATATAACATGAGGGTTGTGTGCATAATTTAGAAAGTACCCCTTGCGGGGGGGGGGGGGGGGGGGCAAAGTGGGGAGATGGACATCGGAGATGCATAAAATGATTAAGCAGTCACGGACCTTTTCTACAATATATGACATGAGGGGTGTCAACAAAATTTAGAAAAGTACCACTTGGGGGGGGGGGGGGGGGGGCAAAGTAGGGCGATGGACATCGGAGATGTATAATATGATTAAGCAGTCACAGACCTTTCCAACAATATATGACATAAGGGATGTTAACAAAATTTAGAAAAGTACCCCTTTTGGGGGGGCAAAGTAGGGAGATGCATAATATGATTTATATAACATGAGGGTTGTGTGCATAATTTAGAAAGTACCCCTTGCAGGGGGGTGGGGCAAAGTGGGGAGATGGACATCGGAGATGCATAATATGATTAAGCAGTCACGGACCTTTCCAACAATATATGACATGAGGGGTGTCAACAAAATTTAGAAAGTATCCCTTTGGGGGGGGGGGGGGGTGTGCAAAGTGGAGAGATTGACATTGGAGATGCATAATATGATTAAGTGGTCACAGACCTTTCCAATGATATATAACATGAGGGTTGTGTACAAAATTTAGAAAGTACCCTTTGGTGCGGGGTAGGGGGGGGGGGGGCAAGTGGGGAGATGAACATCAGAGACGCATAATATGATTAAGTGGTCATAGACCTTTCCAATGATATATAACATGAGGGTTGTGTGCATAATTTAGAAAGTACCCCTTGCGTGGGGGGGGGGGGGGGGGCAAAGTGGGGAGATGGACATCGGAGATGCATAAAATGATTAAGCAGTCACGGACCTTTTCTACAATATATGACATGAGGGGTGTCAACAAAATTTAGAAAAGTACCACTTGGGGGGGGGGGGGGGGGCAAAGTAGGGCGATGGACATCGGAGATGTATAATATGATTAAGCAGTCACAGACCTTTCCAACAATATATGACATAAGGGATGTTAACAAAATTTAGAAAAGTACCCCTTTTGGGGGGGCAAAGTAGGGAGATGCATAATATGATTTATATAACATGAGGGTTGTGTGCATAATTTAGAAAGTACCCCTTGCAGGGGGGTGGGGCAAAGTGGGGAGATGGACATCGGAGATGCATAATATGATTAAGCAGTCACGGACCTTTCCAACAATATATGACATGAGGGGTGTCAACAAAATTTAGAAAGTATCCCTTTGGGGGGGGGGGGGGGTGCAAAGTGGAGAGATTGACATTGGAGATGCATATGATTAAGCAGTCACAGACCTTTCCAACAATATATGACATGAGATGTGTCAACAAAATTTAGAAATGTGCCCCCCTTAGGGGGGAGTGGACCCCAGAGATTCATAACATGAAAAAGAGGTCACAGGCGTTTCAACTTGCAACTTTTTTGTCGAAGACATCTGGCAATATTAATTTTTTTTTTTACCCAAGACAATTTAACAATATTCTTAATTTTTTTTGCGTAATTTGTCAAACGTTCATGGAAAAAATCAGAAAATTCGCTAATCAATAGTTGATAAATTATAAAATTCAACAATCGATAGCAGTAAAATTGGTCAAACGATAACGGAAAAAATCACAAAATTCATCAGTCTCCCGTAAAAAAATTGTCCTGCACACTGATGTGATGATCAAAAGGGTTTTGAAGTATAGGACAAAATTAGCACTTGCCAAACAGCGAATAATACTGAAAATTTGGCAATGGAATTTATTGCCACCACTGGTCAAACATAAGTCATACTCACCAATTGCGATGATTGAATGGAAAAAGATTTTTCTCTCTGCTGTCGCTCAACAAATTTCGAAACCATTTGGCGAATTTCACGATTTTTTCCCCGAAATTGACATATTGTGATTTTTTTTTCTCGAACCCATTCGATGATATTCGAAAACGTTTTCCCCCGAAACCAGTTGATGAATTTTGTGATTTTTCCACTGTCGATTAATGAATTTTGCGATTTTTCCGCTATCGATTGACGAATTTCACAATTTATCGACTATCGATTACCGAATTTAACGATTTTTTCCATGAACGAACAAACTGCGCACTTTCTTTCCGCTAATGTTTGACACATTTCGCCCTTTACAATTCAGCCAATGAGTTGAACGTTGTTTCTTTCCAGAAATGTCAGGAATGAAACAATGATTCTTTAGGATGAATTTCCTTCGTTCGATGCCCCATGGAAGAATGTGTGCGATGCAGCAACGGCATCACAGACTTTTTAGGGCACCTACAGACTAAAAACATCTAACCAATCATGGCGGGGGAAAAAAATCACAGATTTCGTCAAATGATTGAGGAAAAAACACTAATTTCATCAAAGGATCAGGGGAAAACATGACTTTCGTTAAAAGACCACAGAAAAAACGTAATTATGCAAAAGGATCACGAAAGATAAGCAAATTTTGCCAAAGAATCGCAAAGAAGGAAATTTCACCAAAAGATCACGCTTTTTTACTAAATTTCGTCTAAAAATTGCGGAATAAAATGTATTTTATCAAAGAATTGCTGGAAATTGCGAATTTTGTTAAGGATCGTGAGAAAAATGTGAAATTCTTCAAAGGATCGCTGAAAAAACACGAATTTCGTCAAAGAATTGCTGAAAAAACATGAATCTCGCCCAATAACAGAAAAATCATGGTTCATAATCACTATATCTAGTAGTATATGTAAATACAGTTTGTGATATAAGACAAAATTAACACTCACCAATCGGCGAGTAATACTGAAAATTGGTGAATGATGTTATTGCCACCACTGGCTAAACTTAGTCACACTCGCCAATTGCGATGATTGAATGTAAAATGAAAATTTTTTTCCCGCTGTCACTCAAAGAATTTTGAAACCATTTGGTGAAGTTTTTTCCGAAACCATTTTGTGAATTTCCCGATTTTTTCTTCAAAATCATTTGACAAAGAGACTTTTTTCTCGAAGGCATTTGACAATATCCAAAATTTTTTTACCCGAGACAATTTGACGATATTCTTAATTTTTTTTTGTGCAATTCGACAAATGTTCATGGAAAAAATCATGAAATTCGTTAAGCAATAGTCGATAAATTGTGAAATTCAGCAATCGTTAGCGGTAAAATCGTAAAATTTGTCAATCGATAACGGAAAAATAATGAAATTCATCAAATGGTTTCCGCTAAAAAAAATTGTTCTGCACGCTGATGTGATGATCAAAAGGGTTTTGAAGGCATTTATTTTATTTGTTGTATTGTGTATAAATACCTAGGTGGAAGCAGTTTGCTTATTTTGTCAAATGTTTCAACAATATTTGACCCAATACGCATGCGTCAAAAAAATCTTCCGGTAGGACCGGCCAATGAGGTGAAGGTCTATTACGGTCTCTAGAAACGTGTTTGGGATCATCTCCTGTTGTTTTTTTCTTGCACTTTGCGTTAAACCTAGGAAGGTATTTATATAGAACTCACTGTGGAGTGTTTAGAAGGTATTTATTTATTCATTTATTATAATTTGTATGAATACTTAGGTGTCCATTTCGGATTTACTGTTTAAAAATGAATTTAGGCTTATTTAACGTTCACGAAATCAATCCCGATGGAAATTGTCTTTTTAGATCTCTATCATTTTGTTTATATAGTACAGAAAATAATTATTCAAACGTACCTAAAAATATCGTAGAACACATAATACAAAATTGGACCACTTATAGTCCGTTTATTATCGGGGATGAATCTTATGGTGTTTCAATTGCTAATGAAGACGATTATGTAAATATATGGTTCTTCACACTTCAATAGAAGCATTGTTTAAATTAATATAATTCTACAAATATAATGCAGTTTTAAAATATCGAGTAATGATTAATACTGTCAAGGAATATACTCATATACATAATTAAGTTTTGGTACTTCTCTATTATCTCATCGACCACTTTTCATAACAAAAAACTATCGCCAAACTGTAACGCCAAATAAATGGGAGAATGTTGTCATTGGAATATCAAAATAAATAAATAAAATATAAGAATTTAAGGATACAATTGTTATTTTAATTAATGAAATAACTAATAAATCAAATAAACATAATGAAAAATACACGCAAATGTTGAATTAAAAACCACTTGATGACATAAAAAACATGTATAATGCTTCCGACATCAAGTAAATGGGACTGCATTTTTGGCATTTAATCATACTGTTTGGTGATAGTATTTTGTTATGAAAAGTGGTCGATGGGATAATAGAGAAGTACCTAAGTTTTCTATACCAAGTTTGAAAATTTATTTTTTTTGACGTTTAAAAAAAATAACAGAAAAAACATTACAAATTTGCCCATTTAAAACATTCAAGATTTGTATACATACAAACAATACAATGTAAATATTAATATTGTTACATGATACATTATACATTGTTTGTATATATACTTCTTTGTATACATATATTGTTTGTATACATACAAACAAATATAATGTAAACATTATTCAAATATTAAGAGTTTGCAAATCAAAACATTCTAAAGATTTGTATACATACAAACAATATAATGCATACATACTCTTTACAAATAAAATAGCCCACTTATGTAATGACAAAACTTTTAAATCGAATAGAGATAATATATTTCTGTTTATTTTATAATTTATATTCAGACGCTCAGATTCTGCTTTTTTCGAACACATAATAAAAATATTACTACCGTGCATACTGTCTTTTGACATTATATTTACATAATCGTTTTCATTATCAATCGAAACACCATAAGATTCATTCCCGATAATAAACAGACTTTAAGTGGTCCAATTTTGTATTACGTGTTCTACACGTTTGAATAATTATTTTCTGTACTATATAAACAAAATGATAGAGATCTAAAAAGACATTTTAATCATCGGATTTCGCCAACCTTAAAGGAGCCTAAATTCATTTTTAAACAGTAAATCCGAAATGGACACATAAGTATTCATACAAATTACAATAAATAAAATAAATAAATAAAATAAATACCTTCTAAACACTCCACAGTGAGTTCTAGATAAATATCTTCCTAGGTTTAACGCAACGTGCTAGAATAGAAAAAAACAACAGATGATACGATCCCAAACACGTTTGTAGAGACAGTCATAGACCCTCACCTCATTGGCCGGTGATTTTTTGACGCATGCGTATTCGGTCGAATTTCGATGGAATATTTGATTTGACAGAATTACCAAACTGCTTTAAATATATGGATAAACAAAGTGTCATTCATTAAACGAATGCTTGCTTTAAAACAAAATTAAAGAATCATTGGTAAAAACAAATTCCCCATAAAAAAAACTTGTCCAAATAGTTGCCTTGGAATTAAAACAGCTGCAAATAGTCACCTTTTAGTTACTAGTATTTCAGGGTTCCTAGCAAAACATGTCTGGCAATTTCCCTGACCGAATCCAAAAAAATTTCATGACCTAACAGGCATACCCAAAATCTGCTTTAAATAATACAAAATAACAAACAGGCATTAAAAAATCAGAAATTTGTATTGTAATAAAACTTTCATACTCTTTTCTAGGAAAAAATTCTAGCACCTTTCAAGAAAATTGCAAAATGAAATTCTATAAAATACTATAATGCAAAAAAACTTCATCTTTGCCAGTTTTCAAATGAATGTTATACAACAAAGTATAAAATATGAAATCTCATGAAAAAGTCTGAAAAATATAGAAAACTTTTGTCTATATTATGGTTTTTCTGCATTACATTTGGAGGAAATTGTCAATCTTTAAACCAGGGTTGTAAAAAACCCCCTTTTTTTTTTTTTTTTTTTTTTTAAATACCCAGCTCGTGCGGGTACCTACCCACTACTACCCTTATAGTTGTAAAAAAAAAAACCCAGCCCAGGTGGGTACCCGGGCAGCTACCCACTACAACCCTGCTTTAAACGGACAAGAGTATAGAGATTTTTCAGAAGCGCTATGTAGCGAGAAATATAGTAACACTTTTCTAAAAAAGAAATGATTTCAAATTCATATTCCTTCCCCCAGACCTTTCCATGACTTTTTAGGAAATATTTGTAAATTCCCTGACTTATCCTATATATTATTTAATTTCCATGACTTTCTATGTCACTGGGAACCCTGTATTTGTAGGGTTGTCTGTAGTGTTGCCACTGCCAGGTCCAGAGTCACAAAAAGCGGGACAAAGACTTCGGAATCAGAACATAAAAATGAAGTACACCGCTTTAAAACAGAACCTTTTTATAATGGAATCCTGTCTTAAACATAAAAAATTCATTGTCTCTTTGGTAGGAATACCATATTATACCTGCTTTGGCGAAATTTTTCTCCAGCCCTTTGTGATTCCGTCTTAGTAGGATTTACTATATTAAATAAACACAACAATCTTATACAGTAAAACCTATGAAATCAGAATCGCTAGGGAGTGAAATAAAATTTCAATTTAACAAGTATAATTGTGTTGTATTACTATCATGGAGACAGTAAAATTTTTACTTTTAAAATAGAACTTCATTATAAACAGGTTCCATTTTCACAGGGTTTATTGAAAACAGTACAGTAAAACCTGTGAAAACAGAATTGCTAGGAAATGCAAAAAATTCCATTTTATGCAGGTTTCTGCCGGCAGGTAGATTTTTAAGGTATTGCTTTCAAAGGGACTATTAAAAAAATTTCTGTTAAACATAGGTTCAACAGTTCAGAAGTTTTACTGTATCAAGTTTCACTTGATGCAGACTAATGAATAGCATGATATGAAAAGTAATTTAAAAGTAAAGTAATTTGCGCATAATGAAAAAGTAGGACTTTTGTCATCTTGCACATTGTTTAAATGAGACAGGTTTTGTAGTCCCTGAAAATCAGGATACATGGCAGCACTATTCTGGTAACAATATGAATAAGTGAATCTTA
Organism: Maratus michaelseni; assembly: GCA_963931845.1. Taxonomy (NCBI): domain Eukaryota; kingdom Metazoa; phylum Arthropoda; class Arachnida; order Araneae; family Salticidae; genus Maratus; species Maratus michaelseni. The sequence continues at coordinate 193,560,281 of OZ007596.1, forward strand.
GGAGAACCATAAAGAAATCTTTAAAATTACTTGGAAAATAGAAGAGAAAAAATAAAACACTAGCCTACAGTCTTTTTTAAACTGCCTTTATCTGCTATATCTTTTTTAAACTGCCATAATCTTTTTTAAACTTTATTTTTAACTGCCTACAGTTAAAAATATTTTCTAAACTTTCATTAAACAAACATTATCTCTTAATGTGTATTTTTTTTTTTTCCTCCTATGAAATGAAGAAAAAATACTGGACAAACACTCTTAGGAACAGAGTAAATGAAAATCAATTTTTAATAATTACCTTGAGCAACCACATCTGACTGCACATCTCCATCATAGTTCTTACAGGCCCAAACAAAACCCCCAGATGATTTCAAGGCTTGAGCTACCATGTCATCAATCAGACGGTGCTCATACCATATGCCCATCTGCTCAAATTTAGTCTTGTAGTCTCTAGGAGATTAAGAAATCGTATAATGATGCATTAAAATAATATTTAGGATGATAATAATAAAACAATTTTCAAGATCAAGATAAGAGCAGTTTTATACAGAAGTCCCAGTAAAATACATGACTTAAGCATTTCATATGTATCATTTGTGGGAAGTAGGGTTTCTATTACAAATTCCTCCAAGTTTGAACATTTCACTGTTAATACTATAGTGTGCAAATATATTAAAAGTAGCCCCTAGAAAAAAAAAAAAAAAAAAAAGTGGATAGTTTGTCAAATGAGGAAAATAAAGCATACAATTTCACCTTTTACTTCAATGATTTTGAAATGAAAAATGTAGAGTTTTTGTTATTTTATGGAAAACTTTCAGAAAATCTTTATTACTTCCGCACCAAGATTCACAATCTACAAGTAGAAATAATTTTGTTACGTTATTTTGCTTTTAGTATCTACATCCTCTCAAGAGAGGTATAATGTATCCATGACAAGAGGGAAGTGAGTGCTAACTAGAATGGTAACTTAATAACTCAATTCTAAAATCTCTCTCTCTCCCCCCCCCCCCGCCCCAACATAAAAAAAAAAGGTTACAAAACCACCAGTAATGATTCATTGCTACCATGTCAAACTATCAAATTTGAAAAAATATTTAGTATTCTCCACCTTCCTGTTGTATTGTGCATTTTGTCACATTTCTATCCTTCTTAGAAACACAGATAATGACTATATCACAATGTCATATATTAGAAATGTGGCAAATAGTGATTTGGTTGAATAGCCGAAAATTCGGCCAAAGTTTAGGCCGAATATGAACTGTTTTTTCCAAAATAGAAAAATAACATTTGATTTGATATTTATGCTGTAGAAGCTCAATTATTGAAGACAAGTGAAAGAAGGTGCTAATAACTAAAAATACAACAAGAAAATTGAAATGGCATGCTTTTGTTTTATTTATATTTTTCTTGGTAACATCTGTTTAAAATGTTAATACAGGTGTGACTAATCTTTCACAAATAAACTTTGCAATGCTTGTTTAAATGCTCAATGTTTAAAAATATTTGTATTTAAGTATTATTATATGCACTTGTATGTAAAACTTAAACAACTTAATAATAAAATCTAAATTTACAAAATAAAAATCAGTTAGCATTCAGTGAATTTTTTTAAAAAGTAATATATTGAAATATAATATTGCAATATTTTGTATTAAAAATATTTTTAAGTGTCCCTTAAAAAATGCTGACCATTACAAATAAATCTTTTAGATACATTTTTAAAGCCCTTTTTATAGATGCATGAAATTTACAAACATTAATGAATATTCAAGAGTCATTCCATGCCAGTTCAGGCAGGCCTGTAACCCACCATCACAGATTTTAATGAAACTGCGTGTGTTTGTTCTTACTATTAAGATATGATCACCAGTAGTTTTTTTTAAACTTTTTGGTGAAATAGTTTCTGAGAAAAAAAATATTAAAATTTTGAAAAACGGCCGTCAGTTGACATTCTTGACTGCTAGGTTTTCAAATGTAGCATGTCATAAATATAATCATATTTCAATATCTATTCCACAAATCATCTTCAAATAATTTATGCATAATAAATAGGGTACGCAGCTTATAAAAATAAATTACTGTTACACCTGTAACATTTTAAGTTTGTCTAAAAAAAAATTTAAACTTTAAAATCGTGATTTTTTTATGAAAAATAATAAATTAACAAAAAAAGCATTAACAACCAAAGGCGCAGTTTCTATTGCATTTATTTTTGCTGGGGATTATACTTAAAGGTGTCCTTTACCTTTATGAAATAAAAATAGTGGGATTTTGGGTGTTTTTAGTAGTATTTCTTATTTTAAAATATTTTGAGGGACATTCCAAATCAAATGAAGCAGAGTCATTGCATATCATTTTCCCTAAGCCACTGTCACAGATTTCAAGAGAGTGCATTAAAAAAAGTCATTTCAATATGAAATCACTAAATAGGTTTCAAATAATTTATACCTGACAAATATTATATAGAGATTATTACATTTTTTTTTTTTTTTTTTTTTGTTAAATTTTAGAGGAGATTCCCCCATGTCTGTTAGACATGAATTGGGAGAAGCAAGAGTTTCTTTCTTTTCAACTGATGTTGCTATGTAATCTATGCATTGGTCACTATCACTATCAGTATCCAGCTTTTCAATATTAGTGTCTCTATTTAGCTTCTATAATTTCTGTATTTTTTCCCTACACGCATCACATATTTTTTGCCCATTTACTGCTTTTATAAAAACAGGAAATTTGTTAACTTCCTCTCAGAAATCCAAGCCTACATTCTGGAGAGTTTTTGTAATTTTTTTCTAGTGACGTTTGAAAGGGTCAAAACAATATCTTTGGTAAAATTCAGATTTTTGTAAGTAAAGTATTCTATGATACTCACACACATCAGTTAATAAATCAACACTCACACCACTCCTTAGAGACAAAGTCTACTTGTCTGTAGTTGCAATGGATTCTATTGCACTTATTTTCACTTCTCCTGTATAGCTACTTTTATGACACATAGTCCCAGTTCCTTTACCAAAACTACACTGCTCAACAGCTGACTTAAAATCACTCATATTGCAAAATACTTACAGTTGTCCAAATAATAAATAAGCTACATTTAAAAATCTTAATAACAACTTATTATCTTAAGACAATAATAATAATTGAACAACATAATGATTTTAAAAATCAGCTTTTAACTCAAAATACATCTAATGATCACTTTAAATGTGGGTTGCTTATCCAGTCAATAAAAAGAAATAATAATAATAATAAAAAAATCAGTGAACTTCATATGCTGGCTGCAATGACACTTCTAACAAAACTAATTATTTCATGACCATCTGTCATCAAAACAGAAAGATCAATAAGAATAAAATCAGCTGTAGTGGGAATGTGATTTATTGAGATGTTGTTGAAATAGGCATGTCTTTGTGAAATTTTCACCTGTACTCCAATAAAATGTAAACATGTACACTTTTTTCATGCATTCAAAATTAAGTAAAACTGTTATAACAATTTTTTGTCATTACAGCAGATGTTAAATTTTCCCTACACACTGTTAGATAAGTTTCTTAGTTTTTTGATTTTGTTGACATAACATCATAAAGTTTAGCATATGTATTTTCTGTAAATGCATAAATAATATGTATGCTTTATTAAATATAAATAAATAGTTTTTAAATAATTTGTTTGGGAACGGATTATATACATACATATATGTGTGTGTGTATTAAAAATCCATCTATCAGCAAGATTATGATGCACTAAATCAAATTAAAGATCATTTAAAACTGAATATAAAATGACAAAACTACATCTTATTTAGTTTTAAAGAGTTTTTTAGATAGTTATTCTAGGGTATAAATATAATTGATTGTACAAATTTTTCATATTTTTGAAGCCCCATATCTCAAAACTTTGTTCAAAAGAGTGAACATTGGTATTTATTTTAACCAGCAGCTCAAAGTAATGCAAATATGAGTTTAAAGATTAGGAGTGTCATTTTGAAAATTTCTATTGGACGTTGAGGAGCAAGTGATTTTTCTCTTTCTTTGGAAAGGGATAATTGCTCTCTGTTCTAGGAAACACCCATGGTTTTACTAAAAAACAATATTGTATATTTTTTTGCATAAGAAACGAACATAAAAGTTAATATGAAGAATAAAATAAATGTATAAATAAAAAGTATTACCAGATAACATGCTTTCAGTAAATTTTAAATCTGAAAATATTGATAATTTTAAATATGATTTAAACATTACTAAAACCAACCAAAATCTCACTATTTTTATATCATATCTAGTTATAATATAGTATTATGTACAAATTAAAGTTAAAAAAATCCTCATAGAAACGGCGCCTTTGGTTGATAAAGATCTTTAAATAATTTCATTATTTATTTATTTTTTTTATTTCAAAGATTATACAATTTTTTTGACAAACTTAAAATGTTATAAGCGTAACAGTACATTTTTTTCATAATCTGCATACCCTATTTATTATGCATAAATTATTTGAAGATGATTTGTAGAATAGATATTGAAATATGATTATATTTATGATATGCTACATTTGAAAACAAATCAGTCAAGAATGCCAAGTGACGGCAGTTTTCAAAATTTTGATAAATTTTTTTTCTCAGAAACTATTTCACCAAGGAGTAAAAAAAAAATACTGGTGATCATATCTTAATAGTAAGAACAAACACACGCGGTTTCATAAAAATCTGTGATGGTGGGTTACATATTGATATTTTACTGCCTGATTTGATGTGGAATGCCCCACAAGTTAGAATCAAACAGTGTTTTTCCTTTTTCTAAAACAGTATTTACATCTTGAGTTATAATCTATCATTCCCTAATATAAAAGCATTTCATTTCCGTGACAGTTGTGTCGCTGAAGTCAGTTAAAATCTCCAATATCAGCACCATTTAAGAAAAAAAATTCCTTAACTTTTATAGGAAATAGCTTTAATCTTTTTAGTATCTGAATAACTGTACATTTTGCCAATTAAGAAAGAAATAACTTCATGAATGTGTAGTAGTTTAGATTAAAAAATATATTGCAAAAAAAACCCTGAATTTACTTAGCGAGATATCTAGCAATATTCGGCAAAAGGGCCGAATATTCGTCATATCCTTATTGAATATGCACACTTTTCTTAATGTTATTCTATCAGGGTATCGAATATGCTATATTCAAAATGCATTCCAAATAAATGTTTGTAATATTTTTCTTTTTATATCTCGCAAGCTGCAAACTATCCAATAGGGCACGATCGTTAGTTTGAAAATAAATATTGTAATGTATTTATTTTTATACCTTACAAACTGCTGAAAACACACTTCCACATTTATGTATTGGAATTATTGTTAAGAGACAAAATCTATGCACTGCAAAGTGTGAAATGTGTTACATATTTGCTAGCGAAACTTTCAATAAATTATTGATTTTTCATACAAATCAATCTTGAATGGTGAACATTTGCTATATTTCGAAAGTGCAAATACATAGATAAAATGTACCTTAAATGGATCTTAAAATGGACTGAAGTTGTTTTAGAATTCAATAACAAGTAAAAGGTGACAGATTGGAGTTATTTTTGCTGGAGCAAATATATATGCAAAGTCGGGAATTTCTTTACCACGCTTCCTTGTTCTAGTTCAAAATATCACCGACAGATGACTATGTCATGTCATTAGAATACTCATCGGACATGTGGCAAGAACGATAAATTATCCATCAAACATAAATTATTAAACACTTTCCAACACTAACAGACTGTTAAGAAATTTCATTTTTCCAAGAATGAAATGAAATATCTAAATATGCAAACTAAAAAAATACATAACACAGTCAAAATCTTTTCAGAAATTGCTCTTCATATATAGTGTGCAAACACTTTCGTGTAGCCCTGTATGCAATCTACGAATTGACACACACCACCAAACCCAGTGGCAGAAAGTTTTGTAGCTGTCTGCAACAAGCTTTTAAAATTTCATAATCGTCTGCAAATTTTGAATGTAATTTTAATGAATAAATAACACCCTAAACTAGGAATCATTTAGCTGAACCCGCACCAGTGATAATTACAATCTGTTCTATACGAACATGACTGGAATCTGTAAGGTTATCAAAATCAAGTCGAATGAGGCAAACCCCGTCGTAATCAGGTTCATAAAACCAGAGATCGGAAAGCACCCCATGGCGGTAGAAAGTGCAACTAAAATATTTACAGGGGTAGTACGAGGGTTGCTATTTATATTTTTGGCCTTGGCAACAGGAAGTGCTACTAGGCGACCACAGACAATTTCTATTGAAAGTTTGATATTTTAACCATAAATTCCTCAGAACGATTCGCCATTTTAGCTTGATGTGTGTTATTTACAGTAAATTGAAAAATCCATCTAGTGTAAAAAATGGAATTGACTTATGAACATTTTCGTGCGAATATTTTTCATAACTATCGACGTGGATTGTCAAGATAAGAGTGCTTCCATGAACTTAATTCTTTATACAGTTATAAAGCACCATCCTACAGCACTGTAAAAAACCGGTTATAACGAATTCAATTGTGGTCGAAGTTCGTTCCAGGACGCATTCCGTGAAGGTCATCCAAAATCGGTTGTTGTGCCAGAAAATATAGATGAGGTGCCTGAATTGATAAAGCAAGATCGTCATGTGACATACCATGAGATTAAGGGATCTTTGGACATTAGTATGACAAGCATCAATAAGATATTACATGAACATTTGGGAGTAAAATTTTTTTGACCGCGTTTGATCCCGCATAATCTGACAAATGCTGAAAAGAAGACTTGTGTCGATTGGTGCAAGGAAGTTGAAAAAATATGTTCAATGTTCATCAAAGGCTGTGTATAACATCTACACAGGTGATGAATCTTGGATCTATGCATATGGGCCGGAAACAAAACAGCAATCGACTGTATGGGTCTTCCAAGATGAGCCAAATCCAACAAAAGTTGTTTGAGGAAGAAGCACATGTCAATTGGAAATGTGAACAAGAAAGCTGCAAATTCTGTTTGTATTACCAAAGGAAAGAGATTTGTGCAAAAAAGAATAAGTAAATAAATAAATAAAAGTAAATTTAGATTTGTGAACATAAGATTATAGATGTTTACCTGTCATAGATTTCCTGAAAAATGTCTTTAAATCTCCCATCATATCTCTTGAGAATGGTATTTTTTGAGCTTAAATACAGTGGCCACTTTTTCATCACAGCATATTCGAAACAACTTAAGGCAAATCCTCTGATTGACTGGAAGGAAAAAGAAATTAAATGACCCCCCTCTACAACATTAGCTGATATTCTTTCATTTCATTTACATTGTATAGTCAAAGGAAGAATTATATATATTTGATGCAGAGAAAAGTGATAATTGCCATTTGATCAGGAATTAATATCTTTTTTATAAGTATAATATATAAGTAATATATTATATAAGTAAATTAAGTTTAAAAGATCATCTCTGCATCAGAATACAAACACAAATTTTCGATAATAACACTAAATCTTGATGTCAGAAAATATATTTAGATTAGTCAAAATAATTTAAATATACTTTTATAAAATTTTTATATAAATAATTCTAGTGATATTTAATATTTCAAATTAAGCTAATTTGAAGGGATGAATCTAGAGTGAAATTATTGGTGTATGATTCAATTTAAAAACATATGATTCAAATTTAAAAAACAACTTTTTTGTAATAATATCGAATAGAAAATATCATTAGTCATTGAAACAAATATTAAATAAATTACAGTGGAACTTTCATTTAACGAAGTCTCATCGTTACACTAAAAAACTTCGTTATGAAGAAAATTCGTTAAATAGAAATTAACTTAAATTCATGAAATTTTTTCTTGAGATATGACAAACAGGTATTGAATTCAGAAGCATTTGATTCTGTTTTAATTATGAAGCCGTCTTTTACAAAACAATTGTGTACGGTCGATGAAATCACGTCACATTCCCAAGCTTTCATCAGCTCTGATACACAGAATCTCAAACTAATGTTTTCACTACATTGGCTTTTTTTTGTCTTTTTCGATAATGTACTTCAAGATTTTTTATTATTCCTTAGACTAATGATTGAGCTGTATTGGCAGGAACAAAAATAACTTTGATGTTGTTCGATTTGTATTTTGAAGCACGTTCTTTTGGATGTACAAAGCAATTGTCTATCAGTAATGGAAGATCAGAATGGTATCTGTCTGACTCTAATAGATATTTTTTGTTTCAATGCATCTGACGCCATTGTAACACCTCATCTGCTATATCATTGAAGGTAAAAAGGGGATTTTGACTTCTCCCAACTGTCAGCGCTGGAGTCTCGGAGTGGGAGAATAGTGATAACAAGTGTTTTTCTTAGTGTGAAAAAAAATTGTTTTATTTATCACCAAGCAGAATGGAAATTATTTAAATGTGTTCATTTTCATACAATCAAATCCGTTGAAATAAATTTGCATATCCTTCGAACAGCAATCGCTTAATTTGAATTCTGTACACGTACAAAAGTGGAATAAACTTAGTTATATAGAATATATTTTTCGTAATGTGGAGATTAATTTACATGCTAATGGTGTTCAAAGTCAAAGTTCTGCAGAAAATTTCGTTAAGTAGAAAACTTCGTTAAATAGGAACTTCGTTAAAAGGAAGTTCCACTGTACTTAAATATAACATTTTTTTTGGAAATTCATTGTTAGAAATCCGATTGTTTAAAAAGAATAAACTTTTGGTCTCAAGGAGTGCATTAATAAAGATTTTATATATATTTTTTCTAAATATAAATATTTCAACATATTTATTGTCGTGCTCAGATTTCCATTCAACTTGGAACACTACGTTATCAGCGATGCTAACAGGGTGTCTATTCTAGATCAGCAACGAATTTCCCTGACTTTTCCAGGTTTTCCATACCAATAAAAAAAAATTCCAGGTATCGAGATTTTGCGATTTACACACAAAAAAAAATCTTAAAAATTGTGAATTTGAGAGTAGAATTTTCACGAACTGACTCTGAGGCACAAATTACTGATTTGTTACATAATTTTTTGCAAAATTTACAAATTGTTGAACATTTTACATACTAAACATTTTGCAGATACACAGTTTTAGTCATGTTCTAACCATTTTGTCTAATCAAGATGAAATTCTTTATCACATCAGTCACAGTTAAATACAGATTGCTTTGACACATTTTAATACAAATAATAAATATCCAATAAATTAAGTTAACAAATGTTCAGTTCCCCAATCCTACAACATTCAGTAGAAAGTTTCGATGAAGCTAGAACTGAAAAACTCTGAGTTACAAAAGAAGGACTGAAAGGGGTAGACAAAATGATTTGCACGAGAGGTGAAATACTCTTTACAGAACTTATGAAGAACAAAGTTTGATTTTAATGATGCAGCAATTTCAAATCCTTAGTTTTATAAGAAATATTTTCCTATTTTGTTCTTGGAAGTTTAAAGAATTTCTAACTTTTCCCCAGAATTTTCAAATTTCTATGGCTTTCCCAGTCCATATAAATTTCCCTGACTTTTCCAGGTAGCCCCCTGTGACACCCTGTGCTATATATAATGCATCATTTAAGCAAAAAATTGGAGAAGAGATGTACAAAAATAATTATAATGGGTCCTTCAGGATGCATAATTTTTCTCTTGCAAGAAATAACATATTTTGTGGATAATCATAAAAGAGGCATATTTTGTATTAAATACATTGCATGTATCTTATTTCTAAAAATGCAAAACCACTTTTGTTAAAAAAAAGACTCATGGAAGTGTCTATGTCCCAGGGACATTAGGTTCCAAAAGCCTAGCAACACCACAGCATTACTTAGCAGACTTGCCAAGTTTCCAAAATGAAAAAGCCTGAGACTTTTTACTAGTTACTTTATCGGCACACCGATATTTTCAGCTTCACACATTAATGCAATAAGAATGTGTGTTAAGGCAATTTAACATTTTTCTCTCTTTCTTTTTTTTTACCATTTCTCATAACTTAGGAACAAGCAGAAATAAATAAGATGGGAATAGATATTATTTCTCATACAATCATTTTTCAATTTGCATTCCAGTACAATCTGAAATATATAAACCAATGTCAGTATATATTTTAAAACTTAAAAGGAAAATCTCATAAAAGGAAAAAAAAGGAAAAAAAAAAAGGAAAATCTCATAAGGAAAATCTCATAAAATACTGAAAACAAAAAGTAGCCAACTTCAGTGAATAGTTAATGTAACATTATTAAAAACCTTTTTTTCTTTTGTACAAAAATAAAGATTTTTATTCCATGATTTCTGATAATAATGAACAATTATCCACAATCGTCTTAAACACTTTTTTAAGCCTAAATTTACATTAAAGAAACCTATATAAAATTCATGATGGTTAAATACATAACAAAAAAAATAATGGAACAAACTTACCTTAATATTAATACTCACAAAATACTTCTGTTGTAATTTTGGATGTTTTAAATTTGGCCCCATACTGAAAAAATATTTCATATTTCTGAAAATAAATTATCCACAGCTGAGATTCTAAACTAGAAGCCTGCTTCGGGTCGGACAACCCTGATTTTACCTGCACTGGGGCTGACCCAACCTTGGGTTGATGGTAATTTTTCCTGTTGCAAGCCGAATTCTGATTCTTTAGAGTTGTGTTTGGATTGACACAATTTTTCAAAAAAAAAAAAAAAAAAAAAGTCATGAAAATTTCTTAATTGGGAAAAAAAAACTCTGTTCATTTTTATACAAAAAAGTCAAAATAAAATCGATATTAAAGATGTAATTGTAGACTACTTTTCCATAATTGTACTAAAATGTGGATTAATTTTCTTTCACTTCAGATTCGGGTTGAAGTGTGTCGGGTTTCAGATTGACTGCAACCAAAATTTTCAAATTCAAATCAAATACCTTACCTCTATTCCAAATTACTTGGTTAAAAATTGTGGCCAAATCATGGTCGGGATAACTGAATAAACTCTAACTATCAATAAATAAAAATAAAATCCCAAACAACTTCCACCTTTCATGCTAAAAAGAAATGAAAACATAAAAATAAAAAGAATTCAATCATTTGTTATGCAACAAACGAGCATCGGACGATACTAACCAAAATACAGCTGAGCCTTCGAAATTTTCCATCCCTTTGCTATGCCAACGGCTCTGAATGAATGAGCATATTCTTTTGCGCATACAGTACAGGTGCAGATTCCCAAAATTTGGAAGGAGTCACTGGCTCCTAAACCCAAAAAATCCAGTGGCCACAATTGTAAAACAAACGCATAAAAACAATAGTGTTTATATTTATATTTGGTAAAAAAAAAAAAAAACTCAGGAATTCAAAGTGTAAAGTAATTTATTTAATATAAACACATGCACAACAAAATTTGAATATTAATTAAATCTTAAATCATGTACATTCAGAAGATAAAGTTGGGCAAGATACGGTTTAAAAAAAAATATTTATAAGCTAAGCAATCATGATAGTGGGGAATATCAGAAAAATAATATTTCTTATTTTGATTTTGCCAGACAAAAGTACATATGAAAGAAAATCCGAATTTGTGAGATTATTTTGCAGTATAAAAATCAAAACACACTTCAAACATATATATATATATATATATATATATATATATATATATATATATTTATTTATTTATTTATTTAAATCGCAGTCTATGTAAAGTCATCAGATTCAAACTGTTATGAATAACATTGCTATTCGAATATATTTAATAGTTTGCTGTGTTAAACAGATCATTCTGAAATGTTAAGATAATAATGTTTGCTATGTGTTTTGGTCTTAATCTTTAAAAAAAATATTAACATTTCACGATGGGGACTGGGAATACCAGAAATTGATTACTTTTAAATCCCATGGCGACTTAAACGCCGAAAGTTAGTGGCCACAGCAAAAAATGTAGTCGCCACATGGCGACTGTGAATCTGCACCTATAGCATACAGGCGAACAGCAGAATAAGTGCTTTCATTTTTTTAGGAGAAATGAACCGCTTCTCTTTTTGTACTTTCAGTGTTCACAATCTTTGCTATGCAGCCAGTGTGAATGCATGGAAGATACCCATTCTAAGCAGGCTTCACAAGACCGCGAAGAGAATGGAATAAAGTTCAGATTTTCACCGACGTGGTGACCCGGCCCAGTCATACGACATGGATTGAAAACGAAACTTACTTGTTCAAAATTTTAAAAAGTCAGAGATATTTCAGGGTAATACAGAGATTAAATTACAGTTGAAAAAGCCGGAGACTTGGCAAGTCTGACTTAGGAAAACAATAGACAAATAAGAAATTTTAATTGGTTAGCACTAGTCTGAAAGCTTAGAAATGTGTTCAGTACATTTAAAAATTTGTTTGAAAATAAAGATGGCAACTTCATCTACATTGAATGGACTATAAAGTGATCCCTTTGTCTATTTAAATCCTGTTAACATCTTTTTCACAAACATCTGTACATTTGTACTGAAAACAAAGGAAACATTTATTTCAAAGATTACCTTAAAAAGACAAAACAAACAATTAGAATTTGGCATTTAAATCTGATACCATTATAATATAAACTTTAATTATATTCTCCCGTCCATAAAAATTTTTGTGGCTTAGCCAGGCAGCAAAACAATCCTGAAGTCCATGCGTTTAGCATTTAAAAATTACCTTAATCATAATTTATAAAAAGATACTTAACATCATTAAAAAATATCACTATATTGTCTCACATTATAAATTTGTCTGTTGAAATTACTTTTCAGTTATAAATTTCTTAGCATGGTATTTTAAATAACATAAATAGTGCTTTGCTATATATGAATTTACAAAAATTAAAATTGAAAGTCAAAACATACTTCATCTGTATTGTACATTCCCATGGTTACACCACCTGTCTCTTGGAAATTAAATACTTCAAATTTTTGTGGAGTGCTGCCATCATGAGGAGTATACACCAGCTCTACTTTGCCAGGTTTTTCACAAACAACATCTGTACATTTGTACTGAAAACAAAGGAAACATTTATTTCAAAGATTACCTTTAAAAAGACAAAACAAACAAACAATTATAATTTGGCATTTAAATCTGATACCATTATAATATAAACTTTAATGATATTCTCCCGTCCATAAAAATTTTTGTGGCTTAGCCAGGCAGCAAAACAATCTTGAAGTAAAAAAGACTTGTGATTGGATTGTTGAAGTCATATGACAGACTTTGATAGCAGCAAGTGTCTCCAGAATTGAATTCTGGCTAGAATGTGAAGAGAATAGGATGCTTTGCTTTGAAATGGTGGCTAAGTACAGTGTAATGTTTTATCTTTTTAAGAAGTAACCTCCTGAGAAATCTGCAATGTGACAATGTTTTGATATTTCTTTTTTCTATATAAATAATCTCTCATAATATATTTATTCATTAAACAAGAAGCAAATGCCTGTTTAATCTACACCATTTATGTGAAAAAAAAATTATCTTAACAACATTCTTTAATTTAATGGCAACCTAAATATCTATACAAAAGTTAGTGCATGGAAATAAAAAGCAGATAAGTCATGCATGCACACAAACACATAAATTGTTAAACCTAATGTAGCAGGATCTTAGATTGCAAAATTCTACAAGCATTTTTCCACAGTATTTTAGATTAGAAATCTTTTATTCAATTGCAAATTTTTGAGATTGAATAAAGCAAAGATTATTTTTCAATATTGCTGCGAAACACTCGTAGAATAGTTTGCAGCCAAGATGTTAAAGATCATGATTTTTTTAAATTGATATCATTTGTGCACTGTGCATGTATTTATCTATTTTCTCTGTGTAGATTTGCACATTTCTATTAATTTCATTACAATAGTGGAAAAAAAAAGTCTAAAAGTTGGCAGCTCTATGATTTCTTATCTTTTCCATTGCTGTAAGCAACAAATTCTAGGAAAGGAAAGAAGTCAGTCACGGTGATTTATTTTCAATTATAGAAGAAACATGAAACTGGAATTTTATAATTCTATGTCAGACAAACAGTGCAAATATTTATTATGTTATAACTAGTACTAGTCCATGTATTATCATGTTATATGATCGATACACTAATCATCAACAAATGGAATATTGTAATTGGCAGGTCTTAAGCAACTAAACATAAAACAAACTTGTGAGTTATGTATAATCCACTTTAGAGGAAGTAACTCTTCGCTGAAAATACCAGCAAAGATTATATTAAGTAGTTTAACTTTAGCTTCAGCATCTAACTTGCAAAAATGAAGTAATCATCTAGGAAAGATAAAAGTTTAAAAATCAGAGAGCATTTATCAGTATTTTTGGGGGGATGCACTAAGGATAATAATATTTTAATACAGTCTTGCATTTACTTTCATAATATAATATTTTTTATTTATAAAAATTTTATTTAATGTTATTAAAAGGCAATTTTTAATCCGACATGAATGATGACTTTTAACATGAATGATGAATTTTGATGTGATAAAATATAAACTAATGGTGATTAAGTATTTAGCAGAGTTAAATTAGAGGCAGGGAAATAGTAGCTGAAGTTACCTGACTTGTTAAAAATAAAATGAAGTAAAGTTTAACAAAATTCAATTTCAATTAAGCTAAAAGTAAATCTGAAAAATAATTATTAAGCTATAAACAAATGAAATAAAACGTGTGGGGATAAATAAGAACAAGTAAATTTAAAAACAAATTATATTTATTAAATAAACATTAATTATATAAAAGAAACAAAAATATAAAAGATAATCAACGGGAAAACAGTATTAATAAAGAAGTAACAAAAAGTAATAAAATAGCAATAACTATAAATCCCCTTTTTGGATTTCATGATCACACAGAGTTGACAGTTTTAGATAAACAGGATAACACATTCAGAGCTAGCTTTCAAGTATGTAAACATTATCTGGAAGCATCTTCAGATAAAAATAGCGATACGTAATGATTAAATATGCAACGAGTTTTTTAAAAATGCAAAGCTTCTAAGTACTGATTACGTGGATTCAAAGCATGACAGGAACACCAAATGTTCATAACACATTGTTGATAAAAGTTCATTATGATAATCCCAAATCAGCTCCCTTCCTCACGATACAGAGCTTCTAAAACAACAGCTGTAATTCCAGATGAGTGAAGCGACGTCTTTGAATTTCACGATTAACAGTTAAAATCAAAACAGATTAAAAGCATAATCGTTGACACATTTTAGTAAAAGTAAAAACAAAAACATCATTATGAAACCAGATTATAAAAGCAGGAAACAGAAATTAAGTTTAAAACTGCCTCGGCGACTTCAAAGCTTCACTAATCTATTAAAAAGGTTAGAAACATCCACATGAACGTAACTTGCTCACGGAAGGCAAGGCGAACTGAATCTGAACAAGAGTATGTTATATACTATTCAACTGTTCTAAAAATAGCTCATTACACAAGTCAAGAAGCATGAGACAGAAGGAGCAAGAGTGTGACGTCAAACGCATATGTGGAGCGTAGCAATCTCGATCAAACGATGCTGTCTTGTGGCGAAAGAGAGAATCGGTTCATTCAGATAGTGGTAAGAAGAGTTTTATTCTATATAGCTATCAAATTTTATCCTTTTTCAACCTGTAAAAATCAATGTTAAAAAAACTGATTTAAATCAAACAACCCTGTTTGCAGCTGTGCACTGGACAGCTTTGTAGTTTTAGGTAGTTTCTAAACTGGTAGTTTTAGGGTTAATACTATTGGCAGGAATTCCTGTCAACTTACTTTCTCTACTATGTCAGAAATATGGAATGTAAGAGCAATATTAATTCATTTTTACCACTTATTTGCAACCATTTACTTCATTTGACTAAACCCAATAGTCTGTTTACCTGCCAGGTAAAAGACTACCAATAATTTAACAATAAATGCCAAACATGCCCTCAGACATTGATAAGAGGACAAAGAAAAATGTATGTTTAAAGTGCATAGAATTTCAAGTAATAATTCTAGGGACAAATAGGTTAAAAAAATTGTGTAGCTTTTTAATTTTAGTAATTTATGAAATAACCTGGATTTTATTAAATACTAAACTAACTACCAAAAATATATAAAATAAAAAGACTAACTATTCTTTTAATTTATCAAACATAGTACAGATTTTTTCTATGTATGTTAATAATATGGGTTGATAATCAGATAAAATGTTAGATGCATATTTTTGTAGTTAAAACAAATCTGAATATCTTACAAATAAGCAAATATATATTTTGTAAGAAGATGTAAAATATAAGAACTACAACAAATAAATCCACAAACATACTTTCAAAATGAATCTATTAGATTCCTGGAGAGTAGGAAGGTTAATATACCCATGTTGAGTTAACCCAGTAAAAATAAATTTCCCACAGTCAAAGCTTCATTTGAAGAAAGGTGAAAGAAAAGTACATAATTAAAGTACTGATTTCAGTTTATTATTATTGTTTAATTTATTATTAAATGGAGGTGGAAAAGAAATACAAAATGAAAAAGATAAACCAGAAATAAGAAACTCAGTACAAATACAACAGAGTAGTGAAGAATTGTGTCAATGTTTTAAATATTTGTTCATTTTTCAAATACACACAAAAATTAAATAAATAAAAATCTTGGGATTTTGTACAATTTATCTTACTCTTGGTTCATTCCATGTCAAATCAACCAGTGACTCAACCTGACTATTTTAGATTTTGATGAAACTTACAGGAATCATTCTCCCTGATGATACAAATGACAAATGAGAATACAGTTTTATTTTTTTTATACCAGTAAATTTTGATACAATTAATTTTTTTTTAATTTCGAAAAATCATCACTTTTTGGCTTGTATAAATGTTTTCAATTTTGAATTTCTCAAGTTCTATCAGGCCTAGAGAGTTGTTTGACCCCTCATTTTAAAAAGAATTTCATAAGGTTTAATTCAATATGCAAGTTGACTATGCTTGGTTAAAAAAAAGGTTAATTTAATTTAAAAAAATTTAAAATAGTGTCTTTTAAAAATTTTGAAAAAAGATATATGTTTTTAATAATATTATAAACTTTAAATTCTGAAAATTTTAGAGTAGGATCTCAATGGGATCAACAGTTATGTTAAAAAAACTAATGTTAAACACCAGTTCGGGCTAGTACAGACCTGCCAACCTTTGAAAATGAGAAATAGTAGGACACCAAATTCAAATGTATCTGAAGGTTGGTTGGTTGGTGGCTGTTTTTTACGCTGTAAATTTTAAGCAAGCAAATATGAATCAATTAAACGCATGTGTATATCCATAAGCACAAAGTAGGAGACTCTTTTGTTTTTGCTAATTTTTTTGTTGCGGGTGGGATTGATTAAACATAATTATTCCTATTCAATTAATGCTCTGTCCACCCCTAAGCCAAATTTCTGAATTTCACAGTGAATTTTCTGAAAGAGGGGGGGGGGGGGGTGTTCAAGATCTGTTGATAAAATTTGCGTTTTTTGCAATGTTTTTGACGGAATTTGCCGTTTTTACGCGATTATCTGACAAAATTTGCTGTTTTTTCACGATCTTTTGACGAAATTTGTCGTTTTTTGCAATGTTTATGACGAAATTAGCCGTTTTTTCGTGATCTTTTGACGAAATTTGTCTTTTTTCGTGATCTTTTGATGAAATGTCGTTTTTTCGCAATGTTTATGACGAAATTTGCCATTTTTTGAGATGTTTTGACGAAACTTGTCATTTTTTTTTCACGATCTTTCGATGAAATTTGCCGTTTTTTCGCGATCTTTTGACGAAATTTGTTGTTTTTTCACGATCTTTTGACGAAATTTGTCGTTTTTTCGCACTCTTTTGACGAAATTTGCCGTTTTTCGCGATCTTTTCACGAAATTTGCCGTTTCTCGCAATGTTTATGACAGAATTTGTCGTTTTTTCGCAATCTTTCAACGAAGTCACGTTTTTCCCGCAATCTGTTGACAAAATTTGCCGCTTTTCGCAATGTTTTTGACGAAATTTGCCATTTTTTTCGTGATTCTCTGGCAAAAGTCATGTTTTTCCTGCAATCCTTTGACAAAATTGGCGACTTTTTTTCGAACGAAAGACGAGATTGATTTTTTCGGCAATCATTTGCCGAAATACCGTTACATTTAATGTCTGAATTTTCGGATTTATGACCAATATTTTTTTTTTCGGAAATCATTGCCTTAATTTTTCGGAAAATTCGGACCAAAATCAATCACCCCTGAACAATCTTTTGACGAAATTCGGATTTTTCAGCAATCAGTTGAATGAAATTCACGTTTTTTCGGCGATACTTTGGCAAAATTTGCTTTTTCTCGCCAATTTTTTGACGAAATTCGCGTTTTTTCAGCGATCCTGTAACGAAATTCGCATTTCTTAGCTCGATCCTGTGACAAAATTCGTGATATTTCGAGTGATCATGTGACCAAATTCGCGTTTTTTTTTTTTTTAAAACAGAAAATCGTAGTTTTAGACAGATTTTCGTAGCATCGTAGTTTGTGGCTCAAAATCGTAGCGTAGCAACTACGATTTTTTCGTAGCAGTTGGCAGCTCTGCTAGTATTTAAAGTTGGCACCTCGCCAACTTTATGATTGTGCTAAAGATAGTATTGTTTTATTAATTTTAAACATTATTTTTTTTTAATATAATGATTATTTGACTATCGTTACTGCAAAGTAACGAATACATGGTAAAATTTCAAAAAAATATAAAGATCTTAAGATTTGAAACTTTTTTGTGACAGAAAGAGAGCAAAAGAGGAAAAAAATGGGGTTGGATGGTGAAGATTTTGCAATACATATTAAAGAAAAAGCCAGGAATGTTTTTGGATATACTGTAAAATACCGTTAATCTGCCCCCTCTCCCATATTGTAAACAAGTTCGAAATTTTTGAAAAATCCTGAGAAAGTGCTCCCTTTATCCCCCCCCCCCAAAAAAAAAAAAAAACAAAAAAACTCCACCCTTATTTATCTATGAAATCTAATGTGGAAAACTTATTAAAAATATTATTATTAGAAAAAGTTATTTTTTAATAAGAAATTTCATGTTCAACAAGTATTTACAGGTGACTTTAGAAGTTAAAAGGTAAGTTTTTTCATTATTTATGCCATTTCTGTGAAGAAAAAAAATTTAAAAACTATCCACCAATTTTTATTTTTCATATAAAAATGCATTATTTTAGACTATTGTGCAACACATTGAATAAATAAACTTGTAATTATTTATACTGGCATTATAGGTGAAAATTAGTGGTCGCCACTCGCCACATGGCGATTAAAAAATCAGCCATTGATTGCCACTCGCCAAGTGGCGATTAAAAAATCTGTTATCGATCGCCAAGTGAAATACACCATTTTTCATGGAAATAGGCATAGAGATGCATATTGATTACATCTAATTAGAGAACTAGTTCATTCTTTTTCCTACCAGATGCAAACAGATTTCAAGGACTTAGCTGTATTTTCAATATTTCGGCTTTTTCTCATGTGCTTACTCTTTAGTTTGATTATTTTTTCAAGAAATACAGTTTTATTCTGCAAAATATCTTCATCAGCTTTGATTCCAAATGCATTTCAAGTAAATTTATTCCTTTTTTCCCACCGGATACAAGTGGATTTTAAGAACATTTCAGTATCTTCAATATTTCGACTCCTGCCACATGCTCACCAGTTGGATTATTTTTCTTCAAGAGATACTATTTAATCATGCGAAATACACTCATACTCATACAGTAGGTATAAAACTCTTATAGAAAAATATGTTTATACACAAATACGATTACAATTTATGTAGATGTCAAGAAAGTTTGAAACATAATAGTGGCCACTAATGAAACTGAGTCTACCGGACACTGGCTACTAACTAAATTTCCCAGTTTTCACCTATAACTGGCATGCATACCTCAATGCTGGTTTTAAAAGATATGGGTATGTCAAAATGCTTTTAAACTCTCCAAGTTCTGCAGAACTTGAAAGATTTTATTTAACTTTTGCAATCGTCCCTTCCAGGGTTCGTAAATATCATGATATTTTCAAAAATATCCGATATTTTGATATATATCCGATATTTTTGATATATATCCGATATTTTCAAAATAGCCAATTTACTTCTAATAATAAATATTTTGAAGCATAATATAAATTAGTAACTAAAATATACTGCACTTAACATGAAAACAATACACTAAAAATACTTTTTTTTCCCTTTTCATCTTTTATTTTTCACTTTGAACAAAATTGAAGATCAACTGATCAACAAAACAGAAACAACTTGCTTTATACACTTATTAAAAAAAATTTATAAGATTTAGTATCAACTATCAAGAAATCAGAAATTTATAAAACAAAAAAATAAATACAAAATAGTTCCTTTTTAATTGAAAAATGTAAACATAAATGTAAGCTTATGTATTTTTTATACCCTAACATGTTGTACAACACCAAAACCAGACAATGATTATTTTTTAATGAAGCTGTATAGAACTGATTATCTTTCTATACCTGTCCTGAATTAGTTATGTTCAACATAATTATTAGTCCCATGTAATCTACATTTAAAATAAAAACTTCAAACAAAGCTTGGATAAGATTTTTGTTTTTTTCTTTAGCAAGAAAAGTCACTGCCAGAGACAAATGTTCTTTATTTACAGAATGACACAGTCAATATGAGTTGAAAATTTCATTCACACTTGTTTGGACTTAAAATATCAAAAATATCTTGCACAGTGATATTTTGAAAATAAATATAAAATATGAAAATATCGAAAGTATAAAAAATCTTGATATTTTGAAAATAAATATCGGATATATATCATGATAGATATCCATTGATATATATCAACAAACCCTGGTCCCTTCTAAGTTGAGAAACCGATTACAGCATCCTACTGCTAAAAAACTTTTTTTTTTTGTTATACAATGTTGCACTGTAGTAAGGAAAATGAGGATTTTAATGAATATTTTTAATATAAAATTATTGTATATTAGTTCCCTCAATAAAATGGATGTAAATTAAAAGTACTATCTTTAATTTAAACAACTTTCATTCAAAAGTAGGTAAATGATCCATGATATTTACTACTAGTTACAGAAGTTTAAATTAAATTTTTATAGGTTTAATTAAATTTACTCAAGATTATCTATAAGAAAAATGCATTTATTGTATCTTACAAAGTTGCAACTTATATGATAAATTCCTAAAGAGTAACAGTTTCTTCTATTTCTTGCATTTGGAAAAAAACCTATTTCATTTGGCCCTTTTTTCCAGTTTGGGAGAAGCTTAGACAAAGTTTTGTAAGTTAGTAAAAAAGACGAATGAGGCAAAAAGAGGAAGTGGCAATTTCGAGTGGGGAGGGAGGGATTATCTATTGTTACAATAAATAAAAAATAGAGCAGTAAAAGTTAAAAAAAAAAAATAAGAGTTTTAAAGATTTTAAATTTAGTGGGCTGAAAAGGAAGCAAAGGGGAAAAAAGTTTTGTGTGTCGAAGGGAGTTTCTTATACGATTGATTATAACGTTACACCAAAATTTACAAATAGGACAGAAAAATTAAAAGAGTTTTTAAAATACTTGTTATTCCAAAATACAATTAACACCACAGCAAAGTGCTGGACTACTTTCGGAGCATGCCTCATTTTTAAGTGGCATTAATTTTCAACTGAAAAAATGTGTGTAAGCTGTGCATTCCCCGCCTCCTCCAAATGCTCCATTTCATTATGTTCTTTCTCCCCCTCTCCCCAAAGAATAAATGCTTTAATCACACTTTATAAATTATTTTTTGTAATAAAAGAAGTACATGAGACATTAAACTTCTAATTACCTGATCTCCATGTGCATGCCTACCAATGACAATGGCCTTCGACCAACCAGGCACCAATCGGGGGATAGATTTGCAGATGATGGGTTCCCGAAATACAGTTCCACCCAATATATTTCTTATTGTGCCATTAGGACTTGGCCACATCTTCTTCAGCTTGAATTCTGGAAATATCAGCAGAAAAAGAAATTAAATAAAAAAGGAAAAAACTTTTGAACATATCCTACACTTATTTGTAAAGAAACAATGAAATGTGTATTTTAAAAAAAGGTGAAAGTTTTATCAATACAGATTGTACTTCAAGAAAAATTTATAATTTTACAGTATGTGGTTCAAAAGTATATCATTTACACTTACAAGATAGATTACAACTGTTTATACGGTAATTTTGTAAAGAATAGTGCTTCGTAACAATGTCAGATAAAAAATAAAATTGCTTTCAATCAGCCAATTTTAAAGATGCATGTTTTCATGATAGATAAAAACATATTTTTGGAATTAACTCTTATCATCAATCCAGGAAACCAGCTTTTTTTTTTTACCTTTCAGGAGCATCGATATGTAATATCAGAAAGATCTTCGGGAGCAAAATGATTGGCTGAAAATCAAATTATAGTACATTTTTAATTGTTAAAGCTATTTATTTTAAAAGAACTCGCACAGCACATCTAGAGACTTGTTTTAACATTGTAAAAAAGAAAAAAAAATAGATTGAAAAGAATTAGATTCACTGAAAAGTGAAAATATTAAAAAAAGCTATACTATAAACATACAGGGTGAAACCCCCAGTTATTGACACCTAACCAGTAACTGACATTTGAGCAAAAATCTAACTCAAGCATTTTGTTGTAAAATTCTGCAAAGTAATGTCATCTATACTCCGTTCGCTGAAACGAGATAACGAAAGTAAACAAATGCACATGCGGATTGGTGATGCTTAAAACCTGGCGCTGTGCCAGAAGCGCCAAACTCACTGTCTGAATTGTTTCAGCTTCTGCTTTTTTCCCCAAACGGCTGTTTGTTTTTTGTCTTTCACTTTTAAAATTGACGATTTTTTTCGATTGATTTGGTATTTTATATACACAAATGGAGTGTGAAAATTCTTCTTTGAGACCGCCTAAGAAGAGAGTAAAAAGAAAAGCTTTGAGTAAGGTGGAGAAAGATATGATTTTAAATGTATATAAAACGGAACTTGAATCTCCTTCCGGAAAAGGAAAACGGATGATAATTACCCATATTGGTAGCGATTCTGGTTTCGTGGATGGAGGGCTTGACTTATTCGAATCAAATAAAAATAAAGATTATCACGAAGACATGAATTCAGAACGTTTTGAAAAGTGGTTTGGTGATATCTTATTTCGACAGGAAGATAACTGTGTGATAGTAATGGACAATGCTCCTTATCATTCCCGAAAATCAGAAAAAATACCGAATACTTCGTGGAGAAAACAAAAAATTGCTGATTGGCTTTTAACAAAAAATATCCCTTTTGAGGACGGAATGTTAAAAGCGGAACTGTTGCAGTTAGTGAAGCAAAATAAAAATAAATATGACAAGTAAGCTGTCGATGAAATGGCAAAAGCACAAAATAAAACTGTCTTACGATTACCCTCCTATCATTGCGAGCTTAATTCTATTGAACTGATTTGGGCACAAATAAAGAACTTTGTTGCGAAAAAAAAAAAAAAAAACATTCAAAATGCCTCATGTAAAATATATATTCTCTCAAAATATCAGCAAAATTGGCACTGAAGAATGGAAAAGATGCATTCAACATGTAACAAATACAGTGGAAAAACAAATGTGGGATTTAGATAATGCTATAGATAATATAGTAGATTCCATGGTAATCAATCTAGATTCTAATTGTTATGATATTTCAACTTCATCTTCTGAATGATTTATGAGGTAAGTGGGCTTCAATAATGTAAGATATAAATAGTTTTGTACTATTTTGTATTTAACAAAATTAACTCCTGATGATGGTTTATAACAATGTTGAATTCAGAAGGTTTGCCCCGGGAGGAAATTCCGTTAGGGGCATTAAAATGTCCCCTCCCGGAATATTTCAGATTTTATACTTTTAATGGTCAAAAAGTATAATCTCCTCCTCCCCCCCCCCCCCCCGAAACTATATAATGTCTCGCCTGGAGGCACAGAAATCCCACCAGGAAAAAATATGTCTGAATTCAACGCTGTTTAAAATAAATAGAGAATAATTTATATTTTGACGTCTTAAACTTTTACATTTTTGTTTAAAATCTCGATGTAAGTCAGTTAGCAACTTGTGTTGTTTTCATATAGTTATCAAAATAAATGTTTAAAAAATTAACAAATCGAAATAAAAAATAAAATTCGCCAACCTAGGGATTTGTGCCAAATGTGTGGCTCCTTGGCGATTTTTCTGCAACCCGTTTGTTTACTTTCGTTATCTCCTTTCCCTGAACAGACTATAGTGGTAAAAGAGACACTTATTTTTATTTTGGAGTAAATTTATTCACCACTAGAGGGTCAAGAATATATTTAATGAGAAAGAAACTTTTGAGAATACAAAAAGTGCCATTTTGAAGCAACCATCTTATTTCTAAAATTAAGGAAGTGTTCTTCTAATCTATTTGTAATGCAACCATCCTAAACTTTTCCCTTAAAGTTATACATGTAGAAATTAGTTTAAAGATGCATATGATATATTAGGGCTATGATTTAGGGTTTATAGTAATTTAATTTAGCTTAATGAGGTATGCCAGTAATTGGTTCCTAGAATTTCATTGCACGAGTCTCTGACAGGGGCGTTAGTTATTGGTTATATTAAAGAAAGTTGACATCTATTATTTGAACTGTTTAAAAATGCATAATAGTAAATTAAATTTATCTTGTAATAAACACCATTAACATTTAAGTTGTTTTACCGGTGTCTGACACCAGATGTCAGTTATTTGTACATAAATGTCAGTTAATATTGGATACCTGAATGACTCCTATGTAATCTTACTATATACTCTGCATTACTAATAATGCAGTACAGCTTACTAAATCCCACTTTTTGTAATAAATATTAATGTATTTTGTTTTTATAATAAAGTTTTTTAAAGCATTTTAATCTTTTAAAATAAAGTGTCAGTCACTGGTTCATTTTGTGTCAGTTACTGGAGTTTTGACCATATTTATGAAAATTAATTTTCAATAAAATGTATAATGTTTCAAAATTTTGTCAACAATATTTTTTTAATATATCTCTACTATCCTTTTAAAAGCAAAGGTAAGTATAAAATAGATTTAAATTTTTGCAATGGTGATTTGAGCAAGAAAAAATCCTTAAAGTGTCAGTTACTGGGGGTTTCACTCTATATATTATTTTTTTAGGTTATACCAAAGAGATTTTTTTAGGTTGTACCAAATACTATGTAATGTAAAATATGTACTTTTAATATTTTTATTAAAACATGATTGTGTCACATAAATGTTTTACTTAATATAGTAGTTTTTTTTACCCCCTTTTTTTGTATGGTTAATTAATTTTTTTGCAATAAATCCACAGCCAACTTTTTAAAAACCAATATACATAAACATACAATATAATAATGTACTACAATATTGTTGCGATGTGTTATTGTTGGAAAGTACATACTACAGCTCGGTTTGAAACTTTTAAAACAAGGTTAGTGACTTTTTTGATTTTTTTAAAAAATAGTACCATATTAAATTTACACAATTTATATAAATGATTAAAAATATAACATTTCAGGCTATCAAAATATTTTATTATAAAAGATGGAAAATTGCAAATCAGATGCGAAAAATCAATACCTTAAATATTTTAGTTAAAATAAAAATAACTGCAGCACATAAAAATTTTAAACAATTTTGGAAGCAAATTAAGATGTTAACTTTCCTTTTTTGTTTAAGTGCTGGTACAGAAAAACGAGTTTGGCAACTTTATCAGCAGACTTGTATAAAACCAAAAACTTACTGCAAATTAATTTAATCTACACTAATAAAAGAAAGTTTCGTTCTGTGTGTTTGTTTGTCTGCGATGGCTAGCAAAATCTAGCCCACCTAGAAGTCTGGAAATTTAGGTGTGGATAGTCCAAGGTTTGGCCATGTGCACCTGAGTCTCAGAATTTTTATATTTTGACTAGTATATAACCCCGTCAAAAATGACGGATTGTTGATCTGCGTTTCATTTTCATAAGACTTCATACAGACAAACAGAATGGAGATTTATTATTAAAAGGTTTGTATTGTAGAAAAATACATTTTAAAAAGGACAAATGATTTCTACAAATAAAAATAATAAGGATATATATATATTGTTATGAATTTTGTATATATCTGTAAATATTCCATTTGTTTAAATTTATTTTATTTGATTATTGTGAAAATTGCAGTATTAGTAATGTATTTCCTATTGAGCATCATGTAACTCAATGCTAAAGGCCTCAGATGGTTTGCAAGGAAAACAACCTTACACCCTCACCTTTATAATGGAAGTCTATTAAAATCGCCAAGTTGGCGATGGTTTTGGCGACTTATTTTTGTCGCCAAATTTGGCAATATATCGCCAAATGTTGCCAAGTTGGTGACGGATTTGGCGACTTTTTGTGCTACCCCCCTTATACATTTACATTGGGATCCTTTCACGTTTGGAGTACTCTATCGAGAGTTGAAGGACCTTCTGGTAATTTCTAGCATTAGAAGGCTCTGGAATAATCTGGAAAGATCTCTGAATCCTATATAAGGACCTCCATCAGTTCGGTTGAGTTAGTTGTCTGTCAACTGCAATTGAATTCATACGAGAGGCTTTGCATTGAGAACTGTGTTTCTCGGATCGATTTTGTCATTGATACGTCGTATTGAACGCATTGTTTCTGTGTGAAATTTTGCTGCGCTTTTATTGGATTTGAAGATTACTGAATATCTTGTAATTTTCAGAAGATATTTGTGATCGTATTGCACTGTTTATAGTGAATAAAGCCTTTTTATTGTTCTTATATATTGGCATCAGTCCTTTCGAACCCCGAGCTCACAACATTTGGTGTCAGGAGTGGGGTTGAATGCCGATCACCAGAGCAATGGAGGCTGAACTGAAACAATTATTGGAGAAATTAGCTGCGAATCAGGCTGAGATGTCAACCAACCTTGGCGAGATGAAAGAAGAAATGAAAAAGGATATGTCAGCGATGGATGAGAAAATGACTGCCAACCTTGGCGACTTAAAAAATGAAATGAAGAAGGATATGTCAACCAACCTTGGAGAGTTGAAAGACTTAATAGAGGATAAAATAACATCTTTAAATGACAGAATTGACGGCGTGGAAAACAAAGTTGAAGGAAGATTTCAACAAATAGAAGGAAAAGTAGAAGAAATTCAAAAGATCGCCGAGACCGTTGAAGAAAGAGTAGAAGAAAAAGTTCAAAAGATCGCCAAGACCGTCGAAGAAAGGATTGAGAGTGTAGAAAAGGAGTTGGAAAATGTGAAGAAACAAAAGATAACTGCCGAAAACTTTCCCGAAGATGTCAAGTATCAAGCTATGCTTCCTCGGGCCTCTATTAAACTCTCGACCTATGACGGAAAATCCTCATGGCCAGTTTTTAAGACACAATTTGGGATCGTAGCGGACGCCAATGGATGGGATTCCCAGACAAAGGCTTGCCAGTTAGCTGCTTCTCTACGAGCTGATGCTGCCGACGTCCTACAGACTTTGCCTGCAAATGAACTGCTGGATTTTGAAACGCTCGTCAGTGCCTTAGAATTGCGCTTTGGCGAGAAATGCATGAAGGAATATAGCAGACTCCAGCTCAAATCGCGACAGCAGAAATCCAGTGAATCCCTGCAAGAGCTTGCTACGGATGTCGAGAGACTTTCACACCTTGCTTATCCTGGCTGTCCGACTGAAATTAGAGAAAGTTTAGCTCTGCAATATTTTATTGATGGTGTGCGTGACCCTGAGATCCAGACAGCACTCCGGATTGCAGATCTCAATGATTTAAAAGGGGCTTTGGTTTACGCTCTGAAATTCGAGGCAGCCCAGCAAGCTACTAGGAAAGATCGACACTTTGTGCGAGCAGCCAACCTGCCTGAGACGTCGGATAGAGCTGTGGAGTGCTTACAGCAGCAGATGAATGACATAATGAGAAAGATGAACTCCTTAATGGCCAACAAACCTTACAGGAAGATCAAGTGCTGGAGATGCGGTGGAGAAGGCCATATCCAAATCGACTGCCCAAGACGACCCAGCACCGATGGTAATAGCTCACCCGCTAACGGAGGAGCAAGAAAACTGATTATTGACCATCTTGCGGGGCGGAGGTTTCCAGATCTTAAGAAGCCTCATTTTCAAGTATGTGAAATTTCTGCAAGAAGTTGCGGCGAGAACGGAGTTTTTCTAGTCGGAAGTGTGAATGATTTGCCCTGTAATATGATCATCGATACAGGAGCCAATGTGACCATCATTCGGAAAGATCTAGCTCAGCGGCTGAAAGAAAAACTCTCCTGGACCCCGCCACGTGTAATCCTTCAAACTGTGACAGGAGATAAGATCGACATATTTGGAAGAATGACACTGGAAATAAAGTTTGGGAACGCCGCTTACCACCATACAGTCTATGTGGCCGATATTTCAGACCCTTTCATACTCGGACTGGACTTTTTAAAAGAGCATGGATTTACACTGGATTTTAAGAATAATGAGTTACGCTCCGCTCAAGAAGATGTCACTATTTTCAAACTTGGAAATGAGTCCGGGTCCATTCAACGGATCACAGCCAAGGCAGATGTTACCATTCCTCCTCGAACCGAAATGTTGATACCTGGAGTAACTGGAAACGAAAGAATTTTCCAGTATGGCTTGACTGGATATCCTGAGAAGAGCCCAAAGGGAGTGATAATAGCATCAGCGCTCGTAGATCTGTCGAGAGATGTGATACCCGTGAGAATTGCAAACGTAAGTGAAAAGTCTAGAATTATCCAGAAGGGTGAAGTGCTTGCAACCTGTGCTCCAGTCACCTGTGTATGCAAAGACCCGAGCTTGAAGTTGTCGGAGCCGCCTACAAGTTTAACACCTGAAATTGGACAAAATGAAAATTTATCTCTTGAACAGAGACATGCCGCAGAAAGACTGTTCCAGGAATTCAAGGATGTGTTTTCACAAAACGAGAATGATATAGGTCGCACTTCTCTGACACGTCATAGAATTGATACTGCCGACCATCCACCGATTAAACAGCATCCAAGACGCTTGCCGTTCGCAAAACAAGAAGAGGTTTCTAAGCTCTTACAAGAGATGCAGAATAGTGACATCATCGAACCGTCATCAAGTCCGTGGGCCTCTCCCATCGTGTTGGTCCGAAAGAAAGATGGCTCCACAAGATTTTGTGTGGATTATCGTAAACTTAACGATATCACGAAGAAGGACAGCTATCCTCTACCAAGAATAGATGACACACTAGATACTCTTTCAGGACATAAATGGTTTTCTACACTTGATTTGAAGAGTGGATATTGGCAGGTAGAGATCCATCCTGATGACAAAGAGAAGACTGCATTTACTACTGGACAAGGACTTTGGCAATTTAAAGTTATGCCGTTCGGGCTCTGCAATGCTCCAGCAACGTTCGAGCGCCTCATGGAGACAGTGTTAAAAGGCCTGACTTTTGAAGCTTGTCTCATCTACCTAGATAACGTCATCATTGGTGGCCGCACGTTTGAAGAACATCTTGGAAATATTCGAAAAGTGTTAACGAAGCTAAGAGCGGCGAATTTAAAGCTGAACCCTCTGAAATGCAAGTTCTTCCAACACGAAGTAAATTATTTAGGACACATCATCTCAGCTGAAGGTGTTCGAACAGATCCTGAAAAAGTGTCTGCAGTAAAGAACTGGAAGCGTCCGGAAAATGTCCATCAGTTGCGAAGCTTTCTGGGACTATGCACTTATTACAGAAAGTTTGTCCAGGGGTTCTCCAACATCGCAAGACCATTGCATAGGCTCACTGAAAGCAAGCAGAAGTTTCTATGGACACAAGAATGCGAGAATTCCTTCCAGCGGCTGAAAGAAGTTCTCACATCCTCTCCAGACCCCGACAAACAATTCATTGTGGACACGGATGCCAGTCAGGAAAGTGTCGGCGCTGTACTTTCCCAAGAAATAGATGGCCAAGAGCGAGTCGTAGCATACTGGAGCAAATGTTTATCGAAACCAGAGCGGAATTATTGCGTCACTCGTAAGGAGTTATTAGCTATAGTAAAAGCCATAGAACACTTCCATCACTATCTCTATGGCAGGAAATTTCTCCTTCGTACTGATCACGCATCCCTAACATGGCTGATGAATTAAGAACCCAGAGGGCCAAGTAGCCAGATGGATACAACGACTCCAGGAATACGACTTTGACATCAGGCATCGTAAAGGCTCATCGCATGGAAATGCTGATGCCTTATCAAGAAGACCGTGTCCCGAAAGTTGTCGCTATTGTTCCAGAGCGGAGAACAAGTATAATCCCGAACATGTCATACGCCAGACGAAGACTTCACTATTGACGCCACCAGATCCCTGGAGTGATGAGAAGATTCGAGCAGATCAAATGGCAGACTCTGAGATCAAACCAATCTTGGAGTTATTAGAATCTTCTAGCACGAAGCCCAGTTGGAAAGACATCTCGACTTACAGTCCTACGACGAAGCAATATTGGGCTCTTTGGAACTCCCTCCACGTCAGAAATGGTGTCTTGCTCCGAAAATTCGAATCGGAAGATGGGAAGACATCTCGGTGGCAGTTGGTACTTCCTCGATACCGAATCCCTGAGATCCTCAAGGAATTACATGACAGTCCCACTGGTGGCCATTTTGGAGTCATGAAAACATTACACAGAGTCCGAGAGCGCTTCTTCTGGGGAAAAGCGAGAGCTGACGTCGAACAATGGTGCAAATCTTGCGATGCATGTGCAGCTCGGAAAGGACCAAAGAAACGTAGCCGAGGAAGACTACATCTCTACAATGTAGGAGCACCTTTTGAACGCATCGCCCTTGACATCCTAGGCCCTCTGCCAAGAAGTGCTGATGGCAACAAATACCTCCTTGTTGTCATGGACTACTTCACGAAATGGCCTGAAGTTTATGCCATCCCTGATCAAGAAGCTTCTACGGTTGCGGATGCCTTGGTTCACCAGTGGATATCAAGGTATGGAGTCCCCCTTCAAATGCATTCTGACCAGGGGAGAAATTTCATCTCTGCTGTGATTGAGGGTCTCTGTCAACTTCTCGGAATGGACAAAACTAGGACGACGCCTTTACATCCACAATCGGATGGCATGGTTGAGAGATTTAATCGTACCATCCTTAACAATCTCTCACTGCTAGTCTCAAGAAACCAACAAGACTGGGACCAAAAACTTCCCTTGTTTCTTCTCGCCTATCGCAGCGCCGTCCATGAAACAACCGGCTATTCCCCGTCTCAGATGCTTTTCGGTCGTGATCTTCGTCTACCTTGTGATCTGCTTTTTGGTCGCCCTCCAGATGCGCCTTCATCGCCAGAGGGATACGTGCAGAATCTCCAGGCACGATTTGAAGACGTCCACAACTTGGCTCGAGAGCGGATCAATATACAGACGGAGAAGATGAAGACCAGGTACGACACGAAAGCCACGGGACATCAATTCAAAGAAGGTGACAAGGTTTGGTTTTATAATCCGACTCGACGTAAAGGACTTTCTCCCAAACTGCAATCGCACTGGGACGGTCCTTATACAGTCCTAAACAGACTGAACGATGTCGTAATTCGGATCCGAAAGTCACCAAGTTCGAAGCCTAGAGTCGTTCATTACGACAGGCTGGCTCCATACTATGGCCATAGTACTTAGTTCTTGATTGTAAATAGTGTAATGTAAATAATGTAAATTAGTATGACCATGGTCTTGTATATAAGTTAATGTAATAATTTCTTTTGCTTAGCATTATCATTATTAATGTTATTATTATTTAAATACTTGTATGTAATGATGTCTATGCTTTAATTTAATTTAATTTTTTTTTTTAAATAAGTGTATATTTTGTATAATTCAGCATTATGAATGTGTTTAATTGTTATTTTCCATGTTTGCTTTAAGTGCTTTGAATAGTATAGCATTTGTTGGTAACGGGTTTGCTTTCCAATCAAAGGTTGAACTGCCCGGGACGTGCAGTCCTTGAGAGGGGGGCAATGTTATGAATTTTGTATATATCTGTAAATATTCCATTTGTTTAAATTTATTTTATTTGATTATTGTGAAAATTGCAGTATTAGTAATGTATTTCCTATTGAGCATCATGTAACTCAATGCTAAAGGCCTCAGATGGTTTGCAAGGAAAACAACCTTACACCCTCATCTTTATAATGGAAGTCTATTAAAATCGCCAAGGAATGGGTTTATCGCCAAGTTGGCGATGGTTTTGGCGACTTATTTTTGTCGCCAAATTTGGCGATATATCGCCAAATGTCGCCAAGTTGGCGACGGATTTGGCGACTTTTTGTGCTACCCCCCTTATACATTTACATTGGGATCCTTTCACGTTTGGAGTACTCTATCGAGAGTTGAAGGACCTTCTGGTAATTTCTAGCATTAGAAGGCTCTGGAATAATCTGGAAAGATCTCTGAATCCTATATAAGGACCTCCATCAGTTCGGTTGAGTTAGTTGTCTGTCAACTGCGATTGAATTCATACGAGAGGCTTTGCATTGAGAACTGTGTTTCTCGGATCGATTTTGTCATTGATACGTCGTATTGAACGCATTGTTTCTGTGTGAAATTTTGCTGCGCTTTTATTGGATTTGAAGATTACTGAATATCTTGTAATTTTCAGAAGATATTTGTGATCGTATTGCACTGTTTATAGTGAATAAAGCCTTTTTATTGTTCTTATATATTGGCATCAGTCCTTTCGAACCCCGAGCTCACAACAATATATATATTTTTTTTTTTTACTTAGTATTAAATTTCTGAAATAGTTCAACGATTGGACAAAATCAAATATTAACAAATAATCCATGTGCGAAAGTTTTTGTAAAAAAGTGTTATCAATGAGTTTTTAAACAACTTGACTTACCATATAACTCATTGTTTGATTACTTAAGCAAAATTAAATGGAAATTACGCCGTACTATGCATTTCTTATATTTTAATTACGTTTGATAAGAAAGAATCATTTTACAGTATATGACCCATTATCCGAAAATCCAAAATCCGGAAAAACCCGAAGTCCGGAAAGAAAAATTCGAAAATTTTCTAAATTTGTAAATTTTTAGTAAAATTTTAGATTTTCTGAAATTTTTCGAAAATTTTACCGATTCCTAATTTTTTTTCAGTCCATTGTGTTTCAATGTTTAATCACTAAAATATTGTTACTTCAGTGGCGGGTGAACACGGTCCCCCCCTCCCCCCTTCTCTTCCCGAAATTAAAAACATATCATTTTTCTCTCAAATTTTAGTTTAAAATTAATTTATATTACGATTCGTTAGAAAAAAAAATAGTTATGTATTTATTTCATCAGGGGTGATTCTGTTCAAGTTTTCCTAAAAATTTAAGGCATTCGATTTCGAAAATTTAAGTCTTTAGTCCAAAATTTCGAATATAAATATCTCGAATTTTGAACGATAGTCGCCGAAAAAAATCAATTATGTCTATCGTCCGCAGAAAAAATAGAAAATTTCATCAAAGGATTGTGGAAACAACGTGAATTTCGTCAAAGTACCGAAAATAAAAACGCAAATTTCGTTGCAGGATTGCAAAAAACGCTAATTTTGTTAACAAATTGCAGAAAAACGCGATTTCCGTCAAAGGCTTACGAATAAGACGAAAATTTCTTCCAAGGACTCCGAAAAAAATGTAAAATTTCATCAAGGGATCACCAAAAAAAAAAAAAAAAATTGGTTAAAGGTGCGGAAAAATGTCTAATTTCGTTAAGCGATCGCGAAAAAAGTGAAATTTCGTCAAAGGATCGAAAAAAACAACCGCTAATTTCGTCAATCTCAGAAAAAACACGAATTCTGTCAAAGGATCGTGAATAAAAGGCAAATTTCGTCAAAGAATAGCAAAAAACGCAAATTTCCTCAAAGGATCGCAAAAAGAAAACGCAAATTTCTTCAAAGGACTACGAAAAAATGAAATTTTGTCAAAGAAAAGCAGAAAATGCAAATTTTGTCAAAGAATCACGAAAAAAAAAAAAACATGAATTTTGTCAAATAATCGTGAATTTCGGGAGGACCCGCATTCCAGAACGATGGAAGCAATTTTAAAATCCGCCAGTAGATGGCGACAGTATACTGAATCAACCTCAAATCAAATCTCTCCCAAGGAAATAAATCACCGCATTCTGAAAAAAAAGTGCTTACAGAATTTTTTTTTTTTTACAGAAATGTTAATATACATTTTTTTTTTATTTTTATGAAATAGTGTTTTAAGGTTTTAAACAAAATTAAAAGATTTAAAAGCTTGAATATGCTTTTACAAATATTTAAACGACGAAAGTAGATAATATAACTTCTTTTTCAGTAAGCCTAACATGGCGTTTAACTACGGTCGAATCGCAGAGTGGTACAACCCGGTACCGTTACAGACACTTTCTCGCCTTTGGATTTTATTATAAGTAAGATAATTACCCAAGATATTAATTAGCTTCTCATTAACCATCGCTTCTAAAATGCCATATTTTTCTGAAAATGGTGCAAAAGAAATCTAAAACTGCAAAATGAGGTGTGTCTTGGGAGAGGGAAGAAAGATTTTATGTTTACTGGAAAAAGGTTGGGTTACCACAATGACTTTTAACTACGCCTTTTCGACACATGTCGAAATAACAGAAACTATTAGGTCTTTCGACACGAAAATTTGCAGATCTATATAAACAAACAATCGCAAATTTAAAAAATTCCATCCACAACATTCAGAAATATTAATTAGAAATGTTTAATTTTTCGAGCAATTTAATCTTGCAATGATCAACACGTTTTTTGATAAAAATTTGAGCTGCCGCATGTGTCTCGATAATGAAATCGCAAAAAAGAGGTACTAAGAGATTTTTTAGGTGACTCAAATTAACAATTCTAATTATGCTACGATTTTAAAATTAACACCTTTCGAATCCTCTGTTTCCATATTACAAGTTTGTAAAAATTAAGATTATCCGATTCTTATAACAGGGTGGTCACAAATATCTTATGTTAAAATTCCATGATATTTTCAGGTTAACCTTAAATTTCCAGGTTATCGTTAAAATAATGAAATTTCCATAGGTTATTTCCTTTAACAACACTACTTTGATACATACTGTCATTATTTATTTTTAAGAAATCACCTAAGATATTTAAACAATGATTATTTAAATTTTTCATTTTTCTTCAAGAAATTCTGAATTTCTTTAATGTTAAAGTGATTTTATTATAACCAATAAAAATACCTTAGTATTGTGCATATGTAGTACTTACTTTCTATTAATATAAATAACATAACACATAAAGAATAAGCATACACATGTAATTGAAGGAGTCCATATTACAAGACATTTAATAAATTTAATAAAATTAAAATTTTACAAAAAACAAAAAAGTAACTATTAAAAAACTATCAAAACTCAAAGTTTTTTTCATTTTTAAAAAATATTTACTCTTTTATTGCTTTTATCTCCTTCATTAGTATTTCAATTTCTTTATTTTCTTTTACATTCAGCTTTATACTTTCAATTTTGTTATTAATTTCTGTAATTGCCAACTTTATTCTTTTCTTTTTAGCTTCGGCAGCATTCTTTTCTAAGAAATCTTTTTCTTTTCTTTTCCAGTATCAAGCTCTGAACATGCATTTTTATAACTTTGAGTGAGTTGTAATGAATCTCATAATTATTAACACTGCTTACGGATGACTTTATTTTGTCGTAGACAACTCTTTGTGCAATCAGGGTATCCCTCTTTAAGATTGTCAATGAGACATTCTGAATTAATTGAAAAAGCTCTTTCTACATTGGCATTTCCATGAGATAATGCCATGACTATTTTCATGACCATATTTAAACCCTAACAATCACCAAACTTATTAAATATATATATATTATTTCTGCTGTCAACATCCCTTTTTCTAAGCAAATACAAAACGCAGAACATTGAATGAGATACAATATGAAAGGATTTTAAACAGGCTTTTGACATAGTACACTTACATTTCATTAAACCATGTTTTTTGATTACAAATTGCTGTTAATTAAAAATTAAATTGGCATTGTTTCCATAAATGAAATGAAGGTTTTCCTCAAATTAGTGCTGCCACGAAAATAAAATACCACATTATATCCTACCCAACATTGATTATAAAAAAATAAATAAATAGTAATTTAAATTGTATTTTATGTGTATTCAATTTATTTTCCTTTATCCTATGTTTTTCCCAAAGCAGATGACGTCATCTTCTAATGCAGTTAAAATACGATTGTTAGTTTTTTTCTCACGAGTGCCTTTTGCTACGATCAGTTTTTACTGTAACTGTGATGGAATAATGAGATGATATTCTGGCTTGACTAATGTTATTTATAGATATTTTTATCCTTAATTTTACTTTATAAGTTTATACCTGCATATAAAAAATATTAGATATTGCTAAAAAATATTAGACTGCAGTATGAAATTCTCGCACTGGTCCACTGGTATATATATATATATATATTAACTAAATGTAGAAGATTCTCACTCCATGAAACCATTTAATGCTTTTGAGTTCCTCTAATTCAAAAACACTAAAGGCTTTTAAAGATTTTAAACTTCAGATGCTAAAGGAAGGAGGAGGAGGCAGTAAGAAGGAATTGGAAATTCGGAGGAGAAATTTAAATGAAAATTTTAAAGTGGTAATCTACTGAAATGTGCAAGATTCACCCCAGTGATATTAGCCACCCTCTGAAGTTATTATTTTCAGTCATAACAGATTCTCATATTTAATACCCCACCTCCCACACCACACAGGCAAAGGGAGTCAAAGAACAAGTTATTATAGATGTGTCTTATATACTTTTTTTTCTGCCAGGCCACAATTTAAGTCCTATTATCTAATAAAAGTCGGTCAAAACTTATGTGGAGGGGGAGGAGCACGTTTTGCCCTCTCGGGAGGGGAGGGGCGTGAACACAATTAGGAAATACAATAAAGCGATCTGTTTGAAACTTTGCGATATTTTATAACACATGACATAAATTTTAAAAATAAGGCTGCGTCAAAAATTATGGGGAGGGGGAGCACATTTTGCCCACACGAGGGGCACTTTTCTAAATTTTGCCAACACCACTCATGTGATATATCGTTCAAAAGGGCTGTGACAGCTTATTCATGTTATGCATCTCCGGGTTTTATTACCCCACTTCCCCCCCCAAGGGGGCACTATACTAAATTTTGCCGGTACCCCTCATGTGATATATTGTTAGAAAGGTCTGTGACCGCTGAATCATATTATGCATATCCGGTGTCCATACCCCCACTTTGTCCCCCCAAGGGGGGCACTATTCTAAATTTTGCCAATACCCCTCATGTGATATATTGTTGGAAAGGTCTGTGACCGCTTAATCGTATTATGCAGCGTGTTCGCAGCATGACTGCTATACGGTGCCGCAGGCAGTGGGGACACCAGCCGGAGGTTTGTTCAGTTAAAGGTTTATACTATTCGATGCGCAAATTAAAGGATTATCTGGTGCGTCGGGGACCTGAGTTGGAGGTTCATTCGATTCGAGGTTCTAAAAGATCCGAGGCACCGATGTAAATTAGGGGCCCGCTAGCGGACAAAGCCAGCTAGTTATCTAATAAAAGTCATATTACCTGATCTATTATCCGATATAAAGTCCTATTTATCTAATTTTGCCGTCAGCTTATTTGACTTCCAAGATTTGGTATTTCGTCATTCAGTAACATACCATGGCATTAAAAGTTACTCACTTTTCTTATTAGATGTTTTCCCATTATGAAACAAAATGGTGTTTTTGTGCAGGTTTTGCTCAAAATTGGCCCCTTTGGTGCAGCTTGGTACAATCAGCGCAGATCTTGCAGGTCCCTGGCTTTTGTCAGACTGTCCTTGTTATTAAGCACATTTCTTCACTGATTTTTGTTATTTTTCTAACAATTCAGCCCATTTGTTTGGTAAAATTGAATCATTCATTCCATGACTGTGCATTAATTGAAATTTTCCCCACATTAATCAAGGGGTAGTCTTAAAAAAAAAAAGCCCACACTAACTGAAAATGCATAAAAGCGAGGGAAACCTTAGGTAAAGTGCTCAAGAAGAAATTTGGTAGGTTCTAACTCAGGTACTTTTTTTCATGAATCAAATTTTGGTAAATATATTTGTCAATTCTTTATTACTGGATTTCAGTTTTGTGCTATTTATAATGCTATGGCCATAGACCCATAGATGCAGTTTTCTGGAACAATTAATATAGTTGCAGATTTTCCAGAGCAGTTGGCAATCTTATTCAGGTTTTATTTTTAGTCTGTACTCACACTTTTTCTTAAAGTGACAAACTCATCAATAAAAAAGTATACACCTGTTGTTATTCTAAAAGTTTATAATAAAATCAATACAATCAGACTTCCAATTACATCTTCCTTAAGAATATCAATATTTTGTTAGCATATACATAAAAACAAAAATCACGACTTACCTTCTACCCTGGCTTCATCAGGTGTAATAGTTGCACATTTAATGCCTACACTGTGTTTCTTGATGGCCATGGCTGCATCTAAAGTTACCTGATCATTTGTCTGATCCCGATAGGGTAGGCCTAGATCATAATACAGACACTCTATTTTCAAATATGGAAAGATCAACTGAAAGAATCAAAACATGAAAATCAACACAAAAGGCGTGCCTTGAAAAACAAACATTAAAAATTATACTAGGTAGAATATAGCGATGTGAAATACAGTTATTTTTGGTTAACAGGTTCCATCGTTCCACACTTGCACAGGTAACAAGTTCTGACAACCTGTTATTTTTGCAATGTATAACTAATCAAAACTAATGTATAACTAATCAAATATGCTGTCAACGCATGTTTTAATTAAAAGGCCTTTAAACAATATGTTTGAAATAATTATGAAACGTAAATCTACATACTGTTTCTTGTTGAGATGAAATCACGCCAAATCAATTTATGGCTAAAAACTTAATTTTTGCAGGATTAAAAACTTATCTAGTTATGATACTTTGAATTTCATCTATTTTCAGATTTTCTGGAATTAAAAACATGTTTTTCCTTTATAAATGTCTAAAATGATGAAAATTTATAAAATTCTAAGCATCGTCGTAGCACAGTAAGTTTTAGCCATAGGAGAATAAATGAATAAATTTTCACTGTTTCACTTGTTAGAACAAGGAGAAACTTTTTCAAAATAAAACCTATAGAACCTGGCTGGACATTGTAAAAAAAAAAATAAAATAAAATAAAAATAATAATAATAATAATAATAATACAGTCAAACCTCGTTAACATGAACACTCTTAATGCGAATTACTTTTAACACGAACTGTTTCCAATTGCCCTGTCCAGTTGTATGTAATGTATTTAAGTTCGGATAACACGAACAAAAAAAAGTTTCTCCGTGAGTGTTTGCGTTAACGAGGTTCGACTGTAATAATAATTTCTTAATTATTTTAAAAAATCTGATATTTTAATGTAGATTGCTTTTTAATTTATGCATAACAAAATTTCAAACATTTTTTGTAATTAATTGGAACTATACTTCTAAAACTAATGGTTTAGAAATTAGCTTTACATAAATGATAAGAGACATCTTGTATAAAAATAAAAACAATTTTAGTAACATGATTTAAAAAGGTTTTAAAATGTGTAATTTGCAAACAAAACAAGTTCACCAGAAAGGAAAACTTTAGCAGGACTTAAAGAAGTTATTAATAAATAAATGCTTGGTTCAAATCTGAGTAATTGCATCTTTTGTTACAAAATGTTATTTTTCACAAAAATATAATAAATTTCACAAAATGGGCCCCAAGAAAAAACTTATGCATCAGCCCCCGAATTTTCAAATTCCCTAACTTTTCCTGATTCTTCTAGAAGCACATCAACAATCAAGGTTAACCTGACAATACGGATCATGTAATTATTTCGAAATTTTTTGAAGTGGTTAAAAGATAATGGTGCTTACCTTTTCTTTGATCTTTTCCCATATCACTCGTGTCATTTCATCTCCATCCAGCTCCACAACAGGTTTGTCAACAGCAATACGCCTATCTGTACCATCTAGTTAAAACAAACACAGAGTATTTTTTTAAAAGTCAAATAAATAAAAAGGAAAAAAATCATTCTAAGCATGCAGATTGTGAAACACTGCTAAGCATAATCAAAAGTAAGCTTAACATCTAGAATATCTTTTCAAGTGGTCCTGCATAAGAACAATTAATAAATGTAATTAACATAAAATATATATACAAATATAAATGTTTTTATTAATATCTTCTAAAGTTTTGATTCAATTTTCATAAAATTTGAAATGTCTCAATAAAATTCTGTAAAGATAATATATCTTAAATTTCAAACCATTCGGTTGGGTAGTTTTTGCGTTGTGATATGCGGACGACGGACCAGGCGATGACAATAGGTGCTACGTATTTATATAATGAGGAATTTGCACACATGAGGTAATCGACCAACTTTATATTCTTCTGATAATTCCAGGCTCATAAATTTCAAAAATGTTCTCAAAAATGTAAAAAAATCGTTCAATAATTGTTAAATTAGGTTTAAAGTTACGAGAAAACCACGCGGTTTGAAAACGCTGCGTGATTGACTATGACGTCACTGTTCACGATGTGCCAATGATTTTTGCCATTTTGTTTGCAAGCAGTATTTTGGTTCTCGGCTCGGGTTTTGCAAGCCTTTTGAATTTTTTTGCCTCGAAATTTATTTCTACTTTGGTCTTTACGTCTTTACGATATTTTTTTCAATATTTCATTTTCGTTGTATCTCACTATTCTAAAAAAAAAGTACTTAACTAATACTGATGCCACTGACGTAATTGAATTTGTGACTTTTGGACTTTCTCGGCTTATAATACAGTAATTATTGCATATAAAAACATGAAAACATGTAGTTTTGTAGAGAAAAGTATAATAAATATGCTGAAGCAAGTAGTTTTTAAATCGAAGAATCATTTTAATAGCTATTTAATGTTAAAATTGGCCAAAATAGCTCATTTAAAAAGTTTTATAGGATCAAAAACTATGCATAGCAATTTAATAATCTTTCGTAGGCATACTTAACTAGACTGTGGTGTGCAATATGCAAACATTTTTTCAATTTGTTAAATTTTTAAAGTATTTTTCAAGTTTTTCATTGATAATTTCATTATTTAAATAAAGATTTAATTCATAGTTTGAAATAACATTTTATTACCCACTGTTACCCGTTTTAAAATTGCCTAAATATGTAATAACATTTACAAAATACTTTTCAGTCGAAACATTTATTTACACGCGATTAAAAAAAATATAAAGAAACTTTAAAATATTTTTTTATATATACCGTTAACCAGGCCCCTACCTGCCCGGCATGAATACCTAGCTTAACGGGTTAGTACCTGGGTGCAGGGCGGAAATAGCCTGATCACAGCATGGCTGTGATCCACCTGACTATTGATTTGTTCACATCGCTGCTGTGCTTGCTCTCTTGTGATTTGCTACCAAAAGTAAACGTAAATAACTTTAAAATAATTAAATTATTACGTGCGAAAAGCAATCAATGTTAAAAATCACTCCTAATTAAAACTATATATATTTACTTCATCGTATTTACATCATATACACGATTTTCTTATAGCATGTAAAATAAAACTTTTTTCTAAACATTATAAAACTTCGAGAAGCAGTGACTGTTCTCAAATCCAAAAATCTACTTTCTGACGCATTTCTGAATTCATTTTTGTTCGGAAACGCATGAAATAGGCAGGTGTTCTTATTCAGAAATTATGTAATCAAAGACATTTTCTCTTTTTTGGCAAAGGCAGAAGATATTTCAGAAAACGCTGTCAAAGTCGGCGTTTTGAACTGAATTCTCGACACGGCAGCACGAGAAAAGGGAAAAACATGTCACGTGACACGAATCGGTTATAACTTGATAAGTAATTTATTTATAAAAAAAATGGAAGACTCATTTCGATTTCAAATAGCTTTAATTGTCATACCTGCCAATTTTATGCTTTTGCGTTTAAAAATGAATCGCGTTGTTGAGAAGGCCATTTTAGAATCACCTTAACCATTTTATAACAGCTGATTTTCAAATGTTTAATTGATCTTTCTTAACTAATCACGAAAACAGCCATCAGCTTTTGCGACAAC
Source organism: Maratus michaelseni (assembly GCA_963931845.1). Classification (NCBI taxonomy): domain Eukaryota; kingdom Metazoa; phylum Arthropoda; class Arachnida; order Araneae; family Salticidae; genus Maratus; species Maratus michaelseni. The sequence goes on from OZ007596.1 coordinate 193,602,446, forward strand.
AGTGGATGCGGTCTGGGGCGCCGAAAATCCCCCACTAAACAAACAAAAATCTGAAAGGTACTTTAACATTGGGGTTTGTAATAAATATTGTTTAAAAAAAAAAAAAAAAACTAGAATCAATACATCTAAATTATAAATTAAAAGAAACCATCATGTGTGGGGATAAAATTTATCAACAAATTATTGTTTTGAGTTAAATTCCAACTAATTTATATTTACATTCAAAAGTTATTCATTTTATGAATTAAATTAATCAAAACAATCATGGATATCTTACTTTATATTTTAAAGTTTCTTTATTTAATAATGTATATAAATAAATCAAGGAGTTTTGTAAAATTATTGTAACGTTTGCAGATTACCGTCAAATACTCAAATATCTGTCACATTGCCAGAAATGGTTTTGCCTCTGTATATTGTATGATTTATAAAAAATCTTTTTTTTTTCCAATAAAAAAGAATTTTTCTAACACACAATATCGTATAACTTATAACTGGTATAAATATTTTATATTGGAATCATTTTTTTCTTTCAAAATTTAAATGCTAATGGAGAAAATCAAACTTACTTTAACTGTTTTTGCACCATAGTATTTTTTTAAAAGGTCTTAAAAAATTAAGGATAACTTTTTTGCAGTTTGTGAGTTGTTTAGATCTTTGGTACATTTGTATTTTCTAAAAGATTCTATTACTTTTGATAATGTAATACCCACGAATTTTATTACAAGAAGAAAAGAAAACCGTCAAACTCGCTATCAAAAGCGTAAACAAATGCTGCATTTTCTCCCTTGTCATGAACTATGACGTCACAAGACGGGCGTAGGAAATTGTATCTACAAAAACAACTTTTCAAAAGTAAAAAAAAAGCCAAGCGTAAAAAAAAAAAGGTTGTGGCTAAAAAATGGTGTGATATCAAATTTCCAAGCTATTATATTACTTTTTTAACTTTTTTCCATTAAATAAGTTATCATATATATAAGTCGAGTGCCTACGTATATGTTAATAGAAATCGTTTTCTCCTGTACTAAATACATCCTAACGAGTTTCTGAAAATTCAATTTTTTTCAAATTATGCATGATGGGCTTGGCGGCCATCTTTGCATATTATTCACAAAATTCTAAGCATCCAAATCCGTAGTTAAAATCCGAAGTTCAAAATTGTTATTTAAGCAAATATTTTAAGCGTTTCATTTATAGATTTGTATGATCTGAAAATTGTGTCTTAAGATAATGATGACTTATCTTAAAGATTCATCTTATGATTTATTTTTTACAGTAATTAATAATTTCAAACAAGTAAAAATCAATTTCTCAAAATATCAGTCTTATCTAATTTATCTGTCCGTAGTTAAAATCTGAAGTTCGAAATTGTTATAAACATATTACATTGCAAACATATTACGCTTTTACTTTAGAAATTTGGGTGCTTAGAAATATGAAAAGATGACCGCCAAGCCCATCATGCATAATTTGGAAAAAATTGAATTTTCAGAAATTCGTTAGGATGTATTTAGTACAGGAGAAAACGATTTCTATTAACATATACGTAGGCACTCGACTTATATATATGATAACTTATTTAATGGAAAAAAGTTAAAAAAGTAATATAATAGCTTGGAAATTTGATATCACACCATTTTTTAGCCACAACCTTTTTTTTTTTACGCTTTGCTTTTTTTTTACTTTTGAAAAGTTGTTTTTGTGGATATCATTTCTTTTTTTTAAAACAGAATAAACATAATTTAAATAATCTAAACATGAGAAATAATTTAAAATTACATTTTACTTTCAGTCATTGTTTAAAAGGTTAACTAGAAATACCAGTAGATTTTTCAATTAAACTAATAACAACATACTAAATGTGGCTTGTTATAATACTTGTTATCCCCCGTTAAAAAATATCACTGACTTATCGATGAAATGAATAAAAATGCAATACGTACATAGCGTGTCAGCGCTGCATTTGAAATCAAACGTGATATCATGCTCTTTTATTATTAGCACTAGCTGGCTTCGCCCGCTAGCGGACCCCTAATTTATATCGGGGCCTCTAATCTTGTAAAACCTCAAACCGAACGAACCTCCGACCTGGTTCTCCGCTGCCTTCGGACCCGGATAATCCCTTAATTTGCACATCGAATAGTATAAACCTTTAACCAAACTAACTTCCGACACGGGTCCCCGCTGCCTTCGGCACCGTATAGCAGTCGTGCTGCACACGCTCAAGTTCCATCTTCCACCACCAGGTAGCGCAATCTGTTCTATATGAACCTCGGGCACTGAAATCGTTAAGGCTATAGATGTCGAGTCGAATGAACTGTACCCCGTCGTGATCTAGCCCATAGAACCAGAGATAGAAAAGTGCCCCCTGGTGGTGAAAAACGAACTAAAATCGAAAAGCTCTATTGATGTCGAGTCGAATGAGCCATACCCCGTCGTGATCCGACTCGTAGGAACAGATATAGGAAAGCGTCCCCTGGTGGTGAAAGCTAATCGCGCTTGGGGGGCAAAAGGGGGGATGAACACCGGAGATGCATAATAGGATTAAGCGGTCACAGACCTTTCCAACGATGTATCACATGAGGGGTATGTGCAAAATTTAGAAAATACCCCCCCCCCCTGCATATTATTATTAAGCGTTCACAGACTTTTCCAACGATATATCACATGAGAGGTGTCGGCAAAATTTAGAAAAGTGCCCCCTTTGGGTGGGAGGGCTGAAAGTGGGAGGATGGACCCCGAAGATACATAATATGAATAGCGGAACAATTTTTAGAATTTCTGAAAGCTGATTTTTATTTATTTATTTATTTATTTATCTATTTTTTATTTTTTGTTTATTATTATTTTATTTTTATTTTTTTTTGCGTTGCCCTGTGCATGTTTGGAATTTCTTAGCTATTTCTTAGATTTACCTTATTTTATTCAATTAAACATTGTACTGTTACAATAAATTTAAATGGAAACTTCACTTCTAAAACAAAAATAATTTAACAACTGGATTTCATTAATTTATAGGAAAACTAGCAAGCTACGCCCGCTGCGCCGGTCGGTTTCTACAAATGAACCCTGAATCAAACGAAATATATCGTTTAATTTGACCTTGTATTTGAAAGCAATCTGTATATTTACGTGGAATATCCTTCCACATTACTGAAAAATGACGCGATTGCGCTATTATATTTTCTAATGTGCAGTCAAAATTTTAGCTGTTAAGGACCAACTCTTTTATTTGGTCATTTACAGTTAGGGTTTGCTAAAGAATGATAAAACTATATGCAATATACTAAAACCATCACTAAAAATTATCGAAATAACAATGCAAACAAATTAACTAACAAAATCCATTCAGAAGAAGTTTTTATAAAGGCTAATCTTTGATAATCTGATTATTGAACTTTTCCACATAATTCTAAAACAACAAAACGATATAAAATATACTAAAACAATCCTTACAAATTATCTACTTAACAATGCAAGACGCAAAAAATACGCCGAGTAAAAACTATCAAAAAGGCTAATATTTCGGAATCGGGTTCACTTGACTATATAACCTTCACACATAACTGTTGGACTAAGCAACGTAGGACAATATATAGTACATTAACACCATTTCTGAAATAGCATCTAACTAACAATACAATTCTCATCAAAATCCGTTCAGTAGAACTTTTTTAGAAGGCTAATCTTTCATAATCGGAATCAAATATTGAAAAGGCTAATATTTGATTAAAAAAAATGGTCACCCGATTTTCGAATTTCCCCCTATAATTCTAGAACTAAGCAACGTTATATAATAAAACGTTCCCTAGAAAATTATTTAACAGTATAGGTTCCATCGAAACACATTCGGCAAAATCTTTTAAAAAGGCTAATCTTTCATAATCGGATTGATCTGATTATAGAACTTCCCAGAATAATTATATAACTAAGCTACGTAGAACGATATGTTATACATTAAAACCTTCCCTTAAAAATTATCTTAGTTTAAGTTCTACGAAAATGCATTCAGCAGAACTCGAGTTATAAGCAGCCGGAACGAAATTTCATATATGTAGAAGTAAATAGAAGTATATTGCCATTAATATAGTTTGCATTTGAATAAAAAAAGGTAATTTTCGGTTAGCCGGGCACCAGTGATATATGAACACACACACACACACACACATACATATATATATATATATTCATACATATAAATGTATATATATATATGTATGTATATACATGTATTTGTGTAGATATATGCGTATATATGTGTGTGTGTGTATATATATATCACTGGCGCCCGGCTAACCAAAAAGTACCAAAAAAAAAAAAATACTGCGAAAATGCAGTCGTACACTTGAAAAAAAAAAAAAACCTTTTGGCCTAAAATCTCTCATCAAAACTGTTTTTCTTTTTTTCTTTTTTAAAAAAAATAAAATTAGTAACAGTTTTTTCTTTTATTTTTCCAGATGTATAGCCATTTCAATTCTTTCTGCAACAAAAAAAGACACTTTTTGGCTTAAAATCAAATTGTTTGGGGTCAAAAGTAAAATCAAAATCGCCAAAAACAAAAGATAAATCGCCAAATTTGTTTCAATAGAAATCTTGCCCCTTGAATAATGTTTTAAGCATTATGAACATTTCTAATCATGTTTAAATTAAATATTTTCGTTTTATAATATTCTCTCATCAAAACTCTTTTTTTTTTTCTTTCTTTCTTTCTTTTTTTTTTTTTTAAATAAAATTAGTAACAGTTTTTCTTTTATTTTTCGAGATGTATAGCCTTTTCATTTCTTTCTGCAACAGTAATGATCGCCAAAAAATTAGCAATGGTAACCTTTTCGGCCAAAATAACAGAACTTTCTATCATAATTCGATAGCTAATATACGTAGAACGTTGTGTTACATACTAAAACCTTCCCTGAAAAATTATCTCTCGAACAGTGCAAGTTCCATCAAATTCCATTCAGCAGATCTCGAGTTATAAAGGAACGGAACGAAATTTCCGTTTGTGTTTTAGCGAGGCTAACGAAAAAGACAGGCTACCGCGGTGCGTTCCACTTATCTTTTTTTACAGACCGCTAGAGTGACGGGATGCTCTTTTCGTACACATGCATTGGTGGATTCGAGACTCACGTGATTCCCGCGGTCTGTAAAAAAAGATACGCGTAAAGCACCGCGGTAGCCTTTCTTTTTCGCTAGCCTCGTATATATAGTAGATGACGTGAAAGGGTTGGGTTGGGTTGATTATTGACGGCCAATTATCTACACTAGGGATATAGGCCCGGGGGGAGTGCCCTTCGTGGGGGTCTTTCTAAGGGAACCTAATCCGTATTTACGCATGGATAAATCCACGGCTCGAAGAAAACCACGAAAACGATGACGTGAAAGGTATTCCTGCGAACGAAATGCCTGTCCTTTACAGTGTTTTTTTATTTTTAGAAATAAATGAATCGCATTTAATTCATTTCAAAATTTTTGTTTACGTTTGGAAAGAAATTTTAAATGGCGATAACTCTTAATGTATACATTTTAGAAGGTACATCTTACCTCAAAAACTAATTTATTTTTAAAGATCTTTCTAAAAACGTAAATTATATATTTAAAATATTTGTAAAGCATAAACACTACGTCTGATTACTTTATTTTACAATATTTATAAGAACACGCATTTTATCAGACAATTAAATACACTAAACAAACATGAGTGAAAAATTGACCTGGGCCTGGACTCGAACCTGGGACCTTATGCGTACCATGCCGACGCTCTGCGACTGAGCTACCCAGATCCATATCCGTAACCGGCAATTTCTCATACTTATTCATGTTAGAAACAATCATCTGCCACAGTTTGCAGTTATATTTAATTATTTGATAAAATATGTGTTCTTATAATTGTTAAGTTTTATTTAAAAAAAAATATCTTCAGAAGAAAATGGAAGAAAATGGCTGATTTGCAGATGAAATTTGATGTGGTTATATTATAACCTGTAACTGATTTGTGCTATTTTAATACAGATGGTACATGGTCGTTGGCGGGTTTTATCTCTGTTTTGGCATAATTTTTTAATCGCCAAGTTAATTAACAGTTTTTTGCTAATTAAGGATAGAAAATATTTTCTTTTTACACTGAATTTTATAAAAGCACATAGATTACGTAATTACTTGTCCAAAAATGCAATCTTTTTTTTATTCTGCCCAATATTAAGGCCTGTAGCTTGTTTGAAAAAAAAAGTTTGACGAAGAAAATAGTGATCATTTTAAGTAACTCGACGTTTTTAAAAAAAAGCTATATCTCTGTTTATAAATCACTTATGAAGATGAGTTTGGCCTTAAATTGAAGAAATTCTTTCTTAGATTTTTCTAGTTTTCGTTTTTTTTTTCTACGACGCTTGGTTTGTTTGATATCTGATATTTTAATCTGGCATGTTTTGTCGATTTAGCATTAGCGGTCTTTATTCCAGTTCTTGGCGTTGTTTGTGTGGCGTTTTTTTTTTAAAGCTTGGCTTGGCAGAGCGACCGCGGAACACGGTAAATAGTGCGCTATAAAAACTGTCAGAAATCAACAATTACAGCTCAAAATAAAAAAACAAACACACTGTTCTTCTTATTTTTCTGTTTTCTATTACATAAAAATAAAATTAGAAAACGTGAAAATTCCTCATTACGAATGCACCTAAAAAGGTTAAATTAGTACAAAGTGAAATTATTGCTATTTTACACAAATTGAAAAATTACAAACAAATATTATATAGTACAGTAGGGGTGCACAACCTTTTTAAGCTAAGGGCCACTTACAAAAATGACTGGGTTGTCAAGGGCTACCATCAGTAGAATTTTGTTTTGAGGAGGTGTGACGGGGGAGGAATCTAAGTCTACAATTAGATTTAAAAAACAAATTTCGGAAGGGTAGTTTTAGCCCCCTAGATTCCTTCCTTCCCAGTCAACGTATTCAGCTCAGTTGGCAAGGATATATCAACAGTTTACGTTTGTATTTATACAAGAGATATAGCTAAGATTATTTTCAAAGAGTGAAAATACTCCTTGACTTTATTTGAAGGAGTAAATTTAGCTTTAAAGATTTCTAGTGCCGAAAAAAAATTCTGCTTTCATTAATGAAGGTGGGAGGAGGAGAAACATATTATTCTAAATTGTACTTCTTAACATATTCAGTCATAAAATGTGGATATCAAGTAGGGTGCACAACCTTTATAAGAGGAGGGCCAGTCACAGAAATGACTGGATTGTTGAGAGCCAATATCCGTAGGGTGGACAAATTTTTCTTTCTGGGAAGGAGGGGGAGGATCGGCCTAAAAGTTCATAAAAATGCTAATTTTAAAAGGAGGGTTAGCTCCCTATACTCAACCACCTCCTTAGTCAGCATATCCCAATTCAGTTGGCAAGGATGGAAAAAACTTGCAAATTTTTTTTTCAATGCGTGATCGACAATATTCGTAGTTTTTTTGCCTAGTGATTGACGAAATTCACGATTTTTACGCGCCCGTTCGGCAAAATTTGTGATTTATACACACCCGATTGGAGAGATTCGCGATTTTTATGTACCTGACCGGCAAAAATTTGCGATTTTTATGCGCCTAATCGACGAAATTTGCGATTTATACGTACTCGACCGGCAAAATTTGCGATTTTTACGCGCCCGATCGGCGAATTTTTCGATTTTTACACGCCTAATCGGCGAAATTTGCGATATACGCACCCGATTGGCAAAATTCGCGACTTTTACGGGCCCTATCAGCAAAATTCGCGATTTTTACGAGCCCGATCGGCAAAATTCGCGATTATTACGCATACGATCGGCGAAATTTACGATTTATACGCACCTTATCGGCAAAATTAGCGATTTATACGCACCCTATCGACAAAATTCGTAAATTTTACGGGCATGATCGGCAAATTCGTAAATTTTACGGGCATGATCGGCAAATTTCCCGATTTTTACGCAGGCGATCGCGAAATTTACGATTTATACGCACCCAATCGGCAAAATTTGAGATTTATACGCTCCCGATCGGCAAAAATTTGCGATATTTACGTATACGATCGGCGAAATTTACAATTTATACGCACCTGATTGGCAAAATTCGCGATATTTGCGCATACGATCGGCGAAATTTACGATTTATACGCACCCGATGGGCGAAATTCGCGATTATTACGCGTCCGATCACCGAAATATGAAAAAAATCGCGATACCTACGCACCCGATCGGCGAAATTGATCCGCGGGCCACCAGTAATCCGATCGCAGGCCACAGGTTGTGCATCCCTATAGTACAGCGAAACTTGCCCAAATCTGAGCGTGGATAAGGTGGAAAGACTAAGGTGAAAAAAAAGCACTCGCCAGTCGCAGATTAAACATAAAAAACTGAGGATTAATATGGAAAGAACCGGCCAAATGCAGAATTTTATAACTTCCTTTTTCCTTAAAATTTCGCGCTTTTTCCGCGCCCGTTCGAAGAAATTCGTGATTTTCCCGCGAACGTTCGACGACATTTATGATTTTTACGCTCTTGATCGACGATATTCATGATTTTCCCGCGCCCAATCGACAATATTCATGAATTTTACGTTTCCGTAATTAATGAATTTTTCGCGCCCATTCGACGAAATTCATGATTTTTATGCGCACTATTCGACGAAATTCATGATTTTTATGCACTTGATCGACGAAATTTAGGATTTTTACCCACCCGATTGACGATATTCATGATTTTTACCCGCATGACAGACGAAATTTATGATTTTTACGCACCCGATTGATGATATTCATGATTTTTACGCACCCGATCGAAGAAATCCAGGATTTTTTCGTGCACAATCGACGATATTCGTGATTTTTCCGCGCGCGATCGACGGAAAATCATGATTTTTACGCACCCGTTCGACGAAATTCATGAATTTTATGCGCCCGATCGACGAAATCCATGATTTTTCCGCGCGCGATCGATGATAGTCGTGATTACCTTCCCGTTCGACGGATAAAAAAGTTCGAAAAAATTGCGATGGATACGTAATTTTCCCATTGAAAGATCACAAAAGTGGCATATTTTGTATTAAACATATACAATCTGCCTTAAATGTCCTTTTATTCCACTTTTGGAAAAAAGGACTCATTTTTTTGTAAGTATTTGGGTCCGAGGGACTCAGGATTTCAAAAGTCTAGTGGCATCCCTGTGATGGGTATAGATTGTCATTTAATTTTGGCACTGTGATAGCAAATTTTTAATCTGATATCAATCTTTGAGCCCAATATAGTAAATTTCAATAAAAAGTTTATTCGGAATTCGTACAGCGATTTTTAAATTTTAAGCGAATATTTTTAATGGATTTTTAGGGTTTTTTTTTTCTCCCGTTTCGCGGCGATTTTTTGACATTGGTAAAAGGAATTCGGTTTCAGACTTTTAGCCTAATATAGTAAATTTTGTCCTCTGCTATTTTTGGCGAATTTTCGAGTTCCGAGCCTATTTTTTTACAATCATTAAAAGAACGGCATTTCGATTAATAGCATTTCGATTACTAATCTAAAATAGCAAATTTTGTCCGCCGTGATTTCTTACTTTTTTGCAATTTTTAATGAGATTTTTTATCGATTTTTCGCGTTCTACGGCGATATTTTGACATTCGTGAAATAATTCCGGTTTTCATGTTTTCACTGCGTTCTCTTTTGGGACTTTTGAATTTTTAGCGTTTTTTTCTGCGTACCGCGAAAATTTTTCGACTTTCATAAAAGTAATTTAGTTTCAAACTTCTGCCTAATATAGTAAATTTTGTCCGCTACGATTTTTTAATGATTTTTAATGTTATTTCCAATGCGATTTAATTTTTACCCCTTTCTTCTCGTTTACTGGACATTCGTGAAAAAATTCCGGTTACAATGTTTTAGCACCCTATAGTACATTTTGTCCTCCACGATTTTTGAAATTTTAGCAATTTTTTATGCTTTTAACGAGGTTTTTTTATGTTAGTAAAAAGGATATCTGTTTCAAACTTGCCTTGAATTCTGTTTTAAACATTTAGCTTAATATAGTACATTTTGTCTTCCGCGATTTTTGAATTTTTAACGAATTTCAATTTTCGCGTTCCGTGCCGATATTTTGACATTCGTGAAAGAATTCCGGTTACAATGTTTTAGCCCACTGCACTAACTTTTGTTCTCAGTTATGTTTGAATTTTTAGCGGGGATTTTTTGCGTTTCGCGAAATTTTTCAACATTAGTTTTAAAAAAAAAATCTATTTTAATTTTTTAGCCCAATATAGTAAACTTTGTCCTATTTTCAATAAGTTTATTATGAATTCGTACAGCGATTTTTGATTTTTTTGCGAATCTTTTTCGCTTCTTGCGGCGATTTTTGGACCTTCGAAAAAGGATTCCTGTTTTAATCTTTTAGCCCAATAAAGTAAATTTTATCCTCTACTATTTTCAGCGTTTTCTCGCTGTGAGTTTTCCACATAAGTTATAAGGAATCTAGTTTATATCTTCTGTTCTCTTTATAATATGTCAATTCCACAGAAAAGTCTCATTTTGCGGTGAAAATAAAATTTATAATATGTTTAATTTAAGGGTATAATTGGAAAGCTTGGTATTTTTATGTTGTATAATAAAATCTTAATAAAAAGCCATTCTAACTTACTGTTTACAAATTAAGTTAAGAACCATTATTGTCTTTGTAAAGTCATAATGTTATGTCAGTTACACAATAAAAGTTACGTCAGTTACATGTGTAAATGCCATTTTTTCTTTTTTTTATTGTTCAGAAATTAATTAAACAAGTTACTGTTATAATTTGTCATTACTTAGTGTTGTTGAGAACATTAAATCACTTTTTTTAACGGGATAGTTTTGATAATTTTTACACTTCAATGAAGGCAGAAAAAATGTTTGTCTGTTTTACGTTACATCAGTTACAGGATTTTGAATTGCAATTTTTGTGATTAAAAGAGAGATTGAAATAATCTGCAGGTATTTGGGTATTAAGTCCTTAGTAAGAAATATTTTAAATTGTAAAAATTTGTTCTAGCTTTATTAGTAAATTTTCTGCACAGTTTTGAAAACAAAATTCGATGATCAAGTGTTACGTCAGTTATGATGGAATTGACCAATAAAGTTCATTCGGAAATTGTACTGGGGTTGTTTTCCGCGATTTTTAGAGTTTTGAGCGAATTTTTGACGAGCTTGGGCAACGCTGGGCGGGTCAGAAGTAATAATAATAAAGATTAAAAGAATCTATTTTACATATGCAACATAATTTCACTGAACATTGAAACTTATTAGCTACCTACTAATAAAAGAAACAAGAAAAAAAAAATATTTACCAGAAAATAATGTGCAGACTGCAAAATCTGCGATGCACATTTCCCGTCGCGCATTTTCAGCTACATGGTAGGGACCACATGTCTTTTAAAATCTTTGTCATTTTGCAATTCCTTTTTATCCCTCACTTAATAACCTTGCATAAAAAGATTGTCAAATTAAAACGCAGGGTGAAAAAGATTCAAGTTTATGCAGGCCGAAAAACTCACAGAAATTTAGATTTATTTTGAAAAGTACAGTAAAAAAATAAACACTTACAACAGCAAAATTAATATGTTGGCACGTTAAGATTATGCCTCTTTTTTTTTTTTTTTTTTTTTTTTTTTTGAAAACATTTGGCACGCGTATGTGAAAAGATTCGCCATCACTGCTCTAGGTATTCGTAAAAATAAATTTCAGTTATAATTATACATTGTGACAAACAAACCTCGTAATACATAAAAATACAAGAATTCCTTCTCTTTTGCTGGTTAATAACATTTGCGAAATTTGATTATTCACAAAAAGTTGGAAATAAATTATAAATATAACTAGTAAATCTGCAGATCAGGAGCCTCAACGTCAGCTCTCCAATTCGTTCTTTTTTAACACACCTTGCATAATATACAACTTCCTACAAATCGCAATTTAAAGTTTTTAAATTAGATAAATATTTATAAGCATATAAAATACTTCGAAGGCTTCGGAAATTAGAAGCGTTAAATTAAACACGGTGCTATGCAATGATACTCTGAAATCCTTATAAACTGCTTATTCCTGTAATTTTTTAGATAAAAAAGTACATTTATTCAGCCTCCCCGTAATGGCTATAGTTTATCTTGGATTCCATTTTATAATATGATTTTATTATGATAAGCATCAGTTTGGTAAAAGCTTGGGGGGAAATGAAATACGTATTATGTCAAATAAAGTGATAAAACAAAATGTTTTATATTATTCGAACAGATGCATAAAATTTCTTCAAATGTTATACACCTAATTTAAAAAATATGACACATCCATACCTGCCAACATGTCCATTCAGAAAACCTTACAATTTTCCCGACGTACTTCATTGTGCATCTTTTAAAATACATACGTAGTGTTTACGAAGGCATCTGGTAAGGTAATATATGGTTTGATACAAAATTTACTGATAAATACAAAAATATTAAACAAGTAATTGTTTAAGTTTAAAAAAAAAGTAAAAGACACAACCCAAATAATATTAGCACTGATAATTATCTTTAATATACTTTAAATAGGCTGGCTTTACCCAATAATTTTTTGTCAAATATTTCTTCATAGCAATCTTTTCACATGCTTTTAAGTATTAAAATATTTTAATACTTAAAAAAGCATGTATATTAAAATATTTTATGAGTAAAAAAAAAAAAAAAAAAAAAAAAAAAATCTAATAAATTTCTAATCAAAAAAGTCTCAAAACTACAATTTTAATTTTGCATTCAGCTTTGCTGCGAGAAAATTTTAAAATACAAAGCATGACTAAAAATTCTCTGGCATAGAATAACGTGTTGTGAATTACTACTTGGTTGCTGTGACGTACCATATTGCTAATCTCTCTCATCTTTGTAACATAAACACAATGTGTGCATCAGTTTAATTCTTTTACTAAATGAGTAACTAATTTGAATAATCAGTTCAAGTTTTACCAAAAAACCTTACAATCTTACCTATTATCCTTACAACCTTACAATTTGACCTAAATCCTTACATTGTAAGGCTAAACCTTACAAGTTGGCAGGTATGCACATCTATTAAAAAAATTCGAAGCTAAAAGGAATTATTTTAGACCCTTATTAGAAAATTTTTAACTTCAATAACTTATCATTTAAATCCATTAATCAAATGCGCCATTTCTTTTCAACGAATGAAGATTTTGAAAATCGTCTGAATCTCCATAGAAAGGCATTATGACCTAAAAAGAAATGTTCTACACTTTTCGAACGAATCGTCCGTCCGCATATAACAACGCAAAAACTACCCAAACGAATGGTTTGAAATTTAAGATTATCTTTGCAGAATTTTGTCGAGACATTTCAAATTTTATGAAAATCGAATCAAAACTTTAGACGATATTAATATAAATATTTATTAAGAAATTTAAATTGAAAAAAAAAAGGTGCTTTCTTGTTATAGGAGTTTCCGAGGTTTAATCGGCAAGCGATCGAGATACTTATTTTATTACAGAAATTAATCTGCAGACGATATAATTCATTTCGCAGAATTAAAAATTATCAAGATCTGAATATTTATATAACTATCTATAGTACGAACGCACCTCATTTGTCACGTTTGACGTACAATTTCCAACTTGTTTAAATTCCCGTATCTCGTAAATGTAGATTTTCTCTTGTTTAGAAATAAAATATTTATCCATTAAAATTTCAAATGTAACATCTTTTTTAAGATGCGTTCGTAATTAAAAAAAGTACGTAGCACCTACAGTCGTCGTCTGCAGGGCCTGTTTACCGAATAGGCCCGTGAAGCCCGAGATTACAAACTGAAATACAAAGGGCCCCCCAAATTTACTTTTCAAAACTAATTTTTAGGGAAAATTTTCAGTCAGGGTAAAAAATGTATTTTTTTCCCTTAATTATAGCCACTAAATTTTCCCTCAAACTATTACTGACACATCTACTCTACTGACTACTCTAGTTTTCTTCTGTTTATATAATAAATGGTATAAAAAGAGTGATTAAATGCAACTTATTTTCATTTTTCTTATGTTTTACATTTTAATTTCAAACTTGCTAAAAATAACAGAAAATTTAATCTGTATAGTTATATTTTGTTTATATTCATAAAGAGTGGAGAAATCACACAAAATATGGAGAATAGGTTATTTAAATAAAGGGGAAAGTAATTAGCATTCATGTGATACCAAATTCCTGTTTATAAAATAGAAGCAAAATTGTGTTGCAGCCAAGCATCAATTTACGTCCAATATTTGTTATCCCTGCACTGGCAAAATCTGCAGTTTGTAAAGAATAAAATATATTTTGAAGTTCAAATATTCGCACCTGTTCCATATTTGTAAATTCATTTACAAAATTAATTTGTTACGCACATAATTAAGTATATAATAAAATATTTCTTATATGTATGTAGGTAGTTAGTTTAATATTAAAAGTGTTGTTTACTCGAAATTTTAATGGTAAAAATTCAAAATGTTGAAGCATAATTGGCAGAGTAAAAGGGGTGCCCCCCTTGTGTGACGTCGGGCTTCCCCTACTTTTAAGTCTTAAGCGGGCCCTGGTCGTCTGGTCCGTCCGCCCGCATGTAACAGCGCTAAAACTACCCAACCGAATGGTTTGAAATTTAATATATATTATCGTTGCAGAATTTTGTCGAGTCATTTCAAATTTTATGAAAATCGAATCAAAACGTATTAATAAAAGTTTTCTTTATTCTATTAAATCGTATCATACGTAATCTATATAATAAAAGCGCAAGTCATGTGACCGAGGAAAACAAATACGAGCTAACCACATCTTTTTCCATATGCCAAGCGGCCATTTTTATTAAAAAATATTTTTTCTTATAAAATTGTATAAGTTACATTTTTAGAAAGATCGTTCAAAAAAATTGTTTGCTTGAGAGATGAGTTACATTAAAAAATGTATAGATTCTGAATCACTTCAGTGGAAATTAGGTTAACAGCCGAATATCTCAATCCATTAAAGTAAATAAATACAGGAAATTCGTTTATTACGAGTCATAGAAATATCAAACCATGGTGGTAATCATTCGCAAAGCAAGATGTCTATGGTGAATTTTGCAACGCTGTCTGATGTTAGAAAAAAATTCACATTTGTAAACGTGGCATAGAACGTGCCATAAAAAATTGACATAGATAGATAGATTATAAAGTTTCGAACTGGGGGTGGTTTTAGGTTCTGGGAGTCATAATCGGCGTAGATCTGCAAATTTTTTTCAAAAATTCCAACTTAGGGGAGAATGTAATAGGTAGTATTTCTTACGAAATCTACCTAATACTATATCGTCAAATGCGTGGTACCTTGTGTAAAAAATGTATAGATTCTGAATTACTTCAGTGGAAATTAATGGATTGAGATATTCGGCTGTTAACCTAAAGTAAATAAATACAGGAAATTCGTTTATTACGAGTCATGGAAATATCAAACCATGGTGGTTTGGACAGCTTTTTGTTGAAAATTAATCAAGATGTGCCTGAATTTTCTTAGATTATTCACGCTTTAATTTGCAATATATACATAAATCTAGGAGATACCTTCAGATAAAGGGCGAAATTATCGTCCACTTTATGGCTATCTTTCCTACAAGCAGAGTAAAACTTTCTTGTATTCCACCAATGATTCCACTTTTGCTGGTTGCAATATGTTAATATTAACATATTTATGTGGGATATTTAATTTTTTATTAATACAAATAGAAATTTTAACAAGCTTATTTTTCAGCACTTTTAAATAAAAAAGTGGCCACTTATAAAACTGCTACTGCTGGCCATGGACGGGCCGGGCCACTAATGAAATTTTCCAGTTTTGCCCTTCACCCTCAGATATAAAACTAGAAAGAACAGTATTTTAAGAAAATTCGTAAATGTGGCTAGCTGTTCTATTTATAGCATCAGAATCAGAAATGTTACAATTAAAGCGTGCAAAATAGCTCATTATCTGAACATTTCATTGTTAATGCTAATTATTTAATAAACCATTACATTCATCTTAAAAACAGCTAATTATTTAATAAACCATTACATTCATCTTAAAAACAATCATTTCTTTAGTTACTTCATAATAATAAATTCGCACCCCTACTTTTGACACTGAAGAAATGGCAAAAAAAAAAAGTGAGAAAAATATGTAAGTAAATACGGTAGTAAACAAAAGCGTACGCAGGAGGTGCAGAACTCCCCACCCCCAATCTGAAAAAACATTTTTAACGAATCTCTAACCCTTGCCCCTGACGAAAATTTTACGCAAGCCATGGTAGTAAACATAAAGCAAGATTGGTCAAAGCAGAAAATAGAAGTATCGATTTTTCACCAGTGGCTATGTTTAGCATCTACTATATTTAAACACAAAATTCCCTTTTGAAAATGCGTTTGGATGTGCCATTAAACTTCCTAGTTTTTTTTTTTTTTTTTTTTCCCTTAAGAAGGTCTTTCATTGATAAGGGCTTCAAAATGTTTAAAGCTGTTAATGGTTGATGATACGTTTGCATGCATGATCCGAAGAGTGCAAATCTAGGCATTTTTTGTTCCACCATACATATTATCATGAGCCCTTGAAATTTTGAGAAAAACCTGATGCTGATATTATCTAAATGCCCTATAAATAAGATACTCGAGATGCTTCTCTATTTTCGTCTTAAACAATGTCCAAGAAAATAAAACTATTTTTGTCGCAGGATGTGGTCCTCTTGTTTGTAACATATTTCACTTTTATATACTTTGAGCGATTGAGATAAAACTATGTACGAAAATAAAGAGCGCGAAGAACGGTTCTTACTCGATGGCTTAACAATAGGAAGTACGATCTCAAATATGAGAATGCACTATGGAATCCACAGAAAAAGCTCGTTCAGTTCACAACTGATATAACGAATGTTAGTCATTTTGTCAGATTTTTCAGATCTTAGTGCCAGACAACACTAAAAATTCATAAAATTCAAAGTATCATAACTCGGTAAGCTTTGATCATAAAAAGAGGGTATTTTTTTAATGTCTTTGGATTCAGGAAGACATTTTTCTAAATATAATTTATACGAAAAAGCGACCACACACACACACACACAATATATATGTATATAATTAAATTTCGTATTTCAATGTGTATACAGCCCCTTGTAAAACAAACGCCATATCTAAAAGCTGTACTTCATTTGTATACTTTTTGTAATTGGAAGTATGCTTCTATAACTATCATTAGCGGTATTATATAGATAGAGATTATAGACATAATCGCTATTTTGAATCACCTGGTAAGTAAGTAATTATTTTCAAAAACAAAGAGCCGACTTAACATTTTTTTATTTAAAACATTTTCCAACATAGTTCAAAAATGTTTATGACCTTTATTCTATTCCTCTTTCGTTTAGTTTCGATTGCCATGAAACATGAAATATTACAAAATCACCTTTTTTCTTAGAAATTACTTACATCCAATATCAACCAAAAGCTGAATAAACGTGTCGTTTATGTAGACATTCGGGCAGGTGTGTCTGAAAACATGAGTACAATTTGGATTTGCGGCACAATCCAATTTTCTAAGACGAGATCATAAAATATCATAGGATTTGTCTCTTTTTTATGGGTCTTCTGAATTTGTTTTATTTTTGACAGTCGACAAAGTGAACTTTTCCGACACATTTGCAAATCTAATAAGGCAAATTGCAAAATACCGAGAAAATGTAAAAAATTGTGAAAATTAAAAATGTAAAGCATCAAATAAACATACATCAAATAAGCATACTTGCTAATTTTCCGAGCTTGTTTTTTTTAAAAAAAAAACACACACCTTGAACCAGAAAATTTAATTAAATGTCTTGCTTCTATGTGAGTCGTTCGAAATCTATCTGATTTCATTCAATAAATAAATTTTCAGGTTCAAATGCATTTATTTGAAAGGGAGTTCCTAGATAAAAATCAGAGTGGGCATACCATACTTACAGACTTGTATATATTATATGCCCACTCATCGGTCCTGCATCGGGTCCGGTAATCCGATTTTACCCGAACCGACAATGCAATTCTGGTTGATGCTACTTTCTTCGTTCCGGGTTGGTTTTGACTCTTTTGGGTTGACCCGGTTTTTCAAAAGAAAATCTTAAATCTTTTTCAAATGATAAATATACCATATATTTGAATTATAATGAGTATATATGTGTTAATTTTTATACAAAGAGATAATACAAATGTAGACTATTTTTAATAATTTTATTAAAACATGGATTAGTTTTCTTTGGATTCGGGTCGGGTACAACCCGAACCGTGTAGTACTTGTATGTACATGATGACTATATACAACT
Source organism: Maratus michaelseni (assembly GCA_963931845.1). Classification (NCBI taxonomy): domain Eukaryota; kingdom Metazoa; phylum Arthropoda; class Arachnida; order Araneae; family Salticidae; genus Maratus; species Maratus michaelseni. The sequence goes on from OZ007596.1 coordinate 193,620,779, forward strand.
TTCAATACACATGATATTAAGAAGCATAATCCACATTTTTATGCTTTAATTAATAAATATAGAAGTAATAAAAACTACTAATATAAGTAACTTCATTAGTTAATAGGACAAATATTACGGTAGCTTTTCTCGCACTTGTAATTTATAAATTTACTGTAATCGCATAACTCTAAATTTACACACATGTATGAGTATAATAAAACTATCAGGATAAAGGCCGTCCGCCTAGCCAGTACATGTTCTTAGGAACCCAAATGCGCTACACATCAAGCGGGACCGAGACAACGGTCGGTATGATGCAGGTTACCTGCCAAGGTAGGCATCGCCACCTGCGCATCACTCTTCCTGCACCCAAGTCAACATAGACGAACTGGTTGTCACAACAGTAGATCCATGTACTTCACGAATCTGTCGCATGACACTTGGGGACGCATCCGAGCACACATAGAGGTACTTGACTCTAGGCCCATATCTGGGTTTTCCGAAAACGCAGTTGCTTTACCGACGCTTCGGGATGTGAAAATTTACAGATAGTCACTAGCCCTTCTGCTATGGCACGTATGTGTATAGTAAGTAACATGAAAAAAATGTGAAGATTAATTACATTTATACAGGTACAGAATAAATATAATCATAAAAATGACCAGTCATATCTGCAATCCACATTAGCTTATCAAAATATTAAACACCAGGATTACTTTTCCTGTAGTGGCCATTAATGGCATATGCTTTGAAATAATAATAATAAAGTTTAGCTGTCTTTTCCATGCCTAACAGATTTCTTTATTTGTTGTGTACGAGTCCAAAATTAGAACATTCTTTCAACTTCTACAGAAATAACTCCCGGTATTATGCTTAGCATTTTGATACGAATTAAAGAGTTTTTTTCTTCTCCTATTTTGTCACAATAGTTGTTGAACAGATGCTAACATTCTTTAATTCTCCTTTAGCCCCAATTTATTGTTATATATTTGTAAAAGTAGAATGAGAAAATAAGAGAAGCAGTCTTATCTAGAGAAATTTAATATGCTTGTTGCGTTTATTTTATATGAAAGTGCGAATAATTTCATTACTCAATGGAAGTTTTTTTTGGCAATGTGAATTAGAAGAGATTTAATTAAATATCAATTTTAAATAAAATACTTTTATGACTGACTAGGGGGCCTACCCCCTGCGAGCTACGCTCGCCAACCCCCGCTCAGACTTCGAGGCCTCTAAAAACATGACAGCGTGCTTTGTTTTAAAAATATTGGTAAATCTGTAATTTGGGTTCCATGCTTTTAACGTTTTAATGGGTCATTTTTTGATTATCATGGCCTCATACACAGCTGTTGCGACAACTGACGACTGTTTTTGGAATTGATAAGTAAAATCAATTACAAATTGAAAATCAGCTTGTATAAAATGGTTAGGTTTAAATTGTGGCAACCTGTCGGACTTTTATAACAACGATCTGTATTCTATTCTTCCTTTGCGTTTAAGGATGAGAAAAATTCCATCTGTTTGTGAGTAACATTAAGAACCACGGTATTAAAAAGTCCTATGTTATAGACATTTTCAGCAACAAATTTTAATTTTCTCTCTATTTTAATGCACCATCATGCATATTTTCATGTTATTTTAAATATGTAAATTATTTATTTTAATTAATATGTATATACGAATTTTCTAATAATTATTTATCATACAATATTAATTAAATATTTTGTGCATGCATGCCTGCATTTATTCGGCATCAATTGATGAGATATTTAAACAAATTTGCTATCCGCGATAATTTTACACCATGTTATGTCACTTGAATATTGTCCATAAGAAAATCGGGTACTTTTCCAGTATAGGATCCTTTGCTTTTAGGTTTGGCGTATTTCGAGCTTCAAAAAGGGATAGATTCGTTAATATACATAGATTTGTTGCCAAAAGTTATGAAAACAAACCCAATGAACTTTTGGTACTTTTCTATTATAGGGGTCTTGACGCTTTTTTAAAAAGCTTGGCGCAATTCGGGCATCAGAAAGTGAGATTTGCTGCCAAATGACATAAACAGCCATGGAAACAAATTCGACGATTTTTTTGTTTATATGCGTATTTTAATTATACGTATATTATTATTGTTTTTTCTATATAAATTACTTCTGATTATATATAAAATAGGATAAATGACATTCTACGCTAAACAAATTGTATAAATATTGAAAAAATGCTTCTGTATACGAAATGACAAAGTTAATAGGTTGACAGAAAGTATGTTGCCAAATTTCCTTTTCTGCCAAGGCTTTTTTCTCTGTTTCGTCAAGGCTTTGTTATTTATGTGTAAACATATAATTCATTATTATAAAAGTAATGCTACTGAAATATTCATTTGTTTTAAACTTTAATAGCATTTCTCTAATGTATAGGGAGCATTTTTTCCTTGCTGCCAATAAAAGAGAGAAAGGAATAAATGTCATTTTACCATAATTGATGTCATATTCTCATTAAAATTGGAAAGAAAACCAAGCAGGATATTCTATTCTCCTTCCGTTCAGTTGGGCAATTATTATTTTATATATTCGTTTCAAATATCCGAATTAGTGATTTTATAAATTCGTTTAATTAAATTTTACAAAAAAATAACAAAATGATATCGATAAATAATAAGAAATAAATAAGTATTGCACTGCCGCGCAATACTTAAATTACTATGAATTCCTCCCCCCCCCCCCTTTCTTTTGCGTTTACATAAATGACGTCATTTGGACGAATGTGTTCAAAACATTTTCAGTTTATAAATTAAATTAAATGCTGACAGACGATTGAATCCTGACGATAGAAATGTGATTTTTTTTTTTTTTTCAAATTTTCCTGAAAAACATAATTTAATCACAATCTTGTCTTCATTATCGATTGAAATAAAAGATAAATTCAATTTCAATTTGAAAATGACGAATAAAAAGAAACCAATAATCCCTATCGGGATCCTTTTCAATTTTTTTCCCTTTTTTGTCACAAAAAAACTGAGTAATTAGTTGCCATCATTACAGAAATGTCATTAAAATTAGAAAAAAATTAATATCTCGAAAACTAATTCCAATTTCAAAATTCTATTACCAATTTTGACATCCGAGGATTTTTATGAACAATTGGTATTAATTTCACCATCAAGCGTTTAATATTTTATTAAAAATAGCCCTGAAACATAATCAGTCGTTTAATCAGTAGTTTCATAAAATCGTTTCATAAATTCGTTTCATTAGGATTTTATATATATAGGGTAGATAAATCTTATTATTTACATGATCATTGCACTTATTATTTACAAACGGATTAAGCTTGTAAACAATTAGTTAAAGCTTCTTTCACTTATTTAGTAGCAAAATATCTTCAGAAAATTGCAATTTGTGTTCAACTTAGATTTTAACACTTTTTCACGTCATTTAAAGGAAAAATGATTTTAATCCATGATTTAGAAAAAATCATGGGTTAAAATCGATTTTTCGATTATGGACCATTCCCAAGTTTGAAGCTGCTTCTTCCCCCCCCCCCCCCCACTTGCTCAACAACAACGCGAATCTTTCAGTCACGAAAAATACATTAATTAATTCATACAGTAAACAAGTGTTCTCCAAAGTCCAAATATATACTTATTTGATATGCTATGACGATTGTGGAAAATCCCTTATCATCCAGCTACTTTTCATATTCCATCCAATATTTAATATATCTCCATTCTAATTGTACTATGTTGTTTTTGTTTCTACAATACTTTGTCTAGTTTTCTGAAAGTAACGTTAAATTTGACTGTAAATATCCTGCATTAAACAAAAAACACGTAAAAATTTCTTGAATTTTTTAAAGTAATATCGCCATAATTATACATGTTATTCTTAAACGAAAGAACACAAATGTTGTACAATATACACATTAGTATTTCTCTATTAGATATTCGACAAAATGTGTAGAATCGTAAGTGCCCGGTGATTTTTGGCAATAGTTCGGGTATATAAGCACACGTAGAGGTCCGCACGGGTCTGTACCCGGCCCTCGGGCAGGCAAAATGAAGGCATATTTTCACACGGGTCGGGCCGAGAAAAAAAAAAAAAAAAGTAGGCCACCGACTTGCCCAATATAATGAAATTAAAAAGGGTCGGACGCAGTCGAGAAAATATTAAATATTTTCAATGCATACCTGCCAACTTTTGAAAATGGTAAACCCCGCGGCAGAATGTACGCGACGCTGCGACGGGTGTCACAGACTTTTTAGGCACCTGCAGACTAAAAACATACAGCGATGCCGTGGACGCGCTATAGCGCGTAAATGACGTGAAAAAACGACAAACTTCGTCGAAGGATCGAGAAAAAAACGCGAAATTCATTTAAAGATCGCGAAAAAACCCCGCAAATTTAGTCAAAAGGCCGTGAAAAAACGTGAATTTCTTCAAAAGGCCGTGAAAAAAAAAAAAAAAAACACCAGTTTCGTTGAAGGATCGCGGAAAAATGCGAATTTTGCCGAAGGGCTACGGAGAAAACGCCAACTACGTCAAAGGATCGTAGGAAAAACTTAATTTCGTCGAAGGATCACGAAACAAGTGGGTGAGTGTGATCGAAGATCGCTCAAAGGGTTTCGTTTAATATTCCTTTCAAAACACTATCATTTCTTTAATAAATTCAAATAAATTTCTATTTAGCAAAACGTCATTTTTTTTTATAAAGTAAAAATTTACCGGTCTATTTTTTCGTTTTTTCGAATATCTAAACCAGCCCGATAGCGGGCGAAGCCCGCTATTATATTCTGTCATAATAATATCCGTCATACGGACTAAATGCGGTATTTAAAAAAATAATTTCAAAATTAAACAAATTGTACACTTTCAAAATGTTAAAATATGCGAATAATATCCATAATTTGATTTTTATCAAGATTCAATATGTTTCTCAGACTCATATTTACTATTCTCTATTACTCATATTGATACTAGCTTTATATTATTCTCAAACATCTGAAAAATTCGTTAAACTTCAATATGACGTCAGGTCAGATTTTCTTTTTAATTCTCTAATGACGTGATATTAATCTGCTTTGTTTACATACATACACATACTCATACTCCTTGTATTATTGAGAAATCTTAGACATTTTCCGTTTTATTACCACTACGACGTCAATTAATTTTATTTCATATTTATCTTTTTACTTACCCATCATACGTAGTATAGGGTAAGTCTTGTAATCGTTTTGAAAATCGAAATTTTTTTTTTGACGGATTTACACGTTTCAGACACTGGAGATTCCGAAAAACATATTTTTAGAAAAAAAATTTTGCCGTCCGTCTGTGTGTCTGTAAACGCTCTATCTCCCGAAAAATTGAGATAGAGACTTGCAATTTTGTAGGTACTTAGTATGTAATAATGGGAAGAAGCCTATTTCATTTCAATAACCTCGATTAACCGGAACAATTTTTTTCGGACTCTCGAAATATTCGTTCTGATGAAAGGTATATAAAAATTTTCGAAATTGTTTATTTTAAGAAATGAATATAAAAGACAATAAAAAAACATAAATTTTGAATAAAGCATGAAGTCGATCGGATAATTAGTTGCCGAGATATTTGGAATCCTATTTTCCACACTCTTCGATTTTTCATGACCCTGTATTTCATCCAAATTTCACTTCAAAGATATATTTTAATTGGAAATTTGACGCTTAATCAGATGCAATAAACCGCTAGTTAATAGGATTATTATTTTTGGAGTTATAAGGAAAAACCTCTTTCAAGCAATTCAGTAATCGAGCCTTTAAAGTTTGTGACGTCATCAAGCCACGATTTTATTTGAATTGCAATGCATTTTATAAGTAGTTTACACATTTTTATTTTAATATTTTACATTATGCATATCCATGATGGGTAAGTATTACGGTGGCCCCCAACGACTAGTTTTCAACTGGTGAAACTTTTTATTTCATTTTTATTTTTCACGTGGAAATCGTCTGATAGAAAATTAATTATTGTGGAAAGAATTTCATCGTGGATTTTTAATTTTTGGCATCTGCTACAACGAAAAATGTTTAAATTTAATAGGAAAAGGCTGTTAGAATTTTGGTTTTTTTTTTTAATCTCTATTTATTAAAATAATACGAATTTTTCCAATCTTAATATTTTGAGCTGTTCATAGCTGGTATTCTGTTATATACACAAAGTTTCAACTCTGTAAGTTATATTTGGAGAATGGCTCTGTGACAGACAGACAACGGAGCGGGAGTAATAGGGTTTCGTGAGATGAATGAAACCCTAAAAACTGCCAATTTCGTCGTCGGATCGCCAAAAAAAACTGTAAATTTCGTCGAAGGATCTGGAAAATGCGCAAATTTCGTCGAAGTATCTCGAAAAACCAACTCCAACGGCAAATTTTGTTGGAGGATCGCGGAAAAAACGCAAATTTTGTATGATATATTGCGTATTGCAGACTATTTTTGAAAACATTATTAGCGTTGCAGACACTTGAAGATAGTTCTGTTACTGGGATGGTAAAGTGTAAAATGACGCGGAAGAGTATTACACACAATTTTTTTCAATAAAGACCCATGTAACCCATTTTTAAGTAACACATAAACGGCCCTTTTCACTTTCCTTAAGTACATAATACATGAAAATATTTTTAAATAATAAAGTAATGACCATTGTAGTGATAGTTTGATGAGAAAAATATGAAAAACATTACAACACTCATTAAGAAACTGACTTTAGAAACATATATTTTTTATTATTCTTTCTTATTAAAACTCTTTTTTAAAGAATTTCTGAGCTAATTTATTCAAAACATGGCTTAATTTTACATACAATACAAATTTTTAAAAATCTCCCTGATGATATTTGACAATGAAACCTGAAGTCATTCCTTTGACAATACTAAATATTCCCCTTTCATTCATCATTTACTGTTATTAAAAGCAACCAGAAAGTGATTTATAAATTAAGATATGAAAATGAAACTTGGAAGAAACTTTACAAAAGAGTGAAAAAATATGTGCCCTAAGTGTAAAAAATGCCACAAAAGTGTAAAAGTTGGCAAGTATCTATGTCAATGGATTTTTTCGGCCGAGAATAATTTATAAATGTGCGCCACGAACGAGCACAGCATAAATACAGAAATTTAACATGTCGAGCGTAGAGATCTGGATCGGGCAGTTACATCGTGTCTGAGCTCGGGCTTAATCTTTTCAGCAGACTCGGGCCGAGCCGAGCCGGGACTTACTTGTTCCCAAGACGTGTCGGGCAGGCAATTTTTTTTTTTTTAATATAATAGAGATAATGAACTTTTGTTAACGGAATCTTTAGAAATATACTTTAATAAATTACACCAAAATATTAAAACAAAAAAAAAACATTTTTTAATATATAGCTTCAAAAATTAGGTTTTAAACCATCTTTTTTCTTTCATTATAAACTAAATTAATCTCCTAATGAGTTAATTTGAATGTAATAGTCTAATAATAATAATCTAAATGATCATCAATGTTGCTATTATGTATTCAAAGGTGCCAAGCTCCCGCTAATCTTCCGTAATATGTGGATTGATTTGACCCAGTTTAACAACGTTTTGAACCAGAAAATTTATTTGATAAATCCTTATTTATTTAATTTCAGATTTCTATGTGGAGTTTAATTTTATTTCTTTAAAAAAATTCTGGTGCGAAACGTATTAAATTGAGTTAAATTAACTCCCATATTACGGCAGATTAGTGGGAGCTTGGCACAACTGTGTATTCTATGGCTTGTGGAAATATAGTTTGAAACATACGATAAAATTTTCGCATAAATATGTTAGAGTCCTACATCGAATCAGGTTACTTGCTTTTACCCGCACTGGACCTGGTCAGCGCTATATTTTTTCGCTGCGGTTCAAGTTGGTTTGACTTCTACTACTTTTTTGCTGCGGGCGTTGACTTTCATTGTTTCGGGTCGCCCCGCATTTTCAAAAGAATATCGACAATATTTTTTCAGATTAAAAATATGTATACAATAAGATCTCTATAATGGACTTTCCCGCAAAGCAGACACCTTTATTTAGCGAAATTTTTTTTCAATTCCTGCCACATATACTACTTGTACGCTTATATCTCGGAATAGTGGTTCCTCCAAATCTACGCACACGTAGCATGTGTATGTGGCATAAACTATCACAAATACGTTTTTGTGTGTATCATAAACGAAATGTTGGTAATGTTTTTTATATTCTGAGAAATTACAAAAATGGTTCTTAACTGCATCGTAAAGAAACTATATATACTCATATACTCTGAATATATACTCATTCATATTCAAATACGTATTTATTTTCATCTGAAACATAGTTCTGTTCAAATCTTTTTGTGAAAATCCCAACAATTCCGACTTGCAAAAAATACAAATATGACCAGGAAGAATTATTCTAGAGTGAACCTGACATCCCCGTGGCAGAATGTACTCGACGCTGCGACGGGCGTCGCAGACTGTTTAGGGCACCTGCAGACTAAAAACATACAAGCGATGCCGCGGATGCGCTATAGCGCGTAAATTACGCGAAAAACGGCAAACTTCGTCGAAGGATCGTTAAAAAAAACGGCGAATTTCGTCGAAGAATCGCCGAAAAAACGCGAAATTCATTTAAAGATCGCAAAAAATGACTAATTTCGTTGACAGATTGCGAAAAAAACGCAAATTTAGTCAAAAGTCCGTCAAAAAACATTAGTTTCGTTGAAGGATCGCGGAAAATGCGATTTTTGCCGAAGGGCTACGGAGAAAACGCCATCTTCGTCAAAGGATTGTGGACAAAACTGTTACTTTCGTCGAAGGATCATGAAAAAACGGTCAATTTCGTCGTACGAATGCGAAAATCTGAGAATTCTGCCGACAGATCGCGAAAAAACGGCAAATTTTGTCGAAGGATCGCCAAAAAAAAAAAAAAAAAAAACGGCAAATTTCGTCGAAGGATATCGTAAAAACGGAAAATTTCGTTGAAGGATCGCCAAAAAACTGTAAATTTCGTCGAATGATCTAAAAAAAAATCGGCAAATTTCATCGAAGTATTTCGAAAAAAAAAACGGCAAATTTCGTCGAGGTATTTCGAAAAAAAAAAAAACGGCAAATTTCGTCGAGGTATTTCGAAAAAAAAAAAAACGACAAATTTCGTCGAGGTATTTCGAAAAAATGGCAAATTTTGTCGAAGGATCGCGGAAAAAACGCGAATTTTGTCTAAAGGCCAAAGAAAAAACGCGAAATTCATCAACGGATCTGGGAAAATGGCTAATTTCGTTGACAGATTGCAATAAAAACACAAATTTCGTTAAAGTGCCGCGGAAAAACTTGATTTTCGTCAAAAGACTGTAAAAACATGAGTTTCGTTGAAGGATCGTGGAAAAAATGCGAATTTCATCAAAGGGCCACAGAAAAAACGCAAATTTCGTCAAATGGACACAGAAAAAAATGCCAATTTTGTCAAAGAATCGTGGAAAAACTGCTAATTTCGTCAAAGGATCACAGAAAAGGTGTGAATTTCGTTGAAGGGCCACGAAAAAAAAACATGAATTTCGTCAAAGAATCACGGGGGAAAAAAGAAACGCTAAAATCGTCAAAGGTTCAGGGAAAAAAAAAAACGTGAGTTTTGTGAAATAGTCCTGGAAAAGATGCAGCATTCCTCTAGAAAACAGCAGACACACAAAGTTCTATGCTTATTAATATAGGCATAGTTTTTAATCTGAAACAATATATTGAACTAACTTTTGAAAAAATCGGGTTAACTTGAACCCAATTTGCAAGAATCTACACTCAGCCTGAAATCGACTCGAATCAAAAGCAGAGTTAATCCGACCTGCAACAAGAATAATTATTGCCAAGAGGGGATTTTCTCTCCTCCCCCCCTCTGCTTAACTTTTCAGAATGTTTGCTGTGAATTGAAGAATTTTTTTCTTACTCAGAAAGGCTGATACATGTTGATGCCTTAATTAATTAGCACTACAACTACAACAGCAGCAAGAATATATTTATATGATATATTGTGTATTGCAGACTATTTTTGAAAACATTATTAGCGTTGCAGACACTTGAAGATAGTTCTGCCACTGGGCCTGACACGCAGAAAGAAAATTAGAAACAACCCGACTCGATGCAGGATTCTATTCATTCAACGATCTCGAGATGTACGCTATTCAGAGGTTTCACTACATTTGAATATTAAAAAATATAGATTTGTCCATTTTTCTATATATACAATTGGTTACTAGAGATATAATTGAAACATTATTTTTCATAAATAGCATTAAAACATGATTTATTGTCCTTTCATTGCGGGTTTGGACCGAGTTGAGGGTTGACTTCAAATGGAATTTGAGAGTTCGGGTGGGGTTGTAGCCAATCCGTACAGGACTCTAAAATATGTATGCAGTATTCTTTATCTAAACTGTATGTTAAGAAAAATCGGAATTTTTGGTAAAAATTGGCTCGGGCCGGACCTGATTTTATTGATTTTTTCACGGGCCAGGCCGCGAAATGCAAAAATATAAACGAGCCGGGCTCGGGCTAAAGGTGAAAATAAGCACTCGCCAGTCGCCACTCGTCGATTAAACTTGAAAAACTGACGATTAAAAATATGGAAAGAACCGACCAAATGCAGTATTTTCCAATTTTTCCTAAAATTCACAATTTTTCCGCGCCCGATTGCCGAAATTCTTGATTTTTTTTTCGCGTCCGATCGACGAACTTCGTGATTTTTCCGCGTCAGATCGACGAAATGTAAGATTTTTCCGTACCCGATCGCCGAAATTTATGATTTTCCCGCACCCGATCGCTGAAATTTGTGATTTTTCCGCTCCCGATCACCGAAATTTACGATTTTTCCGCACCCGATCGCTGAAATTTGTGATTTTTCCGCTCCCGATCGCCAAAATTCAGGATTTTTCCGTGCCCGATCGCCGAAATTCTTGATTTTTTTGCGTCCGATCGACGAACTTCGTGATTTTTCCGCGTCAGATCGTCAAAATTCAAGATTTTTTCGCACATGATTGCTAAAATTTATAATTTTTCTGCATCTGATTGCCGAAATTCTTGATTTTTTCGCGTCCGATCGATGAAATTCATGATTTTTCCGCACCCGATCTTCGAAATTTGATTTTTCCGCACCCGATCGCCGAAATTTGTGATTTTTCCGCTCCCAATCGCCAAATTCAGGATTTTTCCGCACCCGATCGCCGAAATTCTTGATTTTTTCGCGTCCAATCGATGAAATTCATGATTTTTCCGTACCCGATCGTCGAAATTCATGATTTTCCGCACCCGATCATCGAAATTCATGATTTTTCCGCATTCGATCGCCGAAACTTTTGATTTTTTCGTGTCCGATCGACGAACTTCGTAATTTTTCCGCATTCGATCGCCGAAATTTGTGATTTTTACGCTCCCGGATGATGGAAATTCATGATTTTTACGCTCCCGAATGGTAAAAATTCATGATTTTTACGCTCCCGAATGGTAAAAATTCATGATTTTTACGCTCCCGAATGACGAAATTTGCAATTTTTTCCGGACTGATTGACGAAATACACATTTTCGGAATTTCTGAAGATGTTAGCCACTTTTGGTCCGCTGGCTAGAGGTTGTGCACGTGTAACGTATATCATGTTGTGAGTTATATTTCTTAAAGTGTATAAACATACCTATTTTATTTTTGTCAGATCTTAATTCTAGACAAATAATTTTTTTGAAAAAGGTACTTATGTAGTTAGCTACACAAGTACCTAAGCTTAGTGAGATTTATGTAGTTAACTACATAAGCATGTTGTGTATAACTTTGCTGTTAACTTATTTTAAAACTTGAAATAAATTGGAAATTAGTATTTCAAGTTTATTCAAAGCAATATAAATTAAAATATTTTTATTTAGTACATAAATTACTTTACTGAAAATTATATATATTTTAAATTAAATATTCAGTGACATAAATGTATTTACTGGCTACTAAAGAAATTACTCTCACCCGCCAATCACTGGTTACTAAAAAAATCAACCTACCGGCCAGTGAGGAATTTTGCTTTGTGCAAAATTCCTTATTTTCACCTTTAGCTCGGGCCGAACTTTTAGTTTTACATCGGGACGGGCCAAAATAGCTTTCGTTCAGTCCGGGTCTGGAAATTTCTGTCTGTACAGACCTCTAGAGCCCAGCCTTGAATGAACGTGTATTTACTAGAGACAGAGTTCTATCGCTAACACATGACAGCCAAATGTTGTTAAGAATTTTTAATGATGTTCTTTCTTAACACTTATTGTAGAAATATAGGAACCCCAGCAACAGAATTGTCTATGTCAATCTGCATTAAGCACAATTTTCCTGCGACACAACAATGTGAACTAAGTTAACTAATTATCATAAGAAATTATAGTATAGTAGCCCATAAAAATAAGCAGAATTTGCATTTTCAAAGAAACTGTAATCAAACGAAAAGATAAGATCAGAAGAAGATAAATACGATAAATCTAGACACAAAGTAAATTGTAACAAATTTTTTTTAAAGTCCATCATTCCTTTTTAATCTGTTTTGCAAGGTCTAAAATAATCTGCAAATGGCTTACTTTTCTGATATACATTGTAGCACATCCTTACAGAGAGACAAAATTCTGAACAGTCATGTTGACGCAATATTTTTGTAATAGCACCGGGCTTATAAAATGATCGAAAGTTTAAAAATCGACCGTTTTAGGAAGTTTTGGTCAACTGAAATTATTTTTGCCTGTCTGTATCTGCAGATTTTATTAACAACCAGAGAGCAAAATGTCATTTTAAATAAAAATTGAAAAGCATTTATTAATTTTACCATTGACATGTAAATACAATATCCTGAACATGCCAATTTAAAAAATATATAATATCAACGCGTTCTTTCGAGGAGAGAATGGGATTCTCCTATTTCGAAAGTGAAATTTTAATCTTATCTAATCAGAAAGAGGTACTACAATATTATGCTTTCGACATAAGGACGATGTGTAAGAATAAGCATAGAAATCAGGGATAACTCTACTAGAAACTGATAACATGAAACAGAGGTCAAGAGATAAACCCCATCCACATCTCATCTATCCGTTTTGCAGACGCAAGTTTTTAAGGGCGTTTCAGTTTCCCCCATAGGAATCATTCCATGTCAAATCAACACACCAATTTTACCTCACCATCTCAGATTTTAATGAACTGTAGCACGTAATTAGTATTTATATAGACTAAGACCAAAAGTTTTTGAAAAATATCAGTTTGTTTTGAAAATATGGCTATACAAATTTCTCAAAAATTATCAAAAAATGCTAGTCTGCTAGATTTTCAAATTGTCATAAAATCTTTCCTAATTAAGATAGGAAGATGAAAGAAGTGTCATATTGCAGCATTTTTAATGAACTTTAATATGGTATACGACATAATAGAGGTTGTAAAAAAAAAATTATTGAAAATTTAAATTGTAAAAAAAGTTTAAAAAATTATAGCAAATAGGTTGTATTATCGTAAAATAGTTTCCAAAGGACAACAATGGGTTCATAGGGAAAATATATTTTTTTAAAGACATTGTTCATCAATTTCAAGTATGATACAATAATCCATAAAAATTTGACTTTATTACAATATGCAACAGGATAAATTTTGTAAAAAAATAAAAATTCAAAATTTTAATTTTACTTTTACAATTTAAATTGTGAAAAAAGGATTTTTCTTAATTTTTTCAAGAAATTATAGATATAAAATGGGACATTATTAGAACAGGGAAGGGATAATGTAAAATGGGACAAAAATGGGTCATAGAAAAAATATTTTTTTAAGAAAAGCTTCATCAATTTCAAGTATGATACAAATAAATAATCCATAAAATGTTGAATTTTAATATGATATGCAACAGATAATTTGTTAAAGAAAAAAAATGTACATTTTAAAATTTTAATTGTGATTTTTTTTCCCCGAACAATTATAAAAAATACATTCCATTAATGTAAAATTTCAAAAAATTATAGAAAATAGGTTGTATTATCGTAAAACAGTTTTCAAACTTTGAAAAGAGGACAACAATGGGTTCATGGGAAAAATAAACTTTTAAAAAGGCATTTTTCATGAATATCAAGCATGACACAATAGAATAGAATATAATATGATATAATATGATGCACTACAATAGTTCAAATATAAACTTTGTACAAAATTGTCAAATTCTTTATAAAGTAACATAAGACCTTACCAATACATGTCCTTCAACACGTCTTGCTACTGAATTTAATTGGATAATGACTTGGTGGTTTTCAAAATGTCATTTTATGATAAACCATATATTCTCTCCATTGGTGTCAGAGGATCAACTGAACACAAAACATCCATGAGAGGTATCCATAGCACATCTGGCTTGCTAGGATAAGAAAATGATGGAGATGGACATGAGACTTTTCAATGTGTATATCACTGCTCTATATGACAACCATTGTTCACTTCCTTACATCATGGATAAAGAATGTGATGAACTTAAGGTTACATTTTTGCATCCACATAAGCTATCTCCATCATTTCTTTTCCTAGCAAGCCAGATATGCTATGGATACCTACACCGTGTCCCAAAAGTTTAGACAATCAATAAAATTTCCATTAACATAAAAAGTAATAAGGAACAATTAAAACCCGTGAGATAGGTAATAAATAAAAACAGTTTTGATGATGTACACATATAAATTATGATCAAAGGTTTGAAATTATAAAATATACATTAAATTATATAACAATGTGCTGTCCCAAAAGTATAGACACAATACAGCATTACATGTTTTCTTTTACATTTTTGTTCACAAAATAAAATATTTTTATTTTCGTCTGCTTCTATAAATGCAGAATAATTTCCCCCTTTAATTGAAGCATCGTCTGCTGTATTTTTACTATAATAATTTATTGAAAATGTGTGGAATCAAATGAGCTCAATGTATTGTTTTGTTTTTGATTCGGAAAAGAAATATCCTGCGTATTCTGATAAAAATGTCACGTTCTAAAGACATTTCTAAAGATGAAATTATTAAGATTTTGCATTTAAAAGTGCAAGGACAAAATCCTGTACAAATATCGAGAAGAATAAAAAGATCCTTGAGTGGTATTTATAGAGTTTTGAGATCAGGTGGAACATGGAATACAAGAAAGTGAGTCGGAAGACTAAAGAAAACAATGTTACGTGATGATAGAATGTTATTAAAAATGGCTTCAGTTGATATTTTATGTGTGCCTGTGTGCGTGAAATTGCATCGATTTCCAGAATTTCAAAAAGGGCTGTACACAGAAGAATTAAAGCTTCAACAAATATTGTTTACAGGAGAATGAAAGCAAAACCTTGCTTAAAGCAGAAACATAAATATGCATGTCTCAAGTGGGCTAAAAGCACATGTCATGCTGTGAAAAATGGATTTCTGTCATCTTCAGTGATGAAAAGAAATGGAATTTAGATGGCCCTGATGGTCATAAATTTTACTGGCATGATCTAAGAAAAGAACCCAAGAACTGTTTCAGCAGGCAACAAGGCGGAGGATCCGTAATGACCTGGGGAGGGTTTTCTTTCAACGGCCAAACATTTCTAGGATTTATGGAAAGAAAAATGAAATCAGAGGATTATCAGGGTATTTTACATACCAATTTACTGCCAATTATGGATTTGCTAGCAGGACCAGACTGTGTTTTCCAACAAGATGAGGCATCCATCCATACCTCCACATCATCGAAAACATGGTTTAAGCAAAAACAATATCACACTATTAGATTGGCCAGCCCTTAGTCCAGATTTGAATCCCATGGAGAACATATGGGGGGATCTTATCTCGTAAAATATATGAAAATGGAAAACAATCTACATGTGTAAATGACTTAAAAGTAGCAATTGATAAAGCATGATATGAAATACCTCCTTCTGTAATGCAATGCTTAGTTAATTCTATGGAACAATGTGTATTTGATGTTATAAAGTGTTGTGGCAATACAATTAAATATTAAAAGTAAGATTTTAGTAACTTTTATAAATGTAAAACCAAACAAATTACAGGTGTCTATACTTTTGGGACAGCACATTGTTATATAATTTAATGTATATTTTATAATTTCAAACCTTTGATAATAATTTATATGTGTACATCAGCAAAACTGCTTTTATTTATTACCTATCTCACGAATTTGAATTGTACCTTATTACTTTTTATGTTAATGCAAATTTTATTGATTGTCTAAACTTTTGGGACACGGTGTATAGTGTATACCTCTCATGGATGTTCTGTGTTCAGTTGATCATCTGACACACTGGGAGAATATATGTTTTATCACAAAATGGCATCTTGTAAAACAACAAATCATTATCCAATTAAATTCAATGTGTTAAAGGACATGTATTGGTAAGGTCTTATTCTACTTTAGGGTCATTCCATGTCAAATCAACGAAAAAAAAAAATGCCATTTTTGGACCTTGATGTCTCCGATTTCTATAATTTTTTGTTTATAGTTTGTGTCCATGGAGTATATGAAAAATCTAATTTTTAATTTTTTTTTAAGGGATTTTGAAAATGGTTAAAAAAGTGCCAAATTTAATCAAACTTTCAATCACATGATCCACTACAATTCTGTAAAAAAATTGGACCAGAGAATTCAGTTATATCTTATTTTAAAGCTCTTTTAATGGGCTTTAATATGATATGCAACACTATTTTGAGTAAAATAAATTTGACAAATTTTTAAATTTTTTTTTAAACACTTTTTTTTTTTTTTTTTTTATTCTTTTATATTTTTGGCTACAAGTACAAGTATGCAAAATTTCAAGATGGAGAAATGATGGGATTTTGAGCTATTAATTTTTGAATAAGAATGGTTTATTGAAACTTTTCAGGTAACTGGTTCCTTATAAATACCTTAAAAATTAACAGTTCAAAATCCCATCATTTCTCCATCTTGAAATTTTGCATACTTGCAGCCAAAAAATAAAAAAAACATATTTTTTTGAAAAAAAAAAATGTAAAAATTGGTGTTTTAGAAAATTTTTATTTCAAAAATTTGTCAACAAAATTATTTTAATCAAAATAGTTAGTGTTGCATATCATATTAAAGCCCATAAAAAGAGCTTTCAAATGGGATATAACAGAGCTCTCTAGTCCAACTTTTTTTGCAGGATTGCAGAGATCGATGCAAATTTATTTTCTTGCTGCCTATTTTGTGCAAAATAACATTTCGTAACAAAAGTTGAAATCCAGTTACTCAAATTCGAACCAAGCATTTATTAACAAAAACTTTTTTAAATCCTTTTGATGACGTTTTCCTTTCTAGTGTTCTTATTTGTTTACAAATTACACATTGTAAAACGTCACAAAATAATAAATTAATAAATAGTAAGTTTTTATGGAATAGAATTTTGTGAAAGAACCTATTTCATTAAAAGGAATTTTGTGAAGGGGCCCTTGTCTTGTGATTGAAAACTTGGTTAAATTTTGTACTTTTGCCAAAATTCTGTAAAGAAAAAAAAAAAAAAAGCGCTAAGAAAAAGAAAATTTAAAAATAGATTTTTGATATACTACAAGGATTCAAACTAAATAAAAAATTATAGAAATCTGAGAAGTCAAAGTCCAAAATTTGCATTTATTTATTTTGTTCATGTGACATGGAATGACTGGGTCATTCCATGTCAAATCAACCCCGGTGTCTGAACCTCAGATTTCCATAATTTTTGGTTTATAGTTTGTATTCACAGTGTATATGAAAAATCTTATTCCCCCACCCCCCTTTTTTTTACGAAATTTTAAAAAAAATGTCAAAAGTACCAAATTTAACAATGCTTTCAATCACAAGATCCTCTACAATTCTGTAACAAATTGGGCTAGAGAGATCAGTTATATCTTATTTGAAAGCTTTTTTTTATGGTCTTTAATATGATATGCAACACTAACTATTTTAAATAAAATAAATTTGACAAATTTTCAAAATTATTTAATTTAATTTTTTTAAACACAATTTTTTTTTCAAAAACACCAATTAAAATATTTTTTCAAAAAATTATATGTTATTTTTTTATTTTTTGACTACAAGTATGCAAAAATTTCAAGATGGTGAGATGATGGGATTTTGATAGTTCCATTCTTATTCAAAAATTAATAGCTCAAAATTCCATCATTTCATTTTCAATTGCAAGATTTTCTGCAATTCTGCAAAAAAAATTGGGCTAAAGAGCTTATCCTATTTGAAAGCTCTTTTTATGGGCTTTAATGTGATATGCAACACTAACTATTTTAAATAAAATAAATTTGACAATTTTTCAAAAACACCATTACTTTTTTTCAAAAAATAAATAAATTTTATTCTTTGATTTTTTGGCTACAAGTATACAAAAGATGGTGAAATGGTGGAATTTTGAATTGTTAATTTTTAAGGTATAAGGAACCAGTTACCTGAAAAGTTTTAATAAACCATTCTTATTCAAAAATTAATAGCTCAAAATCCCATCATTTCTCCATCTTGAAACTTTACATACTTACAGCAAAAAAATCAAAGATTAACATATATTTTTTTGAAAAAAATTAAAAATTGTGTTTATTTAAATTATAAAATTTGTCAAAAAAATTATTTTATTCAAAATAATGTTGCATATCATATTAAAGCCCATTACAAAAATATTTAAAATAAGATATAACTGAGCTGTCTAGTTCAATTTGTTACAGAATTGTAGAGGATCATGTGATTGAAAGTTTGGTTAAATTTGGTACTTTTGGCCATTTTCAAAAATTCCGTATAAAATAAAAAAAATTAAAATTAGATTTTTCATATACTCCATGGATGCAAACTATAAACAAAAAATTATAGAAATCTGAGACATCAAGGTCCAGACCCCACATTGATTTGACATGGAATGACCCTTTATAAAGAATTTGACAATTTTGTACAAAGTTTATATTTGAACTATTGTAGTGCATCATATTGTATTGTATTATATTCTATTGTGTCATACTTGAAATTGATGAAAAATGCCTTTTTTATCAATTCCTACTATTAGTTCACACTCTCCCTATATATATTTATATATATTGTTCAAATTTTCAATCGTTAATAAAATAGTTTTTATTCATCCACTCAATTTTAAATACATTTTTTTAAACTTGTAGTGAATGACATTTGATGATAATACAGTTTTTTTTCAAATATTAATTCATTAATTTAATTTAATTTAATAAAAAGTAACTAAAATAATTTTTTTTCAATTCCTACTATTAGTTCACATTCTCCCTATATATATTTATATATCTTGTTCAAATTTTCAATCGTTAATAAAATACTTTTTATTCATCCACTCAAGTTCAAATACATTTTTTTTTAACTTTTCGTTGATGACACTTGATGTTAATACAGTTTTTTTTCAAATATTAATTCATTAATTTAATTTAATAAAAAGTAACTAAAATAAAATTTTTCTTTGTTGACCTAAATAGGAATTGACTAAATTTTTTTTTTTTTGTCATATTACTTGTTAAAATATTATTTTTCCCTATGAACCCATTGTCGCCCCATTTTCAAACTTGGGACACTATTTTACGATAATACAACCTATTTTCTATAATTTTTTGAAATTTTACATTAATGGGATGTATTTTCTATAATTATTTAAAAAGAAAAAAATTCAAGTAAAATTTAAAAAGAAATTTTTTTTTAACATTATTTTCTGTTGCATATCATTAAAGTCAACTTTTTATGGATTAATGTATTTGTATCATATTTGAATTTGATGAAAAATGCACTTCTTAAAAATCTATTTTTTTCTATGAACCCATTGTCGTCCCATTTTACATCCTCCCTGTTCTACTATTGTCAATTTTTACTTCTTTCTATATTTTTTTTTTTTTTGAAAAAATTAAAAATCTTTCTTGTAATTTAAATTTTAAAAATAAAATTAAAATTTTGAATTTTTATTCTTTTTTACAAAATTTATCCAGTTGCATATTGTATTGACATATGTCAAATTTTTATGGATTATTGTATCATACATACTTGAAATTGATGAAAAACGTGTGTTTTAAAAATTATTTTCCCTATGAACCCATTATTGTCCCATTTTCAAACTTTGGAAACTATTTTACAACTAGTGTAAATCCCCGTCCTAGGACAGTGAGTAGAAATTGGGGTTTTCAGTTAAAATTTTAAATAATTGATAAAAATATTCATATACTGTTTATCGACAATAAGGAAAGCCACTCTTCTTTCTGTTCTTGAATCGGACTTAGTGGAATGGTTCAACAAGGTTCATGACAAGCAGGGCTGTGGAGTCTGAATTGGGACCATTTTTGGGCAAAAGAGTCAGAGTCGTTGAAAAACAGACAGACTCAGACTTATTTTTTTAGACAGTTTGAAGTGAAATTAAACCAATTCTATGCAATTTTAAATTTATAAACTGAATTATTTTTATTTTTGGATTACATATACCAGGCAGAGGCCACCTAGATTAAACAGGCCCAATATACTGTCCAGTGTACAGCATATATGAAAACTGCTTTTAATTGAAAACTCTAGTTGATATTTAATATTTATATAGTCCTTTTTTTCAGTTTTTGGCCCATGAAATAGACTAAAACTCTATTTTGTTATACTCACTTAATTATTTCACTTTTTAATATTAGAAGTTTTATCTGGTACAATTTCAACAATAGTTTTTGCATTTTGTTCGGATTTATATGACTTACACAAGCTCAAAGTTCGTATTATTCATAGTTTTTGATGAAAAATATGCAATTTCTCCTAATTTTACCTCAATTATTTATATGAGCGCAATCGTGCAACACTTTCTTTACATATATTACAAAATACATCAAAATGTACAATATATGTAATAATAAAAGTGTTGCAAAGCTACGCCCATAGTAAAATATTAAAAAATATATTAAAAATTGAGGTAAAATTAGGAGAAATTGAGTATTTTTTATCTAAAACTACGAACTTTATCTTGTGTAAGTTATATAAAAATGAACAAAATGCAAAAAATCTTGTCGAAATCATACAGGATAAATAAGTAAGTCAGTATAACAAAATCTAATTTTAGTCTTATTTCATGGGCCAAAAACACGGCTTATGGACCCTGATTCTTTCTGCTAATTTTGGAGTCTACAGAACATATACATAATAGATACCCTTTTCCCTTTTTTTCCTCAGATTCTTTGGACTGACGAAATTGTAAATTTCCTCCCCTTTTTCTTTTAGACTTCACGGGACTTAACAAAAAATTGTGAAATTGTAATTCCCCCCCCCCCCCCCCCTGTGTCTGTGGTACTCAAAAATAATGATGTAATAGTGAAATTTAATGCCCTGATTAATGCAGGGGAAAAGTTCCACAGACATTTTGTAATTTTTTCCCTTTATTCTTTAAAAACAAAATCTGCATTTAAAAAAAGGGTGAAAATTTTTATACTAAAATAGTGTTGGAAGTTTGCCGCTGCAGTAACCCCAGCAAACTGCAGTATCACAGATTACACCCATGAATCAGCCAGATATGAAATGAATATATATATATATATCAGTCGATATGCACATGACATGCTTCAAGGTCAAGCAGGAATGTGCCAGTAGGTTGCAGTGTTGCCAATTAGATTTTTTTTTTTTATTGATTGCTGCCACTTTTTTTAAATAGCAATATTTCCTTTATTTAATGATAAATTTAATAAAGAACTATTTCAAAACAAATGACAGCAACCTGAATAATAGGAACATACCCAGCAGGCAATATTACTACTTTAGCCATCTTTGAGTCTGTTCATTTAAAATTTCAGGAGTAAGGAAAATGTCCTGCTCATCTTTCAATTTGCAATTTAAAAAACATCAAAATCTTGTTTTTTCTCTACAAATTGCACAAGTGTGCTTCAGCCACTAGACATTGGAATCATTCATTCTGAAAAAGTTAATTATAGAAAGTTGCTTATGAGAAAAACTACAGCATCATTAGACAAAAATGCGGAGAAAAGATACTAAGCCAATGTTTTGGATGCTCTATATTTTGAGAGACAATCTTGGAACCAAGTTTCTAAAAATACAATTGAAAAATGCTTTCAGAAAGCAGGATTTTCAGGCACACAAGTGGAAAGTGATGAAGATATTACCCCTCCAGAAGAAGTCCTATAGAAAGAATTCGCACCTAAGAACCTGAGATAGACTATGTCATGTCACATGTGGTGACAGACTGTCTGTATGTGCAACTGAAGTTAATGAAATTGCTGATTTGTCAGAACCAATGAATAGTGATTCTGATGTAGATATCGATAATGAAACTCCCATTAATACTGTTACTTTTTCTCATGCTTCTCATGGTTTGGAAACTGAAAACATACCTCATGCAGCAGGATATATAGTGCTGTCTGGTTAAAGCTGGAAACAAAAAAAAATATCTTCTTTGAAAATAATTGTGTGTAAATTGATTTCTAATTAATTGAATTAAAAATAAAAACATAGGTCCCTTATCTCTTCATAAATCATGCCGCCAAGTTTCATGTTTTTACTTTTAAAATGTGTCTCAAAATTTTGAGTTGTTGAGCGTGAAAAAACATTTGTTCTGAACACCACCTTAATGTTGAACATTTTTAATTTTATCACTTTATTATAAAATGGCAGCTAATTAAGTGGGAATTTGAAAAAAAACCACTTTTCAAACAACAACCTATGTTACCTGAAAAAATAAATAAATAAAAAACCCTGACAGTCAGCTGCTCTGTAGCAGAAAATTCTCTATGTGTCTGCAATGGATATTTCAGCGGCAGAAAATAATCTACTATTTTGCAATTCAGGATTGGCAGGTCTTTGACACATGTCCGTTTTTGAGAATTTAAACTGGTATGTCTAAAACCATCTATCAAAAAGCCTCAAATACTACATTGATATGTAAAATTTTACATTAAATAGCACTTATATGAAACAGTACAACATTACATGTAATGTTTAAAGTCTTTTACTGTATATCAATAATTAATATCTAGTAAAGTATTACTGTAACATGCAATTTTTTAACTTAATTTCTCGATATTTACCAGCAACCTATTGACGAATTGAGCGGGTTTTTCGCTGCTACATATTGATGAATTTCACGTTTATTTCTTGTAATCAACAGACAAATTACGCGATTGTTTTCCTGCGATCGATTGAAGAAATTCGTGATATTTTCCTGCTACAAATTGACAAATTTTGCTTTCTTTTGTGACTGACAAGCAAATTTCCTAATTCCTCCCCCCTCCCGCATCTTTTGCAATTGTTTTCACGACCGATCGGCGAATTTTGCTATTTACCTGCAATAGCTTGACAAAATAAAAAAAAATTTCTCTTGATTGACTGACACATTTTGCAATATTTTCCCGCAACCTATAAACTAATTTTGCTATATTCATCTGTGACTGACGGCAGATTTTTTTTTTTTTTTTTTTGGGGGGGGGGGGGGGGGGGGGAGGGGGGGGGTGGAGGTTCTGCAACAGACTGAAGAGATTCACGATTTTTTCCCGTAACCAACAGATGAATTTCGAGATAGTTTTCCCACGGTCGATTGACGAAATTCATGATATTTTCCTTCAACTGTTTGGCGATCTTTTGGATTTTTTCCACGTCTTGCTGGCAAAACTCACGGGGTTTTTTTCACGCGATTGTAGACTATTTTTGCTATTTTTCCCCTGCGATCGACTGAAGAATTTCATGATTTTTCCCACAACCGACTGACAAAATTTTTCTTCATGCGAGCAATTGACAATTTTCGCAATACTGTTATGTCATGTATTAAAATTTAAGAATAAAATATATTCATTTATGTATTTCCTTTTTCACATGACATATATTTGTTTTTACCATCCCCAAGCCTATGTTAAAGTACAAACGAACTCCATTACTTCACGAGGTTTTTCGGGTAAACACGTGATTCATCCACGATCTATCGCTGTGCTTTTGGATCGCTCTTACTTTCGACTCAGAGCTCTCATCTGACGATCGCTGCTCTGATTGGTCGTTGTTTGATGTCATAGTCCGTGAAGCCAATGGAGTTTCGAGTACATTTTTTTCTTTTTACAGAATGGCAGCAACTGTATGCAAATTTTCCCAAAACAGTCTGGTATATGTAGCAGGTCAAAATGTTTGTATTTCGCCATTGCCTTGCCTTGCATTGCATTTTTCTATGTAGTGTGCTTGGAAGCAGCATTTGTTCCGACATGTAACTAATTACGGCGTCGTAGCTTAGCTACGTTTTTGAAGCCTGCTGGCTAATTTGATTTTATTTTTAAGTTTGTTCGGCAAAAGTAATGCGGACGTTGAATTGTCATTTGTATATTATTCATCAATAAAAATCAACATGTTAGTACTCCTCTGCTGTACTTCTTAAAGTCTTCCCAGGGGTCGATCCAGGAAAAAATTGGGGCCTACTTAGGTCCCCTTCACAAAAATCTATTTAATAAAATGGGTCCCTTCACAAAAATCTATTTAATAAAATGGGCCCCTTCACAAAAATCAATTTGATGAAATGGGTCCCTTCACAAAATTCTATTCCATAAAAACTTTTTATTATTTATTTTGTGATGTTTTAAAATGTGTAATTTGTAAACAAACAAGTTCACCAGGGAGGAAAACTTCAGCAAAAGGATTTAGTTTTATATATTTTTTTTTGTTTATAAATGCTTGGTTCGAATTTGATTAACTGGATTTCAACTTTCATTACAAAATGCCATTTTTCACAAAAATATAATAAATTTCACAAAAATACCTTTATTTTTCACAAAATGGACCCCAAGAAAAAAATCCTGCATCGACCCCTGCTTCCACATCCATGCATTTCCAAAACTAAAGATTCCACTGCGTACTCTGCGTACCTTTACTTAAAGTATAGTTAATTTTTTTGAGAAAAGAGAACAAATACTTTCACACGATCGTTTAACGAACTTTGCGAAATTTTTCTGTGTGCGATTGACAAATTTTCAGATTTTTTCCTCGACATATTGGTGAAATTTGCAGGTTGAAATAGGCCGACGGCAATTTTTTTGCGAACTGGAAACAGACAGAGCGTATATGCAGCTATAAAAAATGGGCCGAGCGCATTTGCAGCTATAACGGAGCAGACAGGGCCCGCTTTTCAAAGATTTTCTCTTTTGAACTTGCTGGCGAGATGCACGCACAGTATATGAGCGAATGCTGTTGGTCCATTGGCCAGGGATGTCGGAGAAAAAAAAAATTATATTTAGCTTGCAATGAATGATGAGCTGCACGCAGTAGATCATCACACTCCTCCGGATGCAAAGCAAAAGTGTGGCTGTGGCACTGCGCCTGTTGACGAAGTAAAAAAATCTGCAGAAATAGGGAAAAGAATCTGTGAGCCGAAGAATGTTCTATGGAAAAAAATCTGCAGAAGGAGGAAAAAATCTGCGACGTACGTCGCCCATCTAGAAATTTCTGCTACCGGGTCAGCTGAAAATGAGCATTTTCTTACCTATTAATGGTTTGACATAAAAAAGATAAAAAAATTATATACATCATTCTAAAATTCTATCTTACTTATAATAAAATCCAAAGGCGAGAAAGTGTCTGTAACGGTACCGGGTTGTACCACTCTGCGATTCGACCGTAGTTAAACGCCATGTTAGGCTTACTGAAAAAGAAGTTATATTATCTACTTTCGTCATTTAAATATTTGTAAAAGCATATTCAAGCTTTTAAATCTTTTAATTTTGTTTAAAACCTTAAAACACTATTTCATAAAAAAAAATGTATATTAACATTTCTGTAAAAAAAAAAAAAAAATTCTGTAGGCACTTTCTTTTTCAGAATGCGGTGATTTATTTCCTTGGGAGAGATTTGAGGTTGATTCAGTATAGTGTCGCCATCTACTGGCGGATTTTTAAATGTCTTCCATCGTTCCGGATTTCGGGTCTTTCCGAAATTCACGATTATTTGACAAAATTCATGTTTTTTTTTCGTGATTCTTTGACAAAATTTGCATTTTTTCTGCTGTTCTTTGACAAAATTTCATTTTTTTCGTAGTCCTTTGAAGAAATTAGCGTTTTCTTTTTGCGATCTTTTGAGGAAATTTGCGTTTTTTGCTATTCTTTGACGAAATTTGCCTTTTATTCACGATCCTTTGACAAAATTCGAGTTTTTTCTGAGATTGACGAAATTAGCAGTTGTTTTTTTCGATCCTTTGACAAAATTTCACTTTTTTCGCGATCGCTTAACGAAATTAGACATTTTTTCGCAGTGCTTTGAAGAAATTTGTGTTTTTTTTTTCTAGACCCTTTGAAGAAATTCATGTTTTTCCGCGATTATTTGACGAAATTCGCAGGTTTTTTTTTTTTTTCGATCCTTTAACCAATTTTTTTTTTGCAATCCTTTAACCAATTTTTTTTTTTTTTTTTTTTTTTTGTGATCCTTTGATGAAATTTTACATTTTTTTCGGAGTCTTTGGAAGAAATTTGCGTCTTCTTCGTAAGCCTTTGACGGAAATCGCGTTTTTCTGCAATTTGTTAACAAAATTAGCGTTTTTTTTTTTTTTTTTTCCAATCCTTCAACGAAATTTGCGTTTTTATTTTCGGTACTTTGACGAATTTCACATTGTTTCCACAGTCCTTTGATGAAATTTTCTATTTTTTCTGCGAACGATAGACATAATTGATTTTTTTCGGCGACTATCGTTCAAAATTCGAGATATTTATGTTCGAAATTTTGGACTGAAGACTTAAATTTTCGAAATCGAATGCCTTAAATTTTTAGGAAGACTTGAACAGAATCACCTCTGATGAAATAAATACATAACTATTTTTTGTTTCTAACGAATCGTAATATAAATTAATTTTAAACTAAAATTTGAGAGAAAAATGGTTTGTTTTTAATTTCGGGAAGAGAAGGGGGGGGGGGGGGGGACCGTGTTCACCCGCCACTGAAGTAACAATATTTTAGTGATTAAACATTGAAACACAATGGACTGAAAAAAAATTAGAAATCGGTAAAATTTTCGAAAAAATTCAGAAAATCTAAAATTTTAGTAAAAATTTACAAATTTGGAAAATTTTCGAATTTTTCTTTCCGGACTTCGGGTTTTTCCGGATTTTAGATTTTCGGATAATGGGTCATATACTGTAAAATGATTCTTTCTTATCAAACGTAGTTAAAATATAAGAAATGCATAGTACAGCGTAATTTCCATTTAATTTTGCTTATGTAATCAAACAATGAGTTATATGGTAAGTCAAGCTGTTTAAAAACTCATTGATAACACTTTTTTACAAAAACTTTCGCACATGGATTATTTATTAATATTTGATTTTGACCAATCGTTGAACTATTTCAGAAATTTAATACTAAATAAAATATATATATATATATATATATCCTTATTATTTTTATTTGTAGAAATCATTTGTCCTTTTTAAAATGTATTTCAATAATAAATCTCCATGCTGTTTGTTTGTATGAAGTCTTATGAAAATGAAACGCAGATCAACAATCCGTCATTTTTGACGGGGTTATATACTAGTTTTACAAGAAAATCTGTAAAAATGAAGCTCGTTTTTTGACAGAATTCTGCAATTGTTAATTTAAATTATTTTAAAACTATATAAACTCTTCTTAGGTATTTTTAATATTCTAAATGGCACACAAAAAGAGCTAAACGAAAAAAATTGACTTCAGTGAAATATTTGTTGAAATACTAGGGTGGGTTTTTTTTTTAGGAAACATTTCACTCTGGGTTTTTTTAGTGGATAGCACAATAAATGACGTAACCTATAAAGTCGAAAAAGAACTTTTTTTAATTAGGAATCAGAGAAATTGACAAAAATCTATTACTCAGTACTTTAAATTTTCAAATTAACTAGTGCAAATTATTTCACTGTATTTTTAACCAGCGCTGCAGTCAGTGGGAAAAATGACAGACTCCGACTACAGAAAATTTAAAGGAACCGACTCAGACTCCAGTATGGCTAAAGTACTAGTATTGTATAGGTGAAAACTGGGAAATCGGATTAGTAGTCAGTGGCTGGTAGACTCAGTTTCATTAGTAACCACTTTTTAAAGTGGTTGACTATAGTGTTTCAAATTTTCTTGACATCTAGATAAAAGTATAATCATCATATACAGGGGTCGATCCAGGAAAAACTTGGGGCCTATTTAGGGCCCCTTCACAAAAATCTATTTAATAAAATGGGCCCCTTTACAAAAATCTATTTGATAAAATGGGCTCCTTCACAAAAATCAATTTGATAAAATGGGCCCCTTCAAAAAATTCAGTTTGATAAAATGGACACCTTCACAAAATTCTATTCCATAAAAACTTACTATTTATTATTTTGCGATGTTTTAAAATGTTTAATTTGTAAACAAACAAGTTCACCAGAGAGGAAAACTTCAGCAAAAGGATTTAAAAAAGTTTTTGCTTATAAATGCTTGGTTTGAATTTAATTAAGTGGATTTCAACTTTCGTTACAAAATGTTATTTTTCACAAAAATATAATTAATTTCACAAAAATAACCTTTACTTTTCACAAAATGGGCCCCAAGAAAAAAAATCTGCATCGACCCCTGATATATAAGCATATTTTTGTATAAATCAAGAGTTTCATATCAGCCAAGTATTCATGATAAAAATAGGGAAGAAGTCAAAATTCGGGAAAATTTCCTTAAAATCAGAAAGTTATTATCACATTAATTTTTTTAGAATATATTCATGGATTATTTGTCACGGGTGATTGTGTTCCAGTTATATTATACCTAAATTCAGCTATTTTTCATCAGTCCCTCAAGGATTGCAATAGAATGTGTAACTCGAAAGTGCCTGTGCAGGGGTAGCGATCAATGATAATTTTTTAATCGCTACTTTTACAACTTTAATCACCACATGGTGAGTGGCAACTGCTAATTTTCACCTATATAGTATTGCATGTTGATTCCTATTATTCAGATTGCTTCATTGCTGTCATTTGTTTTGAAATAGTAATAGTCACTTCATTAAATCTGTCATTAAATAATTGAAATAAGTAGCCTCCCACTTACCCGGCCTAAACGGGACCGAGGGTTAGCCGGTTAAGAGAAAAACCGGTTAAACCGGAGAAGTAAAAAAAAACATTAAATAAGTAGTTGCATATTTATTTAATTAAATGCGTAGGATGTATTTAGTTTTTAATTTGTGTAGTTTTAAAGTGTATACTTTCTATATATTTTTTTTAATGAATACAAGTTGTAATTAACTGAATTGAAAGAAAAACTATCATTAATAACAGATATTGAAAAATATTTAATACAAATTATATTGTTGAAAATCGTGTGTCACATACCTTTATAAGAAGTTGAAATTATTCTACATTATGTAAATTTGAGTTAATCAACCATAAAGAAATCAGTGACCTTCTGTTGAAGGCAAGATGTTCGGCATTTTGCAGCATAATATCTCAATCAACCGATGAAGCTGTTGGCTGCTGCTCAACATAGCGTAGTGCCAACTCTAATGCTTTTACCCCTTATAGAGGAATTTAAGCATGTATGAGGAATTTAGAAACAGTGCCAGTTACATTCTGCCGTTGAATGAGATAATCCTGTCATTCCAGTTTCCTATGCTGTGAAGGTCAACGTGTATCCATTTATAACCAAAATTTTCCTTTCGCTCTGAATTTTGCCTGATTTGAGAAAAAAAGTCGGCCGGTTAAAGCGGAGTTCCGGTTAAGAGGGAGGCTACTGTATTTTTATTTTTAAAAAGTGGCAGCAATCAAACAATCAGAATTTTTAAAAAATCCCTGACGGCTCGGCCTACAGGCACAGGTAGATTTCGAAGACGCAGACCGTGGGGTGCCTGATTGTTGGGAAATGCGGAAGAAATGACCTTTTTGCAATGATGCTGCAGTTGGAACCGCCTACTTCGAAACCAAACTTGTTTGCAGACGGAGCCAGCAAGGATTTTTTTTTTTTTTTTTTGCTGTAAGAGTTGGTCCTATAAAAAAATGTCAATATAAAAGTTTTAGATAATATTAAGAGGATTTATAATAAATTTAAGCGGATTTGAAATCTTGAGAATTGACGAAGTTATGAATTTTTTTCTTCTAAAACCCCCCTTCCCCACACCCCCCTTAAGGCAATTTTTAATTATATCAAAAATCTGCCATACATAAATTTTCAGCCCTTCTCCTAGAAGTAATAATAACTTCAAACGGATTCGATACGTATCATAATTAAGAAATTATGGGTTTTTTTCTGTTTTTACAAAAAGTCCCCCCCCCCCCCTGGTTCGATTTTGCCCATTAACGAACTTGACCGAGATTTTATGCCCCTTGATTTTATGTATCAGTTTCGAAAAGATGCGGGAGTTGGAACCGCCTACTTCGAAAAATAACTTGTTTGCAGGCAGAGCCAGCAGGGATTTTTTTGTTTTCAATTTTTCAATTTGTCATGATCGGCGTAGACAGGGCTCGAAAATTCTAAAAATTTTAAGGTTCCCGGCTGGGAACCTACATAAAAAGTGTAGGTTCCCAGAAAAATTTATGTGTTCCCAGTTTTCTAATAAATTCAGAGCATAATGAATGAAGATATTGTGTCACATAGACACAGTTTTCAATAATAAACAAAAATATTAGTTTTATGGTTTATCAATTAATGTTTTGACTGTTCTCTATCCAAAAGCACCTCCTTCTCCCTTCATATTCTTATAGATGCATAACTTAAAACTGGAATGTTGCATTGCATATGCCCACTAAAATTAGGCATTACATATTGCATTTACTAATTTATTTAAGCGTATACAGAACAAATAATTAATATATACATACAATATATAATTTTTAAATTTTCCCGTGTGTGCTTGGCACTCCATGCGTTATTTGTCCCATCTTCCCCTTCTGAAAATCACCGCGGTCCTTAGGAGAATAAAAATTCATCGCTGATTGTGGCGGCCACAGCGACTTACATACACTTCTGTTTAGGTTCCCGGCCGGGAACCTGAGTGGAAAAAAATACAATTTCTGGGTTCCCCGGGAACGCTATTTTTCGAGCCCTGGGCGTAGATCTGCAAAAATTTTTCAAAATTTCCAACTTAGGTGAGAATGTAATAGGTAGTATTTCTTACGAAATCTACCTAAAAAACCCAACTGGCAACACTGCAGGCACATTCCTGTTTGACCTTGAAGCATATGATGTGTATATCAACCGATAATTTTTTTTTACTTTCATATTTCATTTTTTTTGGATGAATTATGGGTGTAAGCTGTGATAGGTAGTCAAGACTAGGACTCATTTACTGCAGCGGCAAACTTCCAACAGTATTTTAGTATAAAAAGTTTCACCTTTCTTAAATAAGGGAAAAATACTCTTATAAAATGCCTGTGGAACTTTGCCCCTACATTAATCGGCTCTGTTAAAGACTGAAAATATTTTGAACATCACATTCCCCCCCCCCCCCCTCTTACCAGATACTCTATGCACATTCACACAAAAATACAATATGCATTAAATTTTATATGCGATAAAATTTAATTATGTCAAAACTCTGCAAAAACTGCATGTAAAATATGAAGCTATTAGATAGAAACAACAGTTTAAATCTAATAAATCTCCAAAATTTACTTTGAACAACACACACAAAGATCTATCAGATGAATCCAAACAACATATATTATGTTGGTATGTCATTTTAAGATAAAGGGAATGCAAGAAAAATGTAAGTGAAAATTTTACTATTTTAGCATTATTTCTGTTCTCACGGCTCTGTAAAAAAGGGGCAAAATTTTTATATTTTCAGCATTATTAATTGTACAATTTTGGTTCCTGCAGACCCGAGAAATTAAATATTGAAATCTAAAGAAGTAAATAAAATGGAAATTTTGCTATTTCAGATCCTGCTGACTTGGAAAAGAAAATGCAAAATGTTGCAATTTTGGAGTTATTGTGTGCAGGGATCATTCTAGAACATAAAAAATGGCAGGGCGCACATTACATAATAAGTGCAATTTTGATGAAAAGGGCACATCATTTCATAAAAAGGATATTTTTGAAATAAGTAAGTGCATATACCAATATACTGGTGGGGAGGGAAGTCTGGCAACAGCTTAAAGTACTCCTTAATTTAAAAAATCCAATAACAATTCTAATTTCTATAATTTCACTGTTTGAAAAGTATTAAAAATAGCAAAATGAAACTTATATTCTCGATTTTTATTGTAAAATTGTTTACCGTCTTGGAAGTATCGTCTGGCTATGGGCCTGAGTTGAAGTTGTTGCCAAGTCCATCCTTTTTGCTTTTTG
The DNA here is from genome assembly GCA_963931845.1 of Maratus michaelseni. Taxonomy (NCBI): domain Eukaryota; kingdom Metazoa; phylum Arthropoda; class Arachnida; order Araneae; family Salticidae; genus Maratus; species Maratus michaelseni. The sequence goes on from OZ007596.1 coordinate 193,653,029, forward strand.
GACTCAGTCTGTTGATCCTTTCCCTGTTAAAGCTACTTAAGATTTGAAAGAATTGTACAATAATGTGAAAAATCTTTTGCAAAGATATCTTTACTGTCAAAGAAAGCTGAAATGGTTAGGTCTGTCGAAATTAGTGCTATGTAAACATTTATTTTAGTGTGAAAAAGCAGGTGAGCCTACTAAAACATATAGCTATATATATATATTTTTGGCTTTCTTAGATGCTTTACACTCACGCTAAAAAAAAAAATAAAAAATTAATCGGTTAAAAAAAAGAAAAAAGTCGCTAAACTTTGGGGACTGTTTTTTCTTTTATGGCAACCCGGCTATTAAGCTTGTATTTAGTTACTGGTGTTTTGAAATTTGTTATTGCAATCCGTATTTGCATGGATGTTAAGGGAAATGTTTGCGCATGTCTGTATTACGTCATTGATGATGAAAAGTAGAGAAAACGTGATTGGTTGTAGAAGAACGTTCTATTGCACGTTATTGGTTGCAGAGTCGCGTATTATAAAACTATATATGGAAGGGAAATAAATTTGCATAACTGTTGAGTTAATGATTGATTTTTAATTGTCATGTGAATTATTACGTATTGGCGGTTATTACAGTGGCAGTTAGAGCTGAATTTATCATTCAGCTTGTTAGAATTGAATTTATCATTCTATTTTGTTTATCGAAATTGTTTTGACGTTTGTAGTTACTGGTAGAAGTTGGAAAATGTCCGTGGCTATGGATACCATTTTTCGAGAGTACCAGGTAAGTTTTTATGAGGAAGTAGAAAGGCAAGTTCAGCAAAACAATAGCTAGGTTGCCATTAAAGGAAAAAATCCCCTAAATTTGGTGACTTTTTTCCTTTTTATAACCGATTAAAAAAAAGAAAAAACTGTGCGTGAGTGTATGACATCATAGCCTGAAATTCTTTACAGATTTACATAAATTTATGAAAAACAGATATACTAGCTACTGCAAATAGCTAAACTATTTGTGTGAAAAAGTACCATAAAACATACTTTTACTCGCAAAAATATAAATGGATTTCGAGTGTACAGTTATTGCATTTTGACGCCTTTTTTTTTGTGTTAAAAATTTTCTAATAAGTACTCTATTTTTTGTCATAATGTTTTGCAATGGTCTTTCAATTACTGTAGTTTGTGTTCAAATCAACCCCACAAATAGCTGTCTGGAAATTACCTCAAACCATGGGGTATATTTTAAGACATCATTTTATTAATTTTTTTATTATTATTAATGCTAATTAGCTGAAAATGCAACAGGATCATGTCATGAGAGAAAGTTAAATAAAATAGTCATCGTTTTCTGAGTAATAGCAAAAGTTTTGTTTTTGTCTGACCCCAGACTACCCTAGTTATATAAAAGATACAAATATCCATTATATTAGTATTGAATTCAACACCCCCTTCCCAGAGAAATTTCTGCAGCTCCAGACAGTGTCAATTTTAAATTTCGACACATTAACACACAGAAAATTCAAAACCTTCTAAGATGGCTTTTGGGTGATTTTATCCCTCAGGCAACCACTTGAATTCGTCACTACTATACAAACGCTAATTGGGGAGAGCCCTCTGCAAAAACAAGGCAAGTATCTTGATTCTCAATTTTCAGATTATGTAATGTATTATTCATCATATAAGGGGAAAAAATTATGATAATAAGCAAACAAAAGATGCTAGTAAACTCTTTTTTAGTATAGGAATATATGCAAAGAAGTTATATTCTAAATTAAAATGTTGAAAGTAAATTTAAAAGCTCTGTAGCTGAAAACTCCATTCCTCTTGCCTTGTTATTGCAGAGGGCCCCTCAATTGTCTTGTACCATTCATATATAATTAGCATATGTAAAAACATGCAAAATATTCAAGAAAAAAAAAACAAGGATTTTCTATTCAAAATGCTTATGAAAAATATTTAATCATGCACATGTACTATCGTAATAATACGTTTGATTTGCCAAATTGTTTGCACAGCTTAGCAAAATTAAGAGGACTGAAAGTCTCATTTATAACATCAGGCATCTTCATTTGATTTGTTTTTAATAAATAATAAATACCAACATAAACAATCGAATATACTTAACACGTGGCTAAGGCGATTAAATTTGACGTAAGCACTAAGCCTAGATGCCGGCATGATAGCCGGTAAACTTAAAAATGGCAAGAAAACAAATCATAACTCATATTTTACTTACAGTAACGATTCTGGGGGGCTGCAAATACGGCTTTTTTAGCACTTTTTTTTAGATCTCTGGAATTTTTCAAACAAGTTCGTGAAATTTTTGCGATTGTAGTTGCCATGGTAGTAAATAGACGTTCGCTGTTCGAGAGCGGGGTATCAGAAAAGAGAGAAATTAGAATTGCACTCGACTCACTTTCAGCCAGGAGTGGGTTTAATCGATACACGATGAACCAATAGGAATTCGCGTTCTATCAGTTGCTTCAAATGAAATCATATATCGGACACTTTGATTGGAGATTATGATAATATCAACAAAAACAATGCTAATAAACATTGTATTTTCCCACTGACTGAGAGTAAGAGCAGACGATATTTTAAAAAATAAAATTATGATTTCCTCAAGATATAAATTGTAATATATATATGTACTTGAAATTCCCTTTATGGCCGGCCTTATCCTTAAAATTACTCATGTACAAAAACCATTTTTGACGCCCAGCCTTTTCTTTTTTTTTAAGTGAAAAAGTAAAAATATAGTTAAAAAACCCCAATCTTTTATAAGTATTCAATAAAAAAAAATTGTAAACAAAAGTAAAAAACGGCCTTCATAAATATGGACCTCAGCTATTCAATGTAAGAAAAAAAAAATCACTTAAAAATATTGAAATGCAAACGAGATACATTTTTTTTTTTTCCTCTCTCTCTCTCTCTCATTGGATGAACATAGCGAGCGGGTGTTTTCGTGTGAGTGAAGTTTTTACAATACATGTATTTGGCGTGGTCCCCAATTATAGAAAATTCTCCACTTTGGTTTACGCTAGGTAGGAAGTGCGAACTAGTGAATTTATAAAAAATCGTGTGAATTACTAAAACAGTCAATTTATTATAATTTCTTTTGTGATGGGCATCAGGGGTGTAAAAAAAATTACTATATATTCAAGATTTCTAAAATGTTTTCTCAACGAATTGATGTATGATATTTTCGATAAGGAATAATATAAAGGCCGAATAATACAATTAGTTGATAAAAACGTCTTTAAAAAATATATATATATCACGCTCTTTATATTTTATTTTCTACTTTTCGGTGTTTAAAGTATGTCATTGCTGCAGTTTCAATATCATATTTTAGCGAGCAAGTTTTGGTGCATATAAAGCTGTCCTTAGGGGGTGTGCGACAGGGACGGCCGCACAGGGCCTCGCGCCTAGGAGGGCCTTGCACCTAAGAAAGCCTTGTGTCCGAAAAAAAAAATTCATACAAAATAGCTAAATAGTCATTATTAATTTTATTGTGATGTTATTTATTTATTTCATAACAAAATGTATATGCATAAACATGCTTATTTATAAAATGTAAAATATTTTATCAATAAAGTGTTCGATGCAAGGTCTGGACGCTCGTGAAAACAATAGATTGTTTTTAGAGATCGATAGATTGTGGAGTTCCGGGAGGGAAATTGCACTTTTTAACCATTAAAGACATAAAATCTCAATTTTTCCGGGGAGGGGCATTTTAATGCTCCGCGGGGAATGCCCCCCCCCCCCGGGCCACCCCCTGAATTCAACATTGCCCGAGACTATAACGATAGTATTACAAACTAAAGATTTAAAAACCTCCAAAATTCATGAAAGGTTATTGTTTTTAAATTTTCTTAGAACAGGTATATTTAGGGAAATATTGATTTTGACTAAGATTTTTTCCTATTTTGAAATTCTTTTTTTAAACTAAAATTATTAACATGCTTAATATTTGCTACTTACATCAACAACTTTACACAAGTTATAATTAAAGAAAAGAATAGAATTTGTAGGTCAAAAATTTCATCTGTATCACATTCATTATTGCCATAATATGAACTAGACTGATCGAGTACTTTAATCAATTAACACTTTGACAACAATTAAAAAAAAAAAATCTAATTTTACATTTTTTTTTTTTTTTCGAAAAAAAAATAATAAATAAAAATCTTTGGGATACTTCTAGAACAATTTCAATAGAAATCTACTACAAAGAATTTTTTTTGTAAATAGTTGTACGAATAGAATATAAAAACTAGTCGTTGGGGGCCACCGTAATACTTACCCATCATGGATATGCATAATGTAAAATATTAAAATAAAAATGTGTATACTACTTATAAAATGCATCGCAATTCAAATAAAATCGTGGCTTGATGACATCATAAACTTTAAAGGCTCGATTACTGAATTGCTTGAAAGAAGCATCCTTATAACTCCAAAAATAATAATCCTATTAACTAGCGGTTTATTGCATCTGATTAAGCGTCAAACTTCCAATTAAAATATATCTTTGAAGTGAAATTTGGATGAAATACAGGGTCATGAAAAATCGAAGAGTGTGGAAAATAGGATTCCAAATCTCTCGGCAACTCATTATCCGATCGACTTCATGCTTTATGCAAAATTTATGTTTTTTTATTGTCTTTTATATTCATTTCTTAAAACAAACAATTTCGAAAATTTTTGTATACCTTTTATCAGAACGAATATTTCGAGAGTCCGAAACAAATAGTTCCGGTTAATCGAGGATATTGAAATGAAATAGGCTTCTTCCCATTATTACATACTAAGTACATACCAAATTGCAAGTCTCTATCTCAATTTTTTCGGGAGATAGAGCGTTTACAGACACACAGACGGACGGCAAATTTTTTTTCTAAAAATATGTTTTTCGGAATCTCCAGAGTCTGAAACGTGTAAATCCATCAAAAAAAAATTTCGATTTTCAAAACGATTACAAGACTTACCCTATACTACGTATGATGGGTAAGTGATAGTCGCCAGTGGCAGCCCTGCTATCGGTCCCTAGGACGTATATGTCTCACCGTAGTGAAATACATAAATATATTAACTATAATCTCTGAATGTTTGTTTAATTTATCAGAAAGGAATTAACAAATTTATTCACCAAATTGTTTTAAAAATTGCTTAATTTTACATAATTTTAATCGATTTTTGGCTGATTAATTATCGCCTGCTCATGAATTTCACGCAAATATACTAGAGGCCTGCATGGTGTGAAATTTTCAGTCCCACGTCCAGCCCGGGCCTGAGAAAGCTTTCCTTCCTGACCCGATATAAAAGCTAAAAGCTCGGTCCGGGCCTGAGCCGAGCAAAAATCATTAAAATGAGACTCGACCCTACTCAATTTCTACAAAAAATTTCAAAAATTGTTAACCGGTATCATTTTACAATTAAAATTCTTGAAGAATATTGGATTCATATTTAAGCAAACAAAATAATAATAATAATAATAAAATTAATATCTTACGAGAATATGGATCATAGACATTCAATTAGTTACCAGAAAAATTATACTGATTTTTTAGAGTAAAACAAATTCACTTTATATGCAAGAAAATATCACAAATTTTTTTTTCCCGGTTACATTCTAACATTTTCTTTTCTGTGGATGTTTTCATTAACAAGAGAACCTTTAAGCCATCAAAAAGTAAAATTTATCTATATCTCGAAAACTAATGATTGGAATGAGCACTTACATAGTCATATTTTTTTTATTTTTTTTTATAACTGTGATACGTTTTCAGTAAACATTAATGTCGATCATAATTTATAATTTTTTAAAATGTACTTATTAAAAGTTTTCAGAAATCAAAATTTTTTTGTGAATAGAAAAAAAATGCCTGAAATATCTTTGGGTCTATGCATTGTACAGCATTAAAAATAAATTAATCGGATGATTTTTTGAGAAGATAATAAAAATGAAAGATTGTCAAATGAATTAACATTAACATCCTCAAACTTTCACCTAAGTATACGAATATTTAAGAAAAAACATACAATCGATATCCTTTTCCGGATTTCCTTGATCAAACTAACTGCAAAATGGTGTCAGAAATAGGTGTTAACAGGGCGATGACCAAGTTATTTAACCTGGAGGGGTTTTTTTTTTTTTTTTGGGGGGGGGGGGTTGTAGAAAAATTTACCTAAGAAATGAACACAAATAGCATTTAGAATAGTTACTGGACAGTTCTTACCTTTTCAGAAATAAATTGTCCAAAAATCACTGCAAAATGCGAAAAAAACGTTAAAAAAAATTCTGGAAAATTGTGTAAAAATTGCGGAGAACAAAATTTTACTTTCTTGCACTAAAAGATAGAAACCTATGTCAAAAAAATCGCTGCGAAAAATCGTTAAGTTTATAAAAAAAAAATCACAGATCACAAAATTTACTGTACTGGGTTAAAAAATTGAAACCAGGCTCCTTTTACGAACGTCAAAAAATAGAAACAAGTTGGAAATTGTACGTCAAACGTGACAAATGAGGTGCGTTCGTACTATAGCTAGTTATATAAATATTCAGATCTTGATGATTTTTAATTCTGTGAAATGAATTATATCGTCTGCAGATTAATTTCTGTCATAAAATAAGTATCTCGGTCGCTTGACGATTAAACCTCGGAAGCTCCTCTAACAAGAAAGCACCGATTTTGAAAAAAAAAAATTCAAACTTCTTAATAAATATTTTTATTAATATCTCCTAAAGTTTTTATTCAATTTTTAAAAAATTTGAAATGTCTCGACAAAATTCTGCAAAGATAATATATCTTAAATTCCAAACCATTCGGTTGGGTAGTTTTTGCGTTGTTATATGCGGACGGACGGACAGACAAACGGACGGACCAAGCGACGACAGTAGGTGCTACGTATTTATATAATTGCGAACGCGCCTAAAAAGAAAGAAAAAGAAAACGCCACAAATTGCATACGAAATCGCTAAAAATTCAAAGATCGCCAAAAGACAAAATTTAATATATTGGGCTAAAGAATAAAACCGGATTCCTTTTACCAATGTTGAAAAATAGAAGTGAAACGCTAAAAGTCGCTAAAAAAGAGGGCAAAACACTATATTGGGTTAAAATATTGAAACAGGATTCCTTTAAAGAATGTCAAAAATTCATCGCGGGAAACGAAAAAATGCTAAAAATCACATAAAAAATTAAATTAAACTATCCGGTATTTATTATTCTAAACTATGTATGTTATTATTTTTCCTCAATTAATTCTTAAAAACTTTGTACTTTTTGTAAAACATTGATGAAGGTTGGGGGGGGGGGGGGGGGTGAGGATTTTTTTCCTGGCGACTAGACATTTTTCTGGCCACTACATTTTATCAAATTTGTAAAGCCCTGGTTGTTACCATTGGGAAATTCAAAGTCGGTAAGAATATTTAATATGTAATTACCCCTATTACCAAATTTGTATTAAAGTAGAAAAAAGTCCTTCCGGCCTGTACCGGGAGGAAAAGGTAGCTTTCCTATATCTTCGTTTTAAAATTTTAGCTAATGTTACTCGAAAACAGCAAGCTAAAATGCAAAAAAACCGTTTACAAAAGATTCGTTAATACTGAATTTGAATAAGAAATTTGCCAAATTATTGAGCTATAGCCAAGTTGGCTTCATTTATGAAGACTTATTTCGGTCGCCAAATTTGGCGATATTTCGCCAAATGTCGCCAAGTTTGGCGAGAATTTGGCACTAACGGATATGAATATATAGTTTTATGCGTAACTAGCCGCCACTGGCGACCAGTTTGGTCTCCCTTAAATGTATGTTAAAAGCACTATAACACGTTACTTTTATTCATAATTTATTTTTTTCCGTAATCCTTCGCCAAACCGGAATATTCTAATAGACAAATCAAAAACTTTTGCGATCATGGTAGCATTTCGCATATTTTTTGTTGTTATGTATTTCATCTTTCTTGACAAAAACCGCTTAACCAACTTAAGCGTTCATGCTTCATATCCGTTTGCTTATCAGTTGCAATATGTTTGCTAATGAGGAGATTCTTAAACATATTAAGTAGTTTTCCGTAATTGGATCCATTGCCAAATGGCGTATTTTAGTTAATACGATTTGGTGCATTGAAGTCTATTTTGTGAAAGTCTTTAATGATATCCACATTTACACTGAACCATATTGTTGCCAATATTTTTTTGTTTGTTTGTTTGTTTCTCGCTACCTTTGGCTGTAGACTTGATTACGGGAGATTAGAAAATCTATCATTATTCTCATTTAAAACGTCTTGAATAATGTAACATAATCGGGGTGCATATTATAACACGTAATTTTCTAGTATGGTTTGGTGAAACATTGAACTTTTGGAAGCCAGTTTTGATAATCACATTTCTTTTAAACCATATTTGCTGTCAGCACTTTTGACCCGTGGCGTAGAATCTCATTAAAATTCACGAACTTCCTTCTAGATGCCGATCTCTGTTCGACTGTGTTTTTCTCTGCTCTCCTATTTTGATATAGTTCAGGAGTTTTCATAACTGCATAATTCCCTTACTTTGGCATTTCTGCTTAATGTCTACTGACTATTAAGATCCGTAACTTGTAAATACGCCACGCCAACATTACCGCCTATAATTCTAATTACAGCAATCCGTTTTTTCTCTCTATATTGCAACTCTATAGTTAATATAGTGCCCCGGTGCGTCTACGACAGCTGTTCCATCAGAACATTTGATTTCAAAATCAAAGTATCGTTTCTAATTAGCACACGCGAAAAATAAAAGCTGGTATTGGCGATTTTAAATATGCTATTGGCGAGATTTGCGCCCAAATAACACAAAAGTACTTAATGATGTTATGTATTTTGTAAATGTATATTAAATTACTGTTTTGAAAGCGATTGGTCATTAATAATGGTAAATATGATTGGTGATTAACAATCATTTTCAGTGGTCTCTCTTCCTTGCACGTATAATACATAAATACCAAATTAACTGACAATTTGTTTCGAAATTTGATTCATTAAATATCATTACAGGAGTTGTATTTGTTTACATTCAGCTAAGAAAAGATAAAGAATGAAGGTGAGTTGTATAGCACATAATTATGGTAAACTTTGATTGTGTCACTGGTACGAATTATGTTTTTGACACCAGGCAGCGCTCCAAAAAATCTTTCACGGAAAACTTACTTTACGAACGATTATCTCCGTGGTTTAATGGTTTAATATTTTAAACCTTCACGACGAATGAATCTTTTTTTTTTGTTTTGTTTACTTTCATGGATAGAGAATTTCAATTGCGAGGCTAATTTCAACTGAAGTTATGAAGAATATATACATAATTGAACGTAAGTCATCTCTCAAATATTAATTTATTTTGAACGATCTTTCTAAAAATGTAACATTTATTAAGTTTTATTCGAAAATATAATTTTGAATAAAAATGGCCGCCTGGCATATGAAAACGTGAAGCGGGCATTCCGGAATTGTTGATGACAGTCACATGACTTACGGTTTTATTATAGAGATGATGGGAAAATGACTACAACAATGAAAGATAATAATTTGCGAGAAGTCGCGTTCACTAAAACTTATAAATTAATCGTTGGATTTTAGGTAGCTTTCAATACAAAAAAGTCCTTCCGGCCTGTACCGGGAGGAAAAGGTAGCTTTCCTATATCTTCGTTTTAAAATTTTAGCTAAGGTTACACGAAAACAGCAAGTTAAAATGCAAAGAAACGTTTACAAAAGATTCGTTAATACTGAATTTGAATAAGAATTTCGCCAAATTATTGAGCGATAGCCAAATTGGCTTCATTTATAAAGACTTATTTTGGTCGCCAAATGTCACAAATTTTGATAATTTTGTCGCCAATTTTGTCGCTAACGGATATGAATACATAGTTTTATGCGTATGATTGGGAAAATTATTAAAACAATGAAAGAAAATAATTTGCGAGTAATCGCGTTAATGTGCTGTTTTGTTTCAAAATGTCAGCCATCCTAGAATTTCAAACTGCTCTATCTCAGCCATTTTTTAAAATAGAGGTAAACCAAAAAATGCTCTGGAATCCTCGTATCAAGGCCTAACACGTAATTAAAAAATAAATTTGAATTTTTAATTTTTTGTATATTTATTTTAGTTTTAAATTTTTAAATGACCGCCATCTTGAAACAAAATGGCGGACCAAGCTGGCCAACGAACTCGGTCGAGACATTGGTGACCTTAATACACACAATTAGTTTCATCAAAATCGATTTATAAATACGAGCGTTATCGTATGACATAGGTCAGATATATATATATATATATATATATATGGATATATATATATATATATATATATATATATATATATATATATATATATCCATATATATATATATATATACAGCCAAGCTATATATAAAGCTATATATATATAAACAGCCAAGCTAAAATACAAAGAAACCGTTTACAAAAGATTCGTTAATACTGAATTTGAATAAGAAATTCGCCAAATTATTGAGCAATAGCCAAATTGGCTTCATTTATGAAGACTTTCTTTGGTCGCCAAATTTGGCGATATTTCGCCAAATGTCGCCAATTTTATATAAATCAACATTTGAACGGAGGGTGGTTTTGGGGTCTGGGGGTCATGATCGGTGAAAATATACCGAAATTTTACGGAATTGCTTTCCTCCGAACGGCTGCAATAGGTAGCTTTATACTTTTTTGTATTGAAAGCTACCTAATAAACACAATTCCCAGTAGAAAAGTAACTTTCGCGTCTCTCTGGGGGCAATTTGGAGATAAAAGTATAGAGATATTCTCGTCCTATCTCTCTTTATTTATTTATTTATTTTTATTTTTATTTAGTTTATTTTTTAGCGACTGTACAATATCAGTAATTTACTAAAAAGAAAAAAGAAAAGAATTGCTACGCCGACATGAGGCGGCAAGCAATTTTCGGCCCGTCTCAAATTTGTAGAAAAAAGATCTAGCCCGAGGACAGTCCCAGTATTATGGAAGGAAATTGGTTCGCGTATACCTCCACTAAAACATACCCCCCTTTTCCACCTCCACCCCCACGCACCCCCCCCCCAAAAAAAAAAAAAGCATAATACTCGGTGGATCACTGTGTAGTGTGTATATCATGCGAACTTTTTCAAAAGGTTATTGCCGTTGTGGGAAGTAGTGTTACCAATTTTTTTTAATTCAAAATATCTACCAGAACTTCAGAATAATTAGTTAGCTTCACTTAACTCAATTATGGAATGTCTTTCTTTAAATAAAGTAAAAATTACTATTCGAAATTTCTGGTAGATGAATAAAAGAATCAGTTGAATTGGAAACATTGGTACCAATGGAAGGTTTATATATATAGTTTGGAATGAAACATGAAAGGACCTCGCAAAACTTTTTGCACCCGGCCTCGCTTTCGATAAGGACGGCACTGAATGCATAATTAACTAAATCAATTGTTTTTGTAACTCGTATACATTTGTAACCAGAACCGATATTTTAGATTTATCGCCTGCGGTCAGCTAACAAAAAAAAAAATATATATCCTTAAAATTAATTTAATAATTGATAGTTAATTTCTAAAAATATTAAAACGTTGTATTGTCATCGGAAACACTAATGTACATAATCTTTATATAATTCTAAGCCTATCAGGAAGTGAGCGAAAAATCGATTACAAAATTACATCTTTATGCTTTACATGAACCAAGTAAAGTTAAATTAAAGAAGGTAAATAACGACCTTCAAGGCTGTTCTCAAATCCAAAATGGGTATCTTTCTGACACGTTTTTAGCACACAGACTATCAAAGCCTGGAGAGCTAATGTGCCCGCAGGTTCTGTATGTACGTAACGCGATAACTCTTGATAGAAATATCCGATTTGCTTCAAATTTTGTATATAGGTTCATTCTGATAAGGCGCTTCCCTGATTAGTTTTCGGGGTTCATTGGTTAAATATAAAGAGGGGGGGTTTAATTCCTCCCCCCTTAATTTAGATAAATGGATTTTTCATGAAGAAATAATCCGATTTGCATCAAATTTTGTATATAGGTTCATTGTGGTAAGGCGCTTCCCTGATTAATTTTGGGGGTTCATTGGTTACGCATAAAGGGGAGGAACGGGGAGCTAATCCCCCCTTTAATTTAGATAAATGGGTTTTTTATGAAGAATTATCCGATTTGCTTCAAATTTTGTATATAGGTTCATTGTGATAAGTCGCTTCCCTGATTAGTTTTGGGAGTTCATTGGTTAAGTATAAAGGGGAGAAACGGGGGGGGGGGGCTAATCCCCCCTTAATTTATTAGTTTACAGGCTATCAAAGCCTGAGAAGCTAATGTGCCCGCTGGTTCTGTATGTCCGTAACGCGATAACTCTTGATAGAAATATCCGATATGCTTCAAATTTTGTATATAGGTTCATTCTTATAAGATGCTTCCATGATTAGTTTTGGGGGTTCATTGGTTAAGTATAAAGGGGGAACGAGAGGTGATCCCCCCCTTAATTTAGATAAATGGGTTTTTCATCCAGAATTATCCGATTTGCTTCAAATTTTGTATATAGGTTCATTGTGATACAGTGTTTTTCTGATTAGATTCGGAGATTCATTGGTTAAGTATAAAGCTGGGAAATGGGGGAGATAATTTATAATTTAATTTAAGCCCCTTACTTTAGCTAAATGGGTTTTTTCTTTGAAATAAGAGTATAACATACAATTAGTGTGAATAGCCTATCAGCTCATTGCCATCAGTTTAACTGGGCACTTTCCTTTTTAGCTCGCAGGCATATCAAAACCTGAGAGCTAATGTGCCCGTAGGTTCTGTATGCACGTATGTATGTACGTAACGCGATAACTCTTGATATAAATATCCGACATGCTTCAAATTTTGTATATAGGTTCGTTCTGATAGGGATTTACATGATTAGTTTTCAGGGTTCATTGGTTAAGTATAAAGGCGGTTACAAATCCCCCCTTTAATTTAGTTAAATGGCTTTTTCATACAGAATTATCCAATTAGCTTCAAATTTGGTATATAGGTTCATTGTGATAAAGCGCTTCCCTGATTAGTTTTGGGGTTCATTGGTTAAGTATAAAGGGGGAGGAATGGGGGACTAATCCCTCCTTAATTTAGATAAACGGGTTTTTTATGCAAAATTATCCGATTTGCTTGAAATTTGGTATACCGGTTTATTGTGAGAAGGCGCTTCCTTGATTAGATTTGGAGGTTCATTTAAGTATAGAGGGGGAAATGGGGGAGCAAATCCCCACTTTAATTTAGCTAAATGTTTTTTTTTTTTTTTTTTTTTTTTTTTTTTTTTTTTTTTAATAAGAGTATAATATACAATTAGTGTGAATAGCCTTTGTGCTCAATGCCATCAGTTTAACTGGGCACTTTTCTTTGTATTTAATTCTTTTTTTTTTTTTTCAAACATATCAATTTGGATGGTGCTCTTATTAAGAAACTGTGTAATTAAACTATTTTTTTTCTGTTTTTAGATAAACGTAGAAGATTTTTCAGAAAATGCTTATCAAAGTAAAAGTAGGCGCTTTGAACCAAATTTCCGCGAACGCGACAGTGAAGGTGAGAGAAAAAACTGCCGTCGTGAGACAATAATCGTTTATAACTGAAGACGTAATTCATTTATCGGGAAAAAAAGAAAAAAAAACTTTTCGATTACAAATCATTGCAATAATCATGCCTTCAAGTATCATACTATTATGTCTTAAAGTGTTTTAGTAAGTTTCACGTTGTTGAAGAGAAGTTTTTCTTTTCTTTTTTGAGAACCGTCTTAGTGGGTATTGGGTGACCTCCTATAAAAGCAGGGGGAGCTGTGGGTCTGTGTGCAAACCTTACCGTGAGTTTTTTTTTCTTTTTTCGAAAGATAGGGAAAAAAGCCTTTTTGTGCCGTTGAGAATCCGTATAAGCGGGAGGCCCTGTTGCATTACAAACATGGCACCGTCCTGTGTTGTGGCCGGGCCTGACTGCCCTCGTGCCCTACAGTTACTGTCGACCTTTAAAGAAAATCAGCAAACAGTACATTTAAGTTTCATTATTTATTCAGAAATTTCTGTATTTATTTAACAATTAAAATCTAATATAATATATATATATATATATATATATATATATATATATATATATTTAATATATAATGAATTTGATATTTATCAGAAATTTATGATTAATATTTTTCGACTTTTACATAGATTTCTATAATAAACATTTATATATTAACTTGTTTGTTATTACATCTATATGTGTATATTTATTTAGTTATATCATACATACTATAGTTAGGTTTCATTCATACAATAGTTAGGTTTGACGCAGCAACAGTGGCGTTGGCGTAGCCAATGGGGAAAGGAGGGGGGTCCCGAACGAGAAACATTTACTGAATCATGGATACAAAACCAGTAAAACTGCCAAGTCAGAATCGCAAGGGGTCCGTAAAAAATTCCGTTTTCGATAGATTTTTCTCTTAGTAGGTATAACTTATGGATGTTGCGTCATCTCCCACCCCTTTTGTATGTACGGCCTCTCATGGTGACAGTAAGATATACAGGCTTTCAGTCACAGCCGCGTTATCAAAGTATATAATCATAATTCAACACTCCCCGCCAGCGGAGAAACAATTAAATATCTTATTCATTTAATAAAAAATGTCCTTCAAATATTTTAAAATTAATACATCTTTACCATTTGAAAAGAGGTGGGAGATGACGCAACAATGGATACAAAAACAGTTAAACTGTCAAGACGGAATCGTAAGGGGCCCGTAAAAATTTCATTGTTAGATAGATTTTTGTCTTGCAGGTATAATTTCAAGGTGTTATTTCGCCGGGGTCAAGAATTTCTTTCGTTTAATACAGAATTCCGTTGTAGAGAGGTTTCGTTTTCACATGTATCCGCTAAGACTGTTAAAACATCCACTCTATGATGCACCTCTGGAGAGCACAGATGCATTAGTACACTAAAACTTACAAAAACGGAGTCTGTCTATAACAAACTTCAAGGTTCTACCATAAAACACCCGCATTTATACCTTATGCTAAAACGAAGACCTATCTAAATTGGGATTTTCGCCCAGTCCCTTGCGATTCCTTCTTAGCAGGTTTTACTGTATTACAGTAACATCTGTACAAACGGAATCCGCTCTTAAACGTAAACACTTCATAATCTTGAAAACGGACTGATAATCATAAAAGTATACCGGCTGAAACAGAGTCCTGCCTAAAACGGAATTTGTTTCCTATCCCTAGTGGCGGGGCGTAAGGGAGCGGGAGGGGTGGGGGGTTGAGTTGGTGTAAAATACCTCTCAAAACTTAAAAAATACAGTAATTGCCGGTTATATGAATCACTAATTAATCATATTAGCCACTTTTACGAATCAAAACCAAAGTCAGTATTAATGCTTTTAGCTTAATCGAAATCCTTTTGCTTTGTTAAGTCGAATTCCACATTCAACAAACATGTTTCATTTAAACGGCGATTATTGCATTTAAAAACAGGGAAAGCTCACAATACATGCCTGGGTTAGGTGGGTTGGTCAGTCAGATCTCAAATTTCCCTCGCTAATGTTAAATCAATGGGAAAGAAATGGATTTTTATTTTTTAAATATCTCCTCGGGAAATTAATATTTTTTACGTCTTTTTTCTGGGTACTTTTCTTAAAGAATGTCACAATTTTTTTTTTTTGCTTGTCAAAATATTTCTAAAATCTAAAGTGTTAAAATTTTACTTACAACTCGTGCGATTTTAACACATAAAATATTAAATTACGCATATAAATGGGAAAACTGGTCACTTGTTTCTTGCTGTGCACTGATTTTTTTTTAATTGCATTCTTATGCTCTTTCTTCGAAATGATACTGGACCATCGAATTCAAGGAAAAACACAAAATGTATACGCTGTAATAGACAGACCTCTCTGAGACTCAAACACTCTCTTTTGCGTTTTTGCTCTCAGCTATCGCTAAGACTAAGTTATGGGCGTATAAATTTGAGCGTACAGAATAAAAATATTTGAAAAAATTACTTTTGTACAAAAATTACTAAAAGAATATAAACATAACAAGCTGTTTTTGATTTGGAATTGAACTGATTACTGCAATTTCATTGGCTAATAGTTATGTTTAAAATGTTTTAATTATAGATTTCAGCACCAGTATAAACGTGCTTTTATTTTAGTTTGACCCTTTCCATTCACTAACACTGCTTGCCATAAGAACTGAACGTTTTCAGTTTTCTAAATGTGACATGTTAAAAATTCAAGTTTTTAGCCAGGATTTTTTTTTTCTTTGGGAGCGGGAGTGGGCGGTGTTCCTTACAGGTGTCTAGTTACAATGCTTTTCTTTTGAATAAAAGTAAATAAGTAGATCCTTTCCCACTTTTTTTTTTTTTTTTTTTTTTTTTTTTGGGGGGGGGGGGGGTGAGACTCGCTCCTTCTTGTTTTTAGGGTTTCGTAATCTCACGAAACCCTGTTACTCCGGCTCCGGCGTTGTCTGTTTGTGTATATATAATTGAATACCTGCTTATGAAGCTCAAAATATTAAAATTTGAAAAAATCGTATTATTTTATTAAGTAGAGATAAAAAACCAAAATTCTAACAGCCTTTTCTTATTAAATTTAAACATTTTTCGTTATAGCAGTTGCCAAAAATTAAAAATCCACAGTGAAATTCTTTCTACAATAATTAATTTTCTATTGAAAGATTTCCACATGAAAAATGAAAATGAAATAAAAAGTTTCACCAATTGAAAAAAAGATTAGTATGAAATAAAAATGATTGACGTCATAGTGGTAATAAAACGGAAATTTTTAAAGATTTATCAATAATACAAGGAGTATGAGTATGAATATGTACACAAAGCAGATTAATATCGCGTCATTAGAGAATTAAAAAGAAAATCTGACGTCATATTGGAAGTTTAACGAATGTTTCAAATGTTTGAGAATAATACAAAGCGAGTATTAATATGAGTAATAGAGAATAGCAAATATATGAGTTTGAGAAACATATTGAATCATGATAAAAATCCAATTATGGAAATATTCGCATATTTTAGCATTTTGAAGGTGTACAACATGTTTAATTTTGAAATTATTTTTTTAAATACCGCATTTAGTCCGCATGACAGATATTATTATGACAGAATATAATAGCGGGCTGGATTAGATATTCGAAAAAACGAAAAAATAGACCGGTAAATGTTTACTTTATAAAAAACATAACTTTTTTTTTCGTTGCTAAATGAAATTTATTTGGATTTATTAAAGAAAGGATAAAGTGTTTTGAAAGGAATATTAAACGAGACCCTTTGAGCTATCTTCGATCACACTTACCCACTTGTTGATAATGCTATTGAAAATGTTTTCCTGTTTTTCGCGACCAAGATAAGTACAAACTATCTTTCACTCTTCCGCCCTACCAAAAATCCCGAGTACGCCTAATGGATAAGTCGTTTTCTCAAATAAAAGTATTGAAAAAGACATTAGAATCCCCCACCCCCACCCCTTCTTAAATCTTCTTAGCAAGATTTGTTGAATCCAGACTAAAATATCCTAAATTATTAGCACCATTATACATAGCAGGAGAAAAATTTCCTGTCATATTAGGATAATTAGTTTCATATAAAATTGGTCTAGAAAGGAAAAGGCTGAAATAAGGATAAAATTTTAGAAAGCGGTTTGAACCCATAGAGCTTTACTATACCCATTATAAAATTTTTCCCTTTGATACAAATTCCTAAAAAAATGATTACAGTCAGAATTTTTCGAAAAACTATTGCTACGAGGTTTATTATTTTTAGGTGCGTTCGTAATTATATAAATACGTAGCACCTATAGTCGTCATCTGGTCCGTCCATCTGTCTGTCTGTCCGTCTGACTGCATATAACAGCGCAAAAACTACCCAACCAAATGATTTGAAATTTAATATATATAATCTTTGCAGAATTTTGTCGAGTCGTTTCAAATTTTATGAAAATTGAATCAAAACTTAAAAATATATTAATAAAAATATTTATTAAGTAATTTGAATTTTTTAAAAATTGGTACTTCTTTGTTATAGCAGGATTAATCGTCAAGCAACCGATATGTATCATTCTATTAAATCCTAACGTACGTAATTAATTCAATGATATCACATGATAGGTAATGATACTAGGTTGCCATGGTGATTACGTCCTATTTAAAATGGAGTCATGTTATTTCCGTATTACTGAATTTAAAAACCGAATTTGTATACTAAAATGTTTTAATTATGGCAAATCTATTTTTTGGATAGATGCTTCCGGAGAAGTAGATATTAAATGGAAAAAAGTGTACATATGGATTTCAAGTTCTGAAATTTTCAAGGCTACGCTTAAGTTTCCCATTAGAATTTTCAGTAAATGTCAACAAATGATAAAATGTTGGCAACTTAAAATGTACTTATTTTATTACGGAAATTAATCATATCATAATAACAGACGACATAATTCATTTCACTGAAACTAGTTATAGTACGAACGCACCTCATTTGTCCCGTTTGACGTACAATTTTCAACTTGTTATTTTTCTTGTTATAAAAACATTTTTTTTCTAAATTATGAGTATTTAATTTGCAAATTTCGCAGAATTTCTTCTCACCTTTGGCATTATCAATTTTACTTAATTTTAAATTAATAATTTCAGCATTTAAATGTGTAACCATTTCAACACTTTCAGAATTTAATTTAATAAAATCATTAAAAATGTCTAAAGACTCAGAATTTGTCTCAATAATAATATTAATTTCAGTAAATTTTGCACAATTATACGCTATCTCTATTTGCTTAGCTAGATTGCATGCCTCTATAAAAGTTTTAGGCGCATTTTTTCTTACATCCAAAGCAATGTGTATTCTAATTGAATTTAAGAAATGCGTCAGCTTTAAAGTTTCCATACCGTTATCGGAATTTTGACCTGATTTTTCCACAAACAATGTGGCAGCGACCTCAAAATCATTGATACAATCCTTAATATTTTGGTCGCCTTAAACCAAAAAATTTTTGCTGAACAGTTCCACAATACAATTTTTCCTCAAATAAATACAAAATTTCAGTTTTGAAATTTTCATAATTACCTTCATTAATTATATCAGCATATTTATTTAATTTCCTTTAGCTTCTCCTGAAATTTTAGCTTTTAAAATAACAAGTTTAGTTTCTTCACCAGCTTCCGTTTTATTAATTAAATTTTCAAATTCATTTTTAAAAAGTCCTTCCGGCCTAGTTCCAGTTTCTAAAAATGGAGAAATTTAAAAAGCATTCTATGAACACTCTAAATTAAGATTTATTTGGAATTGTTAGTGCTAGAAACTTGAAATTTGACAGGCTAGTTACTTCTAAGGCGTAAAAGATCGTACAGAACAGTTTCTAAAAAATTCGAAATTCAAACAGATGCAAGCGTAAAAAAGTTCTAAAATTGTAATTTATGCAATACCATTCGGATGACAATGGCCTGAAAAGAATACATGGTTTCTAAAAAGAAATTAAATTTAAACTAGTCGGATGTTCCAATCCCAAAACTTTCTTCTATCTCATATATGTTAATACTTCAAAATTTGTTATCGCATTGCCAATAAAATCAATATTTCTCGTAATTCTGTTGTAAGTCAACTGCTTGCGAATCGTTGGGTTACCTGGATACGGAGCACCCTTCATTGCACGAGCAGCCGATGTACAACACAACTACGAAAAGTCCGTCTGGCCCGTACCGGCAGGAAAGGATATACTGTCACCGGCAGGAAAGGATATACAACTATGGACAACTGTCCATAGTTGTCCTGTTCCTTGGTTATTTTATTTTAGCTAATAGACCGGGAGGCGGCAGCACAGACAATCACCTCATCGAGTTCACGGCTAAAATTCCAGAATTAGTTAAAACTCAATTCGCATATTAAAACGCAATTGATCTGCCAAGTCATATCTTGGTGAAAACACCTTAAAACCCGATTTTAGCGGTTGACTCGTATGCTTACCATTGTGTTTTCCTGCACCCAAAGGTATGAAAACATGGAGGACTGGGAGCAGGAACACACAATGATAAACCTACGAGCCAACCGCTAAAATCCATGGAACTAGAAATGATTACTAGGAATGCTTATCTTTTGGTACTAATTGAAAAAGCAGTAATACGATATCCCCCCCCCCCCCCCCATGCACACAAACTCCTGACCTCATTTGAAGCAGGACATTGTATTGCCAGCAAAACTGACTAGGAAATACGTTTCATCTATTGGTCATTTTGAGCGAAAGAATGAAATGAAAGAGTACCTAATTATTGGCTAATGTCAATTGAATGACAGACTGAATCTCCTCTTTTTTTAAAAAAAGTACTACCCACTCTTAAATTTCCCGGCAACATTCAGCGCCATCTATGAGGAAAAGGTAGTTTCTCATTGTTCGAAATACACCCTTAATTTTTTTTTTCTCGCGCGTGCCTTTTGCAATCTTGAATCTGTTTTTACTCTAACTTTGATGGAATAAATTAGATGATATTCTGGCTTGACTAAACACTAAATGTTGTTTGCAGATATTTTTATCCTTACTTTTTCTTTAAAAGTTTAAACCTGCATCTAATAAATATTACATATTGATAAAAAATATTAGATTGCAGTGCGAAATCTTCGCACGGGCCCACTGGTTTTAATTTACTTTCATTGCAGGGTTAAAGAATTTGAGCTAAACAAGTCTGGCGATGTGTGTCAGGTTGTTGCGTTCATTTTATTTTGAAAGCATTAATATTCTGCTTTTACAGAGTCCCATTCACAAAATTCGACTGAACTTTAAAGATTTCTTAAGAATTGCATTTATTTTTTAAATATATTAATGCTATCAAACACAATAAAGATATGCTAGCATAGCATTTTTATTTTTGAAACGTGATTTTAGTTGATTTTCGAATATTGACTCTATTCCTTGGTTAACAGCCTACACTAGTCACGGGAAGAAACACTCAAAGCTAATGAGAAGGTTCTTTACACATTTCTCGCTCGCATTTAATATTTTTAAATGATTTTTTTTTTTTTTCATTGTCGCTCTCTACCTTGCTGAGGTCATTCTCTATCGTTGTTAGTTTTTATTTTTTCGATTTTGGTTACGGTTTTTTTTATAAGCGGGCATTTTCAATTAGGGAGCCGGTTGGAACTAGTTCTAAAAATGAAAGTTCGGGAGGGGGATCAAAACCTTGGTGATCCCCCCATTGGCTACGGCCTTGGTGGTATTTGACAAAACAACTAGCAGAAGCTTTTTTAATTATTTATTATGTTATGTAGATGTTGTTTCAAGAAAACCTTTTCTCTATATTAATTAGATTTAGAAAACGTACTTATGCATTCACCACAGACATAAAACAAATGTTTTAAATCATCCAAGTAAATCCATCATGATATAAGTTTTTAAAAATGATGTGGAAGGACAATAAATTGCCACCTATTAAGGTTCTTCTAGGAAACTATTATTAACCGTATCTTCTATTGTTAACCGTTACCTATGGTACCGCCTGTGCTCCTACTTAGCAACTATAACTTTGAACCAACACGCTTTAGATGAGAAAGAAGACTTTCCATTTCAGCATTTTCCATTTCGGCTTCAGCAAAATTGCAACAAGATTTCTATATGGTGACTGTCTCTCTGATTCGTGAGACTTACATGAATTTGAGAGGCTTCAGTCCGAATTAACTCAACTCCTTCAAAGAGGAGGAATGAGTTTATGCAAATGGTGCCCTAATAAGGTTCAACCTACTGAGCTTCAGGTATAGTCTCTTGATCGAAATTCTGACGAAATAACAGTAAAAGCTTTATGTTATGAAACAGTTCAAGTGATACATTTATGTACAAAGAACCAGTGCTAATCGTAATTTTACCAAGCGAGGTGTTCTTTTCCAAATTGCATGCTTTTACGACTTCTTGGTCAACTTGGACCAATGATTGCTAAAGAAAAACATTTTATGCAGCAATTGTGGTTTCTTAAATTAGAATGGAACGATAAACTATCTCCACACGTTTCCCAACAATGGGAAAACTTCATCGAGACATTAACTGAACTACAGTCAATTAAAATGCCAAGATGCTTTCTAAAGACGGATGTCAAATCTGTGGTAATGAATGGCTTCGCTGATGCATCTTCCAAGGCTTACGGCACAGTCATATATATGCAAACTGTGTCCAACACCAATGAAATAACTAGTCAGCATCTTTGTAGAAAATCTCGCGTGGCTCCAAGAAAGTTGTGACAATTCCTAGACTTGGATTGTCAGCATGCCTTTTGCTAGCAGAGATAATTGATAAAGTCTTAGCTGCCTTGAAATAACCTGTAGGTTTTATCCGATTATGGTATGATTCGACTATTATCTCTAGCACGGACCCCTTCCAATTTGCGAGCAACAGAGTGTCTTGAAATTCAGCAGCCATCCAAGGACTTTCAGAGGCACATGTCCCATCTCAGTGCAACTTGGCCGATATGGTTTCTCGTTTCTCGAGGACTGGATATTTGAATCCTTGCGACAAATGCACTTTGGTGGAAGGGACCACACTTTTCACCGTTGAGTCTCCAGAGGCTGTACAAATCTGTAATAATTTAAATGATAAACTGTACTTAGAGGAACTGAAAACTTTTCCTAAACTGACATTGACTTTAAAAAATAATTCCACATTTTCAATAATTTGTTTAGTCTTACTAATAATTTCCATAAGCTAATTAGAATTTTAGCATTTCATTTTATATTTATTAGAATCTGCAAGTGGAGAGAAACTAACAAGGCCTCTCTCTCCTGAGGAATATGAAGCAGCAGAATTTTGCTTGATCGAGCACGTTCAACTAAAGTATTTTCAGCCTGAAATCTCTGCTTTAAAAAAAAGATTTTCAGTTCCGCACTCAACTAAATTAAAAGAATTTAATACTTTTTTAGATAATGACAGTTTAATTAGAGTGCTTGGTAGACTTGCCTATGCTAACGCAGCAGGCAATAATTAAAACTTCTATTTCAGTATTATCATCTACGGGATTTTCACATGGGACCACAGGTCCTACTAAATACCATTCGTCTGAAATAGTGGTCACTTAATGGTAGAAATATTATACGAATACGCAATGGTACAATGCTTTAAAATTAATCCTCTCTTGGCTAACTAGTTGATGGGGAATCTTCCTCCTGATACAATAATTTCTAGCTCTCCGTTTTTAAATGTCAGAATGGTTCATTTACGAACCCCAAGGTGTAATTTCAGGAGATCAATATCCAATTTAGTATATTACATATTATCGATAATTGTATAACGTCTGTAAAGTAATTATATAATATATAGCCTACTAGCTGTTACCCGTGACTTCGTTCACGTATCATTCAAAGAAGAATAAATACATTAATTAAGCAAAATATTTCCTTCCCGATAATTAGAAACGTAAATAATTAAGTAACTCTTTATCACATTCCATAGGAGACAATACAGTATTTCTTTGTTATAGAGGCCTTGACATAACTAAGTTTTAAAAAAGTGAAATTTTGTGACAAATAATCACGAAAAAGAAACTGCAACCAACGAAAAAAGGCGGGCC
Source organism: Maratus michaelseni (assembly GCA_963931845.1). Lineage (NCBI taxonomy): Eukaryota > Metazoa > Arthropoda > Arachnida > Araneae > Salticidae > Maratus > Maratus michaelseni. The sequence goes on from OZ007596.1 coordinate 193,676,592, forward strand.
AAATAAAATCGTGGAAATCGGTGAATTGTGTAATAACATATGTCAAATTTACCTGGTAAACCATTTTACTTTTAACGCCTTTATGAAACGTTTTAATAGCCATCCTTCAAAGATAATGGAAATGGTATATTCTTTTTCATTAAATTCAATTCTTGTGAATAGGGAGCAATAATTGTAGACCTAAATGCAAGGAGCTTAAATTTGCTTTCTTGATTTAATCTATAACTACAGCACCTATATTCTAGGCACTGTACTATAACTGAAAAAAAATCTTTATTTCTAAATGAAAATATGTTGACAGACGATATTTGTTCTCCAGAATATATTGACTCATGAAGTTTGAATATGTGATAATACGTTTTTATTTTTAAAAAAATTTACTGTAATCAAGATTTTTTTTTTCTTTCACCATCTATTCAAATTGAAAATAAATTCTTTTTTTCAGTTTTAATGAGAAAAAATATATTATTCCGTTTTATTTCTTCTTTTTTATCCACAAAATTGGAATAATTTAGTTGCCATTTTTAGAGAAACTCCGTTAAATTTACAACAACAATAATAATAATAATAATAATAATCATATCTCGGAATTTAAATCATTTTTTAAAATTCTGAGAGTTTATAACATCCTCTGCGAAATACAAACAGGCGGTCAGATTTTAATATAATAGATTCGTAATTATTTTTATTTTCCTAATAATCATGGTGTGGTTTTTGGCAAAAACTTTCATCTGTATGTAACTGATATTCATGCTTAATAATCGGTATAGATAAAAAAATATTTAAATTTTTCGTTTTAAATATGGCGTGAAACTCATCTACTTTCTAAACTTGCCGATCCTTGTATTATTAATGTAATGAATTGATTCACGCTCCTTCTAAAACACATTTGAAAATTCCTGTTTTATTTCAAATATGACGTCACTTTTTCCTCAGAGAAATCTCTTTTTAATGGCATAATTCTTGTTAATTTTCTTTTTCTGGCAATCAGGACGTAAATTTTAACGGAAAACTCATATTTGTATGTAATTGGTATTCAAGCTATTTATAATTCAGTTTCGATAAAAAATCTTAGTTTTTCATCTTAAAATATTACGTTCATTATCTAATTCCATTATACATTGGTATTCATGCTCCTTGTATTATTACGAATATTTGAAAATACATGTTTTATTTATGACGTCATATTTGTCCAAGCCGAGGAGGATCCTTTTCATAGTTCCATGGTCCAAGCGAAATCTATTTTTAATAATATAATTATTGTTCATTTTTCCTTCTAATTATAACGCAGTTTTTGACAGAAAAAGATCTTTTTAATGTAACCGATATTCATACTTAATGTATAATAGCAAATACTCGATGTTTTTGTTTCAAATATCACGGAAATTCATCTTCTTTTGAATTCTTTTTAATTTTCAGTTTTCACGAGAAAATCGTTCAAATGAAAATTAATTGTAGAGGAAAAATTATTTTTCTGTGTTTTTATTTATTGGCAACGATTAAAGCCCTAGCAACGATAAAGTAAAATGGTTAAATTGCGTGGAAAAATGTCCATTTATCCTCTATGAAAATAATGAAATTTTGAATTATTAAGAAAAATATTTGAATAAAATAAACAAAAACCAGCCTATGTTCATTTACGGATTATAATCAACCTATATGCAAACATGATCATTAAATCGTCAAGATACATGATCATTAAATTCTCCATTTTGACGCTGGCTTCAGCCTAACATTTGCACACAATCGGATTTATAATATTACTAGCTGTTACCCGTGACTTCGTTCACGTAACATTAAAAAAAGAGAATAAATGCATTAATCAAGCAAAATATTTCACCCCCGATAATTAAAAACGTAAATAATTAACTAACTCTTTATCATATTTCATAGGAGAAAATACGGTATTTCTTTGTTATAGGGGCCTTGACATAGCTCAGTTTTAAAAAAGTAGAATTTGTCAAAAAACAAATATCAGTTTTACCTGATAAACCATTTTACTTTTAACGACTTTGAAAAACGTTTTAACAGCCATCATTTAAAAATAATTCATTGGAAATAGTATATGCTTTTTGTTTAAATTCAATTCTTGTCAATATGGAGGAATAATTCTACACCTAAATGCAAGGAACTTCAATTGCAATGCTTTTTGCAATCCAAAATTACATGCAAACGTAACATTTACATGTGTTACGTTTGCATGTAACAGTAACAGTTACATGCAAACGTAACACTTGCAATTTCAAAGCTTTTTGCAACACAAAATTATATGTAAACATTACTTTTGCATGTAATTTTCAGTGCAAATTAACATTTATAAGGGTTCAAATTAAAATTAATTTGGGTGCAAATTACATGTAAATGTTACGTTTGCATGTAATTTGGGGTTGCGAAAAGCTTTGCAATTGCAAGTGTTACGTTTGCATGTAACATTGCAAAATATGCCTCCTTGGTTTAATCTATAGCTGAAACAACTCTTGATTTCTTGACAATATGCTGACAGACGATTTTTGTTCTGCAGAATAAATTAATTCATAAAGTTTGAATATGTGGAAATATGTTTTAATTTTCGGAAATTCTGCTGTAATCAAGATTTTTTTTTTTACCAACTATTCAAATTGAAAATAAATTCTTTTTTCAGTTTTAATGAGAAAATGGCATAAAAATGTATTAATCCGTTTTATTTCTTCTTTTTTTATCCACAAAAATGGAGTAATTTAATTACCGTTTTTAGAAAAATTTCGTTAAAATTTACATAAAATAAATAAATAAATAAATAAATAAATAATATATCGGAATCTAATTCAAAATTTTAAATTCTCAGAGTTTATATGACATCCTTAGATCAATGATGGTGTTAAGTAAATCGCATTGCATTAAGAGTAGTAGTTGCGAAATACAAACAGACAGTCAGATTTTAAAATAATAGACTTTTGTTCAATTTTCTTTTCCTAATAATCTTACTGATGCTTGTATTATTAATCGCAGAGTTCAGAGAATAAATATATACGAAATGTTTATGTTTGGCGTGATGCTGAAAATACAACCCTACAATTGGCCTAAACAACTGGCGGCTTTCTTCGAAAACCTCTCCCCGTCCAATGAAGTCAGCCCTTGGGCCTAACGATTTCAGCGATAACCGGCTTCATATTGCAAGCCGATTTGACGATTCACTGCCTCTCTATTCTTTCACTGTACTCTGTAATTGGGGCCTCCGTGGCCGAGTGGTTAAGACACCATTCCGCTAATCACTTGTGAGCGTAGGAGTCAGGTCGGCGGGTTCGACTCCCCCCAGCTCCATTGCACACACTTTGTAGAGCTGCAACTCTCTGGTGTTGTAAATTTCCTTGTGGCTATCTCGTCCCTGTATATTGACAATGACTTATAAGCGGGCACTTGATGTCAAGCACACAAGTCTGATGTATGTTCTCAATAAACAAACAAACATACTCTGTAATTATTAATGTTTGAAATTGATTCACGCACCATTTGAAACATATTTGAAAAATCCCGTTTTATTTGAAATATGACGTCACTTTGATTCCAGAGAAATCTCTTTTCAATGATATAATTCTTGTTAATTTTCTTTTCCAGGCAATCATGACGGGAATTTTATCAGAAAACTCACATCTGTATGTAACTGATTTTCAAGCTTATTATTAATCAGTATCAAAAAACATATTTCAGTTATTCATCTTAAATCTGATGTCCATTATGTATATACTTTTATATTATACACTGATATTCATGCTCCTTGTAATGTTACGAATATTTGAAAATACATGTTTTATTTATGACGTCATATTTGTTCAAGCCAAGGAGGATCCTTTTCATAGTTCCATGGTCCAAGCGAAATCTTTTCTTAATAATATGATTATTATTCAGTTTTCCTTCTAATTATAACGCAGTTTTTGACAGAAAATATCTTCTCAACGTAACAAATATTCATACTTCATGTATAATAACAAATACTCCATATTTTTGTTTCAAATATCACGGAAATTCCTCTTCTTTTGAATTTTCATTTTTCACGTGAAAATCTTTCAATTGAAAATTAATTGAATCCATTTGGACACTACACTGTTAACTAGTATTTTAAAAACACAAATTGCACAAATTGTGCTTATTAGTTGCTAAAATCAGTGTAAAAATTGTTTTAAACTCATAAAAGAGCTAAAATCCTACATGTTTCGGCTTTAAACTTAAAGCCATCATCGGGGAAGAGGAACAACACAAACGACTACTGATCTTTTAATTTTCGACACGAGAAAATTGAAATCAACAGTATGGAAAAATTTAAATAAAATAAGCGGGCGCTCTCTGTTGCCAAAGAGCGAAAAACAAAACAATGAATTAACAAGGGGTTAAAAATGTATCCCATAGACTAGGTATGTTGAAAGAAAAGTTATCATTACAAATACAATCTTTTCTAATTTTGATTTCCAATGATTCCCTAATGGCGGCTTTAAATGGGTTATTGAACCTATGGATAATTCTTGCTTTATCGAAATTAATTACAGTATCATTATTTTTAGCGTAAAACCGGGAGAGTGCAGTGGATAACTTTCCAAATTTTATGTCGTTTTTATGCTCTTTTAACCTTTCCAAAAACTTTCTTTTAGTCATACCAATGTAAAAAATTATACTATTATTATTTAAGCTAATGGGGATTTCATAAACACCTGCGAATTGATCAGGGGGGATAGGATCTAATTTACATGAAACTAAGTCAACCAATTTTCTGGGAGGAACAGCAATAAGATGGATATTGTATTTACGGAGGGCCCTTTTAATCCTTTCAAATATAATAGGTATATATTGGAATTTACGATAGTTTGGTTTATTATTGCTAGGGACAGGATGCTGAATTAAATGGCCATTGAATTTTTCTATAATTTTCTGTACGTGATGAGCGGGGAAACCATGGTCAATGGCGATATCTCTGATAAAATTAAGTTCATCTTGGATGAATTCACTTGAACAAACCAGAAAAGCACGCTTGATGAATGAATTGAAGGCAGCAATCTTATAAGTGAAAGTTGTAGAGGCATTAAATGGGATTATTGTGTTACTTCTCATCGGTTTACGATAGACTTTACGTTTTAGGTTGTTGTCATCTTTAATTAATTGAATATCCAGGAACGGTAGTGATGAATTTTCTTCTATTTCCAACGTAAACTTAATATTTTCATCTATTTCGTTTATTTTTGAGAGGAAAGATAGGAGTTCTTGCTTTCCATGATTCCATGTGATAAAGATATCATCCACGTATCTTAGCCAAACTTCTGGTGTCAAATTCAAACTTTTAAAAATAAATTCCTCCATCGGTCTAAGTTTAAATTCAGCCAACAGACCGGAAATAGGAGATCCCATAGGTGCTCCATTATTTTGTCTGTAAAATTTCTTATTAAACATGAAAACGTTGTTATTAATGATAAGGTTAAGTCCTGACTTTAGAGATGTTTTTACGCTATCACTTAAATTATTTTGTTTATCAATTTCCAAATTAATATTTTGTACAACTTCATTTGTATTAATAGATGGGTAAAGAGACACAATATCTAAACTAGCTAGAATAGTTCCTTTAGAAATCTGAATATTTTCTATTTTATGGATAAAATCTTCTGTTGACTGTACAGTTTTGCTTGAACTTGGTAAAATTAATTTTAGGAATATAACGAAAGCTTTTTCAATAAAATATGTTGGGCCAGAACACCTAGAAACAATAGGTCTCATAGGGAGATTTGGTTTATGGTCTTTGAGTCTACCAATTAAACGAGGGGTAACTCCTGTATTAAATGTATTGAAAATATTGTATTGAAAATTAATTGTTGAGTAAAAATTATTATTCCGGCTTTGATTTAGTTTTGGCAACGATAAAATATTAGCAACGGTAAAGTAAATTTAACCATTTTAAAATATTATACGAAAAAATGTCCATTTATTCTCTATGAAAATAACGAAATTTTGAATTATTAAGAAAAATATTTGAATAAAATAAACAAAAACCAGTCTATGTTCATATGAGGGTTATAATCAACTTATGTGCAAAGGTACAGGATCATTAAATGCTCCATTATGACGCTGGCTTCAGCCTAACATTTGCACACAATCAGATTTATAATATTACTAGCTGTTACCCGTGACTTCGTTCACGCAACATTAAAAGAAGAATAAATACATTAATTAAGAAAATATTTCACTCCCGATAATTAAAAACGTTAAAATTAACTAACTATTTATCACATTTCATAGGCGACAATATTGTATTTTTTGTTATAGGGACCTTGACATAACTCAGTCTTTAAAAAGTGAAATTTTGTGCCAAATAATCGCGAAAATGAAATTGCAACCAATGCAAAAAGGAGGGCCAAATAAAATCGTGGAAATAGACGAATTGGGTAAAAATAAATGTCAATTTTACCTGATAAACAATTTTACTTTTAACGCCTTTGTGAAACGTTTTAACAGCCATCCTTCAAAAAAACATTAATTGGAAATAGTACATGCTTTTTCTTTAAATTCAGTTCTGCCTCCTTGGTTTAATGTATAGCTGAAACAAATCTTATTTTCTAAATGACAGTATGTTGACAGGCAATTTTCATTCTCTAGAATAAATTGATTCATAAAGTTTGAATATGTGAAAATATGTTTTTATTTTTCGGATAATTTACTGAAATCAAGATTTTGTTTTCACCATCTATTCAAAGTGAAAAACAATTCTGTTTTTCAGTTTTAATGAGAAAATGGTGTAAAAAATATACTGATCTATTTTATTTTTCCTTTTTTTATACACAAATATGGAGTAATTTATTTTCCGTTTTTAGAGAAACTTCGTTAAAATTAACAAAAAAGAAAAAAAAATCTTGGCATCTAATTTAATTTTTTAAATTCTGACAGTTTGTGTAACATCCTCGGATCAATGATAAACGGTATAAAGTAAATCACGTTGCGTTCGATATTCTGGTACTGTAAATGAAAATTGTAAATTCACGGGCATTCTCCGTGAATTGCTGCCGTAATTTTACGGGAAATGCCCCCTTTTCAAGGTAAACGGTCCATTTCAGTAAATTTCATGTTTTTACGGGCAAAAACCGTTTATCTAATAACAAAGCTCGTTTATCTAGTCACAAAACCGGTTTTCTTATGGACATTGCCTGGAATCTCTGCTGCAGTAATTTTACTGCAGCAATTTTTTACAGTGAGGAGTAGTTGCGAAATACAAACATAGATTCGTGTTCATTTTCCTTTACTTAAAATTATGATGCGACTTTTAGCAGAAAATTCTCATCTGTATATAACGAATATTCATGCTTAATAATCAGTATAGATAAAAAATCATTTAAATTTTTCGTTATAAATATGGCGTGAAACTCATCTGCTTTCTATACTTACTGATCCTTGTATTATTAATGTAAGGAATTGATTCACACTCATTTTAAAACACATTGGAAAATTCCCGTTTTATTTCAAATATGACACATCTTTTTCCCGCAGAGAAATCCCTTTTTAATGACATAATTCTTGTTAATTTTCTTTTCCAGGCACTTAATTTCAGTACTGGCATAGGGGAAATTATGTCGCTTTAACGAAATAATATTAAATCTTTAGTTTTTATCAACAAAAATGGAACTATTAACATTGGTCATTTTTTTTTTAGGTAATCGAGTTATTTAGTTTTAAGAATGAAAATAAATATTTCTCGCAATCCATGACATCATTTTCGATAATGGATAATTTTGCGGAGCATATTATTGACATTTGCTGACCATTTTCTTTTGAAACTTCTTTTTACTTTTTAAAAATTTAAATAAAAAATACGGTATAATTATATTAGCCCTGCGCAGACGGTAAAACGCCAAAAATTATTACCATACAAAAGAAAAAAGCAAAAAAAAAAAAAAAAAAAAAAAAAAAACCAAGATCATTTTATTTCACCAATCAAAGATATCCGCTTTATTTTTTATGTATGGCGTCATATTCGCCTGTTTCCTATGGTTACTCATATGGAAACCTTGTATTATTATCAACAACTAAAAAAAAAGTACGTTTTATTTCTAATAATATTATTTAATCTTCTTAATTCTTTAATTTTTTTATTTCATTTTTATTTTTCACGTGAAAAAATTTCAATTGAAACTAAATTGTTGACTAAAAATTATTATTCCGGAATTTGAATTAGTTTTGGCAACGATAAAGTATTAGCAACGGTAAAGTGAATTTAACCATGTTAAAATATTATACGAAAAAAATGTCCATTTACTCTCTCTGAAAAAACGAAATTTTGAATTATTAAGAAAAATATTTGAATAAAATAAACAAAAGCCAGCCTATGTTCAAATGAGGGTTATAATCAATCTGTATGCAAAAATACAGGATCATTAAAGGCTCCATTTTGACGCTGGCTTCAGCCTAACATTTGCGCACAATCAGATTTATAATATTATTAGGATTAGGATTAGGATTAGGATTATCATTTAATTGTGATTGTTTTTGCATATAATTTGTATTATGTTGTATTGTTTATGATTTGTAGTATTATATATTTTGGTAATTGAAATATATGCAATATTTCAACGCCGGGTAGGCTGTTCCGTATTTTTAACTTTCTCTTTGGCGACGGAACAACTCCCAACTTCCCCCCCCCCCCTCGCATACTCTGTTAATGCGCCTCATTGGATCTTTTGTGCACTTGCGTGCATCCAGGGCCTTATTTAAAGCATATGGCAACTGGATCGTGGCCTTCTTACATCAGTTCCAACATTTAATTTTCTGGTTTCTGCCTATTTTATGTTCCTTGAAACTGTGGAGTTGTGATTTTTCAAGATTTTGTTGACGTCTATCTAAATGATAATCATAATCTTGTACTAGACAGCTCTAATACTATGATTTTGTCTTTACCAAAGGCCCTGAAGATAATGCAAAACGAAATTAATTGTTTGTTCTTCGAATCAGGATCTTTTTCATACTAAAATTTCACTGTTTCTTATTTTTTATAAAATATTCTCGATGATATTACACATAATAAAAAGTTCAGTTAAATTAATATTAAGAAATTTATTATTACCAAGCAAAAGCCTGGTTCCGATAAAAGCTGGTTATACCGCCAGCCACTCGGTTCACGAATTACCTCACATCTAAATCAGAATTAAAATTGAAAAACAACAAAATAAAGGGTTACAATACATATTATTGGCGACGCCTAATCTCGCCAATCAAAACAACAGAAAGGGGGGATTTTACACACTGCCCCCGGATGAACAATTACTATTGTTCATCATTCAAGTTAAATTTCTAAAAAATTTCAAACTACATTGATAAGATAAAAATAGAACATACTTACAATAAGGAGATTACACAAAATCACGGTTTTCAGATGAGTAAATACTGAAACTAAAATATACAAAATAATGGGATTAGAAAACAATAATAAAGAAAATAAAAATAAAATGTTCATGATTATGTTCATTTTTAGTCCATAATGTCTAGTTCCAGTTTGTAAATCAATTGGACTGGTCTTCTTATCACACCGGAAACAGTCTGAATGGCACAAGATCTAATTTTCGAATCTCTTCCTAAAAACAGTTCTGTAATTCGTCCACATTTCCACATGTGCTTTGGAGTTTTATCCTCATTAATCAACACAACATCTCCAACTTCGAATTCAGTTGGAGTTTTGACTGGAACTGTAAAATTAGCAGAACGAAGTTCTAGTAAATATTCCTGCCTCCAACGTTTCCAAAAATGGTTTAAAACTTGATCTCGATATCTCAAAATTTTTGTCAGTGTTATTTTATTCGATTTAGTTTCTGAAACACAATGAAGATCTGGTAGAGAATTTATTCGCTTGCCGATCAAAAAATGAGAAGGTGTAAGTGGAAGCGGTTCACTGTTTTCTTCATAGACATACGTCAATGGGCGACCATTAATCACAGCCTCAATTTCGGTCAAAGTGGTTTGAATTTCTTCAAATGAGAGACAAGATCTACCGAGAACTTTCTTCAACGGAGTTTTTACCGAACGAACCATTCGTTCCCAAAATCCCTTTTTCAAAAAATCAATTTCACGATCAAAGACAGATAATTGAGTTTGTTTTATCCAATAAATTTCTGCTTTTTCAATTTCTAGAGCTGTCAGCTCACCTGAAATTTTAGTTTTGTTGATATTATTTAAAAATCTTAAAATCCATGCTGTGATGTTAAGTATTTTTGAAATATTACTAAATTTTTCTAATTTTAACAATGATTCAGGAGGTACAACACCTACTGTACAAGATATTTGGTCAGAACTCAACTTCGATGATTTTCTTTCATTCAAAGTGCTTTGATTTAGGATGTTTACGTTAAATGGTACCTTTTCAGGTTTTGGCCAACTGTCCTTTGGTAATGATAAACATTCTGGACCATAGTACCATAATTTATTTTTAGTGAGGTTATGTAAATTCTCGCCTCTAGTAACAAGATCACTCGGGTTGTCCTTACCCGGGATATATTTCCACAATTTCGGATCAGTCAAAGACTGTATTTCTACAACCCTGTTAGCCACAAAGGGCTTCCAATTATTGGCTGATCCTTTTATCCAGTATAACGTAATAGTGAAATCTGACCAGATATGCATTTCCAAATTTTGAAAATTAAATACATTTTTTAAATATTTAGACATCCTAGCAGCTATTAATGCCCCCATTAATTCAAGACGAGGGATTGTCAAACACTTAATCGGGGAAACTCTAGATTTTGCCCAAATAACACTGGTCATAATTTCATTATTACTTGTGATATATCGAAAATAAGCTACAGCCCCATAAGCCTTAGGGCTGGCATCGGAAAAAATATGAATTTCAATTGGGTCCGAAAATTCTAAGCCCTGCGGAAAATATTTGCGGGGAACCTCAAATTTATCTAAATATTCGATTTCTGAACACCAATTTTCCCATTCAATTTTTAAATCGTCAGGGAATTTTTCATCCCATTCCAAACCCCTTTTCCATGTTTCCTGTAGCAAACTTTTCATACGAATAGAAAATGGTGCAATGAATCCAATAGGATCAAAGATTTTTAACATGGCTTTAAGAACAACGCGTTTCGTTGGATTAAATTTCCATTCATCAGGAAAGGATTGTACATCAAAACGTAAAATATCCCAATTGGTATACCATAATAATCCCAAAATCTTTAAAGAATTATTCGAATTTTCTTCTGAGTCGCATAATTTATTTTCCTCCCATATTTTTCTAAGTTTAACAGAATTAGTATTGAATTTTCGCAAATTCATAGCAGCTTCCCTAAAAATATCCGAAGCGGTTGATGATAGATAAAAAGCGTCTTCATCCGATTTTGACCCCGTTATTAAATCATCTACGTATAAAGATGAATTCAAGATCTTAACAACTTCAGGATGGTCAATATGTTTACGAATATGATATCTAATCGTTGCAGCCAAAATAAAGGGACTGCAAGTTAAACCAAAAGCAGCTCTAGTAAATCTCAAAAAAGTTAAGTTATCATTTTCGTCACCAAACCACAAAAATTTTAAATAATCCCGATCCTCTTCTGATATCCCAATTTGCAAAAAGGCCTTTTCTAAATCAGCGCAAAATGCAATATTATATTTTCTAAAATGCATTATAACATCAAGTATGTTCGGATTAAAATTAGGACCTGGGTATAAACAGTCATTTAAAGAACTTAAATGCTTTTCTTTAGAAGAAGCATCGAAAACCATCCTCACTTTGGTAGTTAATTTATCCTCTCTTAAAACTGGTCTATGAGGCATAAAATACCCGTTCTCAATTATTCTATCAGGGCAGTCTTCTACAATTCCGGTAGTTTTTTGTTCCAATAGAATAGCCTTATACTTTTTACATAAGTCTTTATCCTTTTCGAGTTTACGATTTAATTCGTTAAAACGATTCCTTGCTATTATAAAATTATTATCTACTCTAGTTTTCTCATCCTTCCACAATAAACCCGTTTCGTACCTATTATTTACAAATTTTAAATTATTCTCAAATTTATTCACAATTTCCTTATCCATATCTGAAATATTTTCATTTGATTGCGTAATACCCAATAATTCAATTTCCCATAAAAATTTCAAATCCTCTCTCTCAAGATTTACAACGGACAGATTTAAAACAGATGCGTATTTCAAATTCTTTTTTTCATCCTCATAGAACCCACATTAAGAGTGTCCGAATAAACTTTCACATAAAAATAGAGATTTAGTTATTTTCTGTACCTCTCCCTCGTGACAGATTTGATAAAAATAATCCGCTCCATTTAATATATTTATTTGAGAATCGCATGGCGCAGCAAGATTCGCCAGCTTATAGGGCGCCAATTTGTCTGTTATCTGTTTATTGAGAAGTGGGGGATGAATCGTTGCATTAGAAATTACATCTGTTACTAAAGCTTCAATAAAAATGAAACGCGATTTGTTTTCAACATGGGATAATTTTAATTGCACGACGTCATAAGTTTTTATTTTCGGCTTAGTAGCTGCAAAGGAGAAAATCTGAAGTTTTTCTCTACGAATAATTCGTGGATTTAATTTTGAAACTAATTCTTGTGTCACAAAAGATTTTTGACTACCTAAATCATATAAACATAAGGAAAGTTCAGAATTTATTCCATATTCCACTTTTACGCAAGCTGTTTGTAAAATAACCTCTTTAAAAGAATTTTCATTTGAATTTACTTTACAATGAGAAATTGAAGTGATTATAGAGTCTGCTGATTTGATTTCTTTCAGGACAGTTTGATTAGAATTCCTATTTAAACAAACCGAAAAATGATGAAAATTGCTATTGCAATATTTACAGTGTTCAGAATTAAATTTACACTTGGCCCACACATGAAATTTTCGAAAACAAACAAAGCAACGTCCGTGGATGCGCAATTTATCACGTTTTTGATGAATAGAACAATCTTTACATGATTTAGAATCGTGATCATTTTCACAAAATATACAAACACTTTTTACATTAGTAGCCAATGCAGAGGCTGAAGGAATGTCGCGTTTATAATTATTCAACTGTTTATAATTGTTATTATACTTTGTATTTTTAGCACTAAAACTATTTTCAAAGTTCTGCAGTGTCATCGTAGCTTCTCGAGATTGCACTTCGTTTTTAATGAAGGAAAGAAGCTCTTCGATCTCCATTTTATCAGTATCGGCTCTTTTACGATTAAAATCTAGCGCTATTTCAGAAGGTATTAATTTCATTAAAATCGGGCAGAGAAGATGACCATAACTTCCTGACGTAACACCAAGAGAATTTAAATTCCTTATTTGTATCTCGCATTTATCATACAATTCTCGTAATTCTTTAACATTCGAAGCATTCTTTACCTGTTTTAAATTTAACAATTTACTCATATGAGCATTGATAACTAGGTCGTTACGACCATAGCGATCTTTTAACAAATCAACAGCAGCTTTAAAATTTTCCTCGGAAAGTGAAAAACCTGCAACAGCATTATACGCACTGCCTCCAAGCAGGGATTTTAAATATACGAATTTATCAATTGGGGCTAAATTACAATTCTTCTCAATAGCATTAGAAAATTGCCCCCAAAATTCGAGCCAAGAACTGCTATCACCATAAAATTTGTTTATTGTTAGCTTCGGCAAGTTCATAGATATCTCTATATTTCCGTTTTGAGAAACGGATAAAATTTTCATAAAATTTTGAAAAGCATTATTTTGGTTTTGGGAGTTGCGTTCATGTAAGAACTTCGTTATTTTGTAACGCGATTCGATAATTTTTTCACTATAGCTTTCTGAGCTTTCGATTTCTTTTTCGAAATCTGCATCGGCGATTTCGTCTTGTATGTCAGAATTTAATTTTTTTAATGTTTCGTATTTTTCATTTAACTGATCTTTACAGATATTTAACATATCAAACTTGTTTTCTAATGACATAGAGTCATCTTCAAGAATTGTACATATTTTAGTACACAGCTTTGTTGTTTGCGTTCGTAAACCAGAACGCTTCTTTTTTAAAGTATCTATAGTAGACATATCAATTTTATTTTACAGTTCAACAAAAATATAAATTAGACTGAGCTTACCTCAAGTCTTCAGAGAACCATTTATCAAAAACAAAATCATAAATCCAGTGCAGACATCAGGTCACGAGACGCCAGAAATGAAGAAATTGCAAAACGAAATTAATTGTTTGTTCTTCGAATCAGGATCTATTTCATACTAAATTTTCACTGTCACTTATTTTTTAATAATAAATTCTCGTTGATGTTACACATAATAAAAAAAGTTCAGTTAAATTAATATTAAGAAATTTATTGTTACCAAGCAAAAGCCTGGTTCAGATAAAAGCTGGTTATACCGCCAGCCACTCGGTTCACGAATTACCTCACATCTAAATCAGAATTAAAATTGAAAAACAACAAAATAAAGGGTTACAATAATTATTATTGGCGACGCCTAATCTCGCCAATCAAAACAACAGAAAGGGGGGATTTTACAGGCCCGTTGGTCTGTCCGGGGCCTCAGAGATGTCGCTGTGTGTCCTACACCGGGCCTGCTACAAGTGACGCCACAACCTGCTGACGTCAAAACAGTGATCCATAATAACTTAAAAATTTTCATGTACTTTGTTCGTTTGTACGGATTGTTTACGACAGTATTTTGATTTTATTTATTGTTTTATATAGTAATTAATAATATTTTTCAGTGTATTTAGATTATAATGCTATCAATAATTATTGATTATAATTATTAAAGAAAGTGTAGATTATATCTATAAAATAAAGAGAAGAAAATGTTGTGCTCTAGTTTCTTATCTAAGTCTTCAAATTCGCTACTGATAATGAAAAGAAGAAATTTTAGCTACGAAAATTACCTTGTGATAATTATTTTTACATTCCAACAGAAGTGGTCTGCATTAAATGTTTCGATATACTTTTCATAATTCGTGAAGCTAGAATTAATATGATGGTATTGAACTTGTGCAGAGAATAAAACCTAACAACAAATGTCTAGCCTACTGTAATGGAAATATTCTGGCATATTTGATTGAATTTGTACTTCCAAATCGAAAAGAGTCAAATGATCTTTAGAAAAAAATAAATAAATAAAAGAAGCAGTCGATAAACAGTTTAAATAATGATTTTGAAAGAAATACTGTAATAAATTGACTAATATCTAGATACATTTAGTTAGAAGTGAGTGATGTGCTTTGTTTATAAAATTAAAAGTAACTGATTTACACAACTTAGTAATTCTACGTAGTTCAATTTAACATTTTACCTAACTTAAGTGTACAAATATATTATGAAAATAAATCTTTTGATAAGTTAATTTGAGTGGTTATTAGGTCCTAGACCCAAGTACAATAAATAGACAATTTTTAAAATATTACAAATCGGTTACAAAGTGAAGATATAAAATTGGGTACTTTTCGGTTAGCCGGGCGCCAGTGATATATATACATATATACACACACACATATATACACATATATCTACACACACATATATATATATATATATACACATATCTACACACACATATATGTATGAATTAATATATATATTTATATATGTACATGTATCACTGGCGCCCGGCTAACCGAAAAGTACCGAAAAATGCTTATGGCGAGAGAAGGAAAGTTGCAACATATTTTCTGGCAACCTATTCGTAGTTTCATATAAATAAGTATTTTTTTTTTTTCAATATTTATATAATTTACTAGCAAGCTACGCCCGCTACGCTGGTCAATTTCTCTTAACGAACCTTTAATCAAACAAAATATTGACATTTCATAATTCACTTTTATATTTTAACAGAATAATAAGGATACTATAATTTGTGACTCGTGCTATAGTCAATATACACGTCAGGACACGTCGCCCTTATCATTATCTTTTTACGCGTGAAGGTTTCGCTATGGTACTCTATTGTGAAATTTGGTAATTTTAGAAATTCAATAGTTGAAAAATCGCAGAATCATTAGATCATTTTTCTTTAGAAATTGTTCTTAGAGCGCATTTAGATCTTATAAATAACAATCATGCCGAACTTGAAATTTCTAGCTCCTTCAGCATCGCAAAAATCGCAATTTTAGAACGTTTTTCGCTTCTGCAACCCCCTCGGGGTAGTGGCATCGACATAAAACATAGCCTATGTTGGAGCAGGGATTGTCACCATCCATTTGCCACCATCACTTTTGAAATCGCTTTAGTAGTTCCAGACATTCCATACAAATTGTAATTTATAATGTTTTTAGAAAAGTTTTTGCTTATTTCAGCCTTTTAAATTTCGAATTTTTTTAGATTTTGTTCTTATAGAGCATTTAAATCTTGTAAGTAACGAACATACAAAATGTCAAGTTTCTAACTCCTTCATTATTGAAAATATCATAATTTTGGAACGTTTTTCGCTCCTGCACCCTCTGCGGGCAGTGGCACCGACAAAAAATTTAGCATATGTTGGAGCAGGGACTGTCACCATCCATTTGCCACCATCACTTTTGAAATCGGTTCTGTAGTTTCAGAGATTCCATAGAAATTGTAATTTAGAATGTTTTTAGAACGCTTCTTCCTCATCTCACCCTTTTAAATTGCGAATGTTTTTATAATTTGTTCTTAGAGAGCATTTACATCTTATAAGTAACTACCATACCAAATTTGATACTTCTATCTCCTTCAGTACACAAAAAATCGAAATTTTAGAACGTTTTTCGCTCCTGCACCCCCCTGGGGGTGGTGGCACCGACATAAAATATAGCCTATGTTGGAGCAAAGATTGTCACCATTAATTTGCCACCATCACTTTTAAAATCGCTTCAGTGGTTCCAGAGATTACCCCCTACAAACAAACAAACAAACAAACAAACAATCTTTACTACTTTATATATTAGTATAGATAAGGGGAAATTAGCCCCTTGTTCCCCCCCTTTATACTTAACCAATCAATCCCGAAAACTAATCAGAGATGCGCCTTAACACAGTGAACCTATAAATAAAATTTAAAGGAAATGGGATAATTCTGCATGAAAAACCCATTTACATAAATTAAGGGGGGTATTAGCCCCCCCCCCGTTCCCCCCTTTATACTCAGCCAATCAATCCCGAAAATTATCATGCAAGCGCCTTAACACAGTGAACCTATAAACAAAATTTGAAGGAAAACGGAATAATTCTGCATGAAAAACCCATTTATATAAATTAAGGGGGGGATTAGCCCCCCGTTCCCCCCTTTATACTTAACCAATCAATCCCGAAAAGTAATCAGGGAAGCGTCTTAACCCAATGAACCTATAAACAAAATTTGAAGGAAAACGGAATAATTCTGCATGAAAAACCCATTTATATAAATTAAGGGGGGGAATTAGCCCCCCGATCCCCCCCCTTTATATTAACTAATCAATCCCGAAAACTAATCAGGGAAGCGCCTTAACACAGTGAACCTATAAACAAAATTTGAAGGAAAACGGAATAATTCTGCATGAAAAACCCATTTATATAAATTAAGGGGGGGAATTAGCCCCTTGTTCCCCCCCCTTTATACTTAACCAACCAATCCCGAAAAGTAATCAGGGAAGCGCCTTAACTCAGTGAACCTATAAACAAAATTTGAAGGAAAACGGAATAATTCTGCATGAAAAACCCATTTATATAAATTAAGGGGGGGATTAGCCCCCCCCCGTTCCCCCCTTTATACTCAGCCAATCAATCCCGAAAATTATCATGCAAGCGCCTTAACACAGTGAACCTATAAACAAAATTTGAAGGAAAACGGAATAATTCTGCATGAAAAACCCATTTATATAAATTAAGGGGGGGATTAGCCCCCCGTTCCCCCCTTTATACTTAACCAATCAATCCCGAAAAGTAATCAGGGAAGCGTCTTAACCCAATGAACCTATAAACAAAATTTGAAGGAAAACGGAATAATTCTGCATGAAAAACCCATTTATATAAATTAAGGGGGGGAATTAGCCCCCCGATCCCCCCCCCTTTATATTAACTAATCAATCCCGAAAACTAATCAGGGAAGCGCCTTAACACAGTGAACCTATAAACAAAATTTGAAGGAAAACGGAATAATTCTGCATGAAAAACCCATTTATATAAATTAAGGGGGGGGGGGCAATTAGACCCTTGTTCCCCCCCTTTATACTTAACCAATCAATACCGAAAAGTAATCAGGGAAGCGTCTTAACCCAATGAACCTATAAACAAAATTTGAAGGAAAACGGAATAATTCTGCATGAAAAACCCATTTATATAAATTAAGGGGGGGATTAGCCCCCCCCCCCCCGATCCCCCCTCTTTATACTTAACGAATCAAACCCGTAAACTAATCAGGGAAGCGCCTTAACTCAGTGAACCTATAAACAAAATTTGAAGGGAAACGGAATAATTCTGCATGAAAAACCCATTTATATAAATTAAGGGGGGGGGGGAATTAGACCCTTGTTCCCCCCCTTTATACTTGACCAATCAATCCCGAAAACTAATCAGGGAAGCGCCTTAACTCAGTGAACCTATAAACAAAATTTGAAGGAAAACGGAATAATTCTGCATGAAAAACCCATTTATATAAATTAAGGGGGGGATTAGCCCCCCCCCCCGATCCCCCCTCTTTATACTTAACGAATCAAACCCGTAAACTAATCAGGGAAGCGCCTTAACTCAGTGAACCTATAAACAAAATTTGAAGGGAAACGGAATAATTCTGCATGAAAAACCCATTTATATAAATTAAGGGGGGGGGGGGAATTAGACCCTTGTTCCCCCCCTTTATACTTGACCAATCAATCCCGAAAACTAATCAGGGAAGCGCCTTAACTCAGTGAACCTATAAACAAAATTTGAAGGAAAACGGAATAATTCTGCATGAAAAACCCATTTATATAAATTAAGGGGGGGGGGGGAATTAGCCCCTTGTTCCCCCCCCCCCTTTTATACTTAACCAATCAATCCCGAAAACTAATCAGGGAAGCGCCTTAACACAGTGAACCTATAAACAAAATTTGAAGGAAAACGGATATTTCTATGAAGAGTTATCGCATTACGTACGTACATACATACATACAGAACCGGCTGCCAAGCTCTCAGAGCTTGACAGCCAGTGTGATAACTGAAAAATCGCAATTTTAGAACGTTTTTTGCTCCTGCACCTCCTGGGGTTAGTGGCACCGACATAAAATATAGCCTATGTTGGAGCAGGGGTTGTCACCATCAATTTGCCACCATCACTTTTGAAATCGGTTCGGTAGTTCCAGAGATTACCCCCTACAAACAAACAAACAAGATTTACTCCTTTATAATATTAGTATAGATTTAATATAAAGAAGCCATTTATCTCTTTTTATATGCAGGTAGAACAGAATTGTATATATAAATAATTTTATACATATATAAATAAACATAAAAGTACATTAGGTTTGTTTTCATAATTGTGTATATAATTTTAAAACATATCTAACTTTCTGAAGCCCGGATTACGCCAAAGCGTTAAAAAAAAGTGCCAAGGTCTCTATAGTTAAAAAATATCGATTTCTGTATTTAAATTGACATTTATTGTGTTTTGATGGTTAAATTATGGTATATAGTTGTAAAAGGGAGGAATGGGATTGATTTTGTAAAGTTTTTGGTAGATTTATTATATTTTTTGTACGTATATTTATTGTAAAATAATGTGTTTAGGAAAAGATAAGTCAATGGGTTCAATCTGATTGATTAATCTTAGCATTTTTTTAATTTAAAACTTTTAATTTTCTTTAATAAAACAAGTATATTAATTCCCTTTTATTTCACGATTATGAAATTTAATATTATTTATGTAATCACAAATTATAAGAGCGAAAATGCTCTTTTTATTACATCTTTCTGCTGCGATACATTGACCAAAGTGGATCACTACTGTGACGTCACTAATACTTGTAGCAGGCCCGGTGTAGGACACACAGCGACATCTCGGAGGCCCCGGTCTGTCTCATATTTTGAGGCTTAGACCAAGGCAAATTACATGCCGTGGACGGGAAATTTGCCTCGGATCTGAATGCTTTTTGAATATCTAGATCTCACATTCCAACCATGCGAAATACTCGAGAAAGAAACATTCACATAGTACTTAAGCTGAAGGGGCCGCTTCATTGAAACTCCCCGATCGCAAAATCCCATGTTAACCTATGGGAAATTTTAAATATGCGATTATTCATTACATATTATAATTATAAAAATATGGTTTTCACTATCAAAACGTAGACCTCAGATGCCGACGAAGTGCATTTTTAAAAATTGTTTCAAGTAAAAAAAAAAAAAAAAAAAAAAACGTTATAAACTTTGAAATTTTTACTTTATGAAATTTTATTATCTTCTTAAAATACTTAATTTTAGAGATAAATTTTAAAAACGCAACTGGTCGGTAGCTGACGTCTACTTTCTGATGGTAAAAACCGTATTTCGATAGTTATATTAGGTAATAAGCAATCACGTATTTAAATTTTCCCATAGATTAACATGGAATTTCGTGATCGGGGAGTTTCACTGAAGCGCTCCCTGAATAGTCAAAAACATAATAAGTCAAATAGTTGAGTCGCTCGACATCCGTGGCGAGTTCTTGTAAAACGTTTCACTTGCTTTTTGATAACGGGGCTCATGTGCACTAATTAGAGCCTCAAAACTAATATCGTTGTCCATTCGTGTGCTGGAAAATATCGACTGTGTCACCCCGAAAAGATGCTGTTAAATGTCAGGCCTTGGCTGCCGAATCCCTGACGTTGGTTTCCGCTATGATCGAAAGTTGTGTCTTGTAAACTTGCCAAGATGATTTTTCCCCGTAAAAAGAAAATTTGATCGGAGTATTCTCAATAGTAGGCATATATTTTTCATTTTATTTTCCAAATATTTAAACTGCTCATTTATTGTCGCAAGTTGAACTTAAAGTTCATCTGCGATATTTTCGCCTATTTTCTTGCAATTATTTTTCTGACAATTTTTTCCTCGATTTCTAGTCTTCTATTTTCTGATCAAAGTTTTCCTCATTTTTATTTATCTTCTTTTTTGGAAAATTATTTCTACTCGATCTATTTTGCCTTCCTAAGATTTAACTTCTTTTTTACCACATCTTTTTTCATTTCATCTGGATTAGCCTGCAGAGTTGTTATGTTTAAAACAGGTGTTTTAAAATAACGATTTTAAAGCATATTTAGAAATTCTTTGTAAAGCTACGGGTGGCGGATATCAAAAGGCGGGTGTCAAAATTGCGCAAAAAATATAAATTTTCACGAAAAATTCGAAATTGTAAATGGAATTTATTAGGAAAATATCAAAAAGTTCAACGAGGCAGAATTCATAATTCTGCATAAAACTTGTAAAGCGTCAAATATATAAAATTTATTGAAAAAGGTAAAATATAGGACAGAACCCTCACCACCAGGACTCGAAGCGCGAGCGCTAGCTCTGCGCCACGGAGACCTTCCAGGGCCTTGGCCATGACTCCTGTACATTTCTTTAGTTGTCATCATATATCAGATGGAACCCTATAGTGAGCACAGTATCTGAACATTTGACCACTATCTTTAAAGGTTTGTGAAGATAATCGTGATATACAATCGACTACGATATTGATAAGAAATTTGTAGACTTTCAATTAAAAAGAAACTTTTGGGATTATCATCAAAGATTTAAACCCATTGCAATTGCGTGTTACAAGGCTCGTAAAGATAATTATACCATCAGAGAAGAAATTAACGTATGGGAAAAACTAAAATGAAAATGTTAGAGGTATGTAACTGCCAGGGCCGTAGCGAAAGAAAATTTTTTGGGTGGCAAAAGGCAAGATTGGCCGACTCAAAAATGTTTCAAATCCGACTAATATAAAATAGTCAATCTGTCGCATTATTTCTTAATTAATAGTTTGTACAATTAATTTTAACTGATTAATTATAATTGATAGTTAAAAATAAAATATATGATTTTGTATTACTAAAATGTTTCTTTGATATAACTTAGTAATTATTTAAAAGATTTACCAAGAACTTTACTGGAAAAAAAAAGAATATGTATTGATAAGAAAAAATCCTACAGTTATATTTGTGAAAAACACATTTGTTTAGAATGATAGATTGAAGTGATAGTTTAGTAAATAGAACGTAGTGATTTTCAACATAAAAGATAAATAAAAATGTGATCTCTTAGTTCTAAAAATTATGATAATGTGATGAATGGGAAGTACTTTCAATATTTTATTAGCATGCGATAGAAAATAATTTGAACTTTATATTCCAATTGGAGATAATGTATAGAATTAACAATATACACTTTCAGTAATTCTAATTGTAAAACTAAAAAATGCACACTAGGAGTACTGAAAATATTTGGAGGGCCTCAAAATTTAATTGCGCCTGGGGCCTCTTGAGTGCTTAATCCACCACTGATAGTGTTTTATAGGAATGTCGAGGGACCGACAGAAACATTTGAATTATCCACGATTTCGAATTATACACGTTCGAATTATTCAAGTTTGACTGTACTATTTTTACATGAATTACACATCACACTGAATAAAGCAAACCATTCATACCTTTCTTATCACCATTCCCTGTCGAGTGGTTTCCACTGTCCAGCCATGTTGATAACTTCTTCGAACTTTTTGCAGCATCCCAGTTTCTTCTTTTTACAGTTTGTCTTTTTTTATTTCCACTTGGCGTTTCATAATATAAACTGTTATCTCAACACAAGCAAAGTAAGATTAACCCCATGGGGACGAGCGACACGTGTATACGTGACGCATAAGATGCTCAGAATCCTCGATTATTCCCACCAGTTAATTTTTATTGTAAGCTTTGCCTTATATAATGACAGCATTTCAGCGATTCAATTAGGGGAAATTTCTGTTTTGAAAAACCGGTGGTAAAAGATGAAAAATTCCGTAAAAGACGCTCGTCACGAACGGGTTAAGTTATAAACTATCGTACTATCACTCTATGCGACTCTCAACTGCTCTGACAGTCCGATATTGATGAGCAGTTAGTAAACGAATGACTTATCATGAATAGCACTAGCTCACTGCACGTCCTAGCTTGCACTTGACTGATCACTCGGCAGGCACCTGGCGCGACATGACACATTTGACTCGACATTCTGCTGTCTGCTCTAGAGATACTTTTGCATGCGAAGCGTATGGAGTATTTGAACGGATACGCAAAAACATTTACTCTAGCACTTTGATGGATTTTTTTTATTATTAACTTTTAGCTAGGTGCTGGGTATTTTATAGGAAGTTAGATTAGATATTAAAATACAATAATTTTTTAACCATTAGTTTGGGGCCCCGGGGCAGTGCCCCGGCGGTAGTTACGGGCCTGAAACGCTGAACTATTTATATTATTTTAAGTGCAAATGTGTTAATGTTCCGCAATCGCTTCAAGTTTTTTTTTACCATAAAACTACTTTTAATAATTTAATTTTTCCTGAAATCCTCTACTTTCTGAATTCTTTATTAAAAAAATAATTCATCTTACGTATGATTTAGTTTTTTAAAAAAGTAATCGCTAACATGTACCGTAATTTCCGGTGTATAATCTGCGAATCAAACAATTATGTTTAGACCCAGAAATTTTATTTAATAATTGAAGTAAAATATTTACAGCGATCTAGTATGTTCTATTATATAAAATAAAATTTCTGGGTCGAAACATAATTGTTTGATCTGCGGATTATACGCCAGAAATTACGGTAATCAGGGTATACAATAAATATTAAGTAATTAATAAAGGCTCCAATTCTAATTTTTATAATAACAAGTGAAAAATCAGTGAAAATTATGTAATTATGTTATGTTGGCACAAGTATATAAATTTAGTTTTCGTTTTATCAAAAAAAAAAAAAAAATAAATAATAAAAAAGGGTACTTTTCGGTTAGCCGGGCGCCACTGATATGTATATATCTATATATACATATATATGTATACATACACACATATATGTATGTGTATATATATGTATATATATATATACATGCATATATAAATGTGTGTATGTATAGATATATGTATATAATGTATACATAGATATATAAATTTCACTGGCGCCCGGCTAACCGAAAAGTACCTAAAAAAGTCCTTCCGGCCTGTACCGGGAGGAAAAGGTAGCTTTCCTATATCTTCGTTTTAAAATTTTAGCTAATGTTACACGAAAACAGCGACTTAAAATGCAAATAAAACGTTTACAAAAGATTCGTTAATACTGAATTTGAATAAGAAATTCGCCAAATTATTGAGCAATAGCCAAATTGGCTTCATTTATGAAGACTTATTTTGGTCGCCAAATTTGGCGATATTTCGCCAAATGTCGCCAAGTTTGGCGAGAATTTGGCGCTAACGGATATGAATATATAGTTTTATACGTTTGATTGGGAAAATTATTACAACAATGAAAATTTTTGTAATGTGCTGTCTTGTTTCAAAATGTCAGCCACCCTAGAATTTCAAACTGCTCTATCTCAGCCGTTTTTTAAGATAAATTTAAAACAAAAAATGCTCTGGAATCCTCGTTTCAAGGACTAACACTGAATTAAAAAATAAATTTGAATTTTTAACTTTTTTGTACATTTATTTTAGTTTTAAATTTTTAATTGGCCGCCATCTTGAAACAAAATGGCGGACCAAGCTGGCCAACGAACTCGGTCGAGACATTGGTGAGCTTAATACACACAATTAGTTTCATCAAAATTGATTTATAAATACGAGCGTTATCGTATGACATAGGTCAGATATATATATATATATATATATATGGAGATATATATATATATATATATATATATAAATCAACATTTGAACGGAGGGTGGTTTTGGGGTCTGGGGGTCATGATCGGTGAAAATATATCGAAATTTTCCGGAACTGCTTTCCTCCGAACGGCTGCAATAGGTAGCTTTATACTTTTTTGTATCGAAAGCTACGTAAAAGTAAGAAGTTTTCAGGTATTAAATGTTAAATGCACGGATATTTTTTTAATTTATTCATTTTTTTTAAATAGTTGTAAAAATTCTTCGTTTTTATTTTCCAAACGTTCCTAAAACAGTTCCAAAGGCTGTAAACATCATATCGCTGCTAGAACCTACTATTTATCAAGTATAAAATTTCTTGAATTTTCTTAAGCGACTTTCGCATTCGGTCGACCTAGTTTATACACTGGCCTCCAAAAGTTAAGGTACAAGATGTTTTTCGAAGCTCACCAGACGAAAAATGGCAGTCAGATTAATCTTCATAGTTTATATGAATGACAATAATAAGCTTTAAAAAAACTTATGCAAAAATTACCGCTACCACTTTTATTTTATAGAAAAGAATAGCTACTTATGAATGAGAGAAAAGTACGCAATTATGAAGCTTTCGTAATTTCGCGTGTAAGTTTTGTTGCATTCGAACTATTGTTGTCAGTTTTGTTCACAACAGCCACTAGAGTCTAGAAATGTCTAGAAGAAGTCGTTTGCCCGATTCATTAAGGTGGTGGACGGTAGGATGGATGGAAATGGGGTTGTCACAGGCCGATACTGCTAGACGGCTCAATGTGTCTCGCAGTGTAGTCCAACGACTCTGGGATCAGTATGAATCTGAAGATTCTGTGTCCAGAAGACATGTTCCTGGCCGCCCACGTGTTACAACACCTGCAGAAGATCGGTTTCTAGCTCTTTCGGCCCGAAGGAGAAGACGCACTACTGTGCCGCAACTCATTGCAGACCACTTTGCAGCATCAGGAAGAAGAATCTCCCCTACTACGGTGCGAAGACGTTTTCACAATGCAGGTCTTTATACAAGGTGACCAGTTGTGTGTGTCCCCCTCAACAGAGGACAGAGAAGGGCCCGCTTATGTTGGGCAAGAGAACATGTTTCCTGAACCAGAGAACAGCGGGATTCTGTACTCTTCACAGACGAGTCCAGATTCACACTGGAGAGCGATTTAGGACGTCTTCTGATCTGGAGAGAACAATGCACTCGATACCATCAATCAAACACTGTCGAAACACACAAGGGTGGAATCATGGTTTGGGCTGGGATCTCACTCGGAGGCCACACTGACCTGCATGTGTTCCATGGAGGAACTGTGACTGATGCGAGATATCGGGATGAGATCCTTGATTCATATGTGCGCCCATATGCCGGTGCTATTGGCAATGGTTTCATTCTAATGGATGATAATGCGAGACCACACCGAGCTGTGGTTGTTGAGGATTATCTTGAGGATCACGGTTTGGAGAGAATGGAATGACCAGCTCACTCTCCAGACTTAAATCCGATAGAACATCTTTGGGACTATCTTGGAAGACAGGTTGCGGCTTTAAGTCCACCTCCAAGGTCATTAAATGAGCTGGAACAAGGCTTACTCCAAGTCTGGTCAGCGTTACCTATTTCGGTGTCCGACAATTTAATTGAGAGCATGGAAAGTCGATGCCGCCAATGCATTCAAGTCCGGGGTGGGCATATTCCGTATTAGAACCAGTTTTTTAATGTTTCTGTCACATTTTACTGCATAATACTGCGATGTACTGATTTCTCCAAGAATGGAATTTTCCACCATGAGTGCTTTTTTGTTGTAATTTTATTTATACGTGTAACTTAAGTAAATTTCTATGTCGCATTTAATATATAACAGTTTAGTGCACATTTCCTCCAAATTTGTTGTTTCTATATTCATTCATTTGCAAATTAGACGCAAAAAACCGGTTGTACCTTAACTTTTGGAGGCCAGTGTATATTGATAGTTTTTATCTATGTAAGTAGCGAGTGTTACTATAGGACAAATTTCTGATATTTTCAAATCAATAGATCAGATTCATTTTTTCCCCTATTGGCTTATGTATCGACGGCCGACTTAGCTTTTCCAAGTGTGGGTAAGGTATAGTATATATCAAACATTTCCGGCTCTGCAGACAAAATTTATACATGATAATTTTTTTTCAGTGGGTAGACCGACTAGCTATTTATGTGATTCGAAAATGTGACAGAACACGTGACTTTCATACCGGCTGACCAGATAGATCTATTGAAACCATTACTTTTTTTACTCATAACATAGATAGGTTGACTGACCGACTAGCTTTTGCCATATGATTGTAAGGGTGTAATGAAATGCATTCTGAAGACTTAAAGTCCTGCCAACCAGAATTTTTCCGAATTGTTTTTATTAATTGTCCTACTGACATACTACAGAGACACTAATTAAATCTGCTGATAAGCCGACTGAATCCTTTTACCAAACATTGGGGCTGCCCCCGCTCGCTACGACCCTGGTAACTGCTAGCAACCTTAAAGTGGCATCAAGGAAACAAAATGAAACTTGTAGAAGACACATATGGAATGGCCATGACTCCTGTAATATTTCTTTGCTAACATTACTTATCTCGCTATAAAGGAGTATATTACAATTGATTGGACATCAAAGTGTGGGAGCTTCCCTGTTTATCTATGTCCTAGTCTAATTATTATAATTATAAACTATAAAGTTAAGTTTCATCTGTTCTCCAGTTCTGTATGATGACAATGACAGTATTAAGACATAAAAAGTAAAAAAAAACAAAGAATCACTGTCAGTTATACAAACAAAACTTTCTGTTTAAGAACTGAATTAGAATTAATTTCCCTCAGTTTTGTAAATATAACATCTTACATCCAATATCTTGATTGATAAGCTTTTCAAAAGACTATGGATAAAATTGACATGCAAGTCATAATTTAATGTTCAATTTCATACTGCTGTAATGCTCAACTGCAGGCTTAGAATAGATTTTTTCTACTGTCAAGGTTGTTCACATGCCATGCAAGTCATAATTCAATGTTAAATTTCATACTGCTACATATGTGATCAACTACATAGGCTTAGAATGGAATTTTTTCACATTTGAGCTTGTCCAAAGCAAAACTAAGCCTATTTTAGAGCATTTAATAAGCAGTTTATTTTTTTTAATATACATAATAATAAATTATTAATTAACTAGCTGACCCACCCGGCGTTGCCCGGTCAGACTGACATTGAAAAATATAACAGTGGAGTGGACTTCATAAAAAAAGACTGAATAATATTTATTTATACTAAAAACTTAATTTATACTAAAAAATTAAATAAGAGCTAAAATTTCAAAAGTATAACAGTTACGTTTAAAAAAATGAAACGGTCAGGGATAATTATTACACTTACTTTTCCCTTTTTACTAAAAATCCCTATTTAAAGATCATTGCTTTGTTTATACATTTTAAGTTTTATATTGCTAATTGTATTTTTAGAATTATAAATATTAAGTGCTTACAAAAATCAATATTTCAAATGAAAATGTATAAAAATATGTCTATTTATTTGTTAATGTTGACAAATTATAATTACAATTTGAAATCATTGTTTGTTTCGCTTTTATTCCTGTAGATGGCAGCACCTAACCAATGAGATGCGTTCAATTTTAGTGTTGCATTAAACAATGAACAAATAAATGTGATTTCTGTACCACGTACGATAGCGTAATATATATATAGATAGATAGTATTTGGAATCTCCCGTTTTATTTATTTTTATTTATTTTTTACTTGTTTAATTCTTGGCCTTAGTTAATCGAGGTTATATTGTACAGGAAGAAAAAAAAACGTTTTAAATAAAAAAGAAATTACGTTTTAACAACAACAACAAAGAATATGCTTTTTGGTTTTTTAAAATTAAAAACGTTTTTTTTTGTTTTGTTTTTTCACGAAAGTCAGCAACCATATTTTCCTTAATTACTTTCATTTCATCTTAGCTAGATTGTATTTTTTTTGCCAGTCGATATTGTTCGGTTTTCATGTCTTCCGGTAAAGGGTCCTGTCCAGTTTTCAATGAGTCTAATTTAGCTGTTAAACCTTCCAGCAGATTATTTATTTGTTCTTCCATGGCTCTGGTAGTAGGAGTAATCGGCCATTCAAATCCCAGCTTCCGACGTCAATTGTCATCTAATTCGGGTTCGCATGATGTCAATAGCACACAGTCCTTTAGATGTCACACTATATTTATTTTGCGAATATTCTAGAAGAATTAGGGATTCACAAAAAAGGAATAAAACCAAACAGCGGAATGTATTAAACGTACAGCTAAGCAGTTACAATCAGGCAGGGATAGGGATGACCACCTCGGAAAACCCAGCAAATGCTTTCGAGTTTCAGTGCAATCCCGAGGGGAAGAGGTTACAATCAGACAGTGTAGAACGCAGAATAATATAGGAATAATATGCGGAAACAGACTTTGAAAGTCTCAAACGCGTACACGTTTTTTTTTTTAAATCAACCAGCTAATTTCATCCTATCTATATATAGAAATTTTTGGTAATAACAGGAAAAATTTTTTAATAGAGAGACATCAAGTGTCTCAGTCGTACAGATAAACAACAACAATCAGAGATGAGCTGTCAGTCAGAATCGAATAGTACAATTCTATTCGTTCGTGACCGCAATTTATAAACAGTAAGAAATGTTCTGCACTTTTTTAGAAAAAGCTCGTCTCCCGAAACATTCTTCCTATAGTTTCTGAACCGATTAGAAGCATCCTAGCCTCTAATTCAGCCATACTCAACCTGCTGCCCACGGGCCGCATGTGACCCGGAGACCTGTTACGTGCGGCCCGAGACATTAATCCCTATTTATAAAATTAATTGAGATGTTCATAAATGGTTTTTAAGACGTTCGCTGTTCCTTTGTATATTTTCATGAGAAGACAAAATCTGTCCTGTTATTTATATTTACTAATTTAAAATTATGTTGAAACATCTTAAATGCCACTTCCTTAGTCAAAAGTTCTTTTTACATGTAGTTCTATTTGTGTTATGTGATGTATACTATACATTTTTTAATCTTCAACACTAGGAAACATTATTCCAAATTAATTAAATTTCTACTATATATATTTCTACATTTAAAAAAAAAAAAGTTTTTTCATTGAAAGAAGACAGATTTATTAAAGAAAATCTCCTGATTTGTTTTCTTTAAAACATGCATTGATATATTATTACGTTTTACACTTATCATATCGCTAATAATGCTTATTCGGGTTGTCGCGGAAAAAATAGCAGCAAAAAGTTTTACATCTCTATTTCTGAACAGCAATCTTCGCAGCATATTTCTACATCATTTTTAATAGAAATCTACTCCGAAGTATATTGCTTGGAAACAGTGGTGATAAAAATGTTTGGTAACACTTCTCCCGTGACAAACGTTCAATCCTACTAATTATATTAACTTTATTACTTCGTTATACTACTTTTGTTATCTTATTATTTTAATTACACTTTTTTATATTATTATATATGTATATTGCGGCCCGCCTAACGTCAGAAACATGTGTTTGTGGCCCGCGAGAAAAAAAGGTTGAGTATGGCTGCTCTAATTGCTTCAACGCTGAGAGAAGACGTTCAAGGTTAACCAATGAAATCTAAGTATTTCCGCCCTCTCAAACAATCGCCCGCGTAAAGCACCAATCCGATTCAGATGCCCTGAGTTCAGGGCCGTAGTTAAGGGGGTGCCAGGGGGGGGGGGGGGTTAGCACCACTTGAAAATTTTTGAGCCCCCCCCCCCCCCCCTCCATGGGAAAGTTGGCAAGGACACTAAATGAAATTCTGTTTCAAAAATCCAAATGAAACTCTTCAAAAATTGAACTTAGTTTTGGGGACTTTTTACAGTTTTGCATAAATACTAAATTGTAGTATTTGTTTAAAAACTGCAAATAAGTGCTTCAATAGGCGCGCATCCTATCTGCACATACTCAGAATTTGCAACCTTTTGCTGATGCAAACATTGACTTTTGCATTATATACTGAAATTTTTCATTTTGCTGCGTTTTCCATTATTAGCATAAAACAAAGTTATTCTAATGAGTTATAGCCAGTTTAAATACAAGTGGTTTTAGCTTTTGACTAGACACAAAAATAATATTAAAATGCAAAATACACCCTTGATTTTTCTAATGTTTTTTATCATATAAAATTATAACTTTAGAATCCTTATGAGCAGGGAATATTCAGAAAAAAAAATTAAAGGTTTCAACTTTTTTGAAACAGGTGAACTGTCAGCTTTTTATTTACTTATTGACATCATCACTTATTATTTCACTAGTATAATTATACACTGAAAATGTTCATTCTGCAGCCAGTGATGTAGTAAGTAAAAAAAAACCCAGAGGGTATACGCTTTAGGCAGAGGGTATACCCTAAAAAGTGTATGCTATAGTGTTTTTGAGAATTCGGTATTTCTTAAAATAACCTAGAAGGTATACAGCGTATCCACCGTATATTCTCCATTACATCCCTGGTTGCGGCATTTTCTTTTCTTAGCATCAAATAAATTTATTATAAACAATTTAATAAAAAACATAGTGCCTACAATATGAATATGCACTAATTTACCTTTCTATATAATACTTTGATCATATATATCTGTGTTTGTGCCTGCATGTGTCAGAGAGAGAGAGAAATAGTATGAGCCCCCCCCCCCCCCCCCCCTACATTTTCTTGAGCACCCCCTATTGTTTACTTCTAGCTACAGCCCTGCCTGAGTTTCACTTACTTGTAAAGAGAATTAATTGATATATTTACTTAAACTTTAACATTTGTAACAGTATAAAACAACCCATGCCGACACTCTGAGAGCCACCATTCTTCGAAGTTCAAAGTTTCTTTGCCTTTGGCATTTGTAGAATTTGACATTACATTACCAATGGCACATGCAGGAAATGTTGCCTCCTCTGGGGACGGAGAGTAAAAAATAATTAAAAATTCGTCACTTTTGCCTGGATAAATTCTGAGATATTTTCGTCCTTCTCCTTTTCCCTAGAGAGACGAAGGGTTAAGCATCGAAAAATTCCCTATTTATCGAGTCCCATCATCATATGAAATTTTTGTTTCCATTTTCATTAAATGGCAGTTGTTTGTGATAAGTAAAACTAAAATATATTTTAAAAATATTTTAAAAAATCAAATTATAAATTTAAAATGTGGCTTCAAGGTGTTATTCTTTGAATTAGACATGTTCCTTAGTTACTAATTCCTTAGTTACTTGTTCAACGGTCTCTACAAAATCACGCACAGAAAAAGAGATGTAGTTCTTCCCATAATACAAATAATTACTAGAAAATCCGCTCGGCATTGCGCCGGCTTTTGCAATTTCTAAAGTTGAAGAAAACGTCCCCTTTTTTTTCTAATATTAAATTTTCTCGAAAATTTGGATGTAGTCGGAAATTTGCAGCCTTTGCGGTGATGCTAAGTTTTCAAATGGGATACACCGGATAGTCCTAGATAGTCTTTAAATTTACGAAATATATTACTCTAAGAATTCCACTCCCCCCCTCTAGGGAGACAAGGGACAGAATTAAAAAAAATCTTATCTGATCTGAGACTCAGCATCTTGCGATATTTCATCTCTAAAGTGATGATAGACTCCTTCCGATGGTGGGACGGGAGAGCATAATTTAAGAAAAATCATGTGTATAGTATGAGACTCAACTCAGTATCTTATGCGAAATTTCATCTCTGAGGCTGTGATAGACTCTGGGGTATGTTTTGTGTACCCCTCCCCCCCTTCCCAAGCTCCTCGCTGCAAGAGAAGGGGAGCAGAATTTCGAAAAATTTCATTGTACCCGATGTTCAAATAGCTATTTTAATAGAAATTATACTTATACTAGGGGGGCTACCCCCTGCGAGTTACGCTCGCCAACACCCGCTCAGACTTCGAGGCCTCTAAAAACATGACAGCGTGCTTTGTTTTAAAAACATTGGTAAATCTGTAATTGGGTTGCCATGCTTTTAACGTTTTAATGGGGCATTTTTTGATTATCATGACTTCATACACAGCTGTTTTCGGCTGTGTGACGACTGTTTTCGGGATAGATAAGTAAAATCAATTACAACTTGAAAACCAGCTTGTATAAAATGGTTAGGTTTAAATTGTGGCTACCTCTCGGACTTTTATAACAACGATCTGTATTCTATTCTTTCTTTGCGTTTAAGGATGAGAAAAATTCAATCTGCTTGTGAATAACATTAAGAACCAACGGTATTGAAAAGTACTATGTTATAGACATTTTCAGTAACAGGCTTTAATTTTCTCTCTATTTTCGTGCACCATCATGCATATTTTCATGTTATTTTAACTATGTAAATTATTTATTTTAATTAATACTAGATGGAACCCGTCAAAACGTGACGGAAAAAAATACTATAACAATATCAGTAAAATAAGCTTCTTTATTATTTAAGTAGGGCTTCGTATGAAACAGTCTTTCAAATATTTTATTTTAAAAAATCCCCCCCCCTCCCATCCAGTGAAATGCTATTTCCGATGCAAACTCCAAATGAACACTCCGTAAACAAATGTGTAATTCAAATCAGTTTGACATTACCACCGTATTCCCCACGACAAAAAAAAAAAAAAAAAGTCATGGACCTATAAAGTATCATACAAATAGTCCTATCATAAAGTATCCTACAAATTTCCTACTTTCATCTCATATTCAGTAAATAAAAGAACATAGTATAAGCACCCCCCCCCCCCCCCTGTGATAATGCAATCGAATGAGCTCCTATGCGCATATGTATTGCATCTGCCCAAAGGCACCGTTGAAATTCGACGTTAAAAGAAGTTTTAAAATGTTTAAATTAAAAGTTTTAAAATGTCCTATTTAATCATTGTTCGTTTCAAATCCATATCTTCTAAAACGCATCCATTGTTTTAAGCTAATCAATTTTTATGTAAAAATGAAGAATTTTTGTTAAAAATAATAAATTAATATGCAGATGAGGGAGAATTTTAATGTTTTCAATTGTAATTTATTTGTATGGTTTCTTCTATCCCTTTACATAATCAGGATGATTATTCCCTATCCATCACAGTCGGTCTCTTATACAGTTAAATATCCAATGGATCTTTAAAAAAATAATAAATAACAGTTCCTAGCATATTCTGATTCAACATATACATCAACGAATTCAACATATCAATTTTATGTTAATCATAAACTAAAAATAGTTTTTTTTCTTTTGACAGATTTTATATTAGCGCCAAAATACTCTATCTTATGGATAATCTGATCTTATGATTTATCAGGTTTTTATTATTATTATTTTTTTTTCACTTTTCATGAAGGTTAGGGATACCTATTTTCAATTGTTGCAACTTTCCAAGCTGCTATTTTACATTATTAAAACAAACGGATGGTCATTGTTGAGATAGAATTGAAAAATATTTCATGCTTGAAAATTATTTAAAAAGTCGTTAAATTAAGCGGCAGATTTCAAATAAATTTCAATCGAAAGCTAATTTTTTTTTTCTAATTGAGGATGTAAGAATTCAAATTGTAAAATGTAGTAAAAAAATTAAATTTTTAGTATTTAGAAGTGATGTAAGCGCGATGAAAGCTAAAGCGATAGTGCCGTTTGTTGTCACAACCGTTATACATTTCTAAGTATTGCCACTGTATTTTGGTTGGCGTCCAAAAGTAGACTACCATTTTTTGAC
This sequence comes from Maratus michaelseni, assembly GCA_963931845.1. Taxonomy (NCBI): domain Eukaryota; kingdom Metazoa; phylum Arthropoda; class Arachnida; order Araneae; family Salticidae; genus Maratus; species Maratus michaelseni. The sequence goes on from OZ007596.1 coordinate 193,711,091, forward strand.
ATCGAAAGAAAAATTCACAGTGAAATAAATAAGACTTTGCCGCTAATAAGGAACTGTTAAATGAACTTATAACAAACCTACCAAAATAATTCCTATAAAATATTAGCCTGACATTGTTTATTCTAGCTAAAAATACAATCATTATTTCAAGTTTTTTTTCCTGAAATTCTTTACTTTTGTTAATTTTTTTATTAAAAAAGGAAATCTTAATAATTTAAATCCTATAATTCCTATAACTTAATCCTATAATTTAAAAAAAGTAATTGGTAACATGTAATCAAGGTATGCAATTAAGATGAAGCAACCAATAAAGGCTCCAGTTCTAATCTTTCAAATTAAAAATTGAAATATTAGTTAATATTACGCCATGTTGACACAATCATATAAATTTTTCTTTTTAGTTTTATCAATGTTAAAATGCATTTCAAGCTAAGCATAACGTCATTTTCACCGGTACAAACTTTTCACACGTACATTTATGCTTAAGCACCATGCATACAAATACAAATATATTTTGCATTTAATTGTGATGAAAAAAATGGCATCAACAAAGTTATAATGCTTAATGATAAAATGAACCCAATGGACAATATTTCCGTGACGTCACAGTAAATATGAATTTTTATTTGCTTATAAAACACACGGATAAATATTTTTACCGAAATACTTAAACATTTTAACTATATTTTAACTTACAAATTAAAAAATTCGGCCTAAAAGTCACGTGCTTTTAATATTTAATATTTATTTTTTTATGCTCGCAATCATTGAGTTCAGAAAATAAACTCTGTACGTCGCAACAGTGGGCGTTAATCCGATTGCCGACTTTATGACGTCATAAGCAGAAGTAAAATTTTAATTTAAGATTACGGCTAATTAATTAAATTTTCGAACAAACGAATGTACGATAACAAATCTGTGACCAAATATCTTTCATTTAAAAAAGAATGATGTAATTTGATGCAGTAGTTTATTCTCACGGATTGTCGAAAGAAATCGCTTAGCGTTTTAAATATATAGATGTATATACGAATTTTCTAATAATTATTTATCATACAAAATTAATTAAATCTTTTCTGCATGCATGCCGGCATTTATTCGGCATCAATTGATGAGATATTTAAACAAATTTGCTATCCGCGATAATTTTGCACCATGTTATGTCACTTGAATATTGTCCATAAGAAAATCGGGTACATTTCCAGTAATAGGATCCTTTGCTTTTAGGTTTGGAGTAATTCGAGCTTCAAAAAGGGATAGATTCGTTAATATACATTGATTTGTTGTCAAAAGTTATGAAAACAAACCCAATGAAACTTTTGGTGCTTTTCTATTATAGGGGTCGTGACGCTTTTTTAAAAAGCTTGGCGCAATTCGGGCATCAGAAAGTGAGATTTGGTGCCAAATGACATAAACAGCCATGAAAACAAATTCGACGATTTTTTTGTTTATATGCGTATTTTAATTATACGTATATTATTATTGTTTTTTCTATACAAATTACTTCTGATTATATATAAAATAGGATAAATGACATTTAAGCTAAACAAATTGTATAAATATCGAAAAAATGCTTCTGTATATACGAAATGACAAAGTGAATAGGTTGACAGAAAGTATGTTGCCAAATTTCCTTTTCCGCCAAGGCTATTTTCTCTGTTTCGTCAAGGCCCCATATACTGGAAAAGCACCGAACTTTTATGCTTGTTTATACATGTATTTATATGTATATATACAATTTATTTATAATTGTCTTTCAATTTACCTCTTTTTGTACATAAAAATAGATAAATGGCTCTTTATATTAAATAAATTGTATAAATATCGAAATAATTGCTTGTGTATATCAAAAAGCGAATAGATTGTTAGAAAACATGTTGCCGAATTTGAATTCATCGCCAAAGTCACTTTCTGTATCTCGCGAAGGCCCCTAAATTGGAAAAGAAACGAAAATAGTTTTAATATATAACGTAATTTACACCTTAAGTGTGTTTCGAGTATAGTAATTTAATTATTTGTAGTTTTTTCTTCTCTTTGTTATTTATGTGTAAACATATAATTCATTATTAAAAAAGTAATACTACTGAAATATTCATTTGTTTTAAACTGTAATAATAGCATTTCTATAATATATAGGGAGCATTTTTTCCTTGCTGCCAATAAAAGAGAGAAAGAAGTAAATGTCATTTTACCATAATTGATGTCATATTCTCATTAAAATTGGAAAGAAAACCAAGCAGGATATTTTATTCTCCTTTCGTTCAGTTGGGCAATTTTTAGTTTATATATCGTTTCAAATATCCGAATTAGTGATTTTATAAATTCATTTAATTAAATTTGACAAAAAAATAACAAAATGATATCAATAAATAATAATTACTATTAATTCCTGTCCCCCCCCCCTTTTCTTTTGCGTTTGCATAAATGACGTCATTTGGACGAATTTATTCAAAATACTTTCAGTTTATAAATTAAATTAAATTAAATGCTGACAGACAATTGAATCCTGAAGATAGAAATGTGATTTTTTTTTTCAAATTTTCCTGAAAAACATAATTTAATCACAATCTTGTCTTCATTATCGATTGAAATAAAAGATAAATTCAATTTCAATTTGAAAATGACGAATAAAAAGAAATCAATAATCCCTATCGGGATCCTTTTCAAATTTTCCCTTTTTTGTCACAAAAAAACTGAGTAATTAGTTGCCATCATTACAGAAATGTCATTAAAATTAGAAAAAAATTAATATCTTGAAAACTAATTGCAATTTCAAAATTCCATTACCAGTTTTGACATCCGCGGATTTTTATGGACAATTGGTATTAATTTCACCATCAAGCGTTTAATATTTTATTAAAAATAGCCCTGAAACATAATCAGTCGTTTAATCAGTCGTTTCATAAAATCGTTTCATAAATTCGTTTCATAAAATCGTTTCACAAATTCGTTTCATTAGGATTTTATATATATAGGGTAGATTAATAGAAAATACTTATCACATCATTGCTGATTTTTTTTTCAAAATGCGGGGAAATGAGTGGGAGGGAAGGCGTCAAGAATTTTAATATAAAAATTATAGTAGCGAATCCATAATTAAAATTGTAAGATGCTGCTTTAAGCAGTTCAGAAGTTTAAATTATTATCTATAAAGAAATTTTGACAAAATGAGATTTCGACCCGGTGTGGTATAGTGTTTGTCCGTTTGGGGTTCTTGCCCGTTTCACATACTGCTTTGCATAGCATACAAGAAAATACAAAACTAATACTAACAAAATCAGTCATCTTTATACCTACATTAAAACAGCAAATAAATCGAATCGAGAACTTGGACTTCATTTTGAAGTGAGCTAAAAAGGAAGCGCGACTACAGTCCATTCATCGACAAGCAGGAAATGGGCGCCGCTTTTTCATTAGCTTTGACGTAGTTAAAATGTTCAAATGGAAGTTGTTTTAATTTCTCAACTTTCAAAAACAAGATTTTATTATTGAATTAGTTGTTAGCAGTGATTTATTTCACGGACATTGTACTTGTTTTATAAACTTGAATACAACTTATAACATACGTATACATCATAAAACAATTCTAAGTTCATACAATAATTATAACAACTAATTTTTCACTAAATGAAAATAATAGTGATTTAGGAGGTATTTTATCTTTTATTCTTAATCTCTAGAAGGTAGCCCAAAAAAATTGAGATGCACTTCAATTTTTTTACCTGTTCAAAATACACATAGGAAAAATTTCAAAAGTGTTTAAAATAAGGTTGGAATCAAGATTATGTTAATGAAATAGTCCTGCCATTAATTTTCAAAAAATTACACTTTTTTAATTTTTATACGGTCCCTGGGTTCTATCAGTTGTATTTAGAAAAAATTTCTCCACGCTCTTACAAGTACAACAGTAAAAATTTCATTCTTCTACGATCAAAACTCAGCGACTTATGATACTTTGACTTTTATGTAATGTCGGAGCTTTCCGGCTCTAAAGACGCACGTTTCTGTTTTTAGTGCCGGAAAGCACCAAATTTTTATAAAAGTCAAAGTTTTGTAACTCAGCTAATTTTGGTCGTAGAAGAATTGAATTTGTATTGTTGTACTCGCCAGATTTGTTTAAATATAACTTATCCATACTGTATAAAAATTTTAAGAAGTGTAACTTTTTGAAAATTAATGGCAAGATTATTTCATCAATAATAATCTTAATTTCTACCTTATTTTAAACACTTCTGCAATTTAGATTGCCAACAATTAAAAAATTAAAGCGCTCTTTAATCTTTTTGAGACACTCTGTATAACACAGCAACCGCTACTGCATTATTTCCATGATAGGGATGCTTTTGTTATAAGTGACACGACATTTTACCGGCGACTGAAAGCGATAAGCTTAAAGTATTCCACTACGTTTGACACCCTTTTTTTAAGTAAAGCAAATATTAGCATAATACTGATTGTTTTAAATGTAAAAAAAAAAAAAAAAAGAAAGAAAAAGAAAAAAGATTGCATTTGTTAATCTATAATTTTGATAAAATTTATTTTTAATTACTACAATTTTAAGGGAAAAATAGAGCTATATTTAATACTTACCGAAAATGCTCTTACGGCAAAAACTAGTAGTTGGGAGCCACCGTAATACTTGCCCATCGTGGATATGCATAATATAAAATATGAAAATAAAACATGTGTTGACTATTTATAAAATGCATTGCAATTCGAATAAAATCGTGGCTTGATGACGTCATAAACTTTAAAGGCTCTATTACTGAATTGCGTAAGAGAAGCATCCTTATAACTCCAAAATTGATAATCCTATTAACTAACGGTTTACTGCGTCGGATTAAGTGTCTCATTTCCAATTAAAATATATCTTTGAATTGAAATTTGAATGAAATACAGGGTCATGAAAAATCGAAGAGAGTGGAAATAGGATTACAAATATCTCGGCAACTAATTATCCGATCGACCTCATTCTTTATGCAAAATTTATGTTTTTTTATTGTCTTTTATATTCACTCCTTAAAATAAACAATTTCTAAAATTTTTATATACCTTTTATCAGAACGAATATTTTGAGAGTCCGAAAAAAATGGTTCCGGATAATCGAGGTTACTGAAATTCAATAAACTTCTTCCCATTATTACATACTAAATATATACCAAATTCCAAGTCTCTATCTCAATTTGTTCGGGAGATAGAGCGTTTACAGACACACACAGACACATATACACACAGAGAGACAGACGGACGGCAATTTTTTTTTCCAAAAATATGTTTTTCGGAATCTCCAATGTCGGAAACGTGTAAATCCGTCAAAATATTTTTTTCGATTTTCAAAACGATTACAAGACTTACCCTATACTACGTATCAGTGTTGAATTCAGACACTTTTCTCCGGAAGGGATTTTCTCCCGGGGGGGAGGGGGCACATTACAGAGTTCCGGGGGGGATTGCACTTTTTAACCATTAAAAGCATAAAATCTCAAATCTTCTGGGGGGGGGGACACTTCAATGCCCCGTGGGGAATGTCCCCCCCCCCCCCCCCCGCCACCTTCTGAATTCAACACTGCTACGTATGATGGGTAAGTAATAATGATGGTTTACGGATTTTTTCCCATAGGAATACTATTTGAGTTACTAAGAATTTAATGAAGTACAGTCTGGGTTTTTCAAAATTATACGCGTACCCTTTGGCGATACGCGAAGATGTTCTATTATGGGGTACGCAACGAATCTGTGTCAATAACTAACATGCGACACAGAACAGATAAATAAGTCAGTGAAAAGTTTTTTCATCTGATTGACTGCCCAAAATATAACGATACAGTAGAACTAGATGTTAAAGATCACCTATGTACATCAGCAAATTTACACTGAAATTCTAACAAATATTCGAGTGTACACAAAAACAACCGTTACATCAAAAAACTTGCTACATGTAAAGCTTATACATTAAATGTAAATAAATAATGAATACATTCGCTGATATTTCTGTTTCTATTTTCTATTCATGACTCTCACAAATAAAGTAAAAAATAGGGGTACACCAGGCCCATGCAATTCTTCAAGAAGTATGTGAAGCATGAAAGTTTGGGAAACACTGGTCTAAGCCATAAAGAAAAAAGCTTCCAGACCCAATCAAACTATCTATCATTTTGCAGATTTTTTATACGTTTTCTGTATGTTAATCTATAACAAGTTGGAAATTGTACGTCAAACGTTACAAACGAGGTGCGTTCGTACGCACGTTTTAGAATTAAATTCATGATATCCCGTGCGTAGAACGGGTTAAACAGCTAGTTAAGTATATATTTTATGACACTGTTCATACAAATATCTTAACTAGTTATATAAATATTCAGATATATATGTATCAGCTAGTTATATAAATATTCAGATCTTGATGATTTTTAATTCTGTGAAATGAATTATATCGTCTGCAGATTCATTTCTGTCATAAAATAAGTATCTCGGTCGCTTGACGATTAAACTTCGGAAGCTCCTATAACAAAAAAGAACCGATTTAAAAAAAAAAAGAATTCAAATTTCTTAATAAATATTTTTAGTAATATCTCCTAAAGTTTTGATTCGATTTTAATAAAATTTGAAATGTCTCGACAAAATTCTGCAAAGATAATATATTTTAAATTGCAAACCATTTGGTTGGGTAGTTTTTGCGTTGTTATATGCGGACAGACAGACAGACGGACAGACAGACAGACAGACAGACAGATAGACGGACGGACAGACGGACGGACCAAACGACGACTATAGGTGCTACGTATTTATATAATTACGAACGCACCTAAAAATAGCTATAAAATTTCAGAGAATTCTCAGATATTTAAACTGTTGATTCGATACACTCACAAACGCCAAATGGTGGAATGAAATAGGATTATGCCCACAACATCACATAAATTTTAGACAATCAGCATCATATACATTTGATAAAATTTTGAAGATAGAACGTTTTTAGTGTGTGAATGTTCATGAAAATCATATTTTTCAGAAAACACATTGAAAATGTTTATTTCTTTAAATCTATTAAAAGTATTCGCCTTAAATTCTTTAAAAAATCTCCAGATTTATATGTTGTACCTTCCTTAATATTAATATTAGAATATATTTGTTTTATTTAGGTTATATAAATACACATTTTCGGTTACCCGTTAAATTCCCCTTTTTGGGTTACTTGTTAAATACACACTTCCGGTCTGAGAGCTGAAACAAAAGCCATAACTTCACTTCCAAATGATCGTAGGAAGAAAGAAAAAAAAAAAAAACATTTCGGATAATTAAGTGAACAGTCTTTCAAATAAAAAAATAAAACATTTTGTAATATTTTCCGAAAATTGGTTATTTAAACGTAGTGCCACTTAAATAAAACAAGTATCTTTCAAGAAATAACAAATAAAACCGACTTTAAATGATTTATTGTTTCTTACCTTATTCCATTGATATTTGATTTTTTCACGCTAGTTGGTATATTTTAATAAGAGTGATTTGGCACAACAAAGTGTTTTGTGGCAAACCCTTATAGTTGTTCACATTCATTTTAAACCCCTTATTACCAATATCTTTCATTTTGACGACCGGTAGGCGATTCTATATTATTTTTACACCCTTTTACTTAACTCAACTTGGTTTTTGTATGTAAAGATGAATTTTGTACTAATCAATTTTCAACTTACTTCCTGATAGGCTAGAATTTCAAAATATATATATATGTACACGGGTATGTTTCCGATGACAGTGCAACAATTTAATATTTTTAGAACTTAATTTTAAATTAATACATTAATTTTAAGGCAATTTCCTGTTAGCCCGCCACAGGTAATAAATCGCCTAATATTCTTGAGCGTTACAATTATATGTACGAGTTGCAATAACAATTAATTTAATGATGCGCCAAAATATGCCAAATGGCTGTGGAACTGCAGCAATTAATCATTTTAAACGCTAAAAAGTAGAAAATAAAATAAACAAAGTGTAATATAAAACATACGCTTTAATTAATTAATAGTTTAATATTAATTAAATTACGATGATGCGCTGAGAAGTCAATTTGGAAAACCTAAAGAGAAAGTCTAAATAATGTTTAATTTTTTCTTGTCTGTTGCCATATCTTAAAAAGAAATAGAGCAAAAATTGTATATTTTTTAATAAATTCACTTGCTTGTTCTTTCTATCAAGAGTTATAAAAGGGAATTTTCAATAATAGAGTTCGGTGCCCACGCCAAGTGCATTCTAACGGTATTTATTTATTTATTTATTTATTTATTTATTTTATTTTTTATTTATTTTTTATTTATTTATTTATTTATTTATTTATTTATTTATTTTATTTATTTTATTTTATTTTATTTATTTATTTATTTTTTTTTTTTTTTTGGGGGGGGGGGGGGGCATGAATTCCAGTCATGAATTCAGTTCGAGATTTTGAAGATAATATTGAATGCTTATAAAAGAGTCCTTTTAAAAAACTATTTTTTTTTTCAATCCTACTATTAGCTCACACCCTCTATATATTTATATATCTTGTTCAAATTTTCAATCGTTAATAAAATACTTTTTATTCACTCACTCAAGTTCAAATACATTTTTTTTTTAAACTTATAGTGGCTGACACTTGATGTTAATACAGTTTTTTCAAATATTAATTCATTAATTAAATTTAATTAATTAATTTTAGTTTTATATTTCATTTCTGATCAAAAGTATAGACTCACTCCATATTTTAGTCTCCTTCGCCCGCGCGCCGCCTGATCTTCGTCCGTGAACAGCCCCATTATCTTTTTACGCGTGAAGATTTCGCTATGGCACTTCATTGTGAAGTTTGGTAAATTTTGAAATTCAATATTTGAAAAACGGCATAATCATTAGATTTGAAATTTATATCAAGAAAAATATAATTTTTTACATTTCTAACGCAGTTTGTCTAACAATTTTGTGAGAAATACTTTTCGAGCTATTAATTTTTGGTATTTTAGCTATTTATTTTTTATTTAATTTTTAATACATTTCAAAAATTTCTCTTATATAAGATATTTAGCAGGATATAAATTTAGGAATAAATACCGTCAGTGGCGAAACGTGTAGATCGCTGGAAAAAAATTTGTTTTTGACCTAAGTAGGAATTGACTTTTTTTTTTATATATTACTTGTTAAATATATACACAATACCATTAAAAATATTATCATAACCTATTAAAAATAATGAATGCTGCTGATCAGTTTATTAATCAAGCAGGGCGGTCGCTCTCCCAAGCCAAGCTATATATATATATATATATATATATATATATATATATATATATATATATATATATATATATAAAGATCTCCAAAAAAAACTAACGCCAACACCCAGACTACAGACCGCTACTGCTTACTTACAGGAAACAACTTCGCAATGTTAAATCGATCAAACATGACAGATTAAAATATCAGATGTAAAAAGTTCAAAGCATCGGAGAAAAATAAAACGAAAACTAGAAGAATATAATGAAGAAATTCTTCAATTTGAGACCAAAGTCATCTTCGTTATTGAATTATAAATAGAAATATAGATTTTTTTTTTTAAAACGTCTAGTTATTTAAAATAATCACTTTGTTCTTCGTCAAACTTTTTTTTCTCAAACAATCTAGATTTAACTTCTGGACAGAAAAATGTAAAGATTGCACTTTTGAACAGGTAATTACTTAATCTACGTGCTTTTATAAAAGTTAAAAAAAAAAAAAAAAAAAAAAATTCTATCCTTAATTAACAAAAAACTGTTAATTAACAATAAAATTAACAAATTATGCCAAAACAGATATAAAACCCGCCAACGACATTGTGCCATCTATATTATAATAGCACAAATCAGATACGGGATGACCACATCGAGAATCATCAGCCAGTCATTCTCAAAATAATTTTTTTAAATAAAACTTCATAAAAGTTTCCTATTTAGAAAACTCTTTAAAAATAAATTTAACAACCGAAACGATTTGAAAAGTAATGGTGGCAAAATGCTTGTGACAGACTCTGCTTCAACATAGGTTATATTTTATGCCGATATATGTACTACTAACCTCAACCGTGTGCGTGAGCAAAAAACGTTCTCAAACGTTAATTTACGATTAATGCGATATCTTTGGGGGAGAAAAACTTGAAATTTGGCACATTTGTTAGTTTGAAGATGTAAAATATAGCTAAGAACTGTTTCTAAAAAAAATAATAACATTTAAAAGGGTGAAGCAAGCGGAAATGGTTCCAAAAACGTTTTAAATTATGATTTATTTGGAAGTTTTTAAAGCTAGGAAGATTAAGTTTGATAAGGTTGTGATGTAAATGCTCCCTAATAACCTTTTCTTTCTTTTTTTAAATTGAAATATAAAATGGTGAAACGAGCGGAAACCTTTCTGAAAACGTTCTAAATTACGATTTGAATGGAATTGTTAAGGCAAGAAATTGAAATTTGACGTGATTGTTTACTTTATTTGTTGGTTTTAGTTTAATGAATGTACTCCTGTATGAAAATTTATTTTTAATCAGTTTGTGCGTTTTCTCAGAGAAACACACTGAACACTCTTGTGAAACTTACTGTATAAGTCGTAAATGCTCGTACAGAAAAGTTACTAAAAATCTCGAAATTTAAATGGATGAAAGCGTATGAAACGTTTTAAAATTACGATTTCTGAAATACCGTTCGAGACAGAGGCCTGAACTTTGGCATGTTGGTTACTTTAGAGGTGTAAATAAGCTAAGAACTGTTTCTAGGGAAAAAAAATTGAAATTTAAAAAAGTGAAACGATTGAAAAACATTCTAAAAACCTTCTACATTACTATTTTAATGGGATTGTTAGTGCATGAACTTAAAATTTTACATGATTGTTAGTTTTAAGACGTATATATTCGCAGTAAACATTTTCTAATAAATTCGAAATTCAAAGTGCAGGAGCAAAAAACGTTATAAAATTCAAATTTCTGCGATACCGTTAGAGATAGAAACTTGAATTTGGGCATGGTGGTTACTTTTAAGATTTAAATACTCGCTAAGGACGGTTTCTATAAAAGGAGAAATTTAAAACTTGGAAGCGACATAAAAGCGCTCTATGAACAGTCTAAATTATGATTTATTTGGAATTGTTGGTACTAGAAACTTGAAATTTAACATGCTAGTTACTTCTAAGGCGTAGAAGTTTGTAGAGAACAGTTTCTAAAAAATTCGAAATTTAAACGGATGTAGGCGTAAAAAATGTTCTAAAATTGCAATTTCTGTAATACCGTTCGAGATAAAGGCCTGAATTTTGGCATAACGGTTACTTTAAAGATGTAAATGTTCTCTAAGAACTGTTTCTAAAAACAATCTAAATTTAAAAAAGTGAAACAGGCGAAAAACCTTCTACATTATGATTTTAATGGGATTGTTATAGGGTTAGAATCTTGAAATTTGACATGGTTGTTATTTTTAAGGCGTAAGTGCTTGTAGAGAACATTTTCTAAAAAAATTAGAAATTTAAAAGGGTGCATGAGCAAAAAATGTTTTAAAATTCAAGTTTCTGTGATATAGTTAGGAATAGAAACTTGAATTTTTGCATTTTGGTTACTTTTAAGATATAAATACTTGCTAAGAACTGATTCTAATAAAGGTGAAATTTAAAAGTTCGAAACAAGAGAAAAGCGTTCTTTGAACATTCTAAGTTATGATTTATTTGGAATTGTTAGTCTTAGAAACTTGAAATTTGACATTCTAGTTACTTCTAAGGCGTAAAACTTTGAACAGAACAGTTTTTAAAAAATTCGAAATTTAAACGGATGCAGGGGTAATAAACGTTCTAAAACTGCAATTTCTGTAATACCAAATCGGGATAAATGCCTCAATTTCGACATGACGGTTACCTAGAAGATGTTACATGCTCGGTAACAACTGTTTCTAAAAACAATCTAAATTTTAAAAAGTGAAACATGCAAAAAACCTTCTAAAAACCTTCTACATTATGATTTTAATAGGATTGTTAGTGTTAGGAACTTGAAATTTGACATGGTTGTTTTTTTAGGCGTAAGTGCTTGTTGAGAACATTTTCTAACAAAATTAGAAATTTAAAAGGATGCAGGAGCGAAAAACGTTATAAAATTCAAATTTCTGTGATATCGTTTGAAATAGAAACTTGAATTTTGGCACGGTGGTTATTTTTAAGATTTAAATACTCGCTAAGAAACTGTTTCTAATAAAGGAGACATTTAAAAGTTTGAAACGAGAGAAAAGCGTTCTATGAACATTCTAAATTATGATTTATTTTGAATTGTTAATGCTAAAAACTTGAAATTTGACAGGCTTGTTACTTTTAAGGTGTAAAAGTTTGTACTGAACAGTTTCTTAAAAATTCGAAATTTAAACGGATGCAGGAGTACAAAACGTTCAAAAATATTAATTTCTGTAATACTGCTCGGGAGAGAGGCCTGGGTTTTGGCATGGAGGTAACTTTAAAGATATAAATGCTCGCTAAAATCCAAATTTTAAAAGGTGAAACGAGCGGAAAACGTTCTACATTATGATTGTAATGTGATTGTTAGAGTTAGGAACTTGAAATTTGACATGGTTGTTATTTTTAAGACGTAAATGCTTGCAGAGAACATTTTCTAATAAATTAGAAATTTAAAAAGGTGTAGGAGAAAAATCGTTCTAAACTTGCCGTTGCTAAGATTCCGTTGGAGATAGAAAACTGAAATATGGTATGGTGTTTACATTTATGATGTAAATGAAATAACCGTTTCGAAAAAATATAAATTTAAAAATGTGAAAGAAGCGGAAGACTCTAGAAACGTTCTAAATTATGATTTGAATTAATTTGTTAAGGCATGAACTTGAAATTTTACATGATTGTTACTTTTACGACGTCAATGCTCGCTGTGAACATTTTGTAATTAGTTCGAAATTTAAATGAGTATAAGTGCAAAAAAGTTTTAAAATTAAAATTTCTCTGATACCGTTCAGGATAGAAACCTGAAATTTGGTATGGTTGGTCACTTGTTTATGGCAGTCACGGTGGATTTAAATACTCGTGAACGGTTTCTAAAAAAAGAGAAATTTAAAAGTTCGAAATGAAAATACTGCGTTTTATAAGCTTTCTAAATTATGATTTATTTGGAATTGTTAATGCTAAAAACTTAAAATTTGACATGCTTGTTACTTCTGAGGTGTAAATGATCGTACGGAACAGTTTCTAAAAAAATTTAAATTTAAATGCATGCAGGTATAAAAAACATTTCAGTTTGAGTGAGTAGGTTATTTAAATTATATACAATCTGTTTCTTAAAAAAGAAATGATATCTACAATTTTTTTTTCAAAAGTTAAGAAAAAAAAAACCGTGAACGAAAGTCGTGGCTAAAAAATGGTGTGATATCAAATTTCCAAGTTTATATTATGGTACTTATTTAACTTTTTTCCATTAAATATGTTACCATATATAAGTCGAGTGCCTACGTATATGTTGATAGAAATCGTTTTCTCCTGTACTAAATACATCATAACGTGTTTCTGATAATTCAATTTTTTTTTTTCAAATTATGCATAATGGGCTTGGCGGCCATCTTTCCATATTTTACACAAATTTCTAAGCAGCCAAGTCTCTAAAGTAAAAGCTTAATATGTTTGCAATGTAACATATTTGTAACAATGTCGAACGTCGGGTTTTAACTACGGACAAATAAATTAAAAAAGACTGATGTTTTGAGGAAAGAAATGGATTTTTACTGCTTTTAAATGATCAATTACTCTAAGAAATAAATCATAAGATCAATCCTTAAGATACGTGACCATTATCTTAAAACGCAAATTTCAAAGCACACAAGTCCGTAAAGGAAAAGCTTAAAATGTTTCCTTAAGTTACAATTTCGAACTTCAGATTTTAACTAAGGATTTGGGTGCTTAGAAATTTGTGTAAAATATAGAAAGATGGCTGCCAAGCCCACCATGCATAATTTGAAAAAAAAAATTGAATTTTCAAAATCACGTTATGATGTATTTAGTACAGGAGAAAACGATTTCTATCAACATATACGTAGGCACTCGACTAATATATGGTAACTTATCCAATGGAAAAAATTAAATAAGTACCATAATAGAAGCTTAGAAATTTGATATCACACCATTTTTTAGCCACGACTTTCGTTCACGATTTTTTTTTTCAAGCTTGGCTGTTTTTTAACTTTTGAAAAGTTCTTTTTTTGTAGATATTAATATACATTCATAATAAAAGAAGAAACGCACAATGTAGAAAAAACTTACGAAATGGAAGACTCTTCAATAATGTTTAATAGCCTAATAAGATAAAGACAACCATTATACATATTACTTTGTAAGAATAAGACATCGAGTTTAGTTGTTTTCTACTGCTAAAAACAAAAAAAATCAATCTAAAATGCACGTGTGCTAAGTTCACGTGAGACAAAATATGAATTAACACATACAAAACTAAACTTAATTTTTAACACTCTCTGATGCTAACTACATATTTATTCTGTAGTCTGATAATTCCACTTGATTTCATAAAATGTGCAATCGATTTTTGGATAACGGCTTAGTCATAATGTCTGAAATCTGTTCCTCAGTTGGAATTTGCTTTCCATGTAATTTACCTTCCAAAACTTTCTCACGAACGGAGAAATGTTTTATTTCTAAATGTTTTGTTCTTCTTTGATATTCTGGATTATGTGCCAGCTTCACATCTGCACTATTGTCTACTTGAAGGCTATGTATTACTTTTAGATTTACTATTATTTCATATAATCTTCTGAGCCAAAGAATTTCTTTAGCTGTTTTAGTTGCTGCTATAACTTTAGTCTCTGTAGTTGAAGAAGCTAGGATAGTTTGTCTTTGACTGTGCCACGAGATTACACCTTCAGCATATATTATCACCGATCCATTTGTTGATCTTCCCGTTTTTTTACATCCTCCAAAATCTGCATCATTGTAACATTATAATACTCTTCTTGAACTTGTTACATAAGTAATACCAAAATTTCTTGTATCTTATGTAGCGGCAAACTCTTTTGACTTTCATTACATCTTGAGCAAATGAATTTTCTAGCGTTCTTTGTAAAACTCCTACACTGTCAGCTAAACCTAGTCTCATTCCTACCATCAGATACATTAGAGCTCCAACGGCTTGTCTATATAAAAAATCAACTTTCTTAATTTATTTAGTATTTTGCGATTTTGATTCCATTAACATGGGTGTTGCTATACTGGCTTGTATTCTTCAAATCTAAATCTCTTAAGAATTTTCTTGGCATATCGTTTTTAACTAATGGTAATAGTTCCGTCTTTCTGGATATTCAATTTCAAGACCTAGAAGACAAGAAGCCTTGTTAGTAACTATCTTAAATCTAGCTTTTAACTTTTCAATAAATATTTCACATTCTTGTTGATCATTTCCGTCATCTACGTACAACTCTATAATAAACTTTTTGCTATTCCTCTCTCAAATGTATAGACATGTATCGGCATCACTTACTTTAAAATCAAGTTTTAATAAAAATTGACCAAAACACTTATTCCAGCAACGTGAAACTTGTTTTAAACCATAAAAACTTCCCTTAAGCTTGTGCATACTCGCCGTCCTCATATCTTGCTGTCCTCATATCCTGCCATCGTCATATCGTAAATGTTTTAATCTAGGTTTCTTTTTGATCCACAATTCAGAAGGACTAACACTCTCAACTGAAAATTTTCTCCTTCTATTTAGAATATATATTCCAGAGATGAGACTAATTCAGCCCACACTGCATCAGGAAAACTAATTTCAAAATTCAACTATTTGAATGTTCTTGCCGTATTTATAATTGTTCAGTTCTCTATTTCATTTGATCCATTCTGTTGTGGTGTAAAAGGTGCAATAAGTCTTTGTGTAATTCCTTCTTCATGTAGAATCGCTTTAATTTCTCTATTGTCGAATTCTCCACCATTATCCCTCAAAAATTCTTTAATTTTGTGTCTTATAGTTTTAGCGTAAGCAAGCATATGTTTTAACATATTACTGACTTCTGACCTCTCTTTTATGATGTAAGTTGTAACAATACCGAAACTTTGTGAAGTTATCTTTAAACACAACTAAGTATAATTTATTTTGAAAAGATTCAGGAAACGGGCCACAGACATCAGCTGAACTAAGTTCACCTGGTGCAGTTGCGTTCTTCCTAGTTCCTAAAAGATAAACGATGTGCTTTTCTATAAACGCATGGTTCACACAACTTATTTTCTAGTCGAACTTTGATTTCTAACTGTTTTTCAAGCTTTTATTTGATGTGACATTTATCTTGATGACCCCATGTTGCATGATAAAGTTGTAATAAAGAATCGTCTTACTCAGTATTTTTTATTTCTAAAACTTACTTTGCATAATTGGCTCAATAATTGCCTTAAACAAAGATCCAGATACACTGCGTGTTCTGTATAGTACAACTTGACCATTTATTTATCTTTAACCAACATACTGTAGATGTCGATAGAAATTCACTCTCCTGATTCCTGTTTTGAGCAGTTAAAATGGAAAATAAATTTTTGTTGACTTTAAGTACATACCAGACATCCTTCAGTTGAATTTCTTTACATTTTCCCCCTGCAAAAGATTTAAAACTAATAGTTCTTTTTCCAATTGCAGCTAAACTTTCCTTTTCATCAGCCTTAATGCTACAATGACTAAGAAGTTGCGTGAATTTAGTAAAATATTCTGAACAGTTCATGTTATGTTGAGTTGCTCCATTATCAATTCAAAAAGCTGTTGAATCTGCTTCCGAAGTTAAAGTTTCGACAGAAACAGACATCATTGTTCCATTGGCGGTTTTCTTTAAATTTTTAGTATCACTAGTTGGCGAGTTTTTGGTTAGTTTTCCATCATAAATCCATTTTCTACAATTTTTTACCCAGTGACGTTTACGATTACAATAGTTTCAAATATCTCCTTTATATGATTTCTTCAAAAATTTAAAATTTTTATCTTTATTCAGTTTTTCTAATCTTGAAGCTGTGAACCTTCCTGAACAGCAATGTCACCGTTTTCGGCTTTGATGAAATTTATTTCAAACATGCAAAGTTGCTCTGTTAACTCATCAAATGTTCTGTCCTCATTTTCAGACAGCAACATACAGCTAGATTTAAATGTTTCAAATATGCGTGGTAAAAAATCTGCAAAACTTTACAAACTAACATTAAATCCGTTAACTTATTTTCACCAATATCTTTAAGTCCATTATTTAATTCACTCCAAACTAGCAATCACCAGCGTCCAGTTTAGGACCGGCCAACCCTCTGAGTAAAGGACTTGAGTCCACCCCCAATGATTCAGGTATGACTTATTGCCATGATTTTACCAGATTCATATTTGTACTTGTACCGCCAGATAATCATTGTTTTTTTTTTTTTTTTTTTTTACTGCAGGAGAACTTGTTATTTCGTAAATGATAATGTTTAATGATTAAATTAAATTGTAAAAAAAAGGTTGATGTAGATATCTACTATGTTTCTTTAAATGTTTATTTTTTAATGTAAATAAAGTAATTTTTTTTTTGTTTAAAAATATGTTGTCTTAATTTAAGTGTTTGCTTAATTGATTTTTAAAACCTAAATATTTTCTCTAATTTTATTAAAATTAAATCTTAGAATGTTTTTATTTAAAATTATCTTTAGGGTTGTTTTGGTAATTTTTAGGAACTCTATACACTCAAACCAAAACAAAACGGCTATAAATTAGATATTCCACTAACACAACGCAATAATTAATTTTCTTTAAATAAATAATTTATTTCTTATAGTATCTAATTAGGCGACGATCACGGAGTCTTCTGCAATCAGAAGCCCCTATAGGTAATTTCTGGGTGATGGTAAAGGTGCACCCCACACCGTATTTTTTTTATGTATGGTGATAAACTCTTTATTGACAGGTGTAACCGGCCTTTAGTAGGATCTGCCTGTAAATCACCAGCACTATGAATGCTGATTTTTATGATAATTCAGCAAAATGGAACTGGTTTGGAGGAGTTCGGAACATAATTATCTGAATTCTGGAAATAAAGCACAGTTAGAGAAAAAACCTTGAGTGAGGGGCCGCGAGAAGGCTTGCGGTCAAGTGCTTAACAACAAATCACTAACTTTGACTATTGGTATGCATCAACTGAATACAGGCTCTGTACTTTTATTAGGAACATAAATTTAATTTTTACGAAAACTGTTATTCTAAAATAGCGGTATCATCTTTATAAAACAGCGGTTAAACGTTACGACGTTACGGGTGAAACTAAAAATGTTAAATTTGTTAAATGTAATTAGTTCTGTTGAAATCAGACCAGTAGATTGGATTTATTAATAAGGAGGGTCAATTAATGAAATATCCGCCGCCAGGTAGCGCGCGGTCAAGTAAAATATATGGGATCTTTAATAAAAAGCCGTTTACCCTCACCCTTCCCCATCCTTGCAAATTTAACAAATAATTTGTTAAATAAAGTTTTCTGTAATAATAATCTCTATCGTACTAATATGTCGTGTAAAAAACTCCTTAAACCCAGCTAATTATCATTCATTAAGTCGATAAAATCCTTTAAAATTAAGTTTTTAGCATTTGGCAACGGTTAATAATTAAGTTGATTGTCTACATGTCATATAATCTCTGAACCATCGATTTTAAACACTGGACTCGTAATTTGCAATGATCCCTACCTTGATTTATTTAATGACTTATGCGGAGATTTTATTACAACCAACCAACCGAAGATAAAAAAAAAGCGTATTTTTAATGAGATCTCTTAGTGATTGGATTATAATTAATATTTAATTTATCAAAAATCTATTTAAAATTTTGGAATTTTTTACTCCAATCGTTCATGGGCCCCCTACCAGCAACCCGTGTGCAAAATTTCGTAGCCCTGCGCCCTGTGGTTTCCGAGTTTTTGAGGTTACATAGATACGCGAACGGATTTTAATAGTATAGATTGTTATTCACTTAGCTATGTGAATTGAGACATCATCGCTTAAGGTATAAATGCGTAAATTTTTGTGCATATCTTAAATAACTGATCTCTTTGACATGGCTTCAAAATGATGATTTAAGGCTTCCCACACTTTATAATGCTGTTTCTTTATGCATAATCTTTTGATAAACTACATCAGAAACAGTACTAGTTATCACGGATTTCACGTAACTATTAGCTTTACGATATAAATTAGAATGTGATTTCCTTGATTTCTATATCTTAGATAGCGCTATTTAACGTCTCACCTTTCATTAATTTACCATCAATAACATCAAGTGCTCCTCCCTGATAATCAAGTAAATATCTAATCTTGCGTTTTCATATCGGCCTGTCTGATTCCCCAGTCAATAATTTAACTTGCTTAGTTAAATTAATTTGTTCTTAAACTTTGATGAGATTTCAAAAACTTTTAATGATACGCTTCTTAAGCTAAAATAATGTTTTATAACTTCAGTTATTATGAGTAAAACATAATTTCTTTATATCTAATTCTAATCAATCAGACTTGAGTTAATTAGCGCAGTTCATAGCGAGATAAAATCCCATAACCTATTAAAAATATCATAACCTTTTAAAAATATTGAATGCTGCGAGTCGATTGATTAAGATTAATTACATCTATACTAATAAAAGAAAGTTTCGCTCTGCATGTGTGTGTCTGTGTTCTGTGTGTGAGTCTGTTTGCGATAGCTAACGAAATCTACAGCATGTAGAAGACTGAAATTTAGGGTGAGAATAGTCCAAGGCAGGTCTTAATGCACCTGAGGCTCATATTTTTATTTATTTTTATAATTAGCCAAGATATTAATAAAAACTCATTAAAAATTGCATCGAAAACGCGATCATTTTTATCAAAATGGAAAGAGAAATTAACTATTGGATAATCTCATTTTCACTTACCCTCGAATATTAAGAAAACTATTCGAGGCATCGAGTTGAAACTCACAGTATACAGGGGAAAGTAGGGTAAAACAGGGTACCTAACGATTTTCCTTCGTTAGCACAAATTTAGAAGGGCGGAAAACTTGGAACACACCATAAAAGTGTTTGGGGACGTACAGACTATTGAAAAACTACAATTGTTGCCACAGAAATTTTTTTTCTCTATTTGGGAAAAGTCGTTTTTTAGGACCATATGAAACAGCTCCAAATTTTGGTGGTAGGGTAAACCGGTTACTATTCAGAAATTAAGTTTTACACTTCCAGTAACAAAAAACTTTATTGTAAAAAAATTGAATAAAACATTAAAACATATATACATTTTGTAAGGTCAGTAACTTTTGTAAGGTTTTCAAGCAATTATTAAGGTTGTCATGTAATTGCTTTCTCAGTTTTTACTTCTCATATCCGCTGCATTCATCATGTACACCCTTTTCAGACTGAACATTGTATTCATCCTTCAGCACCTGTTGAGTGAAGAAACAATTCATTGCAGAATTCAATGCAAAACCACATGTACCCGGTTTTACCTCAACAGACGACCAAAAATAAACAAGGTCGTTCTCCTAGATAGCTGGACGTACACACTTCTACTTGGCATTAAAATATCGTGTGAAAGCTATAGAAAACAGTAGTTTACTTACCTAAATCGATCCGTCCGGCTGGATTTATTTGAAGAGCAGAAAAGACGGCGAAAAATTAAAACTTTTGAGGTGACACGGACGCATAGATTAAGTCACTTTAAAAGCAGATGCCACACTGGTAGGCGCTAAGGGATGTAGTTAAGATGGATTTGTCCACAGGACCACAGGGCAGCACCCATCAGAGAGAAAACAGGGTATCCGGTTTTGCTCTACGTCTACTCATACGTATTCGTACTACTGATACATTCTACGTATTTTATTTATCTGATTAGAAAATCCAAATTTTG
Source organism: Maratus michaelseni (assembly GCA_963931845.1). NCBI lineage: Eukaryota > Metazoa > Arthropoda > Arachnida > Araneae > Salticidae > Maratus > Maratus michaelseni. The sequence continues at coordinate 193,731,980 of OZ007596.1, forward strand.
TTAAAATTGGCCGGTAACTTTTCTTAATATTTGGAAAAAACTGACCGACGTAATCAAATTGACACAGACGGAAGAGGGAGTCGTATTGAATTTATTTCTGCTTTGGCGGAGCACGTCTCTCCATTTACTTTCCAAAACGGAAGAAAATAAATTTCAAAGTCAAACCAAAAAAAAGGCACCATTTTCTTTCTGTTTCAAAAGTTAACGATATTTGTTAATGTTAAAGATCTTTAGTTTAATTTTGAGGGGGTGAGGGGGGGGTGGGGGGAGGGTTCGGTCGTAATTTAAATATCGCGTTAATTCTAAAATATTTTGTAGGGTACGCCTGCTATAGTGTGCACGTGTCAGAGATTAGTTGTTTAGAACAGAATGCGCCACCTGGCGATGGAAGGTGGAACTAAAGGATTTTGCAGCGCGTGCGCTCAACGCCCTCTAAGTAAGTAAGAGGTAACGCCAAGCGGGTCAGCTAGTTTATGATAAAAGAAGAAAAACGCACTTTGTAGAAAAGAACTTGCGAAACGAAAGACTCTTGAACAATTTTTAATAGAACTGCTAATAAAATAAAGACAGCAAATAAATACATATTACAAAGATACATATTAGCAAAGATACATATTACTTTTTAAAAATAATACACCAAGCTTAGTTGTTTTCTACCGCTAAAAACAACAAATCAATGTACAATGCACAGTGATAAGTACACGTGAGACAAAATATGAATTAACACATAGAAATAAAGTTAATTTTAACAACAGCTATTTTAAAAACATAACAAGAACGAAAAATCATGCGTCAAGCATAGATTATGTAACACTTTCCAACGCTTCCAAAATAATTTTACAAATCATACCGTTTAATAAGCTAAAAGATAACATCTAAGTAATCCGAATACTTTTATTCAGCCCTGTATATGATCTATAGATTTGTATATATACTACATAGGATGTTAAATTTTAGTTCAGTTAGGAAACGCGTAGCACAGTTTAAAATTCTCCGTCTGGAGTTAAATAATACGGAAATGTGTTCGCGAACTTTTGTGCTTCCCTGTATAGGATATACAGAATTTATACACACCACATAATAGACAAAAAGTGAGTTAAAATTAAAATCGCGATCAGTAACTTAAAACGCACTTCCAGGAATTATTGTTCACTTACAGTAGAGAATTCTTTTGTGTGTCCCTGTAAATGAACGATGACTGCTGTACACACACTATTCTGTAGTAAGCCTCTTGAAATACACCTTAGTGATATATATAAATTTCAATGTGTTTAAAATAGCGAAACATTATTTAAATAAACCGCAGACGATTTTTCTCCATAAACGTAATGTAACAGAATTCTTTTGACTGTCCCTGTAAAGTAACTATAAGTGCTATGCACACCCTATTCCATATTAAGCTTTTTCTAATGCACCTTAGTGATATATATAAATTTCAATGCGTTTAAAATAGTGAAACATTATTTAAATAAACCGTCAATGATTTTTCCCCATAGACCGCAATGTAACGGAATTCTTTTGAGTGTCCCTGTAAAAAAACTATAAGTGCTACACACTTCCGTTGAAATAGGGAACATGCTATAGATAACGACTATAACATATAAAAATTGCAGAGCAATCCGAGCATATTTACGGGAGTTAGAGCACGGACAGACGGACAGACGGCAGACGGCCATACGGCCAGACAAACCGAAGTCATAAACACTTTTCAACTAGGTTGGAAAGTGTTAAAAAAGCACTGTTTATACCTTAACAGCATATTCAAATTTTGTGACGATTGGCTAATTTTTACCAAAGTTTAGAGACTTTTAAAGTAAAATCTGGAGTGACTTCACTCGACTTTCCGAACATTTTACAGAATATTGTGCATAAAAAAAAAAAAAATAGTAATTATAAAAATAAATAAAAATGTAGATCCTAATTGAAATGTTTCCACTTGTGAAAATGACCACATATTTTAAAGAAAACGTCACTTTCTTTCATAAAGCTCAACCTTTAATCTAAAATTATGATTTAATTTTCAAAGAATTTTCATTCCACCTGTGCTGAAATTAAGACCTGCAATTAAACTGAATAGTAAGATTGAATTTACATAGTCATGTTAATGGGAGTTTTAAGTTGTTTTAAATATAGATGTTTCTCCATTGCTCGCCATAACAACATGCAATACCTAAATTTCCCAATGCTTTTGTAAAATTAATAAACCTCGTTCTCTTTTACTTTCTTCTATCTTTACAAGAAGAAAGTATTGGATTCATGAAAATTTACGACTTCCGGTTTTCGACGGATTTATACGTTTTAGAAGGTCCTAAACACGATTTGACCGTTTTTAGAAAATGTCTATCTGTGAGTCTGTCTGTCTGTCTGTATGTGACAAAAATTTTGTGCGCGCTCTTATCTCAAGAACTAACGCACCAAACTTAATAAAACTTTATATTCAGTTAGTCCCTGATATAAATGGGTGCTGATTAGTTTTGGTGAAAATCGCCCAACAGGTAGCGCTGCTATACTGCATTTTTCGCGATTTCCGCAATATCTGTATCTCAATAACTAATGCACTCATTTTCATGAAACTTTAGATTCAGTTAGATTCAGTTAGTTAGGTTCAGTTATGTAAACCAATAACAAGATTTTTTTGTTTGTCTTGACTCTTGTCCTTTTTACTTTCTTCTATCTTTACAAGAAGAAAGTATTGGATTCATGAAAAGTTTCGACTTCCGGTTTTCGACGGAATTATACGTTTTAGAAGGTCCTGAACACGATTTGATTGTTTTTAGAAAATGTCTGTCTGTGACTCTGTCTGTCTGTCTGTATGTATGTGACAAAAATTTTGTGGCTCTCTATCTCAATAACGAATGCACGGAATTTAATAAAACAGTCCCTGATATAAATTGGTGCTGATTAGTTTTTGGTGCAAATCGGCCGACAGGTGGCGCTGCTATGCTTCATTATTTGCGATTTCCGCAATAGCTCTATCTCAAGAACTAATGCACTCATTTTCATAAAACTTCAGATTCAGTTAGACCTTGACATAAATAGACGCTGATTACGTTTTGGTGTAGATATCCCAATAGTGGCGCTGCTATACCACTTTTTTCATTTTTTTTTCGATAGCTATATCTCAAGAACTAATGCACAGAATTTCATCAAACTTCAGATTCTGTTATACCTTGATATAACTAGATGCTGCTTACATTTTGATGTAAATAGCCCAACAGGTGGCGCTGCTATGCCACTTTTTTTTTGTTATTATCACGATAACTATATCTCAAGAAGTAATGCACGGATTTTCATCAAACTTCAGATTCAGTTAGACGTTGACATAAGTTGTTGTTGATTAGGTTTTGGTCTAAATCTCCCAACAGGTGGCGATGCTATGCTGCATTTTGCAAGATTTACGCGAATTTAGCAATACTCATATCTCAAAAACTAATGCACGGAATTAAATAAAACTTTAGATTCAGTTGGAGCTTGATATAAATTGGTGCGGATTCTTTTTAGTGTATGCGAAACCTGTGTGAGATAGAAGAAAGTTTTGGGGTTGGTACATCCGACTAGTTTTCTTTTCTTTTTTCTTTCTTTTTCTTTATTTCTTTCTTTTTTTTTTCTTTTTTTTTTTTGTACTGTTTAAGAAAATATTGTTTAACAAATTAAGTCACGTTCCCTTAACTTAAGTGCCCTTCTGCACACCGACATCATCGAAAAAAAAACACCAAAAACGGACTCTGGGGACCAGAAAATGTAAAAATATACCAATATTTCCCTAATCGGGTTTTTATCATGATTACAATACTTTCCTGACACTATATGTGCACGGAAAGTAAAAAAGAAAAAGAGAGAGAGAAGAAAACAAACAAAAAGAAAACGTATCATTTTTTTTTTTTTTAACCTGATGAAATCTATAATGGGACTACTACCAGAAGGAGCATTTTCCAACAACAACAAAGAATAAAAATTATAAAAATCGAAACATCCGTTCAAAATTTACGTCTTAACCCACTTAAAATAAAAATCTAAACGAATTTTATAATTTTCTTTTGCTGGAAGTCGTCTAAAAAGAAAGAAATTAAAAACACTCGCTTCATTCAAAATTTAATTAATATTAGCTCATATTAAAAAAAAAAAAAAAAAAAAAAAAGCATCTTAACTAAATAAATATGCATATGCATTGAGGTATTTTCTGCAACCGGAATGAGATACCTATAATTTATTGTAACAACGCTTAAACGAAAAAATAGCGACCACAATCTGTCACAGTATATCTCTTTCTCTGTCAGCTTAGTGATTTAATTTGGAAATCAAGTAGCATCAAAAAGTTGCTTTTTCAAACGATCCTAAAATAGTGTGTGTGTTAATCTAAATAGAAAAGCGAGTGAAACGGATTTAGAAGCCTTATTGGAACGCGTCCACCGTGTTAAAATAAATGACAAGGTAAACAAACAAACATTCCAGGTTAAATCAAAAACTTTTTTTCAACCGAAAAAAAAAAAAAAAAAAAAAAAAAAAAAAAAAAGAAAAGAAAAGAAAAAAGAATTTCGCCGGTATGATATGCGTATTCAGTCTATGGACTTTATGCACGTCCATGTGGACTATGGACTCTATCTTTAAGCGTGCATGCCAGAAATTCACAAATATTTTTTATCAATTTTGAGACGGAATAAAAAGGTTTAATAAGGAACGGTTAGATGATCTTACTCTAAACATTAAAAAATAATTAAAATAAAAAAGCAGTAGCTGATCTAACTTCATATATATATATATATATATATATAGTAAAACACAATTATACATTTACATTAACCACACTATATAGCCAAAAACAAATAACAATATATCAACTGAACACTAAACTATAACCAATTAAAACTATAAAACAAATATAACCAAACTCAAAATACTAACGAAAAAACAATATATATATATATATATACTAGATGGAACCCGTCAAAATTTGACGGCAAACAACTTGATAATACCATAAAAGTAAAATTTATAGTTGCTTTAACTTGACAAATTTCATAGTGGGGAGCATAATATGATTAAGTGGTCACAGACTTTTCCATCGATAAATCACATGAGGGGTGTATGCAAAATTTAGAAAAGTACACCCTTGGGGGGTCAAAGTGGGGGGATGGACATGGGAGATGCATAATATGATTAAGTGGTCACAGACCTTTCCAATGATATATAACATGAGGGTTGTGTGCAAAATTTAGAAAGTACGGGGGGGGGGGCAAAGTGGGGAGGTGGACATCGGAGATGCATAATATGATTAAGTGGTCAAATACCTTTCTAATGATATATAACATGAGGGTAATGTGCAAAATTTAGAAAGTACCCTTTGGTGGGGGCAAAGTGGGGAGATGGACATCGGAGATGCATAATATGATAAAGCAGTTACAGACCTTTCCAATGATATATAACACGAGGTAGAGATCTGCACGGGCCGGGTCAAGGCCCGAAGCCCGTACTCGGCCCGGCCCGCGGGCCGGGCTCGGGCCTATTTTTCTTCACGGCACTCGGGCCGGGCCGGGCCCGGGCCATATTTTTTTCTGAAGGCTCGGGCCGGGCCGGGCCTAGTAAGTACTCTTTACGGGCCGGGCCGGGCCGGGCCTTACTTTTTTCCTGAAGGATAAGGCCGTGCCTTAAATTATTTTTTCCGTACAGAGCCGGGACTGGTTTCATTCTTCCTAGTCTTCACGCCTCAGAATTTTTAGTCCTGGTGTAAAATAAGATCTGGCATAAAAATCTTTTCAAAACATGCATACATTTTTAAATCGCCATTATCTTATAATTAAACATTAAAATTTATTCTTTTTAAAGAGTAGTAGATTTATACACTTATTAAAATATGGCTAAATTAAAATATAGTAAAACGTGTGAAAAAGAACCTGCTTATGATGGAATCCTGTCTTAAATTGAAAAATGTGTTGATCCATTAAAAATGAATATACTAATATTTAAGAAAAGAATATATAATACATTTACACCTGCGAAGAAGGCAAATTGTCTATAACTCATTTTTTTTCTTCCCTATGCAATTCCATCTTAGAAGATTTTACTGTATAGCATTTTTCTGATTTTTAACACTTCAATAAATGGAATATGGATTAACAATATTGATGATAACTTAAACACATACATACAACAAATAGAGATTTATTAAAAAAATAAATATTCCAGCTTGCGGCACCTCTATAAAAATGAAGATTAAACATGAAAAAAAAAAAAAAGGCTAAGATAGGAATTTTTGGTTAGATCTCCTCCTACGAGGCAAATTTTTAACCAAATCGACGTAAAAATTATGTTTTGTAGAAATTCACTCGGGCCGAGATTTTAACTTTTTTCCGGGCCGGTCCGGGCTCGGGCCGAACTTTTAACTTTTAAATCGGGCCGGGCCGGGCCAATATTTTTTTTGTTCGGGCCGGGCCGGGCTCGGGCCGAACTTTTAATTTTTGTATCGGGCCGGGCCGGGCCAAATTATTTTTTGTATGGGTCGGGCCGGGCCCGGGCCTGGAAATTTCGGCCCGTGCAGACCTCTAACATGAGGGTAATGCGCAAAATTTAGAAAGTACCCTTTTGGGGTGGGCAAAGTGGGGAGATGGACATCGGAGATGCATAATATGATTAAGCAGTTACAGACCTTTCCAACAATATATGACATGAGGAGTGTCAACAAAATTTAGAAAAGTATCTCTTGGGGGGGGGGGGGGCAAAGTGGGGAGATGGACATTGGAGATGCATAAAATGATTAAGTGGTCACAGACCTTTCCAATGATATATAACATGAGGGTAATGTGCAAAATTTAGAAAGTACCCCTTCGGCGGGGGGGGGGGAAGTGGGGAGATGGGCATCGGAGATGCATAATATGATTAAGTGGTCACAGACCTTTCCAATGATATATGACATGAGGGGTGTCAACAAAATTTAGAAAAGTATCCCTTAGGGGGGTGGGGGGGGGCAAAGTGGGGAGATGGACATTGGAGATGCATAATATGATTAAGTGGTCACAGACCTTTCCAATGATATATAACATGAGGGTTGTGTGCAAAATTTAGAAAGTACCCTTTGGGGGGGGAAGGGGGGCAAAGTGGGGAGATGGACATCGGAGATGCATAATATGATTAAGTGGTCACAGACCTTTCCAATGATATATAACATGAGGGTAATGTGCAAAATTTAGAAAGTACCCTTTTGGGGGGGGGGCAAAGTGGGGAGATGGACATCAGAGATGCATAATATGATTAAGCAGTTACAGACCTTTCCAACAATATATGACATGAGGGGTGTCAACAAAATTTAGAAAAGTATCCCTTGGGGGTGGGGGGGAAAGTGGGGAGATGGGCATCGGAGATGCATAATATGATTAAGTGGTCACAGACCTTTCCAATGATATATGACATGAGGGGTGTCAACAAAATTTAGAAAAGTATCCCTTAGGGGGGTGGGGGGGCAAAGTGGGAGATGGACATGGGAGATGCATAATATGATTAAGTGGTCACAGACCTTTCCAATGATATATAACATGAGGGTTGTGTGCAAAATTTAGAGAAGTACCCTTGGGGGGGTGGGAGGGCAAAGTGGGGAGATGGACATTGGAGATGCATAAAATGATTAAGTGGTCACAGACCTTTCCAATGATATATAACATGAGGGTAATGTGCAAAATTTAGAAAGTACCCTTTGGGGGGGGGGGCAAAGTGAGGAGTTGGACACCGGAGATGCATAATATGATTAAGCAGTCACAGACCTTTCCAACAATATATGACATGAGGGGTGTCAACAAAATTTAGAAAAGTATCCCTTGGGGGGGGGGGAAAGTGGGGAGATGGGCATCGGAGATGCATAATATGATTAAGTGGTCACAGACCTTTCCAATGATATATGACATGAGGGGTGTCAACAAAATTTAGAAAAGTATCCCTTAGGGGGGTGGGGGGGCAAAGTGGAGGAGATGGACATTGGAGATGCATAATATGATTAACTGGTCACAGACCTTTCCAATGATATATAACATGAGGGTTGTGTGCAAAATTTAGAGAAGTACCCTTGGGGGGGTGGGGGGGCAAAGTGGGGAGATGGACATTGGAGATGCATAAAATGATTAAGTGGTCACAGACATGTGCAAAATTTAGAAAGTACCATTTGGGGGGGGGGGCAAAGTGAGGAGATGGACACCGGAGATGCATAATATGATTAAGCAGTCACAGACCTTTCCAACAATGTATGACATGAGGGGTGTCAACAAAATTTTGAAAAGTGCCCCCCTTAGGGGGGGGGGCGGGATGGACCCCGGAGATGCATAACATGAATAAGTGGTCAAAGACTTTTCCACCGATATATCACATGAGGGGTGTGTGCAAAATTTAGAAAAGTGTCCCACTTGGGGGGGGGGGATGGACACCGGAGATGCATAACATGAAAAAGAAGTCACAGCCGTTTCAACTTGCAACCTTTTTCTCGAAGGCATTTGACAATATTAAATTTTTTTTTTACCCAAGACAATTTAACGATATTCTTATTTTTTTTTGCGTAATTCGTCAAACGTTCATGGAAAAAATCATGAAATTCGCTAATCAATAGTTGATAAATTATAAAATTCAACAATCGATAGCAGTAAAATTGGTCAATCGATAACGGAAAAATCACGAAATTCATCAAATGGTCTCCCATAAAAAAAAATTGGCCTGCACACTGATGTGATGATCAAAAGGGTTTTGAAGTATAGGACAAAATTAGCACTCGCCAAACAGCGAGTAATACTGAAAATTTGGCAATGGACTTTATTGCCACCACTGGTCAAACATAATAGTCACACTCACCAATTGCGATGATTGAATGTAAAAAGATTTTTTTTCTCTGCTGTCGCGCGACAAATTTTGAAACCATTTGGCAAATTTCATCCCCGAAATTGGCAGATTGTGAATTTTTTTCTCGAAGAAATTCGAAAATTTTTTCTCCCGAAACCAGTTGATGAATTTTGCGATTTTTCCACTGTGTAGATTAATGAATTTTGCACTTCTTCCGCTATCGATTGACGAATTTCGAATTTTATCGACTATCGGTTAACGAATTTCACGATTTTTTCCATGAACGAACAAATTGCGCACTTTCTGCTAATTGACACATTTCGCCCTTTACAATTCAGTCAATGAGTTGAACGTTGTTTCTTTCGAGAAATGTCAGGAATGAAACAATGATTCTTTAGGTTGAATTTACTTCGTTCGATGCCCCATGGAAGAATGTGTGCGATGCAGCAACGGGCGTCACAGACTTTTTAGGGCACCTGCAGACTAAAAACATCTAACCAATCTTCGCGGGGGGAAAATAACAGATTTTGTCAAATGATTGACGAAAAAACACTACTTTATCAAAGGATAATGGGAAAACATGACTTTTGTTAAAAGACCACAGAAAAAACGTAATTATGCAAAAGGATCGCGAAAGATAAGCAAATTTTGTCAAAGAATCGCAAAAAAGGAAATTTCACCAAAAGATCACGCTTTTTTACTAAATTTCGTCTAAAAATTGCGGAATAAAATGTATTTTATCAAAGAATTGCTGGAAAATGCGAATTTCGTTAAGGATCGTGAGAAAAATGCGAAATTCTTCAAAGGATCGCTGAAAAAACACTAATTTCGTCAAAGAATTGCTGAAAAAACATGAATCTCGCCCAATAACAGAAAAATCATGGTTCATAATCATTATATCTAGTAGTATATGTAAATACAGTTTGTGATATAAGACAAAATTAACATTCACCAATCGGCGAGTAATACTGGAAATTGGTGATTGATGTTATTGCCACCACTGGCTAAACTTAGTCACACTCGCCAATTGCGATGATTGAATGTAAAATGAAATTTTTTTTCCCGCTGTCACTCAAAGAATTTTGAAACCATTTGGTGAAGTTTTTTCCGAAACCATTTTGTGAATTTCCCGATTTTTTCTTCAAAATCATTTGACAAAGAGACTTTTTTCTCGATGGCATTTGACAATATTCAAAATTTTTTTACCCAAGACAATTTGACGATATTCTTAATTTTTTTTGTGCAACTCGACAAATGTTCATGGAAAAAATCATGAAATTCGTTAATCAATAGTCGATAAATTGTGAAATTCAGCAATCGTTAGCGGTAAAATCGTAAAATTTGTCAATCGATAACGGAAAAATAATGAAATTCATCAAACGGTTTCCGGTAAAAAAATTGTCTTGCACGCTGATGTGATGATCAAAAGGGTTTTGAAGGCATTTATTTTATTTGTTGTATTGTGTATAAATACCTAGGTGGAAACAGTTTGCTTATTTTGTCAAATGTTTCAACAATATTCGACCCAATACGCATGCATAAAAAAAATCTTCCGGTAGGACCGGCCAATGAGGTGAAGGTCTATTACGGTCTCTAGAAACGTGTTTGGGATCATCTCCTGTTGTTTTTTTCTTGCACTTTGCGTTAAACCTAGGAAGGTATTTATATAGAACTCACTGTGGAGTGTTTAGAAGGTATTTATTTATTTCATTTATTATAATTTGTATGAATACTTAGGTGTCCATTTAGGATTTACAGTTTAAAAATGAATTTAGGCTCTTTTAACGTTCGCGAAATCAATCCCGATGGAAATTGTCTTTTTAGATCTCTATCATTTTGTTTATATAGTACAGAAAATGATTATTCAAATGTATGTAAAAATATCGTAGAACACGTAATACAAAATTGGACCACTTATAGTCCGTTTATTATCGGGGATGAATCTTATGGTGTTCTGATTGCTAATGAAGACAATTATGTAAATATATGGTTCTTCATAGAGGTATATGGTTCTTCACACTTCAATAGAAGCATTGTTTAAATTAATATAATTCTACAAATATGATGCAGTTTTAAAATATCGAGTAATGATTAATACTGTCAAAGAATATACTCATATACGTAATTAAGTTTTGGTACTTCTCTATTATCTCATCGACCACTTTTCATAAAAAAAAAACTATCGCCAAATAAATGGGAGAACGTTGTCATTGGAATATCAAAATAAATAAATAAAATATAAGAATTTAAGGATACAATTGTTATTTTAATTAATGAAATAACTAATAAATCAAATAAACATAATGAAAAATACACGCAAATGTTGAATTAAAAACCACTTGATGACATAAAAAACACGTATAATGTTTTCGACATCAAGTAAATGGGACTGCAATTTTGGCATTTAATCATACAGTTTGGCGATAGTATTTTGTTATGAAAAGTGGTCGATGGGATAATAGAGAAGTACTCAAGTTTTTTATACCAAGTTTGAAAATTTATCTTTTTTTGACATTTAAAAAAAATAACATAAAAAAACATTACAAATTTGCCCATTTAAAACATTCAAGATTTGTATATATACAAACAATACAATGTAAATATTAATATTGTTACATGATACATTATATACATTGTTTGCATATATACTTCTTTGTATACATATATTGTTTGTATACATACAAACAAATATAATGTAAACATTATTCAAATATTAAGAGTTTGCAAATCAAAACATTCTAAAGATTTGTATACATACAAACAATATAATGCATACATACTCTTTACAAATAAAATAGCCCACTTATATAATGACAAAACTTTTAAATCGAATAGAGATAATATATTTCTGTTTTGTTATGAAAAGTGGTCAATGGGATAATAGAGAAAAGTACCTAAGTTATTTATACCAAGTTTGAAAATTTATCTTTTTTTGACATTTAAAAAAAATAACAGAAAAAACATTACAAATTTGCCCATTTAAAACATTCAAGATTTGTATACATACAAACAGTACAATGTAAATATTAATATTGTTACATGATACATTATACATTGTTTGTATATATACTTCTTTGTATACATATATTGTTTGTATACATACAAACAAATATAATGTAAACATTATTCAAATATTAAGAGTTTGCAAATCAAAACATTATAAAGATTTGTATACATACAAACAATATAATGCATACATACTCTTTACAAATAAAACAGCCCACTTATGTAATGACAAAACTTTTAAATCGAATAGAGATAATATATTTCTGTTTATTTTATAACTTATATTCTGATGCTCAGATTCTGCTTTTTTCGAACACATAATAATAAAAATATTACTACCGTGCGTACTGTCTTTTGACATTATATTTACATAATCGAATTCATTATCAATCGGAACACCATAAGATTCATTCCCGATAATAAACAGACGGGACGACTTTACCTATGCTTGACCCCGCCAAATATGGCGATAAAACAGGTTTAAGAAAGCGATAAAGTCTTGGGGATGGTCAAGAGCGATAACGTGCTCTGGCTGGTTGTTGAATAATGCTAGCTGATAAGTACGTCATTGTGTTTCTGTTTCCAGGAGTCTGAGGGAGATAAAGGGAAACATCTGTTGGAAGTGATAGTGAATTTCTACAGAAAGGGCGGTTATTTCAGATCTAAGGGGGTGTTGGATTTTGATTGATAGATGGCGAGAAATAAGAGAGATGTTTTACAATCCTTTAAATAAACAGATTTTTAGGCACGACAATTTTTACTATCAGAAGAATTTCGTTTTATTTTGAAATGCGACTTTTAGATGAACAAAGCACTTAAAAGTTAGTTTATATTAAAGTAATTATGATAAAAATGTGCTAAAAGATTTCAGACAATCAATATTCAGAAATGATTTTCATTTCGTTTAGTGGAATAATTTAAAACCAGCTTACTCACTGTTTTAGACATTTTTCACTTAATTGCTTTAAATTTTAATTTATATATGTTTTTTATTGTATTCGGGAAATATATTTTCAAACAATAACAATTTTTAATATAATAAAAATTTCTTTTTTTAGCTATTATTTTTGTTTGTTGAAAATACATTACTAAAATAAATAAAGCAAACACATCCTCGGAAATATGGAAGTCTGTTGATTGAATAGGAGTTTTTTTTTTCCTTTTCAATACAAACGAATCTATGAAAAACCAATTAAATTGTTGAATAAAATGTATTTTTCATTTAAGGCCGTTCTCGAAAAAGAAAAATCTGCACTTTGTTAAGTGCAGATTTTTCTTTTTCGAGAACGGCCTTAAATGAACAAGAAACTTTCTGACACATTCACCGATTCATTTAAACGCAAAAGCATGAAATTGAACTATTATAATGATGGAAAATCGAATAGGGTTTTTCATTTTTCGATAAATGTATTGCATTTTAAGTTGTAAGCAATTGTTGTCTCATGACGACCTTTCTCAGACTGTTGCATCTGGAAATTCAGTTCATAATGCCAACGTTGACTGCATTTTCCGAAAATCCCGTGCCTTTATCGAAAAATGAAAAACGTATTCGATTATAAATACATCTGCCAGTGAATTTGAGGACCGCTTTATGATGTATCATACTTTTCTTATAATTATGTCATAAAGACTTACTTTTTAAGATTAATATTTGAATGCACTTTCGTACTAGTGGAGGACTTTGAGCCAAATAAGAGAGAAGGCTGTAATATACAACAAATTACGGACCTCTCCTGCCCTCTTTCCCTGTGAGAGCGACTAATTTAGCAGTTATTAATGGACACTGTTCGCAATTGTATTTTAAAGCTAGTGTTGGCAGTTCCACTTTGACAATGAGGCGGGACAGCGGCTTCTAAATCAACACATAAAAATACACTAAATTCTACGAGAACGGAACCTGTCTATAATGGATTTCTGATTTAAACGTAAAAAATGCATACTCTCTTTCGAAAAAATACCCCAAAATTATACTTTCTAAGATGGATACCTCTCCAAAACGGAATATTTTTCTGATGATTATTTGAGATTTTCTCTTAGTAGGTTTTACTATTTTAAATAAACATATTAATCTTGCACAGTTAAAATATGTGATAGTGGAATTGCTTCGGCCCGAAACAAAATTCAGTTTTGGAGAGGTTTTCTATTGAGAAGTTATAATTGTATGGTTATTCCTGCACTAGAAAGTTTATTATTATTATTATTATTTTTTTTTTTAACGTTTAAGATGCAGGATTTCGTTATAAACAGCTTCCGTTATCCCAGGTTTTATTGAACCATGTGCATTAAATTTGCGTAATAACTGAATCGTTAGGGATAGTGACAGGAAAAATATGTTGTTTTTAGACAAGTTTTCGTCTTAGCAGGTATAGATTTGTACTATATTCCTTTCGGCAAGAAAGAACGTAAAAGTTTTCTGTTATACGCAGTTTCTGTTTACACAGATTTTTTTTTTTTTTTTTAGTTCCATTCGATGCAGACTAATGAACACCGTGGTACTAAAGAAAATTTAAGTGAATTTATGTAATATGTATCAAGGAAAATCGGAACTACAAATAAATCATCTAATTTTAGTGATTATGCTTAATATGTGACTATTCTAGTATTATTCGCGTATTATTATAACATGTTAACAGCACTGAGACTGTGGGGCAATTTTTATTGGGTAAATAAATAAAATCAGTATGACATACGTGAAAAATTGCATGGCGCGCACAAAGAAATCATATTGTAAAGTAATAAAATGTCACAACACTGCGCTAAAAAGTACCTCACAATCGCCGGATATTTATATGTGTGTATCTTATGCATTATTACAAAAAGACTTCAATGAGTATTAAAATAAAATAAGGTTAAAAATATTGAAATTATGATTATTAAAAAAGTGTTATGTGATTTTGTAAAATATTTTCACTAGGGGAAAATTTGTAAAGAGTCAATAACAATGTTTTATATGCTAACATACTCTTAAATTTTTTTATTCATCATTTTGTTATTAAATATTACAAATGAAAAATAAATATTAAAAGCAACCATACTTTCTCTCTTAAAAAAACATATATATATATGCATATACAGAGCACTTCAAAAAAGATGGGACAAACTGTAAGAGGTGGTAGAGCACGCTACAATTAACAATTTTTGTATCGTAGTAAACTAGGTCGCAATGCATTTTAGTCAAAAATATAGGGTATAGACTTTAAGCCAAACCCAAATATTTATTTAGAGGTTAATAATATGACGCTATTTTAACGAAAAGTTCAACAGATTTATATTGCTTTATGCGGAATGCGATACCAAGAAAAGTGCTGGATGTGCACAGTAATTCAGTCAATGACACAGTATGTAATGTCAACTACATTCCGAAATATGGGGCACCTAATTCAGCACTGTTTGGATGCGGGTGATAATAACTTTGACCAATTCTCGTGATACGTAAATATTGTTACATTTGTCGCTAAACAAGGTAAGTCTCTTCGAGATTTTCGCTAAAATAGATTCATCATTTTAACAAAACAAGAATTAGGGTTTGGTTGGAGCGAAACACTCTGTATACATATATTCAAATTTTAATTGCTTAATAGGAGTATAGCCAACATAGTGAAAAAGTATGCATGTATATTTGACTGAAAAAATTCATTGTGGCCATGTTTCATATACAAAAATTGCTTTTCTAAGTAAATAAACTTAATTGTCTAAAATTTTAACAGTCAACAATCTGCATCAAGCTAATATTATCAATCTCTTTCCAGTTTAAAATTTATCAAATTTCAATTTTTTTAAAGGGCTAGACGTTGCAGAGTCTTCCTCTATGTAATTTAGTTAAATGTTATTATGTGTAGTATAGAAAAAGTTTAGAAAGTCAAAAAAAAAATCAAGCATCTATTTTTCCTCAGAGTTAAGGCTATATGCACTGAAGAAGTGTAGGGTTAAACGGAGGGTGATTTCTGAGTTAAAGCCTTTCCCATAGCATTTAAAGATAACCAGATGTATACAAAACCTTGTGTTAAGATTGATTATAATGTGTAAAGATTAAAGTAAAAAAAGCATATACAGCCTAAAATTTTACTGTTATCTACAGGGCTTAATTTCTAAGGAAAAAAGTACCGGAGCCATAATATTCTGCAGTACTAACACCCGTAGCGTACCCCTCAGCCCCCCCCTACCCCCCCCCCCTCTATGCCGTCACTCCAATTTGCATATTTATATTTCATACATTATTTTCAAAATTCAAAGCATTGTTTTTTTATTTAGCAAAATAAAACTTTTAAATACATCTATCTGCGTATAACTTAGCAATCCACTATTCCATTTTTTAGTTATTACTACTTCCAAATAGAAACCTTTGCCTAATCTTAATGTTAATTAATTGGAGAATTCTGCGATTCAATAAGCTCAGGATTATATGATTCAGAAATAGTGTTAATACAAAAAATGAATAGTTCGCAGCTATGCAGAATAGAAAAAGACTATTTCTGTTGACTCTTTATTCTGATCAAAATAGCATTAAAATGATTTGAAATAAATAAAAATTGAATTTAAGACATATTAAGCTGGAGCAGGGGTCGGAAAAAATACTTTTTATTTGTAGCGAACTACAACTACAACTACTTTATGAAAAATGTAGTTAACTACAACTACTTGCTTTAAAAAGTAGCGACTACAAACTACTTTTTAAAAGTAGTCACTACTTCGCTATTTTTCGCTACTTTAGTTATCATCGCTAATTAAATGCACCGCAAACGATTTTTCCCCCATAGACCATAATGTAACAGAATTCTTTTGAATGTCCCTGTAAGCGAGATATAAATGCTACACACTTCATTTTCAATACTCAACATTCAATGGTAAACTTCAATAACATATAAAACTTTCACGGCAATCCGAGTATATTTACAAGAGTTAGAGCACGGACAGACAGACAAAGCGAATTCATAGACGCTTTTTAATTATGTTGGAAAGTGTTAAATAGAGGAAATTTGAAAACAAAAATTGTAATAATCTTACAAATTTATGAGAGTGATATAGCACAGTAGCGTTTAAGGTGGTTCTCAAATTCCTTGCTCAACAACGCGAAACTTTCTGACACATTATCTGACTCATTTTTAAACGCAAATGCATAAAATTGGCAGGTCTGACTATGGAAGCGATTTGGAATCGAAATGAGTTTTCCGTTTTTTGAAAAATAAATTACTTATCGGGTTCGGGTTATAAGCGATTCGTGTCACGTTTTTTCCTTTTCCCCTTCTGCGGCGTCGGAAATTCGGTTGAAAACGCCGACTTTGACAGTGTTTTCTGAAAAATCTTCTGTCTTTACCAGGAAATAAAATAAAATGAAATAAGGAATAATAGGAAAGGTCTTTCGGTTACACAGTAATTACAATTGAATAATGATTTAGATATTCGGTGCGAGTTAGCAATCCAGTAATTATTATTAATAAAGAAAATGGTAACACCGCTATGTGCAACTTCAGGTTATAAGGGGTAAGCGTGAATTTGAGAGGTTAGGGATAATTTAGATGATTTATGATTAGATGAATCCGTTCTATTTCTTTTCCATTTTTTCCCCCCTTTAAATAAAGATTTTATATTTCTTTGCTTGCTGGGGGTTGGAGGCAAAAGGGAGAAGAAATTAGAGTTAGATAAAGACTTAACATAGCCAGACGGCTATATTTTGGTAAAAACAATCGTAGTCGTATAAAAATACATTATATTAAGAAGATTTCTATGGATTTAAATGACAATACACGAAGTTTCTGACACCCAAACTATAAAAATTACAGTTTATTTGTGACCGTGCCCGTCGTTTATGGAAAAATCTATGACACTGCAAGTGAGATTTGTCGCTGACATTCGCAAATTGTTGCAGAGAACATATTTCGCACAAAAGAAACGAGTTATGATCACGTGACTTGAAGATTGGCATTTTTTCCTCCCTCCTAAAGTAGCCTGAAAAGTAGCGTCGATGCTCGCTACAAACTACTCATATTTTGTATCGCGCTACTCGCTACACTACAATTTTTTAAATGTAGCGCGCTACACTACAAACTACTAGAAAAAGTAGCGGCTACTGTAGTTTCGCTACTTGTAGCGCGCTACTTCCGAGCCCTGAGCTGGAGCTTGCCCAAACCCGAAGACTGATATAAAAACCGAGCCTGTTTCATCTCTATCTCTTACGTGAGCAGCACATTATGTCACTTATAAGTGTTTTGATACAAAAGAAAGCAAATGATTGAGATAGGAGGGAAAGAAAAGGGTCATTTAGGATTCGTTTTTCGGAAGCGTTATTGGACTGGGCTCCGGAGCGCAGTGTTTATAGCTCCGTTGATTTATGGCCAATATTTAAATATTTACTAAAAACAAAGAAGTACTGGAGCTGGTTTCCGGTGGGTTCCGGCGCATATTAAGCCCTGGTTATCTAATATCTATATCTATACTATTATATAAAGAGAGAACGCCTGACTAACTCATCAATGCCCAGCTGAAATGACTAAAGTCAGGATCACGAAATCTGGAAAGTAGATTGCTATTATTATCTAGGCAAGCAATAAAAAAAGATTTTTTAAAATCCCCCCCCTCCTCCTTGAAAACGGTTAAAGTGGGGTCGAAAGTTGTAGGTCATTTTTTTCGTCGTATCTTAGCAGAAGTTAGGTAGGAACATAAAATTCAGCATATCATGTCCACTAAAAAAAATAGTTAAACACGTATTTCAGCGATTTTAGAAATTCACCAACTAAGGGGGTTAAATGGAGGGTCGAACGTTTTAAGTCATTTCGTCATATTTCAGCCGAAGTGTTAGTTAGTAGAATGAAATTCAGAATGACAAATCTACTAAAAAACAAAATAGTTATGCACTTATGTCAGCGATTTTAGAAATTCCCCCACTAAAGGCGTTAAACATCGGATATGAACACGACCATGGAAAGTTAG
Source organism: Maratus michaelseni (assembly GCA_963931845.1). Classification (NCBI taxonomy): domain Eukaryota; kingdom Metazoa; phylum Arthropoda; class Arachnida; order Araneae; family Salticidae; genus Maratus; species Maratus michaelseni. The sequence continues at coordinate 193,750,724 of OZ007596.1, forward strand.
ACGAATAAGACAACTATTGCTGATTTTTGATTAGATATTTTACGTAAGATATTTTTAAAAGGTATATAAATATTTTACGTAAAATATATATTTTTTTTTTAATTATTATTTATAAAGCCGAGGGACTTAGTATGATTGCGTCAAAATAAGATAAGTTTTTCTTAATATCATTTTGACGGTTTATGGACGCGAGTGCGTTGTTGTGATTGGCGTGTTTTTAGGATATTATAATTTTACTTATGTTACCCGGAAGACCAAGGTTAACTCGGGCGAAGCCGGGTGGTTCAGTTATATTAAAACAATTTTATTAGTTTCAATATGTACATAAACAAAAAAAAAATATTTATCAAATTTTTACAAACTTTTATTTAAAGTTTAAAATTTGTATGTACTGCAATTTTGTCTCACTCCCGCTTTTATCCGATTTAGAAATTTGTTGACTCCTGTGTGACTACGTTTTCAACCCCCCCCCCCCCCTACCCCCCACTTCCAATACGAATTAAGTTGAAATAATTTTGCCAAAAGTTTTATAACGCTATAATCAAATATGTAGCTTTTGACCATATTTCCAGAATTTTACCCAGCGTTCCTAAAGGTTTGCCCTAAGTTTTTACAGCAGTAACTGGTTTTCTCAGTGTCCTTGGAAATTTGCTCATCGTTCCTACAAATTTCCATTTTTCCACTCACATGTGTAAAGTAGGACTACAATACAATCCGGGCTGACTCACACCGTCATTTAATTGCCCATAGGAGCAGGAGGAGAACGATTGGCCACGCAGCGTGGCAACAATCGCTGATTGGTTTAAGTGAGCATCAAAATGCTTGATGATTCAGCCTGTATTATAGCGCGACCTACGTTATACACAGCCAGTGCATGACTGTTAAAACGTCACATGGAGTGGATCATTTTTATATCGCGATTGGCGCAAACCGGCGCGCCCCCCATTTTGCACCAATCGCCGTTTCAAAATTATCCACACCATGTGACGTTTTAAACGTCATGCACCGGCCGTGTATAACGTAACGTAGGTCGCGATAACAGTAGCCCTACATAGACCCCAAGTCTATCATCTGCGGGTATAAAAACTGAGCTGCGCGACCGTCAGCGTCTCAACCGCCATACCCATGTCCTGAGGGACATATAACGCGCACGAACAGGGTCCGCCCCCGTATGCGCTACGGCGTCGGAGCACCACCACCTACGCATCACTCCGATTCTACGAAGTGGTGACGACATAGGTCGTTACGTGGAGGCTCCCATAATCAGGAGACCTCCACGAAGACAGCCGACGGCTTCGTCGCCGGAACCCCATGAGGGGAACCGGGTTCTAAGCCATAATGCCGAGTTCCCCCGACGACCCTTGCTTTCTCGCGGCGTCCGATCATCGAGTCCTAGGGAAGGAGGAAACGACTAGTTCCTCTGCCGCGATTATTGCTTGTGCGATAGAAGGAACTTCTCGCCAACCCGGGACCACAAAGAAATTTTGCCCTTGACGCATAAACACGCCTTAGGTTGTCCTCTCTCGATGGCTTTGCTTCCGGTGAGCCCTACGGTCAGAACACAGATGGTATCCGATGGACTCCATCAAGAGGCAGAGGCGGATTACCAAATAGGCTGAGTAGGCTGAAGCCTAGGGGCACGACAAACTAAGGGCCCGGCGCTAAGTTTGTAACCTGTTTTTTGTCCTAAAAATATGTATGTACAGTAGAACTCCAATTATCCGAATTAATTGGGACCGGACCCTATTCGGATAATCAAAAATTCGGATAATTGGATTTTTTCCAAAAAAAGGGGTATATTTTAATTAATTACTGTATGTATATTGAAAATGTTAGAAAAAAATTATTTTTAAAGAAAAAGAGCTTTTAATTAATTAAATGGAAAGGCAACACTATTACATGTTAAGCGTATTTACAAGTGCTGTACATTAGTACAGTATGTACGTACCGTACTGTAAATGAAAGTCATTATATGCTGAACATCTCGGTCAAATAAGCTGTTTGACAGTCTTCATCCGTTTTCGGGGTGCCAAGTCGCGCATCCGCTTGACAGTCATCCGCTTGCATGTGGTCACACTCGGGCTGACGCTCCATCCACTTCAACTCAGTTTCAAAACCTGCAAATTCTTCACTAGATGATAGTCCCGTGTATGCTTCAACTTCGACATTAAGGTCATCTTCTTCCTCGACACTTTCTTCTCTCACATTTTCAATGAGTTCATCGTCATTTAGAACTTGAAACCCAGGGTCTTCGCGGCGGGAAAGACAGTAGCGCGCGTAAACAGAATCATTATTTTGGGAATCGCAGTACATTTCCGTCTTCATTTGTTTTTTCTGAAATTCTGAAATTCTGAAAGCGATTCGGATAATCAGCGATTCGGATAGCTGGAGTTCGGATAATTGGAGTTCTACTGTATATATATGTATGTGTGTGTGTGTGTGTGTGCGCGCGCGTGTGTACGTTTGTATATATATATATATATATATATGTGTGTGTGTGTGTATTGTATATCAATGTATATACATATAGAGAAGGAGGGGGGCCCCAATGTGTTAAGCCTAGGAGCCCGGTAGGTGGTTAATCCGCCTCTGTCAAGAGGATCATCCACATGTAAAAACAACACATGCAAACACAAAACTTAACATATCACAAAAATGTTAGAAACAACGGAAAATTAGGTTTATACCCCCTACCGAACTCTGGTGGGCATGGAAAATTCCTTCAAGAACGCTAAAGAAGCAGTACCGGTCGAGGTTAGTTGCGTAAAAATTAGGTGAAGACTACCGCTAATCCAACCATCGGGCACGGAAAGTTCCAATTATGCAAAGACACGCTGGATTGGTTTTCGACCCGAGGGACCGAGTTTTGGCTTGATCGCCGTCGCGTTAGTCGACGAGTCTCCGGCCAGGTTTCTCGTAGTCGAACAACACGAGGAGTGGGTGATCCCCTCACCAAGCTATGGTTTTCGTCCGCAGCGACCTGATGGGCCGCCTTTGGATTGAAACCCCATTTGGTTTTGGAAACCTCCTGCGCTGCCCAACCATTGAGATTGGCTCCCAACTGCTTCAGCTGCAGTGGATGACGTGGTGGCCCCATACGCACGCACGCCGGTAGCTATTCCACCTTTGCCGCTGGTACGGTGCAGATAGTTTTTACATGCCGTATCTCCCAGCGCACCACAGAGTCATCACGCATCGTGCTCTACGAAACCCGATCTCGCCGCCGTCAATTCCTTGGATAAGTTTGTGGAGATGGTCCAGCTGCCGTTTGCTTGCCTTTGCCCAGTGTCACCTACCTCGGCACAAAAGAGAAGGACTAGTCTCCTTAGTGAGCCCCTTGCCCAAGCAACTGGGATTGATCTATGGGATGTCCTTCCAGCACCTACGGAAGAGACTCCGAGCATTGACGGAGTCCTGGCACCGCGGTGAATCTGCGCTTACGATAGGGGAACCCCCAGACCCCCAGGTCCTAAGGGACCTCGTTGAGGTCCCACAACGGGTCTTCTGTGTATCCCGGCTTTTTCGGACATCCCTTTTTCACCGGCGGACCACGATGAGGCGGTAGTCCGTCCGTCTCCTGTCCCTGCTTTGTCGACGAACATCTCACTATATCGAGAGTCCGGTCCTCTTCCCCACTTAAGAGGTCGAGTCGGAACAACCCGACGGAGAGTCGCAAAATGCTTGGCTTCCGGTCATCTTTCCCACTTAAGGGGCCGAGTCAGGACCACCAAGAGGGACCCTCCAGATCATCTGCGGGTATATAACAGAAAAACAGCAATAGGCGTGAAGAACATTTTAGCACAACTTTCCCTTCGTTCAATAAACAGTCTTTTTCGGAGAGCATGTACTCGCAGAGACGTAGCTGTTGCCACTCGTGGGTAAAGTCCATAGCGTTGCCCGGATTTTTAGAGTGTTCGAAGCGTTTTTTCCCGAAGTTCCTAAAGTTATATCAGCATCCCATTTGCGGTATGTTTCGAAGGAGAGGGTGATTCCAGATTGAGAGTTTGACAGGGTTTTCAGATTTGTCCGGTATTCCTAGAATTTTGTCCAACGTCTAGAGTTCTGTTCAGCGTTACTAAAGAGATGCTATAATATCATTACCACGTGTTGCCCATTGTTCCTAGTGTTTGCCCAACAGTCTTATGTTTGTTTAGCTTTTTTAGAGACTTCCACGGCTTTGCCTAACATTCTTGCAGCATTTTCCAAGTATTTATAAAGTTTTGCCTAGCGTTCTTAAAGTTTTTCAGACTTTGCCTGTTTTTATATAACATTGGGCGCGTTCACAAACCGAACCCCGAGTTACATAGAGTAACGCACGGGAAACCCGAAGCGTTCAGATATCAATATCAAGTGACTTTTTGAGGGTTTCCAGTAGCGTTCAAAGCCGGGACTTCGGGTAACCCACATTACCTGGAGAATTTTGTTGGGTAAAGTGATCACGTGGTTGGGAAATCTTATTTGTTTGTTTGCTTTATAGCTAACTGCAATTGTCAACTGTTGTTCTTTATGACTCCTACTGTACACTTGAGTCCTGACCATTTCATTGGTCTACCTTTAACAGGACTATGATATAATTGGCCAACGTTGGCTAGGATGCTTCCTGCAACGTTCGTACAATCAAAATGTAATGGTAGATTGGTTGACGGAAGTGTTTGATCGTAAACATGCCCATAACTTCACCCAAAAGCGTTCACAGCCGTTTTAACCCAACTTTACCCTGACAAAATCAGATGACGTCATTCCCCAATTATACGAGTAACCCGCGTTTCGGTCTCTGAACGAGCTCATAGTCCGTTTTTTTTAAATTATGCTATAGAATTGCCCTGTTTTGCTCAGTATTTCACAAGAGCTTTGTCCAGATTTGCACAACGTTCATAGAATTTTATCCAGCGTTTCCAGAGTTTTGACAAGAATTTCTAGAGTTTAACCTAGCATTTCAAATGTTTTACCCGACTTTACTCGTTTTCCTTTAGCATTACTCAGTTTTGAACAGCATTCTTAAAGTTTTACGTGGATTTCACGTGTTCTGATAGCATTCCCAGGTTTTGTCTAGTGTTCCTATGGCATTGTCCCGTTTTGTACAGTGTTTCTAGAATTAGCCTAGTTTTGGACAATGTTTAAAATTTTTGGTCCGGTATTCCTAATTTTTTGTCTGGCTTTGCCCCTGTTTCTATAGTATTGCAAAGTTTTGGTCAGTATTCCTAAAGTTTTTCAAAACGTTCCTAGAATTGTGTTCAGCAGTCGTGACTTTTACCCGTAATCCTATAGCATAGCCCAGTTTTTCCCATTGTTTCTAGAGTTTTGCCCAACAATCCTAGTTTAGTCCATCGTCCCTAAAGGTTTATCCGGCTGAGCCCAAATTTTTTTATAGCACTGCCCAGTTTTCCCTCTTTTCTTACAGTTTCGTCAAGTTTTGTCCAGTGCCCCTATAGTTTTGTCCAGCATTATTAATGTTTACCCAGTCTTGCACAGCCTTCCTGAAGTTTTGCCTAACGTTACTAAAGTTTTGTCCAGCGTTCCTAAGGATTTGTCCAGCTTTGTTCAACATTCTTGTGGCTTTGGCCGTTTTTTTCCCAATATCCTAGAATCCCTCCCCTACCGTTCCTAAATTTTTGACCTGCTTTGCTCGTGAACATATAAAATTGCCCTGTTTTTTCCAGTGTTCTCAGAGTTTTGCCAAGCGTTCTTCGAGATTTATCGGGCGTTCTTAAAGTTTTGCCAGGATTTAGCTGATGTTCCGAAAGTTTTTCGATGACTATAGGGAAGTTGCAATCAGTTGATCAACCATTGTACTTCAACTGGAGGTCAGTATAGTTCCATCAATCAGAACTGCCTATTTGTAGTGTGTGACCTCCATCATGACGTCAATTGCAACTGCCCCGAGGCTAACGAAAAAGACAGGCTACCGCGGTGCATTCCACTTATCTTTTTTTACAGACCGCTCGAGGCTAACGAAAAAGAAAGGCTACCGCGGTGCTTTACGCGTATCTTTTTTTTACAGACCGCGGGAGTCACGTGATGTTCGAATCCACCAATGCAAGTGTACGAAAAGAGCATCACGTCACTCTAGCAGTCTGTAAAAAAAGATAAGTGGAATGCACTGCGGTAGCCTGTCTTTTTCGTTAGCCTCGCAGACCGCTAGAGTGACGTAAAGCTCTTTTCGTACACCTGCATTGGTGCATTCGAGCAGCACGTGACTTCCGCGGTCTGTAAACAAGGATACGCGTAAAGCCAGGGCTACACTAGATACCGGGCTTGCTCATTCATTATCATGACGTCACAAAAGGTGGCTGGCCGCTACCAGCGAATGGTACAAAGCGAATCGACAAAATGAAAGACACACAGTGATTGGCACAAAAGACGGGCTCGTCGCTTTGCACCAATCACTGGTCGCGGCCAGCCACCTTTTGTGATGTCATGATAATGAATGAGCAAGCCCGGTATGTAGTGTAGCCTTGGTAAAGCACCACGGTAGACTTTCTTTTTCGTAATTTGTATGGCTATATTTGAATTCGCTGGTGCCAGCTGAACATGTAATCAAAACCATATTTTTTAATTTATAGCGTTATAAAAGGTGGGCAAGATTATATAATGGGTGGGAAAAAATTATGTGTGTAAGGCTTATTTCGTAATGGGGGGTGCCAACTTCACACGTGGTCAACAAAGATGTCTTTGATTTAGAGCGTTAAAAATGATAGTCAAAATTAAATAATGAGTGGGCAAAACTTCTACGTAATTTGTGTAGCTATATTCGAATTGGGCGGTGCCAGCTGAACACGTGGTCAAAACCATATTTTTTAATTTACAGCGTTATAAAAGGTGGACAAAGTTATATAATGGTTGGGCAAAACTTCTATGTAATTTGTAAATCTTAAATCGTAATTGAGGGGGCGGGGTGCCAACTCCATACGTGGTCAACAAAGATATCTTTGATTTACAGCATTAGAAATGGTGGGCAATATTAAATAATGAGTGGGTAAAACAGTAGCACAATTGTTCTTTTTAATTTCGCAAGTAGAAGAGAAATGGTTGTTCTGCATCATCAGCAGGTTCGAGATTCAAGATGGCGGCCATGGTCTAAAGGTGATGGATAAAGGTGAGGTAATTTTTGCGCAGTTTTCTTAAGGCAGTTCTCAAATTCAAAGGAGCTACTTTTTGACACATTTCTGAATTAATTTTCGTTCAGAAACACATGAAATTGACAAGTGTTCCTATTCAGAAACTATGTCATTGAATGACATTTTTCATTTTTTGGAAAAGACAGAAGACTTTTTTCATAAAACTTTGTCAAAGTGGACGTTTTTAATCGAAATCCTGGCGCGACAGCGCCAGGATTTCGATTCCAAAGCAGTATATTTTTTCCATCACGTTTTAACAAAATCTTTAATACTATAATCGAAATACAAGTAAAAATATTTCCCTGCTTTTTTCTTTTCTGCACAAAAGTAGAATATATTTTTCATCTTTCATTCTAAAAGGCTGTTTGCATGTACATATGGGAAGGGAAAAGGTCTATTGACTATGACAATACTCCATTTTTTTAGTATTATACAACTTCCTGATTCTTCTGGATTATGTTTAACTTTATGTTATGTTACGTTTATGTTAACTGGATTATGTTTAACGTCCCCTATTACAAGACGCCAATTAACACAAAAAATCCCTTACGGCTCGGCCTACAGGCACTTGTAGATTTCGAAGACGCAGGCCGTGGGGCGCCTGTTTGTTGGTAGTTACGGAAGAAATGACCTTTCTGCCATGATGCGACAGTTGGAACCGTCCACTTCGAAACCTAACTTGTTAACAGGCGGAGCCGGCAGGGATTTTTTTTTTTTTTTTTTTTTTTTTTTTGCTATAAGGGTTGGTTCTATAAAAAACTTGTCAACATAAAAGTTTTAAATAATATTAAGAGGAGTTATAATAATTTAAGTGGATTCGATATCTTTTGAATTGACGAAGTTATGAATTTTTTTCTTCTAAAACCCCCTTCCCCCCCCCCCCCTTGGGGCCATTTTTAATGATATCAAAATTCTGCCATACATAAATTTTCGGCCCTTTTCCTAGAAGTAATAATAACTTTAAACGGATTCGATACGTATCATAATTAAGAAATTATGGGTTTTTTTGTTTTCACAAAAAGCCCCCCCATTCCCCCCCCCCGCGCTTGGTGCGATTTTGCCCGTTAACAACTTGACCGATATTTTATGCCCCTTGATTTTATGTATCAGTTTGGAAGAGATTTGTGCAGAATTATTGCAGTTATCGTGTCCATAAAAAAGTGACATAGATAGATAGATATAGTCTTGAACTGGGGGGTGATTTTGGGTTCTGGGAGTCAGGATCGGTGTAGATCTGCAAATTTTTTTTAAAAATTCCAACTTAGGGGACAAGGTAATAGGTAGTATTGCTTACGAAATCTATTTAATAGGGAGGTATTCAGAATCAGACTCCCCACAGAACGTTTTTTTTTCACTGAGAAAATTAATTGAAAACTGAAATATAAGGAGCACGATCTGTTTATATATTGAATCTTTGTTTAATTATGTTTTAAAGAGGTTGCAATGAGGCGGTTAATTTCAAAGCTAATAATGTCATTTCATTGTTTTTTGATATCCATTGCTAATTTGTCATTCCAAATTCCTTAACGGAAATGTATAATATTTGGGTATATTTAGGAAATAACGTCGTATTTTAATTTTGTACAGTTGAAGAATAAAGGACATCAAGAAAAATAGAGGGAGGTTGGGGGGGGGGGGGGGGAGAGGAGGATACGCTTTATAAAACTCTAAAAAAAAAAAAAAAAATTTTTATATTTTTTAGACAAAAGAAATGTCTAAGTTGATGATTGCACACAGAGTTTTCGACCTTTTGTATTTTGTGGCACACAAATATACTAACTATTGCAACTAAATCTCCGCGACCCTTTCTTGATAAAAAATAAGGAAATTAAAGTAATATGTAACTGTTTTTAGTTTGTATATAATTTACATATATGTAATGTATTATCATGAACAAATGTTAAAAAAAAATCTATAGATCATTTATGTAGGCTTCACAAAATAATTCGTAAGTATCACTAATGTATGAGCATGATTTGCTTAGGGCTGTACTCAAATCCAAAGAGCTACTTTCTGACACATTTATGAACTTATTTTTGTTGGGAAATGCATGAAACGAGCAGGTGTTCTTATTCAGAAACTATGTAATCGAAAGACGTTTTCCATTTTTTGATAAAGGCAGAAGATCTTAAGGAAAATACTGCCAAAAGTCAGCATTTTGAACTGAATTCCCAATGCAGCAGCACGCGAGAAAAGAGAAAAAATGTGCCATCACGGGACACGAATCGCTTATACCTCGATAAGTAATTTATTTATCAAAATAAGGTAAACTCATTTTGATTCCAAATCACTTCAATAGTCAGACCAGCCAATTTAATGCCTTTACAATTTAATGAGCCGCGTTGTTGAGCAGGTCATTCGAGAACCATCTTAAGGATGTTTTTAATTGAGTTATTCACTTTCCAGCAGAAGAGAGTTTTGTAAACTATAAACAAATTGATGTACAGTGCTATCCAAAGAATCGAATACATTGTCGTCTATGGATAGTAATTTCGGAAAATACGATATCAGTCGTGTTGTGCGTTATTTTTCCGAATTAAATTTTAGTTTAATGTGAGGAGTGTTAAATCGATAGATAATATATGGAGCTGTACAAAAGTATTGAAGGTGAATGTCCAATTGAGTTATACTTTAACTGAGCTAAATTTTAGCACATTACGTAACACAGATCTATAAATCATATACAAGAAAGGATAAAAGAATTCGAATACCTTTTCGGCTCTAGACAATAAGTGCTGAAATCTTAGCAATGGTTCTGTTGCAGTATTCTGAAAGTGTTAGAAATTGTTTTATAATCTATGCTCGATGGATGATTTTTAGGGTTTCGTTCATCTCACGAAACCCTATTGCTCCCGCTCTGTTGTCTGTCCGTCACAGAGCCATTCTCAGAAACTATATAACTCACAGAGTTGAAACTTTGCGTTTAACTTAGCTGACAGCTAAGAAGCCCAAAATATTAAAATTTGAAAAAATCGTATTATTTTAATAAATAGAGATAAAAAACCAAAATTTTAACAGTCTTTTCCTATTTCATTTAAACATTTTTCGTTTCAGCAGTTGCCAAAAATTAAAAATCCACAATTAAATTCTTTCTACAATAATTAATTTTCTATTGAACGATTTCCACGTGAAAAAGGAAAAAAAATGTTTCACCAATTGAAAAAAAGATTAATATGAAATAAATTGATTGACGTCATAGTGGTAATAAAACGGAAATTGTCTAAGATTTCTCAATAATGCAAGGAGTATGAGTATGTGTATGTACACAAAGCAGATTAATATCACGTCATAAGAGAATTAAAAAGAAAATCTGACGTCATATTGGAAGTTTAACGAATTTTTCAAATGTTTGAGAATAATACAAAGCGAGTATCAATATGAGTAATAGAGAATATTTAAATATATGAGTTTGAGAAACATTTTTTGAATCATGATAAAAATTCGATTACGGAAATATTCGCCTATTTTAACATTTTGAAGGTGTACAACATGTTTAATTTTGAAATTATTTTTTTAAATATCGCATTTAGTCCGCATGAAAGATATTATGACAGAATATAATAGCGGGCTGGTTTAGATATTCGAAAAAACGAAAAAATAGAGTGGTAAAATTTTACTTTATAAAAAAGATTTTTGCTGAATGAAATTTATTCGGATTTAAAGAAAGGATAAAGTGTTTTGAAAGGAATATTAAACGAAACCCTTTGAGCGATTTTCGATCACACTTAACCACTTTTTTTTTTTACTATTTATGCTTAAGCATCATTTTTATTTATTACAGAAAATATTATAAAATTCTGATTTTAATGTAACAAGTAACAAATTTCTCAATATAAAATTCGCAAAAGTGGCAAAAGCATTAAATTACCACAAGCTGTTATTCAAAAATTTTTTTATCAAACAGCTTTTTCATTTTTTGGTAAACGCATAAGATCATTCAGAAAGCGATATCAAATTTGACTTTATGAATCGAATTTCCGGACGCGACAGTGTGGTAAAGGAACAAAAACTGCCGTCATGAGACAACAATCGCTTAGAACTCAATATGTAACTCATTTACCTATAAAGGATAAAGTCTATTAGATTACAAACTAAGCTGCAAGTGGCAGCTTTTATGTTTAAAAATGAATTCCTAAATGTGTCAAAAAGTTTTGCATTGTTGAGAGGAAAAATATAATCTTGAGAACTGCTGGCAGCAAGCCTCCAAAGGAAAACATAGTTAAAACTATCATTATTTCTTCTTAATATATTCATTTAAAGTAATATATAAATAGAGTGTAAAAATTGTAAGTATGTTTATTATTTTTTATCTTCTAAAAAACGATAACTGCACAAATATTTATTTTTTATTTAAAAAAAAAATTGAAAAATTGGTAAAAGGTAATAGTCATAAATTAGATATTCTGAGTTAATTCCCTTTACAAATAGTGTGAATGTCCTATCTTCAGCTGTATATTAATATGCCTCTCAAACCATTACACAGATCTGTTATCTTAAATTTCACAAAAATGGACTATCATCATTTTTTCCTTTAAGCCTTTCACTTTCGCAAAATTATCCAGAAAGAAAACAAAGCCGAAGTTTTTTTTCCATCATTTAAACATTTCCGGGAATTTTACAAGTATAATTACAATATAGAAAAATGTATATTGCGGTAACTCCCCCCTCCCCAATAGCGGACATTTTGGTGATTTGTCCACTGTTCTTTAAAGGTTAAACTGTAGAAATATAGATGTGTTATGGGTTCAAAGAGGTGTCTGTTATTAAGAAGTGTCCGTTACGGAAATTTTCGTATATGCACTTTGCAATCTCTATAATTATTTTATTTAAAACTAGATTTTAAATAACATTCGAACTACACAAAAAAAACTCAGTTATGATTTAAAAAAATTTGTTTCACAAAAATACTTTTTTTAGCCATATTTTATTTGGATGCTGATTATATGCAGCCCAGACTTTTTCAAGCTTCCCCCCCCCCCCCCCCAATTCCCCTCAATCATGAACCTTATGTTTTATTTGTTTTGCATTTTATTAAAATCTCCAGGTTAACTTATTTTCTTTTGCTGTTTGATGCTATTAAATATAATTATAGTAAAAATATTTTGTCTACAACATATCTACTTTAAGCTTTTCTCAGAGAACTGTAGTCAAGTACAGGTACCTTGGTACCTGTTACTTAGATATCGGTGTTTGAAATTATATTTTCTCTAAATCGTTTTACTCATCTTGAAATTCCGTCTGCAGTCTGCCTGTGTGGATATAAGGGCCTGTTTAGATAAATAGTGTGTGTGGAGGGGGGGGGGGGGGTAACTGTTGGATTATAAAAAATAATATTAATTCACGCTCAAATTATTTAGAAAAGCCTTGTATTAACATTGTTCCGATCAACGCAGTTTTCGAAAAATAAAAAACGTTATTCGATTCAAAATCATTGTAATAGTCCTGCCGGCCAAATGCATGCTATTACGTTTAAAAATGAATTCGTGAACGTGTCAGAAAGTTTTACCTTGTTGAAGTGGACTTTTTTCTATTGAGAATCTAAGTTTAACGGGACCACAAACAATGCAATGATTAAAAGATTTAAAGAGCTGATTTTAAAAAAAATCTAAATTTTTCGTGAATTCGAAACACAAATAAAGAAAGGAAAAGGAACATAAAAAATGATGAAACACTCGCACGCGCAAAGTTTTTAATATTAATCTTTAAAAATGTATTATTATTTTATGAGATAAAATAATATTATTAATATTCCTCCATTGTTTTGGCTAAGATAATATTTTAATTATGATCTTCAAAACAAGGTATTCGCATTTCTGCTTTAAATATCTGAGATCTTTAAAATTGGTCTGTGTTTTCTTTTACAAACAGAAAACAGTATTGAACACATTAAAACATTCAACATCCCCCCCCCCCCTCCGTCTAGACACTGGTATATAAATAAATACATTTTTTTAAATACCAAAATACTTATAATAAAAACTTTATGCATTAATTACTTTTATTTTAAATATTTTACTTAAATTATCATTAATTTCTCTTTCTTTTTTAATACTATAGGCCTCATTACGTGAAATATCTGCGTAAATAAATGCATTACATTTCAAACACAGGAAATTTAAATGTTATACTAAGATACTTTAATATATATATATATCCTTTCTAGGTTTATTGTCTAAAAAACAAACGCATAAGCGAAATGACGATGAATCAAGAGAAATCTTCTAGTAGTCTCAAATTCTCATCTTCCCTGCAAAACGCAAAATAAAGCGAAAGCGAAAACCACAGACTGTAGTTAAAAAAATGTTCTATTGCGGAGATAACAATAAAGAATGTACAGTAAGTACCATGCATTCTTTGATAACAGTAACGAATGGATATCTTGGGGTTGCTGAAAAGACCCCCTGCCGAAAAATCACGATTGGCTTAACACAATGGCACAATATGCCAATATCACACACATCATTCTGGCAACCATATGTGTTGTTAGCCAATGCTTGGCGACTCTATTTGGCGGGGTCAAGCATAGGTAAAGTCGTCCCTGAACAGACCATAAGTGGTCCAATTTTGTATTACGTGTTCTACACGTTTGAATAATTATTTTCTGTACTATATAAACAAAATGATAGAGATCTAAAAAAAAAATTTCCATCGGGATTTCGCCAACTTATGAGCCTAAATTCATTTTTAAACAGTAAATCCGAAATGGACATCTAAGTATTCATACAAATTACAATAAATAAAATAAATAAATAAAATAAATACCTTCTAAACACTCCACAGTGAGTTCTAGATAAATATCTTCCTAGGTTTAACGCAACGTGACAACAGAAAAAAACAACAGATGATACGATCCCAAACACGTTTGTAGAGACAGTCATAGACCCTCACCTCATTGGCCGGTGATTTTTTGACGCATGCGTATTCGATCGAATTTCGATGGAATATTTGATTTGACAGAATTACCAAACAGCTTTAAATATATGGATATATATATATATATATATATATGTATATTAATTTAGTTATATTTACATATTCATTATTTAATTAATTTAAATGAATTTATATTCATTAATATTAAGAATGTTTTTGATCTAATGCATTTAGATTAATGCCTACGGTGGACAATATCATATTAACTTCTAATATAATGTATACTTTTCTAAAGTGTTAATATAATACATGTTTCAATTTTTATTAAACGTTCTACCCTTACCACTTATATCAAGTGTCTTTAGTTTTTTAACTTTGTATGAAGAAACATTATATGTTACTAATTAATTTCAATATTTAATTAATATTAATTTTAAATCCTTTGTATCTGAATTCAAATATTTAGTATTTTAATTTAATTTAATTTATGTGATGTGTCATTTTTGGCATAGCTATTTAATAGTTGTTATGTCATTTCATGGTACATATATTTTTATGTTGCTTTAATTATTAATTTTTCCACCTTACATCTTATTTTTAACATAGAATTATTCATTAATACATCCATTATTTTAATGTAATTGGATATTCTATTTATTATTTATTAATTAATTTCATTTATTATTTAACTAATTGCTATCACTTTAGATAGTATATGGTTTAATTTTTAAATATTAATTTTCATCCAATGCTATTTTGTTTCATCGTATATTCACTTTTTACCCTCATAGATGGCAGCACCATGGTTTCTGTTGCTTTACAATAATATTCATATTATTCTAAAACCTATTCTGGCAACATGGTAAATCATTTTCTAAAACTTAATTTGGCAACATGTAATGTTTTTTTGCAATTCATTCCCTCTGTTTGGTTGTGTTCATGTGTCTGGTTCATGTGGTGCACAGGTATATTTTTTAATCCAAATGGATTATATACTTTATGACTCCATTTCAAGTTTTATCTGTATATTATAGGTATGGTTTCTTTCCTTTTTAATATTGTATTTATTTTTTATTTTTTCACAGGTTTGATTCTTTGTTTATGAGTAGGTAGTCCCAAAATCATATTCTTTAGCAATGTTATGGCTAATATGATGATGAAACCACTCATTTTATTTGTGGTATTTAGGATTTGGGACTTGATAATTCTGTCTAAATTCCACAAATTTCATTTCATTCATTCAATTTCATTTATTAAATTTTTAATTTAATTTCTTCTTCTTTTAAATAAGTTTTTGGTATCTATATTCAGTGTGTTGGGGAATACTTTCATTGTCAACTAATTAAAACATACTTAATCATTATTTCATAGTTTATGTTGGTGTTATGGTAATGTTTCATTTATGGTTATATATATATATATATATATATATATATATATATATATATATATATATATATATATATATATATATATATATATATATATATATATTTTTTAATTTTTTTAATTCTTTTTCACACTCCTTTTCAAATTGTATGTATAATTTATAATATTCCATTGTAAAGGTCTTGTTATTCAATATTGTTTCAGCGATTGTTCGGGCAAGATATGGCACTATATTTAGCAAAAGCTGGTGTCATATACAGAAAACAATCGTTCTTTGCTTATAAATGTGATTTTCTTGCCCTTGAAAAAGTAAATTACTTTATAAGCTTTTATTTGTGTATATACTCGTGTGGTTTATATTTCATTCCTTATTTTCTATTTATTTAATTTTTTTTTTCTTCTTCTTAATTTGAATTAATAATGTTACTTTTATTAGGACTACAATTTTAATTTGTAAATTGACAGGGCTCTTTGGTATCGGGATTTCAGTGTATGTGGTCAGTTTCTTATGTTTCAATGGTTAAATTTTACTTAAAGTTTTATATATATATATATATATATATATATATATATATGTGTGTGTGTGTGTGTGTGTGTGTGTATGTATTATTTTAAACTATATTCACCATAACACTCTTTTTATTAATTTTAACTTTTTGCATTGAAAAATTAAACTTCATTTATCTAATTTTTTATTTACTTAAAAACTAGCTTTACCCACCCGGCGCTGCCCTGGCCCTCGATAAACCTGAAATAAAACTCAAATTTGCATGATTTTACATCTTTAACCCGATTTTGTATAAATTTATATTTTTTAATGAAAAATTCGCGAAAACAAAATTGATATATTTAATGATAAAAGCGCTCGTAAGAAAACATTTTCTTGTTTTTCCAAATAGGATCGTTTTTTTTTTTTTTTAATAGTTCTTATCGTTTGAACTCTGAAATTTTTATCGGTTATAATTATAACGGTTTTGCAGTCCGTGTAAAAATTTCGTGAAAAAATATTGTTACCAAAGAAATATGTTTCTGCTCGTTTTTTTTGTTTGTTTGTTTGTTTTCGGGTCAGATCCTTTAACATAAAAAAAGTAGTTCTCATCGTCCGAACTATCGGAAATTTTAATAGGTTGCAAATATAACTGTATCCAAGCTCTCTTTAAAATTTCGTCGAAAAATATGCATATTCAGTAGTGAAAACATGAGCCGAAGCGGTACCGAAACAGCATAAGTGCCGATTTCATCGAAAATTTCTCAGATTTTTTTTTTTTTAATACTTCAACTCGTCCGAACATTTCGAAATTTTTGTAGATGATATAAATGTGGTCTGCCGAGTGCCGAGATGCTATAAAAAGATTGTGCCGAAATACGGACGTTTAGTTGCTTTTAGCGTAGAAAAAAGATCGTCGCTCGGATGCGCGAATTCACCTGCGGTTGCAAACTTTTTTAAATGGTTAAAATTCGTATTTTTGAAAACCGATTGCAGCGTCGAAAAGAAGAAGGTATCAGATTTAAATAGGTATGTTTTGTGAATTGGTACCTCTGAAATCGAGCAGACTAGGAGAGCATACCCGAAAGGGAGAAAAAGACAATCGCGAAAAAGATCCGTTTTGATTTTTTGGTACTTTTCGGTTAGCCGGGCGCCAGTGAAATTTATATATCTATGTATACATATATATACATATATCTATACATACACACATTTATATATGCATGTATGTATATATACATATATATATACACACACATATATGTGTGTATGTATACATAGATATGTATATATAGATATAAACATTTCACTGGCGCCCGGCTAACCGAAAAGTACCGATTTTTTTTTCAAAGGGTTAACAACAATATTTTTTCGAACTGCTTGCGGCGTTTAAGACGTAAAAGTACGGAATTTAAAAATATGTCTTCCTTTTTTTTTCGTATCACGAACGGTTCGGCCGATGGATGTTAAGGCAAACGGCCAAACAAAAAAAAAACTTCATTTAATGAAAAAGCGCATCGCTTCTACGCGCGCGGGTGCACCTCCACCAATTAAAAAAATCGCTTTTTGATGAGTTTTTAATTAATATTTCGGATAATTATCAAAAAATTTAAAATCTGAATCTCAGGGGCAAGAGAACAGGGCTTCACTGTAAAAAATGGGTACTCAACATTGAGTAAAAAGTACTCAATTTTGAATACGTCACATACTCAAAATAGCTCCGATCCAAATGTACTCAAAATTGAGAAACACATGTACTCATTTTTGATCCCATGGATGTATTCAAATTTAAAAAAATTTATGTCGTTAAAATAAAATTTATAGGATAAAAAAAAATTTACTTCGCGATGACAACCTTATAAGGGATTATACATACATTTCTGCTCATTTTTTTCATTCCTGCATGAGTTTAAAGTAATTAACCAACCAACCCTTGCCCAAGAGAGGAATCGAACCCGCGATGTCCTGTTTACTAACCTGACGACCCAAACCAACGCGCCATGAGGGGGACACGCCTTCTTCTCAAATGTTGTTAGTTACTTTGAAACTCTCCCTCTATCCCTTCCTAACAGTATCTGGCATCTGGCGCCATCTGTTAGGAAGGGATAGAGGTTTTAAATATGTTTTTTAAGGATGTACAGTGCCTGTCTATATGTGTTAAAGATTAAAATAATGTCTGAAGTAACAGGTAGTTCGAAGAATTATTAATTAAAAAATGACATTAGAAAAGATCATAGATTGAAATACTAAAATTATAAACTTTGTAAAATTATAATTTATAAAATAATAAATTTTAGCGTAATTCATAAATTTGTAAGCCAAATCAGTTTAGTTTAATACCAATTTGCATAGCTATAATTTGCAAAGATATTATGTTATGAAACTTTTAAATAACACAATATTGTCTCACGTTAAAAAAGTTAAAATAAATTTTAAAAAAATTAGTGGGAAAAAAAATCATAATTTTGAAGTACTATCAAGAAAAGAAAAAAAAAGATGTGTAAAATGTGAGGAAAAAAAAAAAGAGTAAATGTGTTGTAGTGGATCCACTTTGATGAAAATCCCGAACAACCAGATCCACTTTTCATTTCTCTTATTCTTCGTTTTTCCTTCAAATAATAGCTTTTTAGGCTCCGTAATTTCGTCATTACACATTATGAAATATACAAGTATGTTGGGTTTGATCATATGTTCATTTTTGATCCAAAAATACTCATTTCGAAATGAGTACATGAACTTACTCATTTTTGAAAATACATATGTTCATTTTTTATCCAAAAATACTCATTTCGATATGAATACATGAACTTACTCATTTTTGAGAATGCACATGTTCATTTTTGATCCAAAAATATTCATTTCGATATGAATACATGGACTTACTCATTTTTGAGAATGCACATGTTCATTTTTGATCCAAAAATACTCATTTCGAAATGAGTACATGGACTTACTCATTTTTGAGTACTTCATTTTTTACAGTGTTGGACTATCCTCATGCAAATTTTCATACTTCTGCGCGCGGTAAGTTTTCCTAGACATCGCCAACAGACACACACACATAGAGCGAAACTTTCTTTTATTAATATAGAAAACTTTATTTTATTAATATAGATAAAATAATCAAGGTAACTAATCAAGGTAAAGTAATAAATTAAGGCTCTAATTCTACTCTATGTAATTACAAAATGGAAAAATGGAACATCATCGAAAATTGTCACTTTAACAAAATTATATCATATTTTTAGTTTTATCAATCAACTAGCAAGCTACGCCCGCTGCGCTGGTCGGTTTCTCCAAACGAACCTTGAATCAAACGATATATATCGGTGAATTTGACCTTGTATTTTAAAGTAATATCTTGGAATATCCTTCCTGATTACTGAAACAATACGAACGCCATTGCGCTTTCTAATGTGCAGTCAAAAATTTAGCTATTAAAGACCAACTCTTTTATATATATATAATTTAGATTTACAGTAGGATTTGGTAAAGAGGGATAGAACTATATGCAATACAATAAAACAACCACTAAAAATTTTCTAACTATTCAGTAGAAGTTAAGCAATTAAAGGCTAATCTTTCGTAATTGGGTTCACCTGACTGTATAACCTTCGCACATAATTCTTTTACTAAGCATCGTAGAACGATATACAATGTAATAAAACCATCCTTGAAAAATTATCTACTTAGCAATGCAAGTCTCATTAAAATCCAAATAGTAGAAATTTTTAAAAGACCTAATCTTTCATATTCGAGTTCATCTGACTATAGAGCTTTCCCCCTTAACTCTATAACTAAGCAATGTAGAACGATATGTTATACACTAAAACCTTCTCTGGAAAGATATAAGAATATTGATCATTAAAATTTATGAAACTGCAAGTTCTTTCTCGTTGTCTTTTCTGAATAAATGCTGTAATTACGTCAAAATGACGTAATATAAAAGTTTTGCATGCTTGTTTCGCGTTCCATAAATAGCGAGTCGCAATGTTTGGTCCTGTTTGTAATAAAAATTCCTTGCACGTTCAAGATTTAAATAAATGGCGCATTAGCATACATTTTGGCATGATATTGGTATAACGAAAAATTACCAAAATGATCCATTGTTCCAAATTACGCCAATTCTCTGTAGACTAAATTATGGAATAAGTTCACTTTAAAAACATAGAATCAACTTAACCGTTTTTTTTTTAAAGTTAATTATGCGTCAAACAACGCCCGGTAACTTACACCAATTGTCTATAGACCCGATAATGTAATTTACCTATACTTAAGTAATGCATATAGCAAAAGTACAGCTACTTCCCAATCAGAATCAGTGGTTACGGCTAGATGTAACATATCTGTCATTGTAGTAGTTTTTTAGTTTGCCCTATACGAAATATTATCATAACATTCACTATTAGCAATATTTCTGATATTATATTATTAACAGTCCTCGGAGCAGTCCTTCTCTTGGCCACCAATATTTTTTTAATTATTATCGTAATAGGTTACTAAAACAATTGCAAGGAAATGTTACCCGGTCCATGTGATGAATAGCCAAATATTGTTTCCATTTTCCATCGCCATCATTCCTATTACATTCATTTCATTTAAAATATAAACCTTTCACTCATTTAATTTAAAATAGATACATGTAAAATACACATATTGCATGCATTTAAAACATGCGCCTTTCACGAATTTCATTAAAAATACAAAAGAATAAAAATGAGAAATAATGCTATAAACCAAAACAGCCTATTTCATTATCAAAGTATCACTTCTAATTTACACACGCTACTATTGCCGAGAAAAAAATGCTATTGGCGAGATTTGCGCCCGGCTAAGATAAAAGCACGGAAAACCTCATCGTGTAGCTGGTTTCTACGACATTTGTAAGAGAAATATAAAACGAAACATTTTGTAAGAATATAGTGATGGTCATAAAAAATACAACTCTGACGTGTGATTTACAGCCACGTATGGCGTCAAATATCACTCAGGAATTGATTGATTGAATCCATTTACGAATATTTCCCCATTAATCGACGATGGTTAGTCAAATAGCAAAGCTGTCATCCAAGATCTGTCATAAACGGGTTCACCTGATTGCAGACTTTACTCCAATTGTTCAACTAAGCAATGTAGAACAATCACTAAAAACTATCTTTGAAAAATTATCAAAATATCAGTGCAAGTCCCATCAATAACCGTTTATTTGGACTTTTTGAAAAGTCTAATATTTGGTAAAAGGGGTCAACTGATTTTCGAATTTCCACCTATAATTCTAAAACTAAGCCACGTATAATGATATGTTATATGATAAAACCTTCCCTACAAAATTATCTAGCTAACAGTGTAGGTTCCATAGAAATTCATCCAGCAGAATCTTTTAAAAAGACTAATCTTTCATAATTGGGTTTATAAATTTTCCATCATAATTCTATAACTAATCTACGTAGAACATTATGCTATATAATAAAACCTTCCCTAAAATATTATCTATCTAACAGTTTAAGTTCTATGAAAATATAATCAGCAGAACTCGAGTTATAAGCAGCCGGAGCGAAATTTCATATATACAGGGTGTTCCAAAATTCGACTGACAAATTAAAAGGGATAACAGAAGGCATCAAGAGGGGAATACTTACTATAGAGCATGGGGACCAAACCACGTTTAGTAGGAGAAAATCGCAAAAATAGTTATGAAGGGTGTCACGTCGAGTGGAACAAAAAGGACCAATAATAAGTAGAAAAAACATTTATATGACGTCAAGCATGATTACAATGCATTGCAGTTCAACTTCAGAGAGGAGACAAAGGCACATTTTTATAAAAACTGTTCGAAGTTACGGCCACGAAAGTCATTGCACAGCCAATACCGACGAACGAAGGATTGCCGGACGCATTTATTACTCATATTACTATAAAAATGTTTCGTCGTCTCCTTTCTGACGTTGAACTGTAATGCATTGCAATTATGCTTTACGTCAAATAAATGTTTTTTTCTATATATTATTGGCCTTTTTTGTTCCACGCAACGTCACACCCTTCATAAATATTTTTGAGATTTTCTCCCACTAAACGTGAATTGCAACCCCATGTCCTACGGTAAGTTTTCATCCTCTTGATGTCTTCTATCACCCCTCTTAATTTGTCGGACGAATTTTGGAACACCCTGTATTGTAGAAGTAAATAGAAGTAGATTGCTATTAATATAATTTACATTTGAATAAAAAAAATTACTCCAAAAATGCTGTCATACACTTGAAAAAACACCTTTTGGCTGAAAATCAAATTGTTTGGCGACAAAAGTAAAATCACAAACAAAAGATAAATCGCCAAATATTGTTTCATTAATAATCTTCCACATTGAATAATTTTTAAGCGTTACGAACATTCTCAATCATGTTTAAATTAAATATTTTCGTTTTATAATATTACCTCTCATCAAAACTGTTTTTTCCCTTCTTTCCTTACTTTTTTTTCTTTAAATAAAATAAGTAACAGTTTATACTTTTATTTTTTGAGATGTATAGCCGTTTCAATTCTCTCACCAACGATAATGGTCGCCAAAAAATTAGCAATGGTAACCTTTTCGGCCAAAATAACAGAATTTTACATCATAATTCTATAACTAATATACGTAGAACGTTGTGTTATATACTAAAACCTTCCCTGAAAAATTATCTACAGTGCAAGTTCCATCAAAATCCATTCAGCGGATCTCGAGTTATAAAGGAACGGTTCGAAATTTCCGTTTGTGTTTTATATATATAGTAGAAAATACATTTCAAGATAAATATAACGTAATTTTCACCGACATAAACTTTTTATAGCGTACTTTTTATACTTTTGATCCATGTACATTTTAACGGGTGATATATTTAATATACTGCATTTCTTCAATTAGTTGCATTGTTGTAATTCTCATACTTTTGAAAGTAGTTTTTGCTTTGTAGTGCTCACATCTGATCAGGCCATAAATCTAACCTAACATAATAAAAATGTCTCTTCCATTCTTTATTCATAGGACTGACACGGAGTGTCGGCTCGACAGACATAAAAAAGCACTGAAGTTTGTTTAACATTAGGTCCTTATGGGCAATACATATTTCAAAATTTTTTTTTAAAGTTAATACTAGCTGACCGACCCGGCGTTGCCCGGGCCCGTGATAGTAAACTAAAACAAATCTCAAGTTTGTATGATTTTATATTTTTAACCCAATTTTGTATAAAATTATTTTTTTAGATGACATTTAAAGCGATCATGCTAATTTATTCATCACAAAAGTAGTGTAATTATGATCAATATACTTACTCATTGATAAATTTTAAAAATTCATGTAGTATTTACTTTTTAATAATTTATATTCCATTAAAATATTAAAATTTATTAACATTTTGCATGTATCCCCTGGCAGTGGAAAGTGAAACTAAAATCTCTTAGGCGATCGAACTCAAGTCGAATAAGCCAAATCCCGTCGTAATCGGGCCCATAGAATGCGAGATAAGAATGGTCCCCTTGGCGAGAGAAAGTGGAACTAAAATATTTAAGGCTATCGATATCAAGTCGAATAACCTAAACCCTGTCGTAATAGGGTCCATAGAACCCGAGATACTCTTGTAGTTTTACCTTCCACCGCTAGGGGGCGCAATCTGTTCTATACGAACATGACTGAAATCTGTAAGGCTATCGAATTCAAATCGAATGAGCCAAACCCCGCCGTAATCGGGCCCGTAGAACCCGAGATACGCTAACATGAAAAAAAAAAAGAAAATCTGAAGTTATTATTCGAAGAGAGTGGTATAAACAATTCATAAGTTCACTTTAATGTTATAGAGAGGGATTATTAAGTTAATTATAATGTTTGAAATCAGTTGCTGAGTTATGGAAACAGGGCATAGTTAGAAAAAAAAAACTTGAAGAGGGGAGGGGGAGGAGGGGAGATGAGACCGATTTTTACCAAACAACTAATTATGACTCTGGAAATCGTAGGAAAGCTTGG
Organism: Maratus michaelseni; assembly: GCA_963931845.1. NCBI lineage: Eukaryota > Metazoa > Arthropoda > Arachnida > Araneae > Salticidae > Maratus > Maratus michaelseni. Next base: position 193,774,588 of record OZ007596.1, read on the forward strand.
AACTTAAAAAAGAAAAATCCTGACGTTACTATTCGGAAATAGTGGTAATTATCTATACATCACAGCAATTAAACGCTACTGATGAAACTAAATAAGTTAAGTTTCTTAAATGGAATTAATTCTGTTGAAATCGGGGCATTAGATATGTATATATTAAAAATTGTGCCAAATAAAGATAAACCCGCCACTAGGGGGCGTGGCTCACTAAAAGCGATATTTATTAAAAAGTCGCCTCCCCTCCCCATCCCCGCGAATAAAAAAAAAAATACAAACATCCCAATTCACCATTTGGTAACGTTATTTTCATTATCAAAGACCTTTTCCCTTCTTTTTCAAAAAAAAAAAAAAAAGAAAGAAAGAAAGAAAGAAAGAAAGAAAGAAAAGAAAGAAAAAAAGAAAAATTAATTATTAATTTCGGTTCTAATAATGCTATCCCTTACAAAAATTTCTTATAGAATTCTATAAAAAATATTTATAGAAAACGCATTATAGAATCCTATAGAATTATGGCCCGTTTTTCTATACGCTTGTTTAACCAAAAGCTATAAAAATATCTGAGTAGTTCAATAGAAACGTCTGTAGAAGTTCAATAGAAATGTCTGTAGAGCTTCTATAAAATATCTATAGAAAAAATATAAAGCTTCTATAAAATTATGTATAGAACCCAAGTGGTCACCCTCCCAACTATTAAGAGCCTACGCTAGTCACGCGAAGAAACGCTTCAGCTAATGTTAAGTCTATGGGAAGGTTATCGCGCGATTTCTCGCTCGCATTTTAATATTTTTAAATGATTCTTTTTGCATAGGATAGCTGAGGTCGATTTCTAATGTTGTTAGTTTTTACTTTTTCGATTTTGGTTCCAGTTTTTTTATATAAGGGTAATTTCACTTTTAGAACCGATTCCAACCGGTTCCAAAATTGAAAATGTCCGCTTATTAAAAAACCGTAACCAAAATCAAAAAAGTAAAAACTAACAACGTTAGAGATCGACCTCAGCTATCCCTATTATAGGAGCCTTAGTGTAGGCTTTTAACCACACTCGTTGCTGCTTGATTTCAGTGATTGGACGAAGAACCAGTACTTTCAGCTTGATACAACAATTGACAGTTCCTAAATTCTTATTACACTATTTCAACTTTATTTCTTTTGTGATTTGCATTTCCCAATTATATATAGTCTTGAAAAAATATTTAAAAGTCTAATAAATTATTATTTGTTAAACTTGAAACAATTGTTTAAATTTTTATACTTCAGATTACAATATTTGAATAAAAATTACAACATTATTAAAGTGAATAAAAATTATTAAATTAGATGGATGGTTTTATAAATTTAACAGCAAATTAATAAATGATTATATCATTAACCAACAAATTAATTAATCAGCATTTAATTCAGTAGTTCGACTGATACATTATTACATTGACAACTGAATTACAATGTATTAGAATTGAATTAAATTATATATATATATAATCATATTAAATCCGTGGAGTACTATTATATATTAAACTAATGTATTACAAAAAAAAAAAAAAAAAAAAAAAATTCGTTTTAATTTTAATATATAGTTATAAATAAATTACGACACACAAAAATTTTAAAAGACCAAAAAATATTTTTTTTATAGAAAACAAAAAAGTTCTATAGAATCATTAGTGTATAGAACTTAATTCTATAAGGTTTATAGTACTCTATAGAAAAACTGTTCTATAGAAAAAAATTCTACAGCACTTCTAAGAATTCTATAGAAAAAGTATTCTATAGAACTCTTCAAAACTCTATAGAAATAATTCTATGGAACTTGTAAAGAATTCTATAGAGTTCTATACAGCTCTATGAACTATCTTCGTAAGGGATCTTAATAGTAAAAAAAAAAATAGATATTTAGATTCCTCGTTATGAAATATGTCAGAGAGGCATAATTTTCAAATCGATAAATGAAATATAAAAAATAATAATAGTACCAGTATAATAAATTGTGGTTTTATTCCTCGTTTCCAAATTGACTTGTTCAAAGACAGGTGTCAAGACTTGAAATAAAAACAATATTTTTTGAATTAAAAATGAAAATTTTTTATTGATATCTTGAAAAGTTCTGATCCAATTTTTTCGAAATTTGATTTTTTGAAATCGGGATTTTTTCTTTTCACCCCTGAATCCCGAAATGTTTGTGTATAGTGCAATTTTTTCAATGTGTTTCCGAAAAGGCGGTGTTAAAAGTGATTCTGGTACCCCTGCGTTTTTTGTGTAAACCTAAAGTCATTCTTCATCCTCAAAACACAGACCACAGACCTCATTTTGCGGTTTTCACATTTCTTTTGCACCATTTTCAGAAAAAGATGGCATTTTGGAAGCGACGATTAATGAATATTAATTAATATCTTTGGGTAATTATTAAAATATTAAAATTCGGAGTCTCAGGTGCATCAGGGCAGACCTTGGACTACCCTCACCTAAATTTTCAGACTTCTAAGTGCGCTAGATTTCCCTAGCTATCGCACACACACGCACACGCACACACATATACACACACATACAGAGCGAAACTTTTTTTTTATTAGTATAGATAAATAAAAATACATTAAATTAATATATAATATACATTTTACACAGGATATCACAACTATATAATTTTTGTATCCATGCATAGTCCCAATGTGGATTATTTATTGTTCTTAAATATTGGTTTCTGTTCCTTTTACGTAACCGGTGAAAGTTAGCTTTGCGAGGAAACAAGGATGCGGGATTTCCTCCCAGCATCTTCTCCCCCCCCCCCCCCCCCCCAAGGTATGGAAAAGGTTGAATATCCAGGTAAGAAAACCTACTGTTCGATCATTTCAATGCAAATCTGCAGAAAAGTCCTATAAGAAAGCAAATGAACACAAATATTTAGCTGCTATTAAATGTTGCTAACTGCTGATCTACTGTCACAAGAACGCGAATTTGTTCAAAAGATATTAGCACACCTCTGATAGTTTGTTTAACTTTATGGCTGAACGATTATAAAGAAAGTTTCACCACAAATTCTAGAAAACTATGACGAGTCTTGTAGACAATACTGTTTGTACCATTAGTTCCATGAGAAACTTTTGAACTAAATAGTTAAATTAGCCAACTAACTATAAACAAAGCAAACATGTATTTGTAAAATAGATTAATGACCGAAAAATCTAAACCCAATTCAAAATTGTAAAATGCTGGCATAACTTTCACAAAACAAAACAGTTATAGTTATATGACATATATACACTTATAAAACCAATTTAAATGTAGTAAATACACTTTTAAAATACAGTAAAGCACATAATAATATTCAAAGAAAAAAATTTCAAGTACTGTCGAAAGAGTATATAAGAATATAACAAAAACATTAATTATATATTAAAAACTTAGATATACATTAATATGCATTAAAGAAAAAAAATCATAGCGCAGTTAAAACAAATACATAACACTTTTCTTCAAATTTCAATTTTATTTCACGTGGTTTCATTTTATCCCCACTAATTTTAACATTTCATTATCTTATATATTAAAACGAAAAGTGATTTTCATCAAATCCATTTTTTACCCGAAAATGAGCCACGAAAGAATATATAATAATATGACAAAAACACTAATTGTATATTAAAAACTTATATATACAATAATATACATTAAAGAAAAAAAATAATACACACACATAACACAGTTAAAACAAATACATTACACTTTTCTCCAAATTTCAATTTTATTTCACGTGGTTTCATTTTATCCCCACTACTTTTAACATTTCATTATCTTATATATTAAAACGAAAACAAATTTTCCTCATATCCACTTTTCACACGAAAATGAGCCATTTGCGCACGCGTGAAATTAAATCTAGAACCTAACCAGTTTTAGAGTACACTCGAATGAGAACGGTGTGGCCGAGTGGTATAAGACGTGGTACTTCTCTGTTCCGATCATCGTGTCGGTTCGAAACCCACTCCGGACAGAATGATTTTTCTTATTTTATTGGCAATAATTCATTTTAATAATACCATATTTAATTCAGGAGGAAAAGTTATATAATTTGTGTTTTTTGTTATTCGAATGCTTTATAATTAAGCAAAATTTAACACCCAAGAATATTTTGTTTTAATTACTAAATTTATATTAAAAGTATTTAAATTAAAAGATCGTGCATGTAATTATCGATTAAATAAATTGAACTGGTCTACAATTTTTATTATATTTGGTATGACCATTATCAAGATGTCATATATATAATAAGATAAGTATGGGATTACTCTTCGTAAAAAAGGAAAAATAAAAGGAGAGAGAACAAGAAAAAGGCAAAATATTCATACAGGAACTCTAAATTATCTTCATATCCATGATTTAACAATTAAACAATGTGCGAAAATGTAAAATATAAATTCAAGTAATTAAAAAAATATGTATTATAAATCGTTAGCTGCAAATAGCAAAGTTTAAATTCAGGGTTTTATAATCAGACTGATAAAAATGAATTTAAGGAAAAAATTTAAAGGTCGTGCAGTTAAAAAAAAAAGTAATAATAATTAAAAAATAAATAAATCAGAAACACTAAATACTGTTATTTTTTTTTTTCAAAATATTGGGACTGTGGTAAATAAAATTTAATAACCGACAATATTTTTTTTAATTACTTATTTTATACTAGCAAGCAACGCCCGCTACGCTGGTCAATTTCTCTTAACGCACCTTTAATCAAGTGAAATATTGACTTTGAATTTGACCTTGTACTTTAAAACCTTATGGATGGATCTTTACTTGCAATGTCCTTCTGTATTTCTGAAAACGATACGAACGCTATTGCGTTATTACATTTTTAATGTGTCAGACAAAATTTTGGCTGTTAAGAGCAAATTAGGCCAGTTCTCTATAGACTTTATTACAGAATAGGTCAGCATTAAAAAAATGAATAATTGTGTTAAATTATGGTGTCTATGGGGTTTAAATTATGGTGTCTATGGGGGAAAATCATTTCCGTTGGATTCAAATTGGATTTGAATGAAGTTACAATTTACTACTTCAAATATAATGGCCCCACCAGTGGCTGAGAAGTTGTGCTCTCGAAGCTGGTAGACGGGAGGTGCTGGGTTCGATCCCAATCGCGCCCGTCGGCCTAATCGTTCGGAGTTTTCGTGGTTTTCTTCGAGCCGTGGATTTATCCATGCGTAAATACGGATTAGGTTCCCTTAGAAAGACCCCCACGAAGGGCACTCCCCCCGGGCCTATATCCCTAGTGTAGATAATTGGTCGTCAATAATCAACCCAACCCAACTCAAATATAATGAAATTGATATGCCTCACTGAGGTGGACAAAAATATGCTACTCGTCGAGAATTAAATAAAAATCATGCACTGGCGACATCATAATTCACTTTTAAATTTTAACAGAATAATAAGGCTACTATAGTTTGTGACTCGTGCTATAGTCAGTATATATACGTCAAGACACATTGCCGTTATCATTATCTTTTTATGCGTGAAGATTTCGCTATGGTACTCCATTGTAAAATTTGGTAATTTTTGAAATTCAATATTTGAAAAACAGCACAATCATTAGATTTGAAATTTATATCAAGAAAAGTACAATTTTTTACCTTTCTAACGCAGTTTGTCTAACGATTTTCTGACAATTACTTTTCGAGCTATTAATTTTTTCACTAACTTCAAATGTTTCATTTTCCGAGATTAATCTGTGGCAACGATTAGCGAAAAACCCAGTCGTCAGCAACACATAGCTTTTTATTAAAGATGATTATAAATATTTAAATTAAAGGATTTTGCATGTAATTGTCGATTAAATAAAGTGATCTAAACATTTTTATCTATATTTTGTATGAGCATTATTAATAAGATATATTTGTATAACTAAGAAAAGTATATGATTATTCTCCTTTAAAAAAAAAAAAAAAAGAAAAAAGAAAGGAAGAGAAAAAAGAAAGCAGCAAAAATATCCATGTAAGAACTATAAAAAAAAAAATCACTTTGATATCCATGGTTTATCTAGGTTTTAGAGTCAGACTGACAAAAATAAAATTAATGAAAAATTCTAAAGGTCGTGTAATTTAAAACAAGTGGGTAAGTGTGATCGAAAATCGCACAAAGGGTTTCGTTTAATATTCCTTTCAAAACACTTTATCCTTTCTTTAATAAATCCAAATAAATTTCATTAAAAAAAAAAAAAGTTATGTTTTTTTATAAAGTAAAAATTTACTATTTTTCTCGTTTTTTCGAATATTTGAACCGGCCCGATTACGGGCTAAGCCCGCAATTATACTCTGTCATAATAATATCTGTCATGTGGACTAAATGCGATGTTAAAAAAAAAAATCAATTTCAAAATTAAACATGTTGTATAAGAGACCTTCAAAATGTTAAAACATGCCAATATTTCCCTAATCGGATTTTTATCATGATTCAATACGTTCCTCAAACTTATATATTTACTATTCTCTATTACTCATATTGATACTCTCTTTGTATTATTCTCAAACATTTGAAAAATCCGTTATGACGTCAGATTAATTTTCTTTTTAATTCTCTAATGACGTCATATTAAGCTGCTTTCTGTATCTACATATACTCATATACTCCTTGTATTATTGAGAAATGTTTGAAAATTTCCGTTTTATTGCCAATATGACGTCATATTAATATATATTTTTTTTTCAATTGGTGAAACTTTTTATTTCATTTTCATTTTTCACGTGGAAATCTTTCAATAGAAAATTAATTACTGTAGAAAGAATTTTATTGTGGATTTTTAATTGGTGGCAACTGTTATAACGAAAAATGTTTAAATTTAATAGGAAAAGGCTGTTAGATTTTTGTTTTTTTATCTCTAAATATTAAAATAATACGATTTTTTCAAATTTCATGATTTGAGCTTCATAGCAGTTATTCAGCTATAAGTGCACAAAATTTCATGCCTGTAAGTTAAATAGTTTCTGAGAACCGGCTCTGCGACGGACAGACAATGAAGCGGGAGTAATAGGGTTTCGTGAGATGAACGAAACCCTAAAAATTAGAAAATACTAAATAGTGATAGATATTTTTTTTTAATTTTGAAAGTGTAGTAAGTAAAAATGAATCGTTCAGTTAATACTTTTAGTTAAATTCTTGTTATATTAATTCAAGTACAATAGTATGCAAATTACAAGCTTAAAATTATTTCACTTCATTAGTTGAGTAGGGTGGACTGACAACACAATCTATCGTCTTATATTTATAGGAATCGCTTACACAATATATAACAATTCACAAAATTTTCAATACTTAATTAATTTAAAAGCAGCTAATTAAAAATAAAAGCATATTTCTAAAGGAACTTTCAAGTTATTTACCGTCAAATCTTGACGGATATTATCTAGTATTTATTTAAATTTCATAATTATTTATCAATTTTATTTTCATTTATTTTAACACATAAATTCAATATATTTTTAATTGATCATTTAATTTTAACACATTATCTTACTAGAACAATTGTAAGACCAAAGTTACAATTTCTAGAAAGAGAGAAAAAAAAACCTTGAAAATGTACCATTAAATGCCTCTTATTCTACCGAAAATAAAACGAGAACTGGAGGAAAAGCGGACTTTTGACGCGCTTTTACTCCGTCTTGGTTTTTGTTTATTTCACTTTCACGCAACCGGTGAAAGTTAGCGTTGCGAGGAAGCAAGGACGCAGGATTTCATCACAGCACCTTTGCTCTTCGTGTTCTGTGTGCTGAAGCAGATTCTTGTTTGGAGAGTCCATTTTCGTCATCAAAATTCTCCTGAATCAGAAAAGCAAAACACTCTCTATGATGTTTTAACTGTTTAATGGTTGACTTTGACCAAAGAAAAAAAAAATTGTTATGACAATTTATATATTAAAAAAAAGCGATCAATGCATTAGCTGTTGGACAACACACTCAATGTGGCTTATGCCGTTTTTCGCTTATGACTGAAGGACTAAGAATATCCTTCGGCTAAATTCAATTACTATGTCGAGCCAGTTTGGCTGTATAAATTTAGGAGAAAAAAAAAATGTCACTGATCATGAGCGGTATTTTCATTGGTGCTATCCATTTTGAAGTCTTTCCTTTTTTCTTTTTTTTTTTTTTTTTTTTTTGGACACCTTAAGTTTCTGGTATTGTTTCATTTTGTTTAAGAATGATATCCAGGATTCTCGTCGACTTTTGACCAACCTTCGCAATTTGGCTAACCAGCAAAAAGAAACTGTAGCCAAGTGGAAAAAAGCATTAGCAAAAAAGATTCATTGTGAAACAAACATTGATTCTAAAATTGTGCTTTATCCTCCACTTCTTTAACCACCATTTTAAATTAGACTTGACGCCTGGTGCAGGGACACTGCCTGCACAACACTTTTTGCGGCTTTGGATAATGTAAAGATGGATAATGAAGTGAAGTTGAGCATCTCTAAACAAGTGGGTAAGTATGATCGAAGATCGCACAAAGGGTTTCGTTTAATATTCCTTTCAAAACACTTTATCCTTTCCTTAATAAATCCAAATTAATTTCATTTAGCAACAACAACAAAAAAAAGAGTGATATTTTTTATAAAGTAAAAATTTACCGGTCTGTTTTTATCGTTTTTTCGAATATCTAAACCAGTCCGATAGTGGGCGAAGCCCGCTATTATATTCTGTCATGTGGACTAAATGCGATATTTTAAAAAAATAATTTCAAAATTAAACATGTTGTACACCTTCAAAATGTTAAAATATGCGAATATTTCCAAAATCGAGTTTTTATCATGATTCAATACGTTCCTCAAACTCATATATTTACTATTCTCTATGACTCATATTGATACTCGCTTTGTATTATTCTGAAACATTTGAAAAAGCCTTTAAACTTCCGATATGACGTCAGATTTTCTTTTTAATTCTCTAATGACGTGATATTAATCTGTTTTGTGTACATATACACATAATCATACTCCTTGTATTATTGAGAAATTTTTTCGTTTTATTACCACTATGACGTCAATCAATTTTATTTCATATTAATCTTTTTTTCACGTGGAAATCGTCTGATAGAAAATTAATTATTATAGAAAGAATTTCATCGTGGATTTTTAATTTTTGGCATCTGCTATAACGAAAAATGTTTAAATTTAATGGGAATAGGCTGTTAGAATTTTGGTTTTTTATTTCTATTTATTAAAATAATACGAATTTTTCAAATTTTAATATTTTGATCTCTTTATAGCTGATATTCAGATTTATACACAAAGTTTCAACTCTGTAAGTTACATAGTTTTTGAGAATGGCTCTGTGACAGACAGACAACGCAGCGGGAGTAATAGGGTTTCGTGAGATGAACGAAACCCTAAAAAGGGTGAAAACAGCTAATCTGCAAAATAGGAATTTTTTTGCTTTTCTCTTTAAAAAGAGGTGGTTACAAGTTGGAAGAGTTCGAGAAAGACTTAGCACAAAATCAAGTTACAACCTATAAATTAAAGGCGAGGGATCGGAAGGTCTGTCGAAGTATATTAAGGGAGACTTCAAAGGGGGTATTTTGCCCAAAAACTAATCAGCACCAGTTCTCATAAGGATAGAAATTCATGAGTTAGAGCGGCCACAAAAATTGTGCCACATGACAGACATTTTCTAAAAACAGTCAAATAGTGTTCAGAACCGTTCTAAGGTACAAATCTGTCGATAACCTGAAGTCGAAAGTTTTCACGAATCCAGTACTTTCCTCTTGTATAGATAGAAGAAAGTAAAAAAGTGGTCTAAAAATACTGAAATGTAAACGAGAAATTTGAAAAGATCGCTGTCATTGGTTTGTAATTAGCTTGGGAGTGTTTTCACTTTCACGTGACTAGCGTAGACTAGGGTGTCTTTAGTGGCGATGGGGACATACACACAGGGGGCAACTCAATCTTAAGTTTTTGTCCTATATTCCAGAACTTTCCTTGGCGAAACTCGCCTGTGCGAGTTCGATTAGACGAGTGAAACAAAACAAGTTAACAAACATTCGCTTGGAATTAATGAAAAGCTTTCCAAGATGCTTGGTGATTCGTTTTTGTCAAAAATTATCTCAATCGATCAAATTTTATATCCTGTATGTTGTCACTCTAGGCATCCCATGCCTAGAAGATAGCCTAGGCTCATAACGAGGCACCACACACGATCCAGCTGGGTGCAGGAATTTCAAGAAGTAATACGGCTAGCAAAACATTCCGAAAACATTATCAAAATTACTTATTTATCTGATTCAACCAACATTTTATCAAACAATATTTTTAGAAATTTAGGAAATTCGTTGTAGTGGGTGTTTAAAAGCCTGTCAACCAATCAGCTCAACTCTGCTGCAAACTTGAAAAAGCCGAAACTGAAACAGCAACAGCACAGCGTGGTCAGCAGACGTGGTGGTGGTTAGCGGCTGTGCTTTTGTGTGAAATACCATGAAAGCCGGCAATTTGTTATAGAAAATAACAATAATCTAATTAATATCGGTCTTTATACTGTACGTTTATAACTGTCCAATTCTGCTTTAAGTGCTGATATCAGCCAGTAATCGAAGTCTTTGAATCGTTCCATTTGTTAAATTATTTTTTGTTTTTTACTCTGTAATGCTTCATTCTGGAGAATAATTGAGCAATTTTCAAGCATTTTTTCCCCTCTCGTACGTATTATTTAACACTGCACATAATTAAAATCTCACTTTAAATGCAGTACAGTAAGTGGCGCTTTAATCAAATCGTGTTTGTGACACAGATTTTGATTCAGTGAAGTGGCCGATTTCTGTACTCGGCTGAAGTAACGCCACAACACAATTTGAATTATGTACTCAGTCAATTGATTGATAAAAAGGGTTGATTTTATCTCCCAATAATTCGAGTAAGCGTCACATACTGTACTTATTTTTGTAGAATTTTCGATCGACACTTGTAGATATCTTAATTATTTACAGTATGTTATAAATTTCAGGCCGCCTCAATTTATTAAGTAGAAACTTTTTGAATACTTTAGGAAAAGTTATTAAGTACGGCACATTTTTAAATATCAAAATGTAAAGCTGTATAAACTATTAAAAAATATATGTAAAATATACATAATATCGTTCACCAGGAAGAAAAGTGACACAACTCAAAAAATACATTTTTCACAGGAGAGGCACAATAAGATTTGCATTTTTTTTTTACCTGCAACATAAAATTATAGCACTTAGCTCTGCATACAGGTGTAAAAGCATAATTAAAAGAATATAGAAGAGATCGGGAGGATTGAGTAAATTTATACCCCCACACAATGTGCCTCTCTTTTGTGCTGATGACAAAGTGACTTATAGTGTAATCTAGCAGTATTCCAAATAACTACACTTGTGACACTTTTCTTGTTGCAAGGCAGGACTAAATCAGACTTATATATGCAAAAGTAATTTTTTGGAGTTGTCACTTTTCTTGCGATTGAGCGATGTGTAAATGTATTTTTAATTTTAAAAATAACATTCAGTCCATTGTAGCTTTTCTGTATCATGATTAATTTGTACACTTTTTGTTTATAAAGCATTTTAAGATTATTGCTAAAATTATTTGTTGCATTACTGAGGAGACTTGCATTTGTGTTTTGAAAATTAATTGGGAGGTAGGGGGTGTGGCAGACAAACAGAAAAATGTTGCAGAAATTTAGAAAAAAGGATTTAAAGATTGGAAAAACTACAAAAGTTTAACCAAAAATAGTTCATTTTAAGTGTTAAAAGTTAAGTTTTCAAGTAGTTTTAAACTTATGAATTGATATCTATTTAAGCTCAAAGAATGATTTGTGGCTGATTAAAAATCCAACTTATCCAAAGTCATTTTTCTAATTATTCATTATTTCATCTTTTTTCTAATTAATTGTAAAACATACAAGTGAATTAGAAAATCATTTTAAAGTATAAAAATATATTTAAATTAGTCAACATGTTGTTATGAGATATAAACACATTGGCTGATTAAAAAAAATCTATGAACAAACAACATAGTTATACTTGGCATATAAAAATGTGCATCACATACAGATAAACATTTATCATATCTTAATAATGCTGACAAATAAGCGAAAATTTAATATTACTTTGATACAAGCTTTGTTATGAAAGTTTATTGAAGAATAGAATCTGAGTGAAGAACTCTGTACAATTGTAATAACATAGATGTTAAGGAATAATGGTTTAGGATTGTTTTGCTACCCATGTTATAGGAAGAATTAGTTTTCATAGACAACAGTATTGATCACTATCAATATATAAAAAAATTGCAGAGAAACTTGGTAATAGCTTGAAAATTTCAAGTGCAAAATGTAATTAGGTTAATAGATGTGTGGAAGACATTTTGTCTTGATAAAATCTTTGACATTAAAATCAGACCGAATCGGCTATACTCACCGTATCATTATATATTTAAACAATCCGATTTTAATTGATTAACTTGATATATTTTAGTTATCCTTTTTGAAAAGTATTCTTTGATATAGGGATGTGACTAATATTGGGCCCTTTTGCAGAATATTCAGTTGGCTGAATACTGAAGGTTAGTTAGCTGAATGCTTTGGCCGAATATTTTGAGATATCTCGCCGAATAAATTCAGATAATATATATATATATATATGTTTTTCTCTTAACCTGTGTAATCCAGTCTCTAATGCATGTAATGCAATCTCTAATCCAATAAGTAATTGTTTTCTGACATATTCATGAAGTCATTTTCATTCTTAAATTGCACAAAATGTACATTTATTAGGATACTGCCATTATTATATATTTATTTACATCTTCCTTTCATATTGTTATCAGTTTCTGTGTAATGTTTTTAATGCATGTTGAGTAACTTGCAGAACTTTGTTGTTGCATATTGCATATACTGGTTCAATTGTCAAAGATTTTGTTAAATAAACACATATATTCTACTTTAACCATACCTATTGCTTTAATTTTATTTTATTTAAGACTGGAGACTGATTTCAGAACAAAGACTCATTTTTGTAAATTTGTTCATCAGTCGGGACACAAACTCCCCACAATAAAATTTACTTGACTAAAGGTTATTTCAGAAATATCTCGCTTGGAATTATGAGAGAGACTAAGCATTATCATTGATTTTGAATGTAAGAAGGGATAAAAATATCATTGGATGGTAAATAAGTGAAGTACATTCTTAATATCTTAATGGAAATAATTTAACTTCCCATCGCGACTTGCAGAAAATCAATTTGATATATCTAAGAATAAAAATAAAATGAAATTACTTAATTTTTTGAGATAAATTAAATTTTCTTAATTTAAAAATTATATTTAACAGTGGTAATGACTAATGAGTTCCTATTTTAGATAAAATGTTTATGAAATGTTCCTGTAGATAAAATTATGCTATTATAATTTAGATGTAGTAAAAGTTGTTTTATTATTAGCATCAATGTGTTTGCAATATTACAAGAAATTCATCCAGCTATTAAAAATTTTAAACACGCAAATAATAAAATATCAATTTGTGTTTAATTCTTTTTCCATTTAAAAAAATATAAATGTATAAACAAAAATTTTCTTTTTCAGAAAAAAAAAAGTTGGTATTCGACCTAAAATTTGGCTGAATATTCAGTATTTAGCCAAATCACTATTTATCACATCCCTACATGATATACAATATAATTCTATTTTAATAATTAAGACCACCATTTGTTTTATGCTCATTTTTTAAAGATTGCTGTATTATAATTGTACTTGTTTAATGTGTGTGTATATATACACATACGTACACGTTTATGACATATGTACAGAGCATTTGTAGCCAGTTTCAGAAGGTTGCTGCACACTGCCTGATCTTTGGTGTAAAAAAGAAAACCTTTCTTGCTTCTAAGACAAAATAGAGGCTTTTTTTTTTTTGCTTCTCAGCAAAAATTGCATCCTTACTCTTTTTGTCTTATAAAAATTGATTGCATAGCAAAAATTGACTCATTGTTGTGACTTGAAAAGAAAATCCAGATTTTTAAATATTAGAAATTCCTTTAGAAATAAAGAGTGTCTTAAAAAATCAAGAAGTGTCCTTTTCCTATCAGCAAGGCTTTCTTTTTTTTCCACCTGAGAACAAGACAAGTATAATATCATCAAATGTATGATACTAATAAATAAATATGTATGTATATTTTATTTATTTAATAATTTTATAAGCATACTATAAATAATGTTTACATTAAAAGAAAATTAATTTTATCACTGTATAAGTTAAATTTGTAAATTTTCATAGTAATTTTAGTTGTCCTATTGCTTAAAAATGTTTGTTATGGGTTACTTGCAACAATAAGTTTAATAAATCAAAATATTTAATCTTATTTATTATTATTATTATTTTTTTTTTTTGGTGACAAAAAATGAATAGACAACCTAAATGAAATGTACAGCAAACCTAGTTGTATTATTCATGCCAGTTTGAATGAAACCCTGTTATGAATGAAATAGTTAATAATAGCTCTGTGGCAAATATGAAGCAGATTATTTATAGGTGAAAATTATTTTGGGAACATTTTTATGATAGTCTTCTGATAATTCTTTTTTTATCCTAGCAAAAATTAATGTAAATGTATTTTTATTTAATTTTTAATATTTCTAGAACTCCATATACTCTCTGTTTTTGAAATAAAGCATATACTCTCTAGCGTATATCCTCTTCCTATTGTATGTATATACCCTCTAGTTTTTTTCACGATTACACCATTGGTCATAATTCCAGTTTTAAAAATCTCAGGATGTTTGCACTATATTTCCTTTTTGATTGTCCATACCCCTGTTATAGTTTAATTACCTTGAGTGATCATTTAAAAATTTAATTTTATATGAACTTTATAAAATTTCAATACAAACTGCAGTAATTTTTTTTTTCTTTCATTCGATTTGTTATGCCCCATTTATCCTAAATATAAATGTTAACTGCTATCTTGAAAAATATTCTAAATATGAACAGGTGTTTGGAAATGGTATTGGTATTCAGAAACACATTGAAAATTAAGTAATAATGTGACTATAACTAGTAAAATGAATGTTATCAAAATAGATTGTCAACTTTCTTGAATGGCAAAATAATGTTGCTAAAATGCAGCAATATCAAATATGAAAATGTGTGCTTTTTTGTGTGACTAGAAATTCTTTCGTAGTATAATATAAAATTTTCGGTACTTTTTGGTTAGCCGGGCGCCAGTGAAATTTATATATCTATGTATACATATATATACATATATATATACATACACACATTTATATATGCATGTATATATATATACATATATATACACATACATATATGTGTGTATGTATACATATATATGTATATATAGATATATACATTTCACTGGCGCCCGGCTAACCGAAAAGTACCAAATTTTCTATACTCTGTGCTCTCCAATAAGATTTCACATTTTAGAAGTGTTCTGTTTATTTAATGATAGATTAAGTAGTATTAATATTTGGAAATTCTGGCAGATATCTGAATACAAATTCTGTAAAATTCACAACACTGGTGCTACTAGAGAAAAAGAAAAAATACTTTTTTTCCCATTCAGTGTTCTGCAATATATCTTAATATAAGTGTACCTACATTTTTGCTTATTTTTTTTTCTCTCTTACAGCATAATGTTATTAAAAGTTTGCTCTACCGTGAGTCCAGCAAGTTTAATTGCTCTACAGAAAGGTCCATGGGCTTTGTCTGTGAGAGGATTGCATCTCAGTTTCCGACGCTTTTGTCAGAAAAAGTCTTCTGAAGTTAAAAATGAAGTTCAAGGAATTCCATACTCTAAACTTTCCATTGGTGTTCCCAAAGAAAGTTGGAAGAATGAGAGGCGAGTTGCATTATCACCTGCAGCTACAACTACTTTAATTAAAAAAGGATTCAAGGTTTGCAGATTATTTTTAACTTTAAAGTTGAGGTACTTTTAAGCAAAAGAAAAATGGTACAATCTTGTAAATTATTTTATACTTCACTATAACCAGGGATATATGTGGCATGTACAAGGGGGGGGGGGGGGGGGGATTTTCAAAAAATCTTACCAGCCAATAAGATACAACATACAGTTGAAAACTATAATAATAAAACTTTTGTGACTGTAAAAATAATTTATTACAATGAGTTCTTGTTATCTTTTTATAAAATATTGGTATAAAATTAAAAAAGATATACAACAGAGAAGAGTTTGCCTTTTAAATCAAAGTTTAAGATTTGACTGCGGAATATTGTATATACAGTAAATTTAAATTTACGGAAAATTGACATTTTTTAGTTGTCCTTGCAATTGTATTAAAAGGGAGTATAATTGATATCGGTAAAAACAATGTAGCAAATAAGTTTCAAATATAAAATATTCATTAAGAATTATATTCTTTGCCTTTTGATTTTAACATAAATGGTTTTATTCTTTAAATGCATTAGAGAGGCTACACAGTTCATAATTTAAAAAGATAAGAAATTGGCATTTCATTTTACTTTCTAAGAGTATAATAACATCTAATTTAATTTAGTATCATTTTTACATTGCAGCAATTTGGAAAAACTAGAAATATTACCAATGAACAGAACATATATATGTAAGTTTTTGGCATATTTTCCACAACCTGCTGCAGTTTTTAAAAGAATGCCTAAAGGTTTACTTGCCTCATCAGAAGATTCACTTGCCAGTGACGAGTAGATTTCCGTAATTTCCCACCCCTGGGCATGTAAATGGAAAAGGCTGTAAGTGTGGTATTTTTGTTTTTGAGAAAAATTAAAACTGTTTGCTAGTTTTAGTATACTTTTTAAAAATCTGGAAATTTTTGAAAATCATCAAAATAATCGCAAACAGGTTGCCAAAGTCAATTATTGAATTTTAGCAGTTTTAAAATTTCCATGGAAAACATGGAATGTACCTGCAACCAGGAAAAGATTGAAGTGCCATGCAAAGTTATTAAACACTGAATGTACCAATTTATTTATTGAAAAGATTGAAATTGAACACTAAATGCTATGAATGATATAAAAAACTTATTTTCATATTATGCAAAAATGTTATCACACTATGAACGAAAAAAAAGTTATTACACTATGTATTTTTTTTTTTTTTGCTCATCCACATGTAAGGTAACTTCTAAAAGATCTTTGTAAAAACATTGATGGTCTGTTTTCAAAATATCAAGCATTTCTAGAAGACGTTTTTTCTTTTCTCTATGGTGCTTGGACATTTCCTTTGCAAAGGTGATGGAACTTTCAATGGTTGTACTATCTGTGAGATACTCTAAAAACTAATCTATTATAAATTGGCACTTTCAGCGGTTTCCATTTACATTTGCAATGGCGCCCTTGCACCAATTTTAGTGAAAAACTTTTTTTTTTTTTTTTTTCGTAATTTCGCATTTGTGAGCTTTTCCATTTACATACCTCATATATGATGACATAATCAAACAAATCATGTTTTTTGCATCGGGTTTTAAAATTTAGATCCTGAGTATTGGGCTAAAGTTTTTAATTATATCAATCAGGGTGTAAATGATTTTAATCAAATGATTAAAATCATGATTTAAATCAAATGATTTAAAAAGAATCACTGATTTTAATTTTAAAAAAATCAATTTTATGCATTGTTTTGTATATTTTTCTAAATTTCTACACCAATATCAGATCAAAAGCCATGAGTATGGCAAAAGAAACGCTTTCAGTGTTGGAACCTATTTCAGTGGCATTGTCATTAGATAAAATGCAAAGAGTAATATCAAATGTTGTCAATATCTTGAAAAATCTGAAGGAAACACTGGAAAATTATGGCAATTGTTGCAAAAAATTAGTTAATAAACAATACAAACAAGCATTAACACCAGTTAGTTTTTTAGCTTACCTCTTGGATCCTAATTGTGAAGTGGAATGTTTAATAATCAATGAAAAAAAAAATCAAGCTTTAAACTTTGTTAAAGAAAAGTATAACGATATCTCCTTATTAAACATTTTACTAAAATTCATTGTGCTCTCTCCTCTTTTTAATGGAACTCTGTTTGATAAGGAAGCTCTAAAATCCTTAAATATCTTGGAGTAGTGAAGGTTAATAGCACTTCTGAAGAACTGTGTAAATCAGAAAGAACTTGATATAATACAGTTAAGTGCAAGTACTGCAAAAAAAAACTGCAGTGATGGTGAGGATGTTTTCCACTTTTGGATTCATACAGAGTAAATTGCAAAACAAATTAGGTGTAGAAAAGGCAGCTAAAATAGTCTTTGTTTAAATTTTTAAATAAAACTAATTAAATTTTAATGTTTAAGTATTTTGAAATTGTGGATAATTATTGTATATTGTAGATGAAAATAATTATTTTCTTTTTTGATTTTTAACTTTAAATCCCTTTGTTATTGGTTGTTTATCTCTTATTTTACTTTTTGTTTTTAATTGTTAAAAAATATTATATTACAATGATTAGCAATGTTGAATTTGAAAATGTTTACTTCCTATGTATGCCATTAGTAACAATAGTTCTAGTATATAACTTTAAATCTGTGGTATATATAGTTGTTTATATTGCACAAAATTGAAATTTAAAAAAAATCATGATTTAGATTTTTTAAAAATCTGATTTTTTTTATTTAAAAAAAATCATGATTTAAAAAAAAAAAAAAATCCGATTTTAATTTTTTTTTTAATTGTAATTTTTTTTATACCTTGGTATCAATCTAAAAAAATTGTTTCATATGTTTATTAATTTTTGTTTTTTGTGTAATTGTTGTCTTATTGGCCTTTGTTTAGTAATTAACATTCTTTTATCTATACCGTATTTTCGGGAGTATGCGCCGCATCCATCGTAAGCGCTGCATCATTGAAAAATTGGTACAAAAAAAAACAAATATACATGTAAGCGCCGCACCCATTAGAAGCGCCGCATCATTGAAAATTCGGTAAAAATGAAATAGTCACGATAAAAAACGATCGGCAAAATTGGATTAAAAGTAACAAGAATAGTGATAAAATCTTACAAGATATATGAATTAACAATAAAACACAGGTTATCTTAAAATACAATAGGAAAAAATTCAATTTAACAAAATTGTCTATGCTTACTATAAGATCGATGCTTTGAAGAAGATTAGGCTTGAATTACTAATTAAAAATTCATAGAATTTCCCTTTAGAAAAACACATTCTTGGTTTATTGTAAATCATAAAAGTAAACAGAACATAAATAAAACTGAAATAAAACATACCATAATCGAATACCAAGCTGCCGGTTTTAACTGATAAGATTCCATATTTAAATATATACCACAGCCATTTTTAAGGTGACTGCTTACGAGATTGATTAGTTAAAACCCCGTTTTAAACAATCGAGGTAAGGCGTACATATACTTTGCCAAACATACACATGCCAATGAAAACCCTTTTTTCTTTCTAGAAAGACCACAGAAGTGATGCGTGGCCAAAACATGAGTAATCATGAGATTGGCGAATCAGACAAAGACTTGTCTGGCGCCATCTCTCTGAGCGAAAGCATACTACGCCAATCGATTATTCGATTATCGTTTTAATCGAACATCGCCGTATGCTGTGTGCTTATGAAATAAATATAATTTATCAACTATTGTAAAGTATACAATAAATACTTTTAAAGAGTGAGCTATTAATATTGAACAGAAAATAGAGAAATATGGGTAAGTTAAATATATTTTGACTATAGTAATTACGTTTTTATAATAAAGATATATTGTGATATGTACTGTTTATGAACTTTATACTGAGATTAAATAATTAAATTAATAAAGGTGAAATATGAATGAATGTTAATGAATCCATGTGTTTAAAAGTGTATTTGAGGAAGTAAGACTAAAAAAAACATGAAATGAAGGTTTGTTTTTCACAATATCCAGATTTTGCTATGGTGAGGAAAAAAAAAATCATTTACCCGTTGCCCTTGCATATGCGCCGCATCGCCGATATTTTGAACTTTTAAACACGTATGCGCCGTGGCGCTTACTCCTGAAAATACGGTACTTGACTGTCACATTCTAAAAATGTAAACCATACTTGATTGACGTAAAACTCATTGATTATTTCCCCAGAAGAGTACAGTAGAGATGAGTTTAGGTTCTTTTTTTTTAACCCGAGATTGCTTAAGCCTGACGATTTGAAACCAGAGTTTGCCCAAGCATGACAAAATTTTCTGTCATGAGAGCTCGAACCTGATACCAGACGTACACAGTAAAAATTGTTAATAACATTTTAAAATTGTTTCAAGATTAATTTTCTCATTTAAATATCTCTTCTTACATAGAATTAAGTATTAATCCAAATACTTATTCATGAGAACAATTTGTGTTTTTTCTGTCTCTGAAAATCTGTTTAAAATGGACAATTTGTTATTTATACTCAATGATTCGCAGAAATCTGCAAAAGGCAAATTTCTTATTCCTTTAAAGTATTATTGTACAACTATGTCAAAAAGACATGAGTTTTGTTTTCCAGTAATTCAAGAAAGGAAAAGAAATTTAAGCGGAAAGCAAGAATAGACAAGGGATATCCCGCGGCTTCTTGCACAGTCTTCAAAATTAGAAAATTTCTCCTTATAATTTCTCCTTCCCATCAGTTACAATTCAGTTCCCTTTCAAACTGATTTTTGAAGGATTGTAAAACACATTAAGAAACTTGGACTACATTCTTGTTTCTCAAATAGTAAGTTTTTTCTCCGCTTTTTCAGTTTGGGAAAAAAAAATAAAAGCTTCGAGTCTGAGTTTCACAGAGCCCAAAGATTGGCATAAAAACAGAGTCAGAACAATCTCTAGAGCACAGTACATATGCAAAAAAGTTATCTCATCGCTATTTGTTACATTTCACACAATATTTGTAAATTGGATAATGACTCTGTAAACATATCAGGAATAGATGTCCATTCAATGTGAACAATAGGCTAAACAGTACACAAGCAGTACAATGACAGTTACATAACTTATGTAAAATTTTAAGGGGTTGATTTTAATTGTTTTTATTTTGAATGAATATTGAAAATTAAAGAAACATGAAAACAAAAATCCTCTTATTTATAATCTACATTGTTTTTTTGTTTTCTTTTTTTATCTTTTAACAACAATACTTGACTGTGTAGAAAATACTAGTTTATGAGCTGGGGAGCTATTATGGTATAATCAATTTTGAATTCTAATCTTGATTTGTATTTATATGATATACCATCTTGTACTAAAATTTAATGTCTATTGTTGATCACATGCATTAGGTTGTAAAACTACAGTAATCTCTACTTTTTCTAGTAGTTGTAGTGTAATGTAGTGAATAGCACAATAGAAAAAAATTAGTAGTTTGTAACAAGCACTGATGTTACTTTTAATGCTACTACAGAAAGAAAAAAAAAGTGTCATTCTAAAAATTATGTGATTGTAACTTGCTTCTTTTGTGCAAAATGCTTCTTCTCAGTTGCAGTGTTTAGCAATGCATTGCATGAAATCATAGATTTTTCCATTGACACTTGCTGATATTGAACCACCAAATAAATTAATTTTCTTGCTGTCAACACTTGTCTATTTTCTCGTTATTAGGTTGTCATGTTTTAATGCCAGGTTTTTCATTTGGAAATGCTTTATTTACAGATTTATTTATTGTTTGCATTTAGAGTTGTTTTTCTGTAATTTTCTAGATTATAAAATTTGACAACTCAATGTAATTAACTCTCAACAGAATGCCATACAACTACATATTAAGAATATGTTGGAGAGTTAAATAAACAAATCTATTGGTAAATACATTAGTTGATGATAATTTTATGTTATGTAACAATGCAATAATTACTGTATAATAGTAAATAAAATTTATGCAGTGTATGGTTGTGTATATATGTTAAATGCAAGAGTAGTTCTCCGTTATATTGCTCGTTCAGATATAGGCTATAGCTCTGTTTTCATACCTCCCCAAAAAATAAGCTGTATTTTAATAGTATTTAAATATTCATTGTTTTACATATATCTCTCTTAGTTTCACTAAAGAAAATTGTAATATGTGTATAAACTAACATTTTGGAGACAAATGTGTTATGCATTTCCTTGTAAGTTATCTTAATTTTCTAATGTCCTTGGTTATATCACACTTATTTGAATTTAATTCTGGCAGACATGATATATTACGGGGAGTTATTGTATTTCACTGGGGTGACTGAGGTCACAGTGTAGATTGCATGATCCAGTGACAAAATCTGAAAGTAATAAAGTAGTGACTACTTTTGAAAAATAGTTTGCATTTGCTATTTTTTTAAACAAGTAGTGGTAGTTAATTACATTTTTGATAATTACAGTTCACTACACAATAAAAATAGTTTTTCTGACCACTGGTTGTGTGTGTGGTTGGAGTTTTTATCATCTATTTTCTTATTTGTCTCGATGATTATGTGACTGACAAATAATCAATGTTAAAAGAAATGTGTACAGGAGAACTGGGTATGTGTTATACCTTTTTAAAACGTCGAATTATATCATATGTGTTTTTTTAAGAAAATAACTGTTTTTTATGATAACTGTTAATGTATATATTTTATTGACAATACAAATAAATTTATTTAAGAGAAATATAGTGTTAATTAATGATAATAGTACTGTAAAAAGACATTTATACTACTACTGCTCTCCAAAAATACATACTAATGCCTGAAGATTGGTAAAACTAAAAATAAGATTAAATATAATATGGGCATTATACAAACAGAATGTTCTGTTTTTTAGACTGTCTAAAAAGAGATAGTCAAAGTTTTACTGTATCATGTAGTAAAAATTGCTTTGTGATATTTAAAAAAAATTTACAAAAATAACAAAGTTTGAAGCTAAAAAGATATTATTTGACATTATTTGGCAAAAATTGTATTAATTTTATTATCTTTGTTAATGTTTCAGGTTAATATTGAAGAAAATGCTGGCTCAGAATCCAAGTTTAGCAATGCTGATTATGAAGCTGCCGGAGCCAAAGTGACAAGTGCAGCAAATGCATTTCAGTCAGATATCATTTTAAAAGTGAGAGGTCCTTCTGATTTAGAAGTGAGCAAATTTCAAGCCAACAATACTCTCATAAGTTTCCTGTATCCAGGCCAAAATCAAGATCTCATCAAAAAGTTGGGTGATCGTCAAATGACTGTGTTTGCGATGGACTGTATTCCCAGAATCAGCCGAGCACAAGTATTTGATGCATTGAGTTCCATGGCCAATATAGCTGGTTACAAAGCAGTTGTGGAAGCTGCTAATAATTTTGGAAGATTCTTTACAGGTATTATGCTGATAAAACATCTTATGTACTTTTAACTCCTTTTTTATATTTCCTTGTTCCAGATATGTAATATACATTTGTGCCAACATCTACAGGACATCCATAATTTTTACATATCATATTTACTTATATAAACAACAATACACAAACTACAATAATTTCATCCAGGGTTGGAAAATTTCTTTCAAAGGGGAAAATACCAGCTGGAAGCTAGTTCCACTAATGCGAGAAATAAGGTTTTTTTAAAAAATAATTTACTACATTTGTTATAATTTTGAGATGTAGTTAAGGTTATCTAGAAGAAAATACATTTATTTAAATTTAATTAGGCCTTAAAAATTTTAATTATGTATGCTAAATTTATACCACTCTTTCATTAAGATCATTACACTTCACTAAACTAACACTTTCCATTTTGCAATTAGAGAAATTTTAACAAATAATAATAAAATAAAAAAAAAATCATAAAAATAGTGTTATAGTTTTGCATTAATTTTATGTAGTTTATATTACAGTGTGCGTAGTGGTCTTTTTTTTTTACTGCAATAATATCAGTATTTTTAAATAGTAATCTTTGTCTTATTTAATCACATAATTTTTATGATTAAATAAGGTAAAGTCTATTGAAAATTTCTTTTTTTGATGTTCATTAATAAAAATAAATCTCATTTCTAATATTAATATTTTATAGAATTAATAAAGTTAAACTATTTCATACCATTTTGCTCCATTTAAAATTTTTTAATATAATTGATACAGTCGAACCTCGTTAACATGAACCTCAAGGAGAATCAAAATTTTGTTCATGTTAACAATAATACATGTTATCAGTATCAAATCTTTGTACTCGTTTTTATAGGAGACTATGAAAATAATTCATGTTAAAAGTAATTCACGTTAAGCGTGTTCATGTTAACGAGGTTTGACTGTATATCGTAATTTTGGGCATTGTTTTGGTTTTCTGTCAGCTTCTTTCATTTCTTCCACTGTCCTGAAAGAAATCCAATCCTGATTTAACCCGTGCATATTTTTCACACTCCTTACTTTTGAAAAAATGTTTTGGTGACAAACATTTGTGTAATCTTTGCAAGTAGAATATGAAATAATTTAAATTAATGAAATGATTAGTGTCATTGCATGTGTCCTAACAACTTTCATTTTGTAACATTTCAGTTTGGATATTAGAAACAAGTTCTCTGTGTTTTTTCTGTGGCTTTTTCTTTTCAGCTGCACTGTGTACAAGTGGCATTATAACTAATTCAGTTTCATCAGATGCATTTGTGCTGATTTGTTTACATTCACAATGTTTAGAAAAATATCAATTTCATGGAAGATTTTATATTTCTGGTATATTGCTCTGTTAAGAAAAGTGAAAAAAAAAAAAGGGCAGCTGGAAGAAAATTTGGATTTAATGAGATTGCTTAATCGATATTGGCACAAAAAGAAATATGTACTAAACAAAACAGTTAAAAGTGTATGAGCATTTTGTGGTCTCGAAACCTGGAAATATATCTCAATAAAGAGGTGATAAAATGTTTTAAAGTGAAAGATTGTTACACTAAATGTTTCTGTCAAACCCATTAAAATTTTTCCAACGTAGAGCTTTTTTTTTTTTTATATATTTCAGAAGGCTCCTAAGATTTTCTCCTTTTTCAAAAACCATTTACAAGCTGTTGAAACTTTTATACAATTTGTTTAATCTTAATTATGATTCACTTTTGTTTAATCTTAAATAGCATTCACTAAACTGTTATATAGTTTTATTCATATTAAAAAGTCATTTTCCTTTTCACTCTAAAATTTTCTTTGAAGAAAATGCTTATCTTTTGCGCTTCTTACTTTTATCACCAAAAACATGTCAATAAAAGTTCTAAAAATACGCATGTAAATACAGTATAACAATCAAAGAAGCTTTGGACTATAATAAGCTTGGAAAATTACAAAAATCTCCTGAATTTTATAAGTTTTTCTGCTCTCTGAGAACTACTATTATCATTGCTTCTGTATAGCTCACAGTAAAGTAAAACTAGATATGTTTAAAAAGTAAGTAATTAAGAAATTACTTGCACGTGCTGTATGTACTAGATGTTCTGCGGGTGTGTTACTTTCAGCCATCTCTGACACCTTAGGTACGATCTTGCTTGGTCTGCAGCCAATTTTTTTTTTTTTTTTTTTTTAAAGATATGAAAACAAATATATATTCTTAAAACAGCATAAAAAGTACACACATAAAATGTCAAAACTTTAGAATTAAATAAGAAATACAGCACATATGATGAATTAAATGTGTAAATTGTATGATGTATAAATTTCATCAGATCCTAAAAATGGTACATTTGTCAGTCTGTTTTTTATATATATATCCTAAAAATAGTCAATGTATTGTGAAGTTTTTTTTTTTTTTTTTAAATAGAGGCATGTCAATTTAATATATGATTGTCATTTCTATGTTCAAATGAGAGGCATTAGCAACAGTGTGGTTTAAAGTGAATGTGGATAAGAATTAAGGTTTGCCGCAAAAAACACTCTGTTGTGCTTTATCTCAAATAGACTAATTGGCATGCAATACATAAATATCAATGCAATAAGAGGAACAGAAGTTAATTTAATTTCTTTTCTTCAAAACAGGGTTCATGTTCATACTGTCTCCTTAGACTACTTAGAAACTCCTTAGAAATGAAAAAGTTTCCAAGGGAGTACTGAGAACTACTTAAATTATCGCGAAGTATAATTTAGTGTTGAACAATGATTTAATTGAAGTGACCGAGAGTAGAAAATGGAAACATATATTACTTGGTGAATAATATGTATTGTTTATATGTAATCATGTATGGTTTGGAAGAGGTTAACCCTTTAAAGGAAGTAAAAATAAAAATCTTCTCATGCTTACAAAGGTTAAGTTCAAGTGATTACTACCATGCTAAAAAAAAAAAAGTTATTGTATATTTTGTATATGTTGTGTGGTTTTGTCTTCAAAATTTACTTTTAAAATCTGGGTGCATGTCTTACATGATAAATATTTGCGATTTGACTGGCCATTCGTCACTACATAAAATAGTTTGCTGGCAATTTTGTATTCAAATTTATCAAACTAGTAAGCAATTCATTGTGAGTACTTTGTAACATTAGCACTAGCTATTCGATTTTAATAGAATAATATCAGTTTTCTCTTTGGAAGATGTATTAAAAATTAGGGTGTGCATGTTATACAAGGACAAGACATGCATGAAAAAAATACAGTAAGTCCTTTAAAATTCTTGTACTCCTTGGAATTTTTCTTTTTAAGTCTGTTATTCCCTGTAAAAATTACTTCTTAAATAATTGTTTTATTTCTTATTGTATAGGTCAGATAACTGCAGCTGGTAAGATCCCACCTGCAAAAGTCCTGGTCATTGGTGGTGGTGTAGCTGGTTTGTCTGCAGTTGGGACTGCTAAGAATATGGGAGCAATTGTGAGAGCCTTTGACACACGTGCTGCTGTCAAAGAGCAAGTAGAATCATTTGGAGCAGAGTTTTTGGAAGTGAACGTAAAGGTAACTTATTATTGTTTTATTATGGGATCCATTTCATTGTTATTTGCATTAGACATAAGGAGTTTTAGTACTTTCTGTCCTCCTGCCTCCTTCCACAAAGGAAAAAAAACTTCATAAAATGTAATTTTGATTGTTTTTAAAATGTTAAAAGGAAATTTATGCAATCTACCCTATTAAAATCTGTGTGTGTATCTATGTAAACTCAAAAATTCGGAAACCACAGGGCACAGGGCTACGGAATTTGGCACATGGGTTGCTGGTAGGGGGGCCCATGAACAATTAGGGCAAACAATTCGAAAATTTTAAATAGATTTTTTTTATTTTATGTTTTTGACGAATTTTGGGAATGTTCAACCTGTAATTGCGCAAGTTCTAACCAGTTCTAAATGTTTACTGCAATGTGAGATATACATATTACGTATGCCACACTGCAATACTAAGAAGCTGTAGCGATTTTTTTTTTTTTTTACCTCTCATACATATAACTAGAGATTATTTAATTGTGCTTAATTATTACCTTTTTTTAAAAATAAAGAAAAACATTTTATCACAAACATCAACAAAACTTTTTATTCTATTTATTCCCTTATTCCAAAGATATCGTTTTATTGTCTGCTGCCATAGCAACATAATAAATTTCATTAAAAAAATGCACGGTAGTAGGAAAATATTTTTCTACATATTACATAGATACATTTGGTTGTACTGATTTTTATTTTTAATTTTGGTTTTAGAATTAAATTCATGAACTTCTGTGTGTAAGAACGGGTTAAACAGCTAGTGTAACATAAAATATAAAATATAGTCAACAGATTTAAATTGTAAGGTCAGATAGATGAATATGAATTTCCATGAAATTTTACTTACATCCTTACATGGTTCATATAAAAAATGGTTTGAAATTTTACATGTCAGTCGGACTCACTAACCATAAAATTGTAAATCAGTCAACAAGAAAATATAAAAAATCATGAGTGAGTTTTGAACAAACCAGTAAAAAAAAAAAAAAAAAAAAAAAAAAAAAAAAAGAGCATTTGATAAAAATGAATTCAGCATTTAAAGATACATATTAATGGGGCTATAATTGGTTATTTTCATTAGTAGCTACATTAATAAAGTTATACCAGAAGGACCTGTGCGAAGCTTTTGCACTGCAATCTTTGAGATTATTTCCTTGTACATAGTACGTTTTAGCACTATTGTTTAATTAACAGATTTTTTTTTTTTTTTTAACAAACAATGCGTTTTAACGAAATGTGGGTGTACTATCTCAGAAACTTTTTCAAAAACTTTTCGAATGATACCTCATTTATCGTTGTATGTTTTGTATGTGCATAGAAAAAAGGATGTTGACAACAGAAGTAATATATATGATGATTGCTTGTGTATAAGAAAATGGGAATAGATTGTCAGAAATTTTTTTGCCAAATTTTCTTCTTTCGCCAAGTTTATTTCTCTAGGTTGCCAAGATCCCAATACTGAAAAAAAAAAAATTATAAAAAAATTGAAACATACTGAATCAGACGTTTAGGGAATTCATATGAAAGCATTTCCTCAGATTTTGCAAAACTGTTCCTGAAATGTCTTAAATACATAAATCAATATTTGGTACACCACGTTTCTGAATGCCTATGGGAACTTAAACATGGGAAGTTCAAATTTTGTGGTCCAAGAATCATTTAAGTGACGTCAGATTTCGCTGACGTATTAACAGCTTAATGAAATATTAAAAAATAAATACTTACAATTTTTGTGAATCCTAATGAACTGTATATCTAAATGGGAGATAATCCTTAAATTACGTATTCAACTGGTGCTGTAAAACAGTACGCATATACACAGCCATGATTAAACAAAGAAAACAAACAATAAGTGACGCACACGTAAAAATTAAATAAAAACACGATTAAAAGCTCAATGTTTTTTTAAGGAGTACGCGCAAGAAATAAATTAACAATTGTATTTTAATTGCATTATAGGATGACGTCATCTGATAATGCAGTATTTTATTTTTGTGGCAAGACTGATTTGAGGAAAACCTTTCATTTCATTTATGAAAATAATGTTGACTTAATTTTTAATTAACTACAATTTTTAATCAAAAACATGTTTTAACGAAATGTTAAGTGTGCTATGTCAAAAGCCTGTTCAAAATCCTTTCATATGGTATCTCACTAGTCGTTCTGAGTTTGGTATTTTCTTAGTAAAAGGGATGTTGACAGGAGAAATAATATATGATTACTTTTGTCTTTATTCATTTCCTCAAAACTCTTAAAATTTCTAGGTACAGAAAACTAATAGTAGTTCTTTTGTCACACATACTCAAAGGCTTTAACACTGAAAGTTTTCCCAATAAGCTATGGAAGGTAGGATTAATTTTTGAAATTACAAAAATTAAAAAATAGTCCTTTATAAATAATTGCAATGGATTTTTGGAAGATTATCTCTTCTAACTCAACTACTAAAACAATCTATTTCTTTGTCGCTTTTATTACTTTTGAAAGAGAGAATTGTAACAAGAATTGGCTTTGGGAGAGCAGACAATAACTGAAATATTTCCAAGAATTTAATTTAATTTTTTTTTTTTTTTTTTAATCAGGGGGTGTGGGAGAGTGTGAAGTACTATATCAATTTACAAGTCAATCATTGACTCATTATTGTAAAATTTGTGAGTAATTTTTCCTCAATTTTCTGCAATTTATGCATCAAATGTGACTAAATGCAAGCACTGCATGTGCATTCCCACCAATTTATATTACTTTATTTTATTTTAGCTTGTCCAGTTAGTAAATAATTTAAAGCTGGTAACCTTGTTGGATGATTTCTGTTCAAATTGCAATTAATATTAAATGTTTTGTTTTTAAATGGATGATGGCTTGAAAATAACACAATTTTGTCTTCTAGGAATCGGGTGAAGGTGTCGGTGGCTATGCCAAAGAAATGTCCAAAGAATTCATCGAAGCAGAGATGGCCCTGTTTGCAAAGCAATGTAAAGAAATTGATGTGCTCATAACGACTGCTCTCATACCTGGAAAACCTGCTCCCAAGCTCATCTCAAAGGTAGGATGGCTCTTGATTCTTCTTGATTCAAAATCACACAAAGTAGAACAATAGTGAGTGACCACAGATGAACAAGAAAAGCAAAAATGATCTACTCTACTTTCTAGAAAATAAAAATAGACTGCAAAGCATAGCTTCATATCACTATATCCAAACTGTGGCCACATTATAGTAAAGAAATTCTCTGATCACGAATATCTGCAGTTAGCTTGCACTTGGTGCCGAACAGGAGAAAGAACTTGGTGATGCACATTAAGGTTTAAGCAATAAAATATGTCACATTTTGTTTAAAAATACAAAGTTTGAAAATAGGCGCAATTAAATTTTTAAGGAGTATTTTTGAATTTTAATGCATTAAATATGTTTTTTAGAGGCTTTGAAAAAATTTCTGGTACATAGGTCTTTGAACATAGAATGTACAAGATAGCATGCTGTTTTATTTAGTAAATTTTGTAAAATACAATACTTTCTTTTATATTTAAAGTATTATTTCTCACTTTATGTGTTACTTTGTGATAAGAATGTTATTGGCAGTTTAAAGGTGAGGGTAAAAGGGATAATTACCCCTCCAAATCTTTCAAATTCTGGATTTTTAAAATTTTGTATAAAAAGGTACATAAAACATTCAACATTATTCCCTTTTTTGGAAAATTTTGTCTTTTCCTCCCCTGTGTAAAATTTTAATGCCTTTACCCCTCCCAGGATATCTCTCTGGAACTACCTTTGAAGAACATTGTACAATACATTATAGTCTATGAGCTAGCAACGTTTTCGTCACTTGCTTTTAGGAAGGCTCATTTTTCCAAATTCCCTCCTTTTTTATGGTGTAGTATGCATGCAGATGGTCTGGCTGGCGGAAGATGTTGCATTTACCCATGAGAGTAGGGACAATGCATGCGGAAAAAATTG
Source organism: Maratus michaelseni (assembly GCA_963931845.1). Lineage (NCBI taxonomy): Eukaryota > Metazoa > Arthropoda > Arachnida > Araneae > Salticidae > Maratus > Maratus michaelseni. The sequence continues at coordinate 193,805,356 of OZ007596.1, forward strand.
CAAAATTTCATCATTTTAGCATGATTTTTGTTTATAATACTTGTTTCTGCTAACTATTCGAGGTATTATGCCATTATTGCCATATAGTTTCAACATTGTTAAGACCATGACAGACACTGATTTATAGGTAAAAAGATGTATCATCTTCCCGTCATTTTAGAAAAGCTAAAATTTTAATATGTTATTATTTGGCTATTAGACAAACCATAATTAATTTGCCAGACAGAAATTCCATTGCTAGATTAATGCAAGACCGATTTAAATCTGGCAAAGAAAGCACCTATTAGAAGAATTGACAGTTTTTGTAGTGCTTTGGCTACAGTCAATGACAGCCAAGCCTTGATAGTTGCCAAAGCAACGAACGTTGCTTTAAATAAAAAAAATATATATATAATATATAATTGGATATCTATATAAATTGTATATTTCCTCCCAAACATTAATTCTTCTGTCTCGATTGACATTTGTATTGATGAGAGCTGGAAGCTGCCACAGTCGTCTGCCATATTAAACACCCCCTCCTGTCTGTACCTGGTGGCTAATGACTTAAACTTATTGAATTTACATTTAAAATTTTTCTGGTGGGATACCTGCTACCATTCCTCTCAGTAACTGAAGGAAGGGATGCCCGATTCCACACCACACTGTTTTTTCCGCAAAGTAGCGGCGGTTTATTTTGATGGGTACCATCACTCTTATTTTGTAAAAACAGTATGCTAACACCCTGTATATTTTAAATTTAAGTTTTTTTTTTCAGTCTAAAAGAAAATGTGCTATTAGCAACAAGTCATATTTCCTTCATTATGTACTTTTCTGTCGTTGTCAAGAAATCAATCATAGCCCACTTTTCAATTCCTGTCATAACCGAGTTGCTATTTTACAAATGTATAATGATGGTGGCAACGATCTATCTTCCGTGATGGGGTCTATTATTGTTTCAATCAGTAACTGAAGAAAAAGACCTCAGATTCTTCCATGCCGCCTTTTCCGTGAAGTTACGGCAGTCGATCAGTAATGATCTCGAAGCCGCTGCAGTCGTTCAGTGTATAACTGCCCCAGCACATCCAGTGTTGCTGCTTGACATCTTAAGCTTATTGAATTTAAATACTAAATTTTTCCGGTGAGATCTTCTGTTCCGGTCAGTAACCAAAAGAAAAGATCCTCTGACTCCTCCGTGCTGTTTTTCTCCTGATGTGGTGGCAATCAGATAGATAAAGATATTGTTATTCCAAACCAAAAACTATCGTTTGACTTTGAAAAGTAACAGTTGACATTGTCTATTTCTAGCCATTATAAGTTTATTCAAATAATTAAGAAAGAATATTATATATTATTTAAAACTTAAGAGCAAATGTTAAAAAAACTTAATTATAATATTATTTTAAAATTAAGAGAGAATTTAAATAAACATTAAGGTTGACTTCACATCATGGGGCTTCAGTTTTGGCGTTTTTTCACTTCTTTGGCTATTTTATAAAAATTAATAAATATTTGATTTAAAAAAATTAAAAGAATTTGTGGATAAATATTTTATTTTCAGAATTTAACCTAAGCAAAATAACAATTACAATTAATTGATACATTAATTACACAAATTAAACATTTATTGCGACATCATATATGTAATACTTTTATAGAAAGCATAAGCAATGATTGTTGCTTTGGCAACCATCAAGGCTTGGCTGTCATTGACTGTAGCCAAAGTACTACAAAAGCTGCTAATTCTTCTAATAGCAAAAATTAGCATGCTTTCTTTGCCAGTTTTAAATCTGCTTGGCATTAATTTAGGAACGGAATTTCTGTCTGGCAAATTATGGCTTGTCTGATAGCCAAAGAATAACATATTAAAATTTAAGCTTTGCTAAAATGACATTAGTATGATTTATTTTTTTACCTATAAATTATGATCTGGCATGGTCTTAACAATGTTGAAACCGTCTGGCAAAAAGGGCTTAATATCACGAATAGTTAGCAGAAACAAGTGTTATAAACAAAATTCATGCTAAAATGATGTAATTTTGTAATTTTTTCACCAGCATTACCCCATTTTTCATTGGTAAATGCAACGTCTCCTGCTGGCCAGACCACCCGCATGCTTAATACGGAGGGATGATGAACCTGTATGTGTAAAAAAGAAGGGATATAGAAAAATGAGCCTGCTAAAATCATGTGTTTTCTGACGTTGCTAGCTCTTACGCTCTTAGACTTGTTCATGGTTAATTTGTTGCATCTGAAGAGGTTCATTAAAAGACTATATAAAAATCTTCCTGTAATTTTTTTACTAGTTTTTCTTATCCTTAAACATATCTCCGTAACAAGCATTTTTTATTATAAATAAGTTTTACTTTTTCTTCTGTCTTGTTTGGCTGTTCTGCTAAAACTTATTTCTTTAGTAACTGTTATTATATATAATGGGTATGATTTTCATTTTAATAGAAAGGTTTGGATCCTTCTTGAAAAGTAATGCTGGCAGCATCATTGATTACTGTAGTCTTTTTATTACTGCATAATGATTTTTTTCTGAAGGAAAATATTTTTTAATCTTCATAAGTTGGTGTCACTGTTATTTGTGTAAGCAAAGATTTAACAGTCGTCTGTGCTTGAATATGTCATGTGTGTTGATAATTCTAGAAAAACTAGGGGGCTCAGCCCCCTACTCGCTAACGCTCGCCAACCCCGTGAATTACGAAGCAATTCACATTGAGACTGCTACTCAGTCCCAGTTCGCTTCATTCGCTTGACTTTCATTTTTGTAGAAATTCTAGCCAAATAAGTACTACTATACATACACCAAAAACCACCATAAAATTGACAATTTTTTAATGTAAAAAAAATAACTTAAAACTTTGTTGAAAACACAGTTAAAAATGCATTTAGTTGGTGCTACAAATGGACATAAATAATTTAAATACTATGAAAAAAAGATCATGAAAACACAATTAGTTTAAAACTCATTGCACTTATAATATTGTACAGCACCACTTAAATTCATTAACAAAAAAAAAAAAAAAAAAAAAAAAAACACTATGATAGGAACAATCATATTTGCAAAATAAATTATTTTTTAGTTCAATAATTTGCATCTACAGCAATAGATGGCAGCAGGTGCGATCTAGACAGTTGATATTTTTTATTCTCTCCAATTTCGTATGAGGGAAATTCATAAATAAATTCTAAATAAGCATTGAGAATTCATTTGAAATTAACGATATTACTCATAATTAAAATGAGTTATCATCTCAAATGCTTTGGATTACGCACATGTTATTTTATTTTTAATTATTTTCTAGTTTGAGTTTCACTCGTTTCACTGCTCTTTCGCTGGCCGCCATATTGGGAGATTCTGGAAACTACACTTGTTGCTTGTTGCCAAACCATAATCTAGAAATTCACCCCTTTTTCCACGCCACGTAAGAGAAATATATGTATAGATTCTGTAAATTAAAAAAAACAAGCTTTGCTAATGTAGCCGAGTACTTTAGATGCAGATGAGATAAAGAAGATTCAATTATAGTAACCTCTCACTTATATTACTCTCTTCATTATATGCTGATTTCTTCAGGTCCTGGCAATACCATATGGCAACTACTGTAAAACATTTAAGTTATGTGATTTTCAATCATTAAGTACCAATTTAAAATTATGATTTATTATTTTGGTGTCTTTTTTTTTTTTTAAATTTTCTTTTATCTAATTTTATTCTTTAATTTATATTCTTATTAATTTTATTTAATTTTTAATCATATCAGTTACAATGAAGTTTTATACTACAGTATGAAAATCATGGTAATTAACATTTATAATATAAAATGCTTATCTTTTAAGAACTTATTTGGTTATATTGTAGAAGTGAAGTTTTAGAAATTTGTGCAACAAAATTTTTTTTCTGAAAAGTGTTTAAAAACATTGTTAGATATAAGGAAAAAAAATATATGTATTCATATTTTTCATAAACAAAAGCAAAACAGCATTACTATTTTTTTTTTTTTTTTTGGGGGGGGGGGGGAATGTAAATTTTATAAATAATGAACATATATTGTTAGTCATTATTTCTTAACCTTTTCCTTTAAAATATTCATGACTATACATTTTCATGTTTTTAAATTTAATATCCCTTATCAAAAAGTTATTTTTAATATGTAGAATACATAATATGCTTCTTATAAAGTTAAATTTGTCATGAGCAGATTCCTCATTTATACATTTCTCTCTGTTGTACATAAAGCCAGTGAAATTGTCATTGATAAAATTACGAAAATGGTGTTTGATCCAAAGATATCCTATGATTTAATTTATAACGTCGACGACCTCTCTGTTTTGGAGATATGCACACAGAAACACATTCAGAATCACTAAGTCTGGAAACGATTCCAGGTTTTCAGACTGTACTGTGTAACTCTTTACTTTTGTCCCTTAAGAATTACATAAGTGAGATGTCACTGTACTTTTTATATCGCATTATTTTGTAATGATGATCATAAAAGAAACTTATTGTATGATTTTTTTTCATGATTTCGGTTAGGCAATGGTGGAATCTATGAAGCCAGGATCTGTCATCGTTGATTTGGCAGCAGAAGCTGGTGGTAATGTTGAGACAACTTGTCCTGGTCAATTGTATGTGCACAATGGTGTTATTCACATTGGTTATACAGATCTACCAAGTAGACTTCCTACCCAGTCCTCAACTTTGTATGCAAACAACATAACTAAATTTTTATTATCAATTGGTATGTGGTTTCACTACTAATGTGTAAATTTATAATTTCTTTACTATACATGTCTTGCCCCCTTAATCTTTCAGTTACCCCATTTTTTTTTTTTTTTGCTATCTTTTATATTTTTTAGTCATAAAATGAATTCTATGTCAATCGGCACCCAGAATATTTTAATAAAATTTTGCTTTTATAATGAACTTGAAGAACAGCAAGTATTTTGTTTCTAAGAAATTTGTTTGTAAATTCTGGTGTTAATCAATCATTTCACCATTTTAACACAAGGAATCCGTGCCTGAAAGGGTTAACTCCTGGACAGAAGATAAGTAAGATTTTTCTGAGATATAACATGTCACCACTGCATCTCTTCAGTTAGTTCTTGTATTGGTGAAATTTATTTGCAACGAAGATTTTTAGTTGGAATGGCTCCTTTTGAATCCAGGATAATGCTATCATTTAATCAGACCATAAATTTATATTGTTTACATAAATCTTTAGCACTGAAATACTTTGTTTAATTAGTTTTGTAAGCAAAACTGCTGCACATAATTCCAATCTTGATATAAGTTATTTGTTTTAAAGAAAAACTCTGTATTTACTAGCCACTTATTTTAGACACTTGAGCAGATTTTTTTTAAAAATGTATTAAAATCAAATACAACATTTGCTAAATGGTACACACATTAAAATCGTGAATTTACAAACACATTTAAAATAATCTACGTTTTGTTTTGCTTCTGCGAACGTCATCAGCATGTTACAAACAAGTCTAAAATGTCAAAATGGTCATAAACGTCTGAGAGTCCTGGAGAAAACTTGATCGGTTTATGCCCATTTTGACATTTTAGACTTGTTTGTAACATCCTGATGTTCGCAGAAATGAAACGTAGATTATTTTAAATGTGTTTGTAAATTCATGACTTTAATGTGTGTATCATTTAGCAAATGTTGTATTTGATTTTAATACATTATTTTAATTATAAATTATGGTGCAATTGTCCTATTTTTAGATTTTTTCTGATATGCAGTAAATTGTTACTCTGTAGGTTGCTTTTTCCTGCAGAAAATCATTCCAGTTACCACAATTTCCGCATGACTGCTTTTGGTTTAAATCATAACTGTAACTACTGATCTCAAAGGATCAAATATACTTGATATAACTGGCAACACATAGTGTCATTCACTTCATTAACAATTTTAACATTGAAACTTAATCTTTTTTCAACTTTCATAATAAAACACCTAATAGGGCTGGATTATTTATCAATATATGTCAAATATTGATATTTTTTAATTATCCCAATACCGATATCTGAGCTCAGATTCTGACAATATATCCCAATAACGATAGCTAAGCTGAGACTCTACTGATATATCCCAATAACTTTTTTTTCCGCAATGCGACTTCGAAATCCTAGAAAAAGCGCCGAAATTGCAGTACTAATAACAGAATAATCCTTTCCCTCATGCATTTATTCCTGCGCGCTTCATTCAAAGCCGAATATCCCTTCTAATGATTATTTCTCTTTCGTTGTTATTCCAATATCCAATATATCCCAATACAATCTATACTTTACTTTTATTTAAACAAACCGCATATTACCCTGTTCGTTTGTTACTGAATAAAACTGTTATCGTCTGTGTTTCAATACCGTCACTGCTATTGATCTAGACATGTTGCAATATATCCCACATATTGATATGTTCAAATCCAAATGAATAAAGAAGCGCTTAAAATACGTACGAGTTATTTGTGGAGTCGATAATATTACCAGAGTTTAGCAGCTGGGAAGCTCGGTTCGCGAGCAAACAATCAGAGTTCAAAATGGTAAAATTTCAACTTTTGGTCATGTTGATGAATGAAGCGAAGCCTCCCCATTCTTTCACTGTGATTCGTTTCTTTTGAGCTGAGCTTCCTAGCTAATAACATCTACTATTGTGAGCGCTAAATATCGGGCAGATTCTATTTCTATTTCCTTTGTCGTTTTATCGTTAAAGAGCGTGTGAATCCGAGGGAATTTAATATATGCTGTCTTAATATTTCAGCTTAAAACGAAGTCAAAAAAGTACATTTTACTTAGTATAAAACTATTCCAAAATGTGATTTGAATATTTATATTTCAAAAAAGATTTCAATGTTGTATTTATGTATAGTAAATAGATAGGAAGTTATAAATACAGTGAAATATATATATTTTTTTCTATTAATCCGTTTGCGACGGCGCACGCACTCTGAAGTACGCATCTGAGAATGGAGCGGGAAAATTAGATTTCTCCTTCTGGGCCGAAGGATTTTGTGCAGTTAAGCCTAACGCTTCTAAAATATTCTTTAAAAACTTATAACAAAATAAGTATTCCATGCAACTTTTTGAAATTCATGTACATGGAATAAGTTGTTATTATACATATATTTATTAAAAAAAGAGGTATATTTTCTGATATTGTAATACAAAAGTTAGTTTTTAAATAAATTTAATGCTTATGTTTAACCACGTTTTTAGTTTAAAAAATAATAGAAAATATAGAAAAATACTTACATGTCTTTAAATTATCAACATATCAAACATTTTCCTCTAAACATAGCAATTTTGTTACTAAATAATTTTTAACACTCTCAGTAAGCAAAATAAATGTTTTAAAGAAGACTATTTATTCAAAAATGAAAATAATTAAAACTTGCAAACAACCTGCGAATGTTACCTCATAACACTTAATGTACATAAAAATAGACACAAAAACTTGTGTCAATTATTAAATATATATATATAAACATATAATTAAACATATTGTATATAGTGTTGAATAATAATCAGTAATAATGAGTAAAATAGAATAAAATTCTAAAATATGCATTTCCTTTTGGAAATGTTTTTCATGTTAAAATTATTTTTCAAAACAAATATATATATATATTTATTAACGTATAATAAAGCGTCTAAAATAAAAAGTGTTGTATAATTATCAGTAAAATTTAATAACTTAAAATATATTTTTCAAAAATGTTGTTGTTCTTAAAAGTACCTTTTACAAATGTATTTGAATGTATAGTTAAATACATAAAATAACAAGTGCTGAATAATAATGAATAATAATGAGTAACACTACATTAATTTAAATTATATTTTAAAAAAAAGTTCAAGTTAAAAGTAATTTTCAAAATGAAATGTAGCATAAATATGTATAAACATATAACATAAAAGCATATTAAATAAGTATATTTGATTATAATGGGTAAAACTGAATAATAATTCAAAATATGCACTTTATAGTATGTGACAGTTTTAGGATTCATAAAAATCTTTTTGAGTATGGTAAATTTTAAAACAATCATCTGCGGAAAGACTCACATCACATTCTTTGCATTCAAAATATGAGTCAATGGTTGTGTTAGAATCAATTTCACTCTCAGAAATTTCACTTTCTGAAGATTAATTTTTATTCATAATTTCCGCTATTTCCTCAGCAGTCAAATACCGACAGTGTTGAATCTAAGTGGTGGCTGGGAGGGGACATTCCCCTCCGAAGAATTGAAATGTACCCCCCTCCCCAGAAGATTGGAGATTTTATGTTTTTAATAGTGAAAAAGTGCAATTCCCCCCCCCCTGGAACTCTATAATGTCCCACAGAAATCCCTCTCGGAGAAAAGTATCTGAATTCAACACTGTCTTTTAGACATTTTAATTAGTTTATGGAAATTGATAAGAAAATATAAATCATTTAATTTAAAACAAATTCATTTGAAACAATGTGAAAAATTATTGAGGGAAAATATCAAAATACGCACTTTTATTTTATTGCAGTAATTGTATGAAAAATTAAATTATCACAGATTAAAAAAATATTAATTGATTCCATTTATTTCCCTAGTTAAAAAGAAATGTGTTCTACTGTGATACTTATTCAAATATGATTATTATAAAAATGTGTACATTAAATTAAAAAAGTAAAAATGTTCCAAGTTTGAGTCACGAATTGGTGTCTCTCGGGATCTGAAAACCACAAGCATAGTCACGTATTCCAGTCGTTCAGGATCTGAAAATCACAAGCCTTGTCACGTATACGGGGCACTCGGCCCAAAGGGGTTAAGAATGCATTGATACCTTAGAGAAAGATTGAAAAACAACATCTGCAGCATCTGTCATCCATTGAAAGCTATTTAATTACAGTCAAGGATCGATAATCTGCGCACCCATAATTCGCAATTTTCTATAATTCCCGTTGTTTCACAAATGAAAACAGTTAAACAAATTTACAAATTGTTGAAAAAATCACGAATTTCGTCAAACAGTCGCGAAAAAAACCCTGCGAATTTAATCAAACAATTGCACACAAACTCGAGAATTTAATCAAATGACCACGCAAAAAATCAAGAAGTCAGTCATGAAGGGAAAATCGCGAATTACAACAAACAATCATAGAAAAGAATCGTGGATTTTGTGTCGTGAATTCCGTGAAATGTTCGCCGGAAAAAGAATTATAGAATTTGCAATTGGTCGCAGGTAAAATCAAGAAATCTCTGACGATTGTAGAAATATATCAAGAATTTCATCAAAGATCGCAGAAAAATAGCTATTTTCGTCAGTCAATTGGGAAAAATCGTCGCAGAAAAGATGGCGAATCTTCTTTCTAATGACCATGGAAAAATATCTCAAAAGCCTCTGAAATTAAGCCTCTGAAAACCTCTGATTTTATCAAAAGCCTCTGAAAGAAATAGCGATTTCAGTCATTTGGTCGCAGAAGAACCATTGCAAATTTCCTCAATGGAATGCACAAATTGCGAAACTCTATGATTTGCTGTTGAAAAATTGCAAATTTTGCTAAACGGCTGAGGACAAAAAAAATTATGAATTTAACCAAACGATCATGCTGTAAAGATTGAGAATTTTGTCAAATGATGGCAAAAAAGATCAAGAATTTTATCCGTTTGTGAAAAAAAAATCACGAATTTCGACAAACAGTCGAAGAAAAGAATTGCGAATTTTGGCAAAAGATCACCGAAACAAATGGTGATTTTCGTCATTCGGTAGCAGAAATATCATTGCGAATTTCGTCGCTTTGAGGAAAAAAGATCAATTATTTTCCATAAAAATACTCACTGGAATTGGAAAAAAGTCGTATTTTTTTGTTTTCCTTAAAATAGTCACCTGATGCTAAAAATAGTCGCATTTTAGTAGCTTATGGCAGCCCTGTATTATTATAATTTTCTGTATTTATTTTATTTTTGTATTTGTTATTATTTTTCTTTTGTGTATAATTTATTTTCGTTTTCCTTTTTGCTGAAAATGCTCCTGAAAAAAATAAAAAAAACTTAATTATGATATATCAAATTATCAATGTAATTGTAATTATTATTCTTTAAATATATATATATACACTGCTCAAAACAATTAAAGGATATTGCAGTTTTAGGTGGATTTTGTATATGGGAAACTTTTTAGCTGATTGATACATGGTCGACAGACATAGTAGGTTATATGAGAATAAATTACACATGTTTGGCAGAAAAAATGCATTTTATTGCGCATTTGTGTACAAAAGGAAAAAAACACAATTTGTGCATATGAGAAAAAAAGAATAAGAAAAGGTGTTTTCTTCAAAGAAAATCATTTTCAGTAGGGGGTATGGTTTCCACGGGCGGCCAGCGACGTTGAACACCTTTGAGGCATGGACTCAATGAGGCTATTAATGATGAGTTGGGGTATTCTGCCCCACTCTTCCGGAAGAGCTCTTTCCAGTTCTTGGAGAGTTTGTGGGGGTTGTTGGCGGCCAGAAACTCGTCTTCCTAGAGCGTCCCAATCGTGCTCGATTGGATTCATGTCTGGAGAACACGCTGGCCATTCCATTTGAACGATTCCTTCCTCGAAAAGGAAATCCTCCACCAGGTTTGCACGATGTGGCCTGCAGTTATCGTCCATTAAAATGAAGTTATCTCCGATTGCTGCAGCGTAAAGGACTACAATAGGTCTGAGGATCTCATCCCTATATCGGCGACCAGTCAGAGCTCCATCTCGAATGATGTAGAGGTCAGTGCACCCGTCAATGGAGATGCCACCATACACCAACACTCCTCCACCGCCAAATCTGACACTTTCGTGCACGAACGCAGGATTATTCCTACTGCCACGGTCCCTCCAGATGAAAATACGCCTATTATCCGGATGCACAGAAAAACGGGACTCGTCAGAAAACAGAATATTGCTCCATTCATTTCTCCTCCAGTTGACATGCTCGGTTGCCCACTCACTGCGGTCGCGACGATGCCTTGATGTTAATCTAACACATACCATCGGTCGGCGAGCATACAGACCTACAGCATGGAGCCGGTTTCGGACAGTCTGAGTTGAAATCGTGGTGCCTGTAGCTGAGCGAAGGTGTTGTTGGAGAAGAGTAGCGTTCATGTTTCGGTGTCTCCGAGCTGTTAACGCTGAATACCGATCTTCATTGGGCGTTGTTGCCCGTCTTTGACCTTGCCCTGGTCTTCGGCCTGCACATCCACTCTCCAAAAAACGGTTCCAGATCCTGGAAATGACACTTTGTGACACTCCAATGGCTTGCGCTACTTCGGCTTGAGTTTGGCCCCTTCTAACCTACCAACAATTCTCCAAGCTTCTGAATCTGTCAAATGACTTCGCTGAGACATCGTACTCATCGAAACAAAGCAATCACTGAATGTCGATCATCCTTGTCTTCATTCTCTTTTATCCAGTTGAGAGTCAAATTTCATTCGCCTCAAAATTTGCATACTCCACAGTTTGAAAACCAGAAAAATTTGCATTTCTGATTCTCTTCTTCTATTTTCGGCAAAAAAAATTTCGTTTATATCTTTATTTTATATAAAACTTCAAATATCCTTTAATTGTTTTGAGCAGTGTATATATATAGAGAGAGAAAATTTTTTTAATAAAATAACTTGAAAAATATTTTTTGAAATAGCATATTAAATTAATTATTAGATTTAATATTTATCATTTCATGTTATACTGAATATGGAATTAAAATGTTGTCCAGAAATAAAAAAATGACTTATAATCCATAATACTCTATAATCCGCAATATTCTGTATTCTGCACAGCCTTTGGTCCTAACTTGTGCGGATTAGAGAACTTTGCCTGTACAAGTATATTAGCATGACATGGCATTAAACCAATTTCAGTTTTTGCTGTTGCTTTTTACTTATTTTAATAATATTAAATCAGCAACGTCCTAAATTTAACAACATTTTATTTTAGTTTATTTTTTTTATAATATTCAGTTATACACAAGTATATTAAATAGTTAAAATAGTGCATAAAATAGGAAGAATATGGAACATACTTATTTTGAAAGAAAACCACTATCCAAGCAATGGTATAAGCCCAAATAGATATTGAACAATGTGTCCTTTTCCTAAAATATCTCTGTTTTGTATAAATATGAAATTATAATATTTAAAGGATGCTGTGTGAGCAAATATGTATAGAGAATTGATTCGTTGCTTTCTACACCTGTTTGTACTTAAATTGCTGCTACCATACCATTTTATTTTTGGAAATTAACAATTTTTCTATTCCCACACACTTTAAGGTAGTTATTGCGATATATCACCAATATCAATATTAATTCATTGATATATTGCAATATTAAATTTCTGATATCGTCCAGCCCTAACACCTAACACTTCAGATTCTTCTGAATCACCAAAGGGCATATCTTGTCACTTGTTTGACAAAGTTTCGGAGCATTACTATACAGTTTGTGCAATATCATGCCACCATTCTTTAAAATTTCTGTTAACTGATTTTGGAGCTCTAAGATTTTTTAAAAATCAGCTCCAAAAAGAATATCATAAGCAACTGTGGTTGGTTCAAAATTTTTAATTGGCTTGTTAAGATGTGCCTTCCATAAAATGCTTTGTAATTTTCTCTGATCTGCATGTATAGAAATCATGTTTGTAAAAAACCCAGGCAAAATTTTACCCAGGCAGCTACCCACTACAACCCTTATGGTTGTAAAAAACCTGGTTTAAAAAAAAACAGCCCGGGTGGGTACCCGGGCAGCTACCCACTACAACCCTGATAGGAATAAGCCTTAATACATTTTGTGAATGTCTGCAGTGAACGCGAAAATATATTTTCTAAATCTCAACATAATTAAGAATAAATTATTCTGTGTTATATTGTATAGAATTATGAGTTTCTTTTAGTTGTTAAAGAAGTGTTAATACTACTCTCAGTGGAGTTGACGTACTTTTCTCTACTCCCCTATACACTCCAAGATGAAAAATGTAATACAATCCCTTTTCCTCTTCACTTTCGCTAATCTCAGTCCTCTGGCCTAACTGTTGATACTCTTTAGAAAAATCTGAATTATCTTAAATACTCGAGATCCTTCAACCTTCACTAAATGATTCTACATAAAGAATTTAATTTTTTTCATTGTAGTTTGTTTGTAATTTCCTAAAGTAGTTGGATCCTCTTTTAAGGACATTTTAATGACAAACCTTGTGGATAATTTTCTACAAAATTCTTCTTGCACATTAAAGTTTCTTTATTTTTGTTTTTTTCATTCTTAATGTTCTCTGTTAACTACAACTTTTTATGGGTTTTGTCTAGATTTGTTTTCTTCCTTTATAAGGCCACAATGAATACCCTGTTTTACAACAATACTAAAAACTATGTCTTGTATAATAATATCAGAGTCACTGACACAAATTTGTTCTCACAAAAGCTCATAAATTCCTGCTCCTATACTTTATGTAATTTCAGTTAGCTTATCAAGGACATCCATCCTCCCCACTTCATCTCTTCGTTGTCATAGCACTAGACGACGTGAGCTCCTGGTCCTGTTTTTCCCACTGCTATAATCCAACGAAGGATGAAGTTTTCTACTGTTCTCAAGTAGGGTGGGAAAAAAAGAAGTCAGCCATTGAAATGTGGTGTTACCATAGTTACTGACCTAAGATAAGGACAAAAAAAAACTGACATTGGGTAGGAATTGAAATTGCATATAGGATAACAGAATATCTACATGCTCTGTGATATTGAATCTATCATCTGCTAATTTTATATTAAGAAAATTCTGCATTAAAATTTCTACTGACCATGAGAATGTCAAATTTGCAGCTTTTTTTCCAACTATCAAAAAGTCCAAACTTTTTACAAAACTCTCATCATTATAGCATATCGATGCATTATCTTTAAATGATGCTACCTTGATAATTAATCATAGTTTTGACACCAAAATGCAAGGCTCGTCATTCCCACTAAAATTCCTAATTTTCCTAAAATTTTTGTTTGTCCCTAATGTTTATAAAATATTCCGTCTTCTCTTATTTTTATTTATTTATTTATTTTTTTTAAACAAAATATGATCTTTATTGAGGAAATCTACATTTCGGCAGATTTCCATTGTTTTAAAATTTCCACATAAATTCCACCCTCCTCTCTTTTTTTTTTTTTGAAATTTCTACTCCTTCATTTACTCCTCCAGCATGCAAAGTTTAAAACCATTTAAACTATTTTATTTAAAAAAAAAAAAAAAAAAAAAAAATCTTATCTAATTCTTACTTTGTAGAAAGAACAGTTAAATCATTAATCTTAATTCCTTCTAAATCATCCACTTTACACCCCCCCCCCCTGCATGCAATTTTTAAAAAATTGTTTATTACTTATCCATAATACGTAGTATAGGGTAAGTCTTGTAATCATTTTGAAAATCGGAAATTTTTTTTTGATGTATTTACACGTTTCAGAAACTGGAGATTCCGAAAAACATATTTTTAGAAAAAAAAAAAAAATTGCCGTCCGTCTGTGTGTGTGTGTCTGTGTGTCTGTAAACGCTCTATCTCCCGAAAAAATTGAGATAGAAACTTGCAATTTGGTATGTACTTAGTATGTAATAATGGGAAGAAGCCTATTTAATTTCAATAACCTCTATTAACTGGAACTATTTTTTTCGGACTCTCGAAATATTCATTCTGATAAAAGGTATATAAAAAATTTCAAAATTGTTTATTTTAAGAAATGAATATAAAATAAAATAAAAAAACATAAATTTTGCATAAAGCATGAAGTCGATCGGATAATTACTTGCCGAGATATTTGGAATCCTATTTTCCACACTCTTTGATTTTTCATGACCCTGTATTTCATCCAAATTTCACTTCAAAGATATATTTTAATTGGAAATTTGACGCTTAATCAGATGCAATAAACCGCTAGTTAATAGGATTATTATTTTTGGAGTTATAAGGATGTTTCTTTCAAGCAATTCAGTAATCGAGCCTTTAAAGTTTATGACGTCATCAAGTCACGATTTTATTCGAATTGCAATGCATTTTATAAGTAGTTTACACATTTTTATTTTAATATTTTACATTATGCATACCCATGATGTGTAAGTATTACGGTGGCCCCCAACGACTAGTTTAGTTGTGTTGTTTGATTTTTGTTTCTATTTGTTAAGTTTTAATAATAATAAATAATCAAATCTGCAATGAACCCGTGCGAAGATTTCGCTCTGCAGTCTAATATTTTTTAGCAATATCTACTATTTTTTAGATGCAGGTTTAAACTTCTAAAGGAAAATTAAGGACTAAAAATATCTTCAAACAACATTAGTCAAGCCATAATATCATCTAATTTATTCCATCAAAGTTACAGTAAAACTGATCAAACATAGCAAAAGCAAAAAAAAAAAAAAAAAATATATCAACCGTATTTTAACTATAGTAGAGGATAATATCATCTGTTTCGAAAAAAACATGGGACATAGAAAAATAAATTGATCATTTGAATTTGAATTTTGCTTTTTAATCATAAATATAAAATAAACCAGTGCAACAACAATCGCCCACTTTATCTTTTTTGTACTATTTATTTTTTTATAATCATTGTTGAGCATCACATAATGCGGTATTTTATTTTTGTGGCGACACTAATTTGAGGAAAACCTTTCGTTACATTTATGAAAACAATGCTGACTTAATTTTTAATTAACAACAATTTTTAATAAAAAAAGTTTTACCGAAATGTGAGTGTATTATGTCAGAAGCCTGTTCAAAATCCTTTCATATGGTATCTCATTCGTTGTTGTGCGTTTCGTATTTGCTTAGAAAAAGGGATGTTGACAACAGAAATAATATTTAAATCATAACATGCTGCAAAGTAAAGCAGCCCCTCCTCCCAGAATGTTGTGCTTGCATCATCTAGCATCGTGCCCTCCTGTCCTGCCAAAATTACAACTCTTTCAGCATACAAAGTTAAAAACCTTTTAAAGCTCTTTAATTTTTCTACCTTATTTGTTAGCTTGTAGATTTCAAAATCTGATACCTTTCTTAATTTTAAATAATAATCTTGCTGGTCACTAAACTTGAAGCAAAATGTACACGAGTCTCATGTGGTTGTTTGAGATCTTTTCTAAAATGCTCTAAACATGAATAAGATGTTGGTTGAAACTCTTGAAACTAATTCTTTTATTTTTTCATAATTCGAGGTATCCTTCTCTTGTTAGAAGCTTTATCCCCTAATAAAATTAATCAAATTTCACATTTTTAGTCTTAAGGCTTGATATAAAGAAGAAAAGAAACCCCCCTAACCTTCAGGACGCATGGGAATGTTTACAGTTAAAGTCAAATACATTTTATTAATTGATATAACAATTCAAATTTTATTTTACTTTCACTAACATTAGATTTGGTTTCAGATCTAATTTTAGCCAGTTCTAATTCATTTTTTGACATTTCAAGACTTATTTTTTTCTAGTTCTAACTGCCTCTGCTCCTAATGTTTTTGATTTTCAATTATAGTATTTGCTATTTCTTTTACAAAAGTTGGTTTATTTTTATATATTTCACTGTTTTCAATACTGTCATTTAAATCTGTAATTGTCATTTTATCACCAATTGTTATATTTTATTTTGGAGGCAAATAAGTCTCAAATCATCTTTTTTAGCACCATGTGACAAATCTCACATTGTTTATTTCAAGAGAGTGTGTTTTATTGGCATTTTCATTTTGACAACCTGAGCGGTTTGCTTCTTCCTGCACAGATCCCATCATTTTCCAGGTGCAATTTTCATTCATCTCTGGCACCTCCTCGCCTCTCAGCTGCACATGAACGTGGCTGAATTGTGTCATTGAATGACGTGGGCTCCGAGAGGCTTGACTGATGACATAATGGGATGCTGTTTCCCTGTTGTGATGCTTTTATTGTTCCCTTTGAAATCACAGCCATTCATTTTTCTCATATCATTTTAAATTTTACCTGTTTTTAGTTTCGGGGCACCTGTTTTAATGGAATTTAGTTCTAAGTTAACAGTTTAAAATTAGTTTCTGACGGGGATCTGCTGAGGTGATGTCTTGCTAAAAGAAGATTTGCTGTTCTATTTTTAAATCAAGCTGTTCAAATTCCTTCATATTTTCATTCTTTCAGGATTAGTATAATTGATTCAACAATGTTTAAGATGGCCAAAAGGAAATTATTTTTCTGTCTTAGAACAGAAGAAATGAAAGATTTATTTATCAAAAATTTGTCATTATTTCTGCTTTAATTTCAAGAACTCTGATGATAAAAAAATAATTTATTTCTCCTCAAGGACTGCAAAGAATTTAGTGTGTTTTTTGCTCCTCTTGTTAAATACACAACAGCTTAAAACCTATACAAAACACCCCTTTTCTATGATAGAATTCTCAACAATCTCAAATTATAATTCTCACAACTCTTAAAATGCCTTCATCTTTTAAATTGGCAGATTTATTAAATGACATCATTAAAATGTTACCACATATGTTGCTATGACCAGGTGTTGTGTCCCTAACCCATTTACAGTAAACTTTTTAATTTTATATACGGAAAATGCACATTTTCTGCTCAGAATGACACTGATTTCAGATGCAAAAATACAGCAAGTGAGTCTAAATTTTTATTGGCTTAAAAAAAAAAACCAGGAGATCTAACCCAGGCTTCCTGATTTACAGAACATATTACTCGGTGTACACAATTTAGTTGAATTTTTTAAATTAAAAAAGCTAATAGATTTTTTACACTTATATATATTTTAAGATTGCTCCTGAATTATTAGCCACTTTGGATTTGAGTACAGCCATAATAAAACAGAATGTAATTATGCATAAGCACATAAAATGTTTTTCTGCTTCTGTAAGTGAATATCCTTATGTTATGCTTGTAACATTTTTTTCTGGTATTCATTAGGTCAGAAAGATCACTTCCATATTGATCTGTCTGATGAAGTGGTTCGTGGTTCCATAGTGCTGCATGATGGAAAGCTGATGTGGCCTCCTCCAGCTCCCAAGGATCCCTCACCTGCTGTTGCGGCAGCCAAGCCAGCAACTCCTTCTAAAGTGGTGCCTCCAGAGCCAAATTATTTTAATCTCACTCTCAAAGATTCCTTAGTATACACAGCTGGTAAGTGTAATTATTTTATGGCCCGATTTCATTATAATCAGGGAGGATTGTGTGTAGGGATTTATCCTGATTTGAGAATTTAAATTATTTTTCAGGATTTTTAAAATAAAAGTGTTATGTGATGGAAATTTAGAATGTATCTTTAATATTTTAATAGAGTTTTTAATATTTGCAAGATATTTTATTATTTATAATAAATTGTTTATCATTAAAATTTTAATCATACCTTCCATCATATAATTTCAAGATTTTTTTTAACGTAGGATCACAATTACCCTTGTTGTATGTACTTTCTCTGAGGCTTAATGTCCCTGCCAAAATCTTGATCTGGTTGGGTTTTTTTTAAAACCATGTTTATTAAAGAATGTATGTTTTTTCTGCTGATTCTCCCCCCCCCCCCCCCACTTTTTTTTAAAAGAAACTTATTTTGCATTGAAGGTACTGCTTTACTATAAAACCTTGAAACGGTTTTCAGCTATATGTATTCTGATTATTTGTACTTCTTCCTATGTTGATTTTTAGATGTCGCACATTTATCATAACATACTTACTTTGTATTTTATCTTATTAGTATTTTGCTGTTCTTGGACAAGTTTTTAAATACAAATGCAAACCACTTTAAATAGCTCATCTCTTGTATCACTATCTTCTGTTCATTATGGTTTGTCTATCCTTTTAGTTGGTGGGTTTGAAAATTTGTTTGTGAATTCTTGATCTTTTTTTTCTCATACCATGCATTTTCTTGGGGAAAAACTGGATAAGAACATGGGCATTGGAGCAAAAATGCAATTTTGATCTACAGAATGAATTTTTAATTACAAATTCTTAGAGAAACATTTAACTTAAATTAAGAACTTCTGTTAGTATAAATATACTATATTGATAGAAAACAATAGAATGAATTTGCACCTGAAAATGGATAAAAAAAATCAATAAATATTGTTGTCATGTAAGTAGGGAGTTGCCAGAAAGATGTCTGGCCTTTAAAGACATCCCTTCAATTTCGATCCTTACTCAAAAGGTGGGAGAAGAGAATGGGGACTCTCCTAGATTGATAACTCTAAGCATAAATGAGAAGCATTTAAAGAATTCTGTTTTTCATTAAACAATTACCAAGCCTTCTAATGTAGGTGAAAAATGCATATATATATTTTTTTTTTCTATTTTTTTAGACTAAATTCTTCCAAATTTTCTTTAATGCATTTCAAAATTTCAACTTTTTTTTCAATTTCCGTACATTAGCTATGCATTTTTCTCTAAGTGATATTGCTGCTGAAATTAATTCCTCATCTTATATATAGGTAAAAAAAATTTCTTATTTAAAAAAATATATATATAGATTTTAGTTTCAGAATGAAAATTTATTGAAAATTACATCATTAAAAAAATTCTAAAGCTTTATGAAAGAAAGTGCTCATTTTCTTTAAAATGTATGGTCATTTTCATCAGGGCAAATATTTCATCTTTGTAAAATTGGAATCTTAAGTTTTTATTTACTGTTATAATATTTATTTGAATGCACAGTATTCTGTAAAGTGCAGAAAGTTAAGTGGAGTTGCTTCATATTTTTTACCGTGCTCAGGAATACTCCTGAGTTTAAATTAGAGGTTAAAAATTGAGTGGATTCCCAAATAAAATATCGAGAATTTTAAAATTAATATAAACTGTTTCTCATAATACTGAATGAGAACAAGTTTTCATCATATTTAACAGAATTTGACCAGTGATATCTTTAACAATGAAGACTTTGGAAATCATCTCATGATGAACATAGTTATGAGACAGAATATTTGGATGTTTTTTAGTAAAGCTTTAAAGCTATTATGAATGTTTTATTTTTTTCTTTGTATTATAATCTTTTCCTTTATACACATAATTGTGGTGTGTGTGTATATATATATATATATATATATATATATATATATATATATATATATATAAGTTTTTCATAACTCTTCCCCTTTCCCCCTAAAAAACTGAAATTGCTCATATTTAGTTGGCAATTACTATTGTTGTTTTGTCTCTTTCAGGTTTATCATCATTGCTGGGTTTTGGAATGGTATCTCCTAATCCTGCTTTCACAACCATGATGACCACATTTGGGTTGTCCGGTCTTGTAGGTATGATATCTTATTCTCTTGCCATAGAAATGTAAAATTGTTATCAACCACATATGTTTCTATGTGTTTACAAAAGTCACATTAAATTTTGAGGTACTTTTCAATTAATAATAGGCCAACCAAAATAGTACATTTTCTCACTATTATAGACTAGGGATGCACTAAATAATGATTTTGGCTGAATATTAACTGTTTGGCCAAATACCGAATATTCACCTGGCCAAATACACCTCTATTTCAGGTTTTAAAGGTATAAAAAAATTTAATTTAAACACAATTTTACGTGATATAAACACAAAGTATACCTGGTCAACAGAGCCTCGCTCGGTAGGTTTTTTTAACACTCAATCTGTATTTGAGTAAAGACATAATTTTATTATTTATTTCTACATTGTTCATACCGTATTTGAGTAAAGATAAATTTTTATTATTCATTTCTACATAAAAATATAATATCTAGTTTCTAAAATTTATAATAACAAATGCTATCCATTAATTTTTTTCTGTTTTTTGTATATATATTATACTCTATCCAATTTCTCTGTGTTACCGAGATAAGTTATGAGTTTTTGTTATATTAAACTTACATTACTTTTGGTTACATTATGCAGTTGTAAAGTACCAAATTGGTTTATAGTCATGATATTCAACACTTTTTTTTTCATACAACATTATGGGTTGTGATGAGGATTTTCTTTGGGTCGAAATACTTACTGTTTCGTTTTTTAACTCAGAAAATGGCAACATACACATTAAGTTAAGTACATTGTACAACATACACACAATATGAGTATACAAGAACATTTCATATATGTAAAAAGAGATTATATGGCAGTTTACCAAAAACAACAAAGACTGGTTCAAACAGCCGCACTGTACTCAGATGTATTCATAACACTCTTCCTTTTATTTTTACTATTTAACTCCACTTGGTTTTTGTATGTAAAGATGTAATTTTGTAATTGATTTTTAACTAACTTTCTCATATGCTAGAATTAAAAAAAAGAAATGTTCACAGGTTTGTTTCCGATGACAGCACAACATTTTAATATTTCTAGAACTTGCCTTAAAATTAATGTATTATTTTTTAATTTTTTTTCCTTTTACCCACCACAAGTGATAAATCGCCAAATATTCTTTAGGGTTACAATAGTGTATGAATTCCAACAACAATAGATTTAATTATGCACCAAAATAGGCCAAATGTCTGTGAAACTGCAATGATTAAATTTTAAACACTAAAGGGTGAAAATAAAATAAAAATAAAAAAATAGTGTGTAATATAAAAAAAAAATACGTTTTTATGAATTAATGGTTTCATATTAACTAAATTATGATTATAAGTTGAGAAATAAATTTAGAAGTCCTATAAAGATAGTTTAAATATTGTTTGCTTGTCTTTCCTGTTAGCCATTTCCTAAAAAAGAAACAAAGCAAAAAATCTTTTTTTTTTTTTTTTTTTTAAATAAATAATTTTACAAGTTTGTGCTTTCTATCAGTGAGTATGTGCAATTTCTTTGTATTATACATATTGTCATTTTTTTTTCTCTTTGCAATGTTGATTTATTATCTATGATGCTTTGAATTAGTGTTGAGTGTAACAACAGAGAATATTTTATAAGTCATAGAAACAATGAGTTTTCTGTAATCAGCCTTTTCTTGCATAATAAAGACCAGTTTAACAAGGCTTTATTCACTCGGGATTTTCATGCTGTTTCACTTCTTTAATTTCTCGCATCATCATAAGTGGATGTGCAAAATTATTTTGCGACCCTGTAATATGCTCTAGTAATTCCACTAAATTACAACTAATTCCATAAGTGACAGCATATTAGAGCCTTCCAAAAATATAATTTTCAGAACTTAATAAATATAAAAGTAAATAAAACTTTAAAAAACACTTTTATTTAAGCATTCAATGTTTATCTTGATAATCGCACTTAATTTCATGACTACAATTCATGATTTTTCCAAAACATGTCCGATAAAATACAAAATTATGACCTGGGCACCAAATCCAAAAATTCACCGCTTTGATTTATGCTCGAAATCAACTGTGCGGAAGTCGATACTTATCTAATTATTTTCTTGTATTTGTATCAGTGTATAAATGTTGTTTTATGTAAATTGTATTAGACTGGAAGGCAACTGCAGAAAAATCTACGTTTTTGAGCATTATCATAATTTATGCATCATTCGAAAATCGAAAAACAATGCTGTCTATGGAAAAATTAAGCAGGTTGTCGGCCTGAATGCAGTCCTCCTTAAGACTATGACAGACTGATCTGAATTTCCACTTTCGTTACATCTCCCACAGCGTAGTGGGTAGCTGCCTGAGTCCCCGTCCAGGCTGTTTAAAAAAAAAAAAAAACTTTGTTTTTTTACAACCATAAAGGTTGTAATGGGTAGCTGCTCGGCTACCCGTCCAGCTACCTGTCCGGGCTGGATTAAAAAGAAAATCAGTTTTTTACAGCCCGCTGAAACTTTCTGTAATCAATGTTAAATAAGTATTGGTGAGAACTTCGGTTACAGAATATTAACAATAGAAAAAAATTAATTAAACCTATCAAAGCGCATGTTTTCGAAGTTAAGTCCTAGTTAGAGGCTTTTCTTGCACTCTAATTAGTATAGAAGACTTATGTCCTGAAAATCGTCCCAACTGTTTTCAATTTAAAAATTTTACATCAGCATTTTTAACGCTAAATTTTCTTGAGCCCGTCAAAACAAATTTTCTTCATTGAGGGACATATCTAGACCATTTTTTTTTGTGCTCTATTTAGTATAGAAAGCGAATTTACAGAATATTGTTACACAGTCTTCGATATCGTCCGTAATTTTGTTTCTGATCAATGACCAATATCAAGGAGAATTCCGATTAGTGAAGATTAAGTAAAAAAATTGCTTAAACTTATGAAAATGAATTTTTCCAAAGATTTTACCCAGCTAAACCATTTTCTTCTGCTCAATTACTATAGTAGACAAATTTCCTAAAATTCCTTGTGCCATCTTTGATGTTGTCCGTAAGCATGTTACTGATGAATGACAAAAGTATTGGTGAGAATTCTGATTACTGAAGATTAATTTCAAAATTTCTTAAACCTAATGAAAAATAATTTTTTCAAAGTTAAAACCTAATTAGATCATTTTCTCCTAAGTCTCTCCTATTTCTTCTAAGTCTCATTTCATGAAAATCGTCTGAACTATTTTGAATTTATACCATCATTTTGAGTACTTAGTTTGTTTGAACCATATAAAACAATTTTTCCTGAATTAGCAACATAGCTAGATCTTTTCCACATCTTCAAATTAGTATAGGAACCAAGTTTTGAGAAAATCTTCGTTGATATATAGCAATATTTCGAGTGCTGAGTTTGTTTTAACCTGTCAAAACAATTTTATCCAAATTCAAGACCTAGCTAGCTCAATTTCTCGTGATCAAATTAGTATTAAAGACACATTTTGTGTAAATCGTTTGAGCATTTTTCGATTTATACCAAGCAGCATTTTCAGCGTGGAGTTTGTTTTAACCTGCCAAAATGAATTTTCGTGAATTCGTGACATAGCTAGATTTTCTCGTGCTCGATTTAATATTGAAGGCTTGTTTTGTGGAAATCATTCCAGCCGTATTCAATATCATTCGTAATCAGGAAAAGTACTTGCTTGTTTCTCTCTATATTTTAAAAAAGTAACCAACGCCGCCACAGCCGCTGTCAATGCATTTTTTGTGCCTTGAGGTCTTTCTGGGCTAATATTCAGAAAATTATTGCATGAAAATTATTAGTTTTATAGAGAAATGTTTGATAAACATGCTGAAACAGATGGTTTTTAAATCAAAGAAATATTTTAAGAGATATTTATTATTAAATTTGGTCAAATTAGTTCTCCTTAAAGTTTTATAGGAACGAAAACTATGCATAGGAATTTAACCATAATTTAAAAGTATAGTTGACAAGCTTGCAGAGTGCAATTATTTTTTTAATTTGACTAATTTTTTGAGGGTTTATTTCAATTTTTTATTCAAATTTTCATTATCTTGATGGAGATTTATTTCATATTTCAAAAGTCCATTATTTTAATTGTTGCCAATTTGTAAAATAGCACACATAATAATATTCCCTTTCAATTAAAAAATGTATTTACACGTGACTATTAAAAACAAAAATAAAACTTTAAAATAATAATTAAATGATCATGTGTTAAAAGAAGTAAATTTAGAAAATTATGTAATAAGAAATATGCTTGCACGTGAATATCAAAGAGAGAAATAATTAAATTATTACTAGATGGAACCCGTCAAAATTTGACGGCAAAAAACTTGATAGTACCATAAAAATAAAATTCATAGCTGCTTTAAAATGTTTGAAACTTTTGCAGAATAATTCAAATAAATAAAAAACCCACTTTGAATTAAAGCTAGGTTGAAGAACAGCAATTGGCTAAGTTTCACTGGCACATGTACTCGCGGAATTTCTTTCATCTGACACATTTAGCGCTGTTGTGCAAGTAAATGGTAAGTGCCCCCTTGGGGAGGGAGAAATGGCGGGATGGACCAAGGAGATGCATAACATGAATAAGCAGTCAAAGACCTTTCAAACGATATGTAACATGAGGGGTGTGTGCAAAATTTTAAAAAGTACCCCCTTGGGGGGGGGGGGGGGGGTAAAGTAGGGGATGGACACGGAACATGCATAATATGATTAAGTGGTCACAGACCTTTCCAACGATATATAACATGAGGGTTGTGTGCAAAATTTAGAAAAGTACCTCTTTGGGGGGGGGGCAAAGCGGGGAGATGGACATCAGAGATATGCATATGATTAAGCAGTCACAGACCTTTCCAACGATATATGACATGAGGGTTGTCTGCAAAATTTAGAAAAGTACCCCCTTGGGGGAGGGGGGGGGGCAAAGTGGGGAAATGGACATTGGACATATGCATATGATTAAGCAGTCACAGATCTTTCCAACGATATATGACATGAGGGTTGTCTGCAAAATTTAGAAAAGTACCCCCTTGGGGGAGGGGGGGGGGCAAAGTGGGGAGATGGACATTGGAGATGCATAATATCATTAAGCGGTCACAAACCTTTCCAACAATATATGACATGAGGGGTGTCAACAAAATTTAGAAAATTGCCCCCCTTAAGGGGGGGGGGGAAGTGGCGGGATGGACCCCGGAGATGCATAACATGAATAAGCAGTCAAAGACCTTTCCAACAATATGTAACATGAAGGGATTGTGCAAAATTTACAAAAGTACCCCCTTGGGGGGGGGGGCAAATTGGGGGGATGGACACCGGAGATGCATAATAGGATTAAGCGGTCACAGACCTTTTTAACGATATATAACATGAGTGGTATGTGCAAAATTTAGAAAAGTGCCCCAATTGGCAGATGGGGGGGGGGGATGGACCACACAGATGCATAACATGAAAAGGCAGTCACAGGCCTTTCGAACGATATAAAGAAAAGTCTCCGCCCCGTGTAGGCAAAACATACTCCCCCCCCCCCCCCCGCCGCCATAATTATTGATGCGGACTCATTTTTTAAATTCGTTCGCACCCCTCTTCTCCCGCAAAATGTTGTGAATTTTAAAAACTCCACTTACGAATTTTTTTATACCAAAAGCACTTATGTCCGTCGTCTGCATGCAGAGTTTTGTGCTTACAGACGCCAGACACAACAACACACACACAGACAGACGTTTACCGACATTAATAGTATAGATGATACTCAGTGCCTACACATTTCACCCTTTATAATTCAGCCAATGAGTTGACGGTTGTTCATTTCCAGAAACGAAACAATAATTCTTTAGGATGAATTTTGTTTGTTTGATACACCGTGGCAGAATGCGTGCAATGCAGCGAAAGGCGTCACAAACTTTTTAGGGCACCTGCAGACTAAAAACATATAATCAATCTTCGCGGGGAAAAAATCCTAGATTTCGTCAAATGATCACGGGAAAAACACTAATTTCATCAAAGGATCATGTAAAACGTGAATTTTGTTAAAAGGCCACAGAAAAACGCGATTTATACAAAAGATGAGCAAATTTTGTCAAAGAATCGCAAAACAGGAAATTTCACCCAAAGATAGCGCTTTCTTGCCAAACTTCGTCTAAAAATTGCGGAATAAAATGTATTTTATCAAAAAATCGCTGGAAAACGCACATTTCGTTAAAGTATCGCGAGAAAAATGCGAATTTCTTCAAAGATTGTTGAAAAAACGCGAATTTCATCAAAGGATTGCTGAAAATTCATGAATCTTATCAAAAGGCAGCAGAGAAAATGTGATTATTATCAAAGCATTGCGAAAAAAGAAAATTTCGTCTAAGGATCACAGAAAAACGCAGATTTCATAAAAGAATCGTGGAAAATAACGCAAATTTCGTGAAAAAAAAAAATCGCAGAAAAAACACAAATTTCGTCAAATTATCGCTGAAAAAAAACCACGAATTACGTCATAGGATAGCTGAAAAAATTATGAAACTCGACAAAAAAAAGATACAGAAAAAAATGCGAATTTCATTAAAGAATCGCGAAAAAAAATGCGAATTTTGTTAAAGCATTGCGCAAAGAATGTGAATTTTTTGAAAGGTTCGTGTGAAAAATGAAACTGTCTGTATTAAAAACAGCACACACACAAACATCTATACAAACCTCAATACACACAAACATATTATAGGCAGGGCTTGAAATTCAATTTTTCCAAAGACGGGAGTCTCCCTACCAACATTTTTAAATGGAGGGGAGTTGTAATGTTTGGGAGGGAGAAAAAAAATCTTTAAACCCCACTATTCTTTTACGTGCTATTTAAAGAATTACATTAATGCAGACATGACAAAATACCATTGAAAAAATTAAGTCAACTGAGAATGATTATGTAAAATGTTTATTTTTATTATAAAAAAGGGAAGAAAGTTAAGTTTTATATATGCAGTGTATTTTTCAAGTTCCATTAAATGTGTTAGGGACCCTTAACAATTAGGTTGTTAAATAAATTTCTGACTTTAGATTTTACTTGATTGAGATTCACAGATCGATCGTGGAAAAGACGCAAAGTTCATCAATCTGTCGCGGAAAAAACGCTAAGTTCGTCGATCTGTCACCAAAAAACGCAAAGTTCGTTAATCAGTCGTGGGAAAAAAGCAAATTTCATCGATCGATTGCAGAATAAACACAAAGTTCGTCGATCTGTCCCCAAAAAACGCAAGGTTCGTCGATCAGTCGCTTAAAAAATGCAATGTTTGTCTATCTGTTGCAGAAAAAACGCAAAGTGCGTTGATCAGTCGAGGAAAAAAATGCAACGTTCGTTGATCTGTCGCGGAAAAAATGCAAAGTGCGTCGATCAGTTGCGGAAAAAAGCAAATTTCGTCGATCGATTGCGGAATAAATGCAAAGTTCGTCGATCAGTCAGGGAAGAAAGAAAAATTTTGTCGATCGATTGCGGAATAAACGCAAAGTTCGTCGATATGTCCCCAAAAAACGCAAGGTTCGTCGATCAGTCGCTTAAAAAACGCAATGTTCGTCGATCTGTCACAGAAAAAACTCAAAGTTCGTTGATCTGTCACGGAAAAAACCACAAAGTTCGTCGATCAGTCGCGGAAAAAACACACAGTCCGTCAATCAGTTGCGGGGAAAAAAAATCACGAAATTTATCGTTCGGTTGCAGGTAAATTAAATAATGCAAATTTCTCCAAAAATGCTGAAATTTTTTGGCCGGGAGGCTCCCGCTCATGATCTTTTTTGGGCGGGATTTCAAAATTTTCCGCGCGAATCCCGCCCTGAAATTCAAGCCCTGATAGGTATAGTTTTAATCTGAAATAATATACTGAACTTGAACTAACTTTTGAAAAATCGGGTTAACCCAAATCCAACTTGCAGAAATCTACACTCAGTCTGAAATCGACTCGAACCATAAAGACAGTTAACCCAACTTGCAACAAAAATAATTATTTTCTGTGAATTTTCTGATTTTTTCTTTTCTCAGAAATGCTGTAGTCATTTTGTCCCCCAATTTTGCCCTTTACAATTCAGCCAATGAGTGGTGGGGGCCAAAGGAGCGTTCCTTATCACAAACGAAAGATGAGATACGTTCGTTTGATGTTGTTGTTGAAAATTTATGGATTTCTATTATTAAAGTAATTTTTTCATTTTACCGTATTTATTTTCTTTTTGTGTTGTATGTATTTTGCTACTTTGAATTTTTTTAAAATAACCCTTTTTTTTTTTTTGGAGAGTGAGAGAGAGAGATTTAATAATTTGGTGACACGAAGTTCAGCAAATTCTTAAAATCCACAAATCGTTTCCAATGTAAACAATGAAATTTACAATTAAGTTGCAAGTGCAAAATTTCAGTTTTTTAAAATTTTCATGTCATTCTGTACACATTTTAATATGTCATTCTGATCATTATACATATTTAGTTATGCATTATTAATTATTTACTTGACCTTTACTTTTAATATTTTAAATATTTCAAACTTACAGCTGAATGTAATTATTAAAACATTTGAAATACTGCATTCGAAAAATGAAATTTCAGCTTAGAAACTCGACAATTAAAAAATTTAAAGTAGAAAAGTACTTATGATATAAAAAGAAGAAAAAAAAATACACCAGAATTTATCTGTATTACGAAAGCGGGAGAAATGATTTTCTGTGCTATACGAAAAGATATCCAAATAACTCAATCATGAACATAGAAATAGGTATCGGTTTTTATGTTCAGGTGCACTCAATCCAAACTTGAAACTTTTAAAACGGTCATTGAATGAATGAAATTCATCTCCGCCTTTCACATCCAGAAAACTTGCTGTGTCGCCAATTATGTTTATATTTTATATATATATAAAAAAATAATAATTCAGGCACTTTTCCGTTATACGGACACCATTGTCGCCAAACATACATACATTTTGGCATAGTATCCGTATAACAGAAAAGTACTAAAGTTCATGGTTTAAAATCACAATAAAATATCATGAAATTTATTGATTAGTTGTGGGAAAATATCGGGGAAATAATGTGTTTTTCGTGAATTTTTTGTTTTGTTAACAATGTGGTTAGAGAGACAGGGAGAAATCCAGAAAACTTGCTGTGTCGCCAATTACGTTTATATTTTATATATATATAAATAATAATTCAGGCACTTTTCCGTTATACGTACACTATTGTCGCCAAACATACATACATACATACATACGTACACTATTGTCGCCAAACATACATACATACATTTACATACATACATACATTTTGGCATAGTGTCCGTATAACAGAAAAGTACTAAAGTTCATGGTTTAAAATCGCAATAAAATGTCATGAAATTTATTGATTAGTTGTGGGAAAATATCGGGGAAATAATGTGTTTTTTGTGAAATTTTTTGTTTTGTGTTTAATTGTAAGCATTCATTATAATTTTCAGTGCATTATTAAATTGAAATTTTTGTTTAAAATATGTAAACAAAACAGTGACCAGAAACCTGCACAATTTCTAATATAGATAGATAGATGCATGCATGTAGTACTTTTAATTATTTGGTAAAAATACTGTGATCGTCACTGAGAAAACCTGAATTTAACCTAAAAGTAATTGTCGAGTGTTTAAGCTGAAATTTCATTTTACGAATACAGTATTTCAAATGTTTTAATAATTACATTTAGCTGTAAGTTTGAAATATTAAAAGTAAAGGCGAAGTAAATAATTAATAATGCATAACTAAAAGTAATTGTCGAGTGTTTAAGCTGAAATTTCATTTTACGAATACAGTATTTCAAATGTTTTAATAGTTACATTCAACTGTAAGTTTGAAATATTAAAAGTAAAGGCCAAGTAAATAATTAATAATGCATAACTAAAAGTAATTGTCGAGTGTTTAAACTAATTTCATTTTACGAATACAGTATTTCAAATGTTTTAATAGTTACATTCAGCTGTAAGTTTGAAATATTAAAAGTAAAGGCCAAGTAAATAATTAATAATGCATAAGTAAAAGTAATTGTTGAGTGATTAAGCTGAAATTTCATTTTACGAATACAGTATTTCAAATGTTTTAATAGTTACATTCAACTGTAAGTTTGAAATATTAAAAGTAAAGGCCAAGTAAATAATTAATAATGCATAACTAAAAGTAATTGTCGAGTGTTTAAGCTGAAATTTCATTTTACAAATACAGTATTTCAAATGTTTTAATAGTTACATTCAGCTGTAAGTTTGAAATATTAAAAGTAAAGGCCAAGTAAATAATTAATAATGCATAACTAAAAGTAATTGTCGAGTGTTTAAACTAATTTCATTTTACAAATACAGTATTTCAAATGTTTTAATAGTTACATTCAGCTGTAAGTTTGAAATATTAAAAGTAAAGGCCAAGTAAATAATTAATAATGCATAAGTAAAAGTAATTGTCGAGTGTTTAAGCTGAAATTTCATTTTACGAATACAGTATTTCAAATGTTTTAATAGTTACATTCAACTGTAAGTTTGAAATATTAAAAGTAAAGGCCAAGTAAATAATTAATAATGCATAACTAAAAGTAATTGTCGAGTGTTTACGCTGAAATTTCATTTTACGAATACAGTATTTCAAATGTTTTAATAGTTACATTCAGCTGTATGTTTGAAATATTAAAAGTAAAGGCCAAGTAAATAATTAATAATGCAAAACTAAATATATATAATGATGAGATTTTTTTTTTCATGAATTATTCAGTGAAACTCGTCTTATAAATGTACGCAAATAATTCACATCAAAATCTTAAAATAACAAAGTTTTCTTTCGTGTTTAGCTATGCTTAATAACCAAAAAAGCTTGATTAATACAAAAATTATTTGGTAAAAATACTGTGATCGTCGCTGAGAAAACCTGAATTTAATCATATCACACAGAATTACATATTAAAAGTTTAAAATTAGTTTGTTTACATCGGAAACGATTCGCGGAATTTCGTGCCACGAAATCTCTCTCTCTCTCAAAAAAAGGGTTAGTTATAAAAAATTCAAAGTACTAAAATACATACGACTTAAAAAGAAAATAAATACGGTAAAATGAAAAAATACCTTAATAAAAGAAATCTATAAAGTTTCAACAACCGAACAACCAAATGGAACACATACGCTTCTAGAGAGAGGAAAAAGCCTTCACCTCATTGGCTGGAACATCGCGTCTGAAGATGGTAAAAGCCTCTAGCTGATTAGCTGAATGCTCGCGCATGCGTATAAATAGCATTTTTGCACGAAAAACTAAAAAGCAGGTTAGCTTTAAGTATATGGATGCATTCAAAGCTTTAAATGGGGAAATTTACGTCATATTTAAAATATTCATACAACAATATTTCCAAACAGTTTCAATTAAAAAAAAATATATTTACACGAGAGATTCATTTATTTCGACAAAATCTTTTACTTATTATTGCAAATTTTGAAACAGCGTAAATAATATTTCCCTTCAATTAAAAACTATATTTTTATGTTTAATAATTACATTTTAATTAGCGAAATAACTAATAAATTGTTAAAATATCATTAAAATACAGATAAATGTTGAATTAAAAATCACTCTATGACATAACTAACACATGTAATGCATCTTATGTCAATTGAATGCGACACAATGGTCATGCACTTTTGGCGTTAAAAGCTACTAGATGGAACCCGTCAAAATTTGACGGCAAAAAACTTGATAGTACCATAAAAATAAAATTCATAGCTGCTTTAAAATGTTTGAAACTTTTGCAGAATAATTCAAATAAATAAAAAACCCACTTTGAATTAAAGCTAGGTTGAAGAACAGCAATTGGCTAAGTTTCACTGGCACATGCACTCGCGGAATTTCTTTCATTTGACACATTTAGCGCTGTTGTGCAAGTAAATGGTAAGTGCCCCCTTGGGGAGGGGGAAATGGCAGGATGGACCAAGGAGATGCATAACATGAATAAGCAGTCAAAGACCTTTCAAACGATATGTAACATGAGGGGTGTGTGCAAAATTTAAAAAAGTACCCCCTTGGGGGGGGGGGTAAAGTAGGGGATGGACACGGTACATGCATAATATGATTAAGTGGTCACAGACCTTTCCAACGATATATAACATGAGGGTTGTGTGCAAAATTTAGAAAAGTACCTCTTTGGGGGGGGGGGCAAAGTGGGGAGATGGACATCAGAGATATGCATATGATTAAGCAGTCACAGACCTTTCCAACGATATATGACATGAGGGTTGTCTGCAAAATTTAGAAAAGTACCCCCTTGGGGGAGGGGGGGCAAAGTGGGGAAATGGACATTGGAGATATGCATATGATTAAGCAGTCACAGACCTTTCCAACGATATATGACATGAGGGTTGTCTGCAAAATTTAGAAAAGTACCCCCTTGGGGGAGGGGGAGGGCAAAGTGGGGAGATGGACATTGGAGATGCATAATATGTTTAAGCAGTCACAGACCTTTCCAACAATATATGACATGAGGGTTGTGTGCAAAATTTAGAAAAGTACCTCTTTGGGGGGGGGGGGCAAAGTGGGGAGATGGACATCAGAGATATGCATATGATTAAGCAGTCACAGACCTTTCCAACGATATATGACATGAGGGTTGTCTGCAAAATTTAGAAAAGTACCCCCTTGGGGGAGGGGGGGACAAATTGGGGAGATGGACATTGGAGATGCATAATATCATTAAGCGGTCACAGACCTTTCCAACAATATATGACATGAGGGGTGTCAACAAAATTTAGAAAATTGCCCCCTTGGGGGGGGGGGGCAAATTGGGGAGATGGACATTGGAGATGCATATGATTAAGCGGTCACAGATCTTTCCAACAATATATGACATGAGGGGTGTCAACAAAATTTAGAAAAGTGCCCCCCTTAAAAGGGGGGAAATGGCGGGATGGACCCCGGAGATGCATAACATGAATAAGCAGTCAAAGACCTTTCCAACAATACGTAACATGAAGGGTTTGTGCAAAATTTACAAAAGTACCCCCTTGGGGGGGGCAAAGTGGGGGATGGACACCGGAGATGCATAATATGATTAAGCGGTCACAGATCTTTTTAACGATATATAACATGAGTGGTATGTGCAAAATTTAGAAAAGTGCCCCAATTGACGGGGGGGGGGGGGGGGATGGACCACACAGATGCATAACATGAAAAGGCAGTCACAGGCCTTTCGAACGATATATCATATGAGTGGTGTCAGCAAAGAAAAGTCTCTGCCCCGTGTGGGCAAAACATACTCCCCCCCGCCGCCATAATTATTGATGCGGACTCATTTTTTAAATTCGTTCGCACCCCTCTTCTCCCGCAAAATGTGAATTTTAAAAACTCCCCTTCCGAATTTTTTTATACCAAAAGCACTTATGTCCATCGTCTGCATGCAGAGTTTTGTGCTTACAGACGCCAGACACAACAACACACACACAGGCAGACGTTTACCGACATTAATAGCAGTGTTTCACCCAGACAGTTTCAGAAGGGTGCTGCACCCTGCCTGCCCTTTGGTTTGCAAAATAGCACCCTTCTTGCCCCTCATAAAAATAATTAGCACCCTTCTTGCCCCCTCCAGCAAAATAATTAGCACCCTTCTTGCCCCCTCCAGCAAAATAATTAGCACCCTTCTTGCTCTCAGTAAAAAAAGTGCCCTTTCTCCTTTTTGCATTAAAAAATTTGGTTTCATAATAAAAACTGACTCAATGTTGTCTTAAAAAGAGTGTTTTGACTTTGAAATATCAAAAGTGGCTTTAAAAACCAAAAGAATACCTTTAAGCTTTAACAATTAAAAAAGTGCCCTTAAGATTCTGAAAAGTGCTCTCAAAAATCCAAAAAGTGCCCTTAAGAATAAAAAAAGTGCCCTTTTTCTCACCAGCAGCACCTTGCCCCTTTTTAAACCTGGGGGAAACTCTGTTAATAGTATAGATGATACTCAGTGCCTACACATTTCACCCTTTATAATTCAGTCAATGAGTTGACAGTCGTTCATTTCCAGAAACGAAACAATAATTCTTTAGGATGAATTTTGTTTGTTTGGCGTCACAAACTTTTTAGGGCACCTGCAGACTAAAAACATATAATCAATCTTCGCGGGAAAAAAATCCTAGATTTCGTCAAATGATCACAGAAAAAACACTAATTTCATCAAAGGATCATGTAAAACGTGAATTTTGTTAAAAGGCCACAGAAAAACGTGATTTACGCAAAAGATGAGCAAATTTTGTCAAAGAATCGCAAAACAGGAAATTCCACCAAAAGATAGCGCTTTCTTGCCAAATTTCGTCTAAAAATTTGCGGAATAAAATGTATTTTATCAAAAAATCGCTGGAAAACGCACATTTCGTTAAAGTATCGCGAGAAAAATGCGAATTTCTTCAAAGATTGCTGAAAAAACGCGAATTTCATCGAAGGATTGCTGAAAATTCATGAATCTTATCAAAAGGCAGCAGAGAAAATGTGATTATTATCAAAGCATTGCGAAAAAAGAAAATTTCGTCTAAGGATCACAGAAAAACACAAATTTCATAAAAGAATAATGGAAAATAACGCAAATTTCGTGAAAAAAAAAATCGCAAAAAAAACACAAATTTCGTCAAATTATCGCTGAAAAAAAACACGAATTATGTCATAGGATAGCTGAAAAAATTGTGAATCTCGACAAAAAAAAGATACAGAAAAAAATGCGAATTTCATTAAAGAATCACGAAAAAAAATGCAAATTTTGTTAAAGGATTGCGCAAAGAATGTGAATTTTTTGAAAGGTTCTTGTGAAAAATGAAACTGTCTTTATTAAAAACAGCACACACACAAACATCTATACAAACCTCAATACACACAAACATATTATAGGCAGGGCTTGAAATTCAATTTTTCCAAGGACGGGAGTCTCCCTACCAACATTTTTAAATGGAGGGGAGTTGTAATGTTTGGGAGGGAGAAAAAAAAATTTTAAACCCCACTATTATTTTACGTGTTATTTAAAGAATTACATTAATGCAGACATGACAAAATACCATTGAAAAAATTAAGTCAACTGAGAATGATTATGTAAAATGTTTATTTTTATTATAAAAAAGGGAAGAATGTTAAGTTTTATATATGCAGTGTAT
This sequence comes from Maratus michaelseni, assembly GCA_963931845.1. Lineage (NCBI taxonomy): Eukaryota > Metazoa > Arthropoda > Arachnida > Araneae > Salticidae > Maratus > Maratus michaelseni. The sequence continues at coordinate 193,840,694 of OZ007596.1, forward strand.
TTTTCAAGTTCCATTAAATGTGTTAGGGACCCTTAACAATTAGGTTGTTAAATAAATTTCTGACTTTAGATTTTACTTGATTGAGATTCACCGATCGATCGTGGAAAAGACGCAAAGTTCATCGATCTGTCGAAGAAAAAACGCTAAGTTTGTCGATCAGTCGGGGGAAAAAAGCAAATTTCGTCGATCGATTGCAGAATAAACACAAAGTTCGTCGATCTGTCCCCAAAAAACGCAAGGTTCGTCGATCAGTCGCTTAAAAAACGCAATGTTCGTCTATCTGTCTCAGAAAAAACGCAAAGTTCGTTGATCTGTCGCGGAAAAAACGCAAAGTTTGTCGATCAGTTGCGGAAAAAAGCAAATTTCGTCGATCGATTGCGGAATAAATGCAAAGTTCGTCGATCAGTCAGGGAAAAAAGAAAAATTTTATCGATCGATTGTGGAATAAACGCAAACTTCGTCGATATGTCCCCAAAAAACGCAAGGTTCGTCGATCAGTCACTTAAAAAACGCAATGTTCGTCGATCTGTCGCGTTCGTTTGATGTCGTTGTTGAAAATTTATGAATTTCTATTATTAAAGTAATTTTTTCATTTTACCGTATTTATTTTATTTTTGTGTTGTATGTATTTTGCTACTTTGAATTTTTTTAAACTAACCCTTTTTTTTTTGGAGAGTGAGAGAGAGAGATTTAGTAATTTGGTGACACGAAGTTCCGCAAATTCTTAAAATCCACAAATCGTTTCCAATGTAAACAATGAAATTTACAATTAAGTTGCAAGTGCAAAATTTCAGTTTTTTAAAATTTTCATGTCATTCTGTACACATTTTAATATGTCATTCTGATCATTATACATATTTAGTTACGCATTATTAATTATTTACTTGACCTTTACTTTTAATATTTTAAATATTTCAAACTTACAGCTGAATGTAATTATTAAAACATTTGAAATACTGCATTCGAAAAATGAATTTTCAGCTTAGAAACGCGACAATTACTATTAGGTTAAAAAAATTTAAAGTAGAAAAGTACTTATGATATAAAAAGAAGAAAAAAAAATACACCAGAATTTATCTGTATTACGAAAGCGGGAGAAATGATTTTCTGTGCTATATGAAAAGATATCCAAATAACTCAATCATAAACATAGAAATAGGTATCGGTTTCTATGTTCATGTGCACTCAATCCAAACTTGAAACTTTTAAAAAGGTCATTGAATGAATGAAATTCATCTCCGCCTTTCACATCCAGAAAACTTGCTGTGTCGCCAATTATGTTTATATTTTATATATATATATATAAAAAAATAATAATTCAGGCACTTTTCCGTTATATGGACACCATTGTCGCCAAACATACATACATACATACATTTTGGCATAGTGTCCGTATAACAGAAAAGTACTAAAGTTCATGGTTTAAAATCACAATAAAATATCATGAAATTTATTGATTAGTTGTGGGAAAATATCGGGGAAATAATGTGTTTTTCGTGAATTTTTTGTTTTGTTAACAATGTGGTTAGAGAGCCAGGGAGAAATCCAGAAAACTTGCTGTGTCGCCAATTATGTTCATATTTTATATATATATATATATATAAAATAATTCAGGCACTTTTCCGTTATACGTACACCATTGTCGCCAAACATACATACATTTACATACATACATACATTTTGGCATAGTGTCCGTAAAACAGAAAAGTACTAAAGTTCATGGTTTAAAATCGCAATAAAATATCATGAAATTTATTGATTAGTTGTGGGAAAATATCCGGGAAATAATGTGTTTTTGTGAAATTTTTTGTTTTGTGTTGTTGTGTTTAATTGTAAGCATTCATTATAATTTTCAGTGCATTATTAAATTGAAATTTTTGTTTAAAATATGTAAACAAAACAGTGACCAGAAACCTGCACAATTTCTAATATAGATAGATAGATAGATAGATGCATGCATGTAGTACTTTTAATTATTTGGTAAAAATACTGTGATCGTCACTGAAAAAACCTTAATTTAACCTAAAAGTAATTGTCGAGTGTTTAAGCTGAAATTTCATTTTACGAATACAGTATTTCAAATGTTTTAATAATTACATTCAGCTGTAAGTTTGAAATATTAAAAGTAAAGGCCAAGTAAATAATTAATAATGCATAACTAAAAGTAATTGTCGAGTGTTTAAGCTGAAATTTCATTTTACGAATACAATATTTCAAATGTTTTAATAGTTACATTCAACTGTAAGTTTGAAATATTAAAAGTAAAGGCCAAGTAAATAATTAATAATGCATAACTAAAAGTAATTGTCGAGTGTTTAAGCTAATTTCATTTTATGAATACAGTATTTCAAATGTTTTAATAGTTACATTCAGCTGTAAGTTTGAAATATTAAAATTAAAGGCCAAGTAAATAATTAATAATGCATAAGTAAAAGTAATTGTCGAGTGTTTAAGCTGAAATTTCATTTTACGAATACAGTATTTCAAATGTTTTAATAGTTACATTCAGCTGTAAGTTTGAAATATTAAAAGTAAAGGCCAAGTAAATAATTAATAATGCGTAACTAAATATGTATAATGATGAGATTTTTTTTTCTTGAATTATTCAGTGAAACTCGCCTTATAAATGTACGCAAATAATTCACATCAAAATCTTAAAATAACAAAGTTTTCTTTCGTGTTTAGCTATGCTTAATAACCAAAAAAGCTTGATTAATACAAAAAATTTTTCGTAAAAATACTGTGATCGTCGCTGAGAAAACCTGAATTTAATCATATCACACAGAATTACATATTAAAAGTTTAAAAAACTGAAATTTTACACTTGTTTACATCGGAAACGATTCGCGGAATTTCGTGCCACGAAATCTCTCTCTCTCTCTCAAAAAAAGGGTTAGTTATAAAAAATTCAAAGTAATAAAATACATACGACTTAAAAAGAAAATAAATACGGTAAAATGAAAAAATACCTTAATAAAAGAAATCCATAAAGTTTCAACAACCGAACAACCAAATGGAGTCGTAGTAATCCACATACGCTTCTAGAGAGAGGAAAAAGCCTTCACCTCATTGGCTGAAATATCGCGTCTGAAGATAGTAAAAGCCTCTAGCTGATTAGCTGAATGCTCGCGCATGCCTATAAAAGGCATTTTTGCACGAAAAACTAAAAAGCAGGTTAGCTTTAAGTATATGGATATTTTGGCGACATTTTTTTTCTTTTTTGGATAAAGGTTGACAGGATAATGGATAAATACCCAATTTTTCACAACATTATAAAATTCCTGATGCAGCGACATTGTTTACTTAGCCATTTTACTCAAGTTGATTTTCAATTGTTTAATTGATCTTATTTAATCAATCATGAAAACAGTTGTTAGCTGTTTCGACAGCAGTTGATTTGGCCTTAAAATCCCTCAGTCAAAGGAAAATGAATGGGCACCCGATTACAGGCAATCACCACTGGTCGTTTAATTATAATTCAATCTTCTGTAATCGTTTTAGAGTTGATCAAATCAGAATGTTTTTAAAGTCTGTGGTGTCAGAACTGGGGTTAGCGAACTTAGCTCGTAGGGGGCAGAGCCCCCTAGTAATATATCTGATACTTTCATTTTGATGAACAAGACCATTTCACAAGTAAATTTAACATTAAAAAGAATCTATGCTTTGAGTTATTAGTCTTTAAGCTTTTTTAATTTATAAAAGCTTAAATTTCATGGTTTCTTTCGTGAATTAAAATAAATTAATAAAATTTTCCTATGTTTTAAAACCAATGTTTTTAAATTGAAGAGAAATTTTAAAGGAATTAGAAAGAAAATTTTACAATCATTTAATGTTTATTTATCAGGAAAGGACTAATATATTAAAAACATATATAGTCATATGGTGACAATTCAGCAAGAATAACTTTATTGTTTTTTTTTTTTTTTTTTTTGTTTTTTTATTTAGCAAAGAAGCTCTTAAATGCATCAGAAAGCAGTGTTTGGAATTTTGAACCAACTTTCAGGGAAGATAATGTGGTCATAGTCAAGACAAATATTTTTTGTACAGGAACTCAACATCGCAATCCATTTATTCAATCAAAAATGGAGGGTGTCTCATTATAAACTGAACCCAAATTTTCATTCACCTTTAACATTAATGAAGATATTTAAGGAAGATTTTCATTAATTTTGCTTTGTATAAAATGTGATGACATCATTGGAAGTGACTGAACTTTGGTCGGTGATACAATATATGTAATATCAGCTGTATTCTGAATAAACCGAATATTATTTCAACTTTGCAAAAGGCAAGATCTTCAGAAGCTAGTTTTATTAACTATAGAAAAATTTCAATAAAAGCAATAAAAAAATAAACAATTTTTACTTCTGGCTATATTTTGTGATAAATTTTGTTGCTTGTTGCACATGCCTAAATAACGGCCCTGTGTGTAAACTTCTTTCAGAGTATAAAATTTTCATTTTAATAGGAAATTTCAAATAAAAAGTTAGACCATGCATCAGCAATTTTTATGAGTGAAATTTGACTCACAATTTCGATAACTTTGAGTAAAATTTTTAAAAAATCATTGAGTTGTGTAAAAGATGACATTGAGTGATGAGAAATGAGATTGAGTTTTGTAAAATGAACTGTACACATGAACTCTGTGTACAGTTATGCTAATGAATGGTTATTTTATTTGCATGTACTGTATCATTAAGAATAGAAATAGAATAAATGTACTGAGGAATGAATATATTTTTTCTTTTCCTAGGTTATCACACAGTTTGGGGGGTAACTCCTGCTTTGCACTCCCCCCTCATGTCTGTGACCAATGCCATTTCTGGTATCACAGCAGTAGGTGGTCTCCTCTTAATGGGAGGTGGTGTCCTTCCCCACACCATCCCCCAAGCTTTGGGAACAGCAGCGACCTTCATTTCAACTATCAACATTTGTGGTGGTTTCCTTGTGACCAAGAGAATGCTGGACATGTTCCGTCGACCCACTGATCCAGCAGAGTATAATTATTTGTATGCCATTCCAGGTGGGTATATATATACTTTTCCTTTTTTATGCTTTTCTTGGTGAATGTCAAAACGTAAGACAATCTAAGTGCTGAAAGAAAAGTGTACTGCAAAATAGTTTATTAAATCAGAATGTTCCAATTAATTCATTTTTAATTTTTGTAATATTGTCATTATGGTATTTTAAATTTTAATTCATGAATATTTTTTCCTATGTTTCTGTAAATGATTGTTATTGCTGGTTCTGTGTTAATGGTTTTAAAATTCTTTTTTTCACATGTACACTTCTGTTAATTCTTCCAAGCTGTAATTCACTGATATTTCCTTATTTTACAATAAAAGAAACAAATTTCTAGTAACTATTTTAAAAACATTTAAAAAAAAATTATTTAATTTCCACTCCTATTGAGGTCTTAAATAATTTTTGAAGGAATGCTCTAAAAAATAAGTGGTGATAATAAAAGTCAATTATAGTTACAGGTATATTTTTTCAACAACCTTCATTGATGTGTTGCTTAACCTCTTCACTCCCAGGACGTACGCTGCGTACATCCTCTCATTTCAGCAATCAGCGACCAGGACGTACACTGCGTACGTCCTCTTATTTCAGTAATCAGCGACCAGGACGTACGCTGCGTACGTCTTCTCATTTCAGTAATCAGTGAACATTACGTACACGAATACGTTCACTATACATCTTACGTCATTATAAGAAAGAATAAAAGAAAATAAATAGAAAGAAAATAAATTCCTAAGTTTTATATATATACAGGGGCTAGTGGTCAGGGAAAAATAGAGTAAAAAAAAGTGACAAACACCAATATATTCTTACAGAAAAATTCATGTTGATTATTCGATCAAATAATCAACATGAATTTTTCTATAAGAATATACTGGTGTTTATCACTTTTTTTGACTGTATTTTTCCCTGACCATTAGCCACCCTGATATACTGTATGTATGTATATCAGTGTATGTATATAATGTGCAAGTTTTATATATTATTTTATACGTATTATAACGTTGTAAATCCTTCAACGACCTTACATCCATTACTATTAAATCACGGAAGTTATTAAATGATTTATGACACAAACATTTTGCACCGCACAGCCTGGTATATAGCCCTTCACCAGCGAAATTAAGCCTTGGAGTGAAGTTGTTAAAATCAAAATTGCTGTTTTGATATTTGTATTTGGTTGTTCCTGTTGTATATATCTGAAATTTTTGAATTTTTAAAACTTTTTATAACAGAAAATACATCAAAATTCTTAAATCATTGTTCAGTTTTTTTGGAAAACTGATAATTAACGTTTTAGTGTGTCTGACTAGAGTAGTAGTTCCCAACCTTTCTTCTGTCCCATACCCACTTAGAATTTTCATTATATTAGTACTAGGGCCGTGCGAAGGGTCCTTTGCCCCTGTTAGGAAATATAACAGTCCCTGATATATTTAATATCTTATCACCATGCTTATTTCCTTTACATCTCATACATTCCATAAGTACCATTTATAAAATATAATACTTTTCCTAATATAATATCATACTTTAAACAAGCTAAAGATAATTACATTTAATTAACTTACCTTTAATTGCTCTTAATAAATAAACTAGATAAACATCTTTAAGTATCTTTGTTAAATGTCTTTTAATAAACTTGCCTTTAAATTCCTGTTTCATATTTTCAATATTTAAAAGCTCTTTCATTTAATATACCAATCTTTAACTCACAGCGTTTCCAGCTATCTTCGTATCGACACATCGGCCACGTTTCTGTTGTTTTTCTGAGTGGTTCTTACGAACGCTCCTAGATGGCAGTGCGATCTAACGCAGCCATGTTTCGCTCCTTGCCTCATGTCGATGTTTTTAATTTGCATACGACTTTAGAGAAGCAGATGGAAGTGACGATCGGACATGCGTGAATGCTCTTCTATTGGAATGTCGTGAAGATAAATAGATCTGTCTACCGGCATTATTGCCTGGCATTTATTTCTGTTAGTAGTTTTACTTTCGTGAGATGTCGAGTAATATGGATGTAGCCTTGATTGTTTTTCCTCAGAATTGTGTAATGGATAAAAGTTTGTTTCGTTTCCGAACATTGTTTTGGTTTTAGTTGTGAAAGAAGGTAATTTAAAGTGATATCGTGCTTTACTTGTGTGATCATTCTGGAACTGGGGATTTTTCCCTTTTTCAACGATGTCGATATATTAGGCATGGTGATTTCTTCGTATGAGCTGAGATAATATACGCAAGACTAACCTAGCTGGATGAAATCGTCAAAGTGTTCGACTCCATACTAAAGTGTCTGGAGATTACATGTTTATGGTTCCAGATGATTAATGCAAAGGCATGTGGTTCAGTGGTTAATGTCATCGTCTATTTACTTTGAGTTCCAGAACATGTGTTTAAAGACGTTTTTGGTTATAAATATTTTGCTTAATTTCTGTGCACGTCATGATGTCTTAGTGTTTTTTTAAATAAGTTTATTTCTGCTTTAAGTAAGTGAATCGATATTTAAGTTAATTGTATTTATATGTACTAAGTTTAAATAAATATATTTGGTTGTTTTAAATAAATTGTCATTAATTCTAATCTTTACAGAACTTATAGATACTCATTTTGGTAATTGATTAAATGGAATCTTAAATCTAATAGTTTAACTTTTGGGGTTAATAAAATCAGCTATTACGCTTCTACTGTAATTTCTTCTGCTATTTCTTTAAAAACCCCAGTCAGTACATTTGTACTGACACAATAGCCCCGGGCGCGGAAATTGAGGGGGCGCCAAATTTATACTACCAACCATGGTTTAATTTATTTATTCATTTTTTGGTCATCGATCATTTTCTGAGGAATTTCTTTTTCTTTCTTCATCCTTCTTTTTTTTTTCTGTCGCAAAATATCATGTACTCTCCAATAAATAAGTGCAATTTTCTCTTATGCTATTTAGTTGTTTGCAATTTCTGAATTAAAATTAAACCTTTTAAAGTTCCAAAATAAACTCGAAATGTTTATTCAATAGAATTTATTTCTGTTTCTGTACTTAATCAGTTTTTTGTGTTACCTGTCACAAAAAGAATGGAGGGGGGGGGGGACTTTGCAACTTTGCCCCGGGCAGGGGTGCAGAAAATGTTTTTACTCCGAACATTTCCCCCAATCCATATGAAATTTTCCCCAAAATAAATTCTGTATTACCGTAGGTATAGAAAATTTTGCAATATACAAGTCTCCTCTTTAAAAACCTATAGACTGAACTTGTAACATGTCTAGTTATTGGAAAGGTATGTTGATGCATGTAAGTTTTAATCTAATTCTTATGCCTAATATTTATTAATAAATGTACAATTTTAACCAACAAATACAATGTTTTTGATTACCTTTTCTGATAAATTGTCAATTATTGAGAAACTGCAATCTTACACTGTCTTTGTGGTCACTTTTGATGTTTTGTAGATCTTGAGTCTGTCTCTTGGAGAAAATCTAGTGAAATGGGAATTTCCACCATGAAAATTATGTATGTTTAGGGTTGCTTTTAATAATTCCGTAGCTTTATGCACTGGAGGTCCATTCCATGATATAAACACTTCATGAAAGAGCTTATCAGATTTTAGGGTTCGGTTATAAATATGATTTCCAATAATAGAGCCAACAGATTCACAAACACATTCACTGCAAATTTTCAAGGAGCTAGAGTATTTCTGGTACATCAACGTACACACAGGACTGGTAAAAGCTTCTTTTATAATACCGCTGTCTTGATCTAGAAGTGATGGTTTCTTTTCAGAATTCAGGATTTTTTTTAATTAAATTCAGCTTTTAGAATGTTTTTTCTTCAAAGTTATCCACTGATTAAGAAGACTTTTCTCATTATTAAATTTAAATTCTTTTATATTTTTGCGCACCCATTCAGTAAAGATCTGGTAGTGAGTTTTCCACCAATGGTGGTGTGAGATCTTCTTGATTTAATTCTCTTTCGAAAAATGGGATAGAGCTCAAAATGAGTTTACTACTGAAGCATTGTCTCATATGTTTTACAATTTTTAGTTCACATATTCTTTGTTTAAGCTGAACAGAGGTTTTTAATATTTTCCACCAATGGTGGTATGGAATCTTCTTGATTTGATTCTTTAAGATGGGGTATTACTAAAGTATTGTCTCACATGTTTTACAATTTTTGGTTCACATATTCTTTGTTTAAACTGCTTTAGCTGAGCAGAGGTTTTTAATATTTTTTCTTGGCAGTTTGAAACACTCACTTTTTGTAATGCTTTCTTATGCAATGTTAAAATTCCTGGTCGCCACCGGCCGACTAAATGTAAAAAATTGACGACTTTATGCTATGAATCTGATTGCCAAAGGGCGATGTCTATTTTTCATGTAGCAGTACATCTGATATGTTAGTGCCATTTAATTTCCAGGGATGCCACTTGTCCGCCGAATGGCAGATTTCCGCTTCTTAAATTTTTTAGAAATCTAATTGGCGATTTCTGCGGAAAACAATCGCCATTTTTGGTCAAGTGATCTTGGGAAAAAAAAGTACGATTTTCGTCAAACTGTCGCAAAATAAAATTGCAATTTTCAGCAAAGGATCGCGAAATTAAATCAGGATTTTCATCAAACGATCGGGAAATAAAACCATGATTGTCGTCAAATGACGGTGAAATAAAATAACTATTTAGGTGAGGCGATCGTGAAATAAAACCACGATTTTCGTCAAACGATCGCGAAATAAAACCGCGATTTTCAACAAGGGACCGTGAAATAAAACCGTGAATTTCATCAAACGATCGCCAAATAAAACCGCGATTTTTGTCAAATGATCGCGAAATAAAACCATGAATTTCGTCAGACGACAGCGATTTTCGTGAGACGATCATGAAATCCAACTTCGATTGTCATCGGACAATCGTGAAATAAAACCACGATTTTCTTCAAACAATCACGAAATAAAACCACGATTTTCTTCAAACAATCACGAAATAAAACCACGATTTTCTTCAAACGATCGCGAAATAAAAGCACGATTTTCGTGAGACGATCACGAAATCCAACTTTGATTGTCGTCAGACGATCGCGAAATAAAATCACGATTTTTGTCAAATGATCGCAAAATAAAACTCTGCATTTCGTCAGACGACAGCGAAATAAAAGCACAATTCTCGTAAGACTATCACGAAATCCAACTTTGATTGTCGCCAGACGATCGCGAAATTAAACCACGATTTTCTATTTCAGGAAATTATGTAATTCATTGTTAAAATCTAAATCAATTGTATATTTTTCCACAAAATTTCCCCAGATGGCTAAAATTTCCCCCGATCCTAGTTCGCCGGATCGGATATTTTCTGCACCCCTGGCCCCGGGCGCAGTTTTCTCTTCGCATGGTCCTGATTAGTACTCCCTCATAAACCCATATCCAATCATACATCCTGTGGCGTGGTATATTTTGATGGGATGGAGAATACAGGAATATATCGTAATAGTGAACTTTTATTATATTGCAGTTGTGATTGAAATAAGCAATTAACCCTGCACAATTTGTGCATCTGTTCTTTTGGTCAAAAATTCTTTGAAGAGAAACAATCATAATAATAAAATGAATTAAATGGTCTTACTTGAGTGAAATAATAGATGCAGACTATAAATGATGAATACTTCGTAAAAATTGGATCCATAAAATCTTTATTGTAATTCTTGAGGAAGGAGGAATAATGAGGATGAAATCAGCTGCACATCATTGCTTTAAAAAGTACTGGCTCAAATTTCGTAAAATTCGAAGAATCTTTGAAATATACCTTCTGGCCACGTCCATGAAGAATTATAGAATTAATTCAGGAGTCAATTAAATTTTCCAGTTGATTTTTACTTTTAAAATATTGAATTAAATTTTACAACAGCATATTTATAAAATAATTAAAAACTGAAAACGCGAAATTGATCTCCAAAGAATCAGCGCCACGGCGATTCTAGGATACGAGCGCCGGCACAGGCCAGGCCTCAGATCAGACGACGTTTTGCATAAATTTACAGCATTATTTTTGTTAAAATTCTGTTGGAAAAATGCGCAACATTAGTATAAATACCCATAACAGGGGTGCACAAATGTGAGAGCAAGATTAATTTAAACTAATTTGTTGATTAGGAATTACGCGAAAAATCAAAAGAGCAAATCAGAAACTAATTAACATTTAATAATTAAAAGAACCATTCTAATTTGTATTTGAAAGACACGCCCCTTTCGCCCGCAGCGCCAAAACAAAACAGCTCCCGAAAACACAGCAAACAAGAGCGGCGGTGACGCATGCGCACAACACACGAGCGGGGAAGAGCCGCCGAATGACGATGACGTCACAGCTCAGCGCCGATTGAAGCGAACTCAGAGAACGAAGGAGGGATGAAGTAACGCCGTGAAAACACTGCTGAAAAAGCAACGTACAAGGAGCGCGATCGCTGGTAAAAAGGCATTTTAAAAGAACAGAAATTAAACTGGAAAGGCTATAAAATAGAAATATGTTGAGCTGAAATATAAAGTAATTTAAAAAGATAAAACTGATATATCTTTATCACACATCCATGCAAAAATATTTTTGTTAGTAATGGTCTAAGGTTAGCCAAATAAACCAAGAACTCAAATTAACTTAGCAGCATTTATAGGCTTTTATTTATTTTATTTTTTTAATCTTATATTTTACAGTATATTTTATTTTTTAATGGCAGCCTAACATTGAGACAAATAAAAACAGCATTAAAATATTTTTCTTTTATCACATTAACTTATGTTTAAAGTTCATAACAATTATTCTTGTTGGTATGCAAATGTTCAATTTTTTTTTTCAGTTACTAAGTATATTTTTCTACATTTTGCAACTAGTTTATTGGACCCTTTCATAAGTCTCTCTTTGTAAACCAAACTATAAACTTTGTCTTTATGTTTTCAGTTTAACCCTTTATATTTTGGGTTTTCCATAATTACAAAGATTATTTTTGCATACTCTCAACCAGTCTGCTTTGTACTTCAAGGGATATGTGTATCACAGGTTGAGAACCACTGGTTTAGAGTGAGTTTCAGCATACTTATGTGACTAGTAATTTTCATATTCTACATCGCTAGTCAAAGAGCTTATGAAATCACTGCTATATTTAAAATCCAAGAGTTTAATTGCAATGTCACTCTTCACATGCTCCAGTGAACTGTGGATTATAAATTATTTGTGGATTTAAGAGTACACTGTATTAAAAACCAGTTTAAGGTATCCATACACCTTCAGAGGTGATTTTTTGAATTTTTTCTAATGATGTTTAAGTTAAAACTTTGAAAAAATGTATAAACATTTTAGAAATTACTCAGAAATGATTTTTTTAAAGTGTAAAATAGTCAAAATTTTGAGAAAAACATTTGCACAAAACATGATAATTCAAAATAAAATCAATGCATTCACATTTTATAAATTGCATAATAAAGATAACTTTCTCTAGGACATGGATTAGTCGCATTATAATAACATCTCTATCACAGATGCTATGCCACTTGAATTACTAAAATAATGAAAAATTCGTAAAATTTTTTACAAATTTTTAACTTATACCAGTGTAAATATAAAACTAATATATTATCATGATTGTAGTCCATTCCCTTAGTAAACATTTGTAAAATAAGTACAAAATATTTCAAGGCATTTCATGCATCCTTTTTTTGCTGTAGGATGCTTTGCATACAGTAAAAATCTAAAAAACTTCATTTTGAGAAAAAGCTAAAAAATAACTTTTAAACGTGGTTCTTGCTATAAAAATAATTATTATTATTTAAAAGTTTAAGTATATACTCCCTGTATTTTCTTGGACATATAATCCAATTTAAATGCTAAATATCGAAAAAGAAGAATGTAAACATACATTTCAGCTTACTTCCGGTTTGCAGAACGTTATTTCCGGTTGTAAAATTCTTCGGTAAGCAATAACAGATGTAAATTTAAACGGCTGTAACTCGCGTTCGAGTTAAGATACAGACACAATTAAAGCAGAACTCGATAGATAAAATGTCGGATTTTAATATTATTGCAGAAATGAAAAATCGAAAATGACATTTCAAAGGTGTGTGGCTTAAGGATTTTTCAAAAACTTTAATGTCCCTTCTTAACAACAACAATCTTTCTGACATATATATAAACGCATTTTCATTCCTGTAAGCATGAAATTTTTGAATTTTTCATTTAATTGTCTCAACCAGTATTTTTAATTTTCTTATAAATAGAATTTATAGAACTAGTTTGTGATTATCTTATATTTGAAATGAGTTCATAATACCTACTTTGAAATTGTTTTCTAAAAATGGTTTACTTTTATAGGAAAATGAACTTAGTTCTATTCTTGAATCTTAATTAGAGTATCTACCAGTTTAATATATGTATGCATAAAAAAGATTTCTTGAATGTGCCAGTAGTGAGTTTGGGTATCATTCTCTTTTTTTTTACAAAACAGGAATGATTTTCAAATGTTTCTAAGTAGTTAAACTGCCTTATTGATCTCTTTAGGAACTGCTTTTGTTGGAGGATATGCAGCATTAGCCTCATCGTCATATCCCGAGATTCACCAGATGGCATACTTGGGTGCTTCTTTGTGCTGTGTGGGAGCATTGGCTGGCTTAGCTTCACAGAAAACATCCCGTCTTGGCAATGCTCTCGGAATGATTGGTGTCTCTTCCGGCCTGGTTTCTACCTTTGGACTCATGAATATATCTCCTGAATTTGCTCTTCAGATCGGAGGCACTATGGCATCAGGTAATTGTCAGATTCAGCATAAAAACATATTGGATATTTTAAGTCTGAATCTATTTTAATGAAAAATGTTTTTATTGATAAAAATAAGAATTCAGGAATGCTATATTTATATTAAATTAATTTCAGTGTAATTGAGCTTATTGTCCGTGCATATGCAAGAATTATTCCGGCCAATCTTTAATTTCTTGAATTCACCAACTCAAACCTGTTTCTAAAATAGGACACATTATTTGGATAAATCATTTAAAATACATAACTTTAGGTAGAAAACAGCTTTGATTTTACAAAACTCATATGTTTAACCATGAAGTAAAAATTTTGTAAGTAAAATTTTTTGCGATATTTTCATTTTATACTATTGGTGTCTTTATTATTATTTTTTTTCCTACTTAAAGTAAATTTTTAGCAAAATGTTTTAAAATTTATTATTAATTTTGTGTTTACCCGCCAAGTTCCCCCGTTTTTATCTAGTTTTAAATGGTCTTATTATCCTTGTTATTTTTTCTTAATTGAGTATCATTATAATGCTTATTTGTTTATTGTATTGTGTAGGGGGTGCTCTAGGATTGTACATTGCTAAGAAAATTGAAATAACTGACTTGCCTCAGCTGGTGGCTGCCTTTCACAGTCTAGTTGGAATGGCTGCTATGCTCACTTGTATTGCCACTTATGTTGTTGACTTTCCAACATTTGCCACTGATCCTGCTGCAAATGCCATCAAGACAGCTTTATTTTTGGGGACTTTTATTGGAGGTGTCACATTCAGTGGATCCCTTGTTGCCTATGGTAAACTTCAAGGTGAGTACATTAGATTTTTGAGTGTTTCAAAATCAACACTTTTCCTAGTTTTTATCATCCTTTTTTGGTTTCTTCCTTCCTCTTACTTAGATAATTCTTATTATGAGACAAAGATTGAGTACTGATGTATCTACAATAAAGCACATTTACATCTCATATCGTGGGGTTTATAGAAAATACAATTTTTATGTTATATGACAATTTTTTATGTTCTATTCAATTTTTATGTTATTACCTCTATTTATCTTTCCATATTTTTAAATACTATTGACTGCATACTTTCAAATTTTAAATATTGTTTACTACCATATTATTCCTTTTTAATCTTCATAGCTATTCATATCTTAATTTGCATTAATTACTATTCTCTGCAATTTATCTTAAGAAAAAAAGCTCTTTTTTAAAGATTGTAGTTCCAGCTTTTCCCTTCGTTGTTTAATGCTAGAAGGCAACACCAGACACTCTTTTTTGTTATTACTCTTTTCTGCTTTGCCAATGACTCGGCTATTTAACATTTCTTAGTTATGATCTATAGACTTGCATATGGATAATATTTTTAAATCTTATTTAATCACTTACGCTCTTTATTTTACTGGTGAATTGTGTCTATTATTATATAGTTTTTTATCTGTTACAGTGGAATCAAACTCTATTTTTTAGATTTCTTATTCTTTTAATTTTTTAGGGTGTTTTTTATGTGTTATAAGGAGCTTAATATTGTCATTTTTAGCTTAATGCTGACAATATTTGACGAAATAAATCTTTACCATGAATTATTCTAATGAAGCTCGTCTGACGAATCCATAAGATATTCATAGATTTTCATATTTGCATTTAATTGTGTTTAATTTTTACAATATCTTTCCTTTGATTTTCCCACATCTGATTTCATTTTAAATGTATATACAGGGGTAAACTTGAAGGGGTGGTACAGGACGCTATAACAAACAATTTTTGTATAGGAAACCAGGGTCAGAAATACATTTATACAGTCAAAAATACAAGGCATCTCCCTCCAATCCAAGGTTGCGTTTTCGTACATAATTTTAACAGTAGTGAAGATACTTTAACCAGGGGTCTGTCCAGACTTTTTTCACAGGGTCCTGTTTTTGTGAAATTGTGAACAGCTTTTTGTATTTGTGAAAAATCTAATCATAATTTTGTGAATTTGAAATGGTCGTCATATTCAGGTTCTTGTTTATGCATTTTTAAGAAGATATATGGATATAAAATACATATATTTTCTTTATATATGTAAAAATGACAGGTCAGATTTTACTTTTAAATGATTAATTTGTGAAATGTTTGGTTTAAGGATGGAAAAATTTTGTGAAAAACCTATTTTTAAGACACATAATTTTGTGAAGGGTCCTGTTTTAGAGAAAATAATTTTGTGAAGGGTCCTGTTTTAGGGAAAATAATTTTGTGAAGGGTCCTTTTTTGAAATGAAAATTTTTGTGAAGAGTCCTTTAAAGGACCCAGTTTTTTCCTAAACAGATCCCTGCTTTAACGAAATCCTTACAATATGCTTACAATTCATACAAAGATGAGTCTGTTGCGAATTTTGTTAAAATTTCTTCACTACTGTTAAAGTTATGTACGAAAACACAATTTTGGATTGGAGGGGTATTTTTGACTGTATAAATGGATTTCTGACCCTGGTTTCCTATGCAAAAATTGTTTGTTATAGCGTCCTGTACCACCCCTTCAAGTTTGTCCCATGATTGTAGAAACACCATGTATATAGGTAATATATATAAACAACCTTCTATTACCCTGCATACAAATTTGCATGGAGTTTCTACAATTAGTTTAACCGCTTGCCTGATTATCTCGAGTTATCTCGGGTTCGTATATATTGCAGTTAACTATTATCCCGAGAAAACTCGGGCGAAGCAGAATTTGTCAGTACGATTTGTTTTATCACGGTTTTACTCGGCTTGGAGGAAATGAAAGGAAATATTCAGCTTTGATTGGCAGTTTGCCAAGTTTTGTTGGTTTCGCGATTCTTTTGGCGGGACTGGTCACGTGTTTTCCCTATTGTATAGTATACGTTGGCTTGTGGATTAGTAATGAATGTATAAAGAAGGATAGTTGCGTTGAAAAAAAAAAATAATGGTGATGATGCAAGATAGCAAAAGCAATGATTTTTCAGATAGTGATTATGAAGAGGTAGACTTTGAAAATAGTGGAAGTGATTCTTCTGTATGTAGCGTTATTGAAGACGATAGTTCAAGTGATTCGGATTCGGACGATTTGACGGCAGCTCGTCAATGGTGTGCAATTAAAATAAAACGAAGTTTGCACCTGCTCTTTTTACTTTTACTGCCAACGCAGGTATGAATTTCAATATTGATATCCGTAATGTTTTGGAATTTTTCTATAAATATTTTGATAATGAATTGATTGACATTATTACAACCGAAACAAATTGATATACAGAAGAGTATGCTCATAGATTGCATTCAAAACCATTGTGTTCTACTTTTTAAAATGAAATAAGAGTTTTTTTGGGAATAACTATTCTCCAAGGTGTTATAATAAAACCAGATCTGCAAGATTATTGGAGTAAAAATCAGTTGTTGAATACACCATTTTTTGCAAAAACAATGTCATACAAACGATTTTGTCATATAAAGCAAAACTTGCACTTCAGCAACAATGATGCATATGATGCAAGTGCACATGCTTGTCCAAAACTAAATAAGTTATGGCCAATTCTGCAACATTTACTTGAGAAGTTTCAGAGTGCAATTATACCTGAATGAGATATAACAATAGATGAAAGTGTACTTCTTTATAAAGGAAGACTGCGGTGGGTTCCGTACATCCCTTTGAAGAGAGTGTGATTTGGAATAAGAGTTTTTTACTGTGCGAATCTAAGAGTGGGTACGTGTGGAATGCCATTATATACAGTGGAATGGGAACTAATTTCGATAATTCATTCGATGATCTTCCTATGTCAGCCGAAGTTGTGATGACTCTTACAAAACCACTGCTGGACAAAGGATATTGTCTTACCATGGACATTTTTTATAACTTGCCAGGTTTGGCTGATACGATAGTCAAAAAGAAGACTGATTTTCTATTGGATCGAAGACTGAATTCTATTCAATTGGAGTGTGTGGAACACTTCGATTGAATAGAAAAGATTTACCTTGAGATCTAAAGACAAAGAAATTTAAAAAAGGAGAAATTATTGGGTTTCAGAGAGGGAAAGTAACTGTAATGAAATGCAAAGATGAGAAGGATGTTAGTCTAATTTCCACAATACATACAATCGAAATGCAGGATGTGACAAATAAACGGGGAGAGACAAAGTCCAGGCCTAAATGTGTAGTTGACTACAATGACAAAATGGGTGGTATAGATAAAGTCGACCAGCATTTAGCTGCTTATTCTAACCCAGAAAAAGAGGGAAAAAATATTATACGAAGATTTACTTCCATTTATTGGATTTGGCCTTGTGGAATTCCTACATTTTGTACTGTAAATCAGGAGGTTCACAATCACCTAAACAATTTAGGATGGAACTGATTGAAAAACTAAATTCAGAAAATCATCGTGACGAGTTTTCTGCCACATCAGGAAGACTCAGCATTAGTCCTTCACCTTGTTTCAAAAACTATCATACAAAGACTAATATTTAACTTTTTTTCATTTGCCCGAGATAACTCAGGATAGTAAACTAATATTAAAACTAAATGCTTTTACATCTGCAAAAAATTAAAAATTCAATTTAAAACCTACATATTTTGTTTTGTTTCCTTGTGTTTAATAATAAAATTAAAAAAAATGTGATTTTTTGCAATTTTTTTCAAAAAAATTTGTAAGGAAAGCAGTTAAAAGCTATCAACTATTTTATAAAGAGTTGATTTTATGGATTCTCTCCAAATTGAAACTCTATACTTACATCTCTTACATAATTCTTTAAGCCCATATCATGGCTATTTTTTAAAAATCTAACTAAAAAACTCACTCGGAAGAAATAGCTAAATTTTCATATGTATATGGGAAGCAATCAATTGCAATAAAAAATTTTATAGGTTAAAATTCATAATTTTTTTAGGATACTAATTTAATTCATATTCCATATCACAAAAATATAAGAATTACAAAAATAATACTCATTTGGATATATTGTTCTTTATTCGTATCTACCACTAAAAATATAAATTCTTCTTAAAACACAATTTTTAACTATCTTTATATACAATAAAATTCGATAAGTGTAATTCCATATCATCGGAAAACACATGGAAGATTTCTTCAGCAGCTAGAGCTTTCTTGGCAGTCATGGGGAAGAGTGATTTTCTCATAAGCCTGCTTGTTTGTAACAAGCTTTTCAGTCTGACAAAAAGCCATTCACAGTTCTTCAAGAAAAATCTCGTGACATGATATATCGTTTGTAACGCATGTGAAAGATGTCCTAATTATTTGACAGAAACATAGAGAAAATGCAATGGAAATCTTTTGTGAGATATTTAATTCTGCATCAGAACTTGGGGAAGACATCTTCCAAACTGAAATAAAGATCCCAAGACTAACATTTAACTGTCATGTTAGCTTTGCCATGGTAACCAGTCTTGTCCATAGTAGTCGGCGCATGTAAACCCTCAAATTAATCCGCTGAAGAGTATTAAAGCATCACAGTCTTTATTCCCTGTGTAGAAAGTCTTACTCAGAATTTGAATGACAGATTCATTTTGAATGAAGACATTCTAACAGATTTCCAAACACTTCTTCCAGGATTTGCTTCTACGGAAAAAACAAGCAAATTAGAGAATCTCTCTCAATATTTTGACAATAAAGTGTAAATGTTGCAAGTGAAAGCTGAATATAAATTATGATGCGAGAGAATTGCTAATGTTGACACAAACACAGAGGTCCTAAAAGTTTGAGTACTGTAATGCAACATATTACAATACGATCAAACACTTGCGGACAGTCTTGGCTACAATCCGGTAACAACAGCCAGTGCTTAAAGGTCTTTTTTAACAATGGAAAGAATTAAATCTTTGCCTCGAAGCGTTATGGCTGATGAAAGACTGAACAGCCTTGCAATGATTTACATTCATTGGGTCATTACAGTAAATCCTGATAAGGTAATCAGCCTCATGGCTGAGAAAAAGGCATGAAGATTGCTTCTGTAGCAATTTTTGTATCAAATGTAGTAAATTTATTGTATCAAGAGTGCTGCATTTTTAATTATTGTATGTTATCAGAGAATGTGAAATATAAATATAATTTGTATGATTATATCTGTAGCAATTTTTTCTATGGAAAAAAAATGTGTAATTAATTTTATCTATTGTAAAGAATTGAGTCTCTTCACCCAGGTGTTAGAGTGTCATCTTAGACTTTCCTGTGAGAACGCTTGGAAAGAACAGTTTCCTGCATACCTTCTCACGCTGGTGTAGCTTTGAAGTAAAGTAAAACACCGAATGTCTTTGGTGCTGCGAGCGAAGCTCTCGGACATTGATGCACTGAAAAAGATCACCCCAGTAGAAGCCTTGTTCTTTGATCTATGCCGGAGTCGTGAGAGAAATAGCACCTGTCTGGGGAGACGAACTCTGCACACGATTTTATGTCTGCATACGATTCTATGTCCTTTGTTATGGAATGTCCAATAACAGACTTGTTATAAATGGGAATGTCGTATCCCAGAGTTGCTCAGGAGCTGAGTGGTTTCAATATGCTCCACCTCGACCAAATCCCCACCCCTTTTGTAAAATCCCCTGTGAGAGATTGAGAATGAGAAGGGCAGTTTTGGAAAAGATCACAACGAGTGAAGTTACTCTCAGGAGAGAGGATAAGAAACATCTGTTTCTGACTTAGCGTAGTTGAGACGCTGCGCTGGAGAGGTCGTACCTCTGATGTATTGATGCGTCACGTATCTGAGAAAGCCCCAATAAAGAGAAGGCACGACAAGTGCCAGTGAAGGAGTTCTTAATTCTGATTTATCATAGAAACGAAGATATTCCGAGTAACGGAACGGGTACATCTAGGCCCGAGCGAACTGAACATTGAAACTACTGCAGACTGTTTTGCAGAAACTATTGTTTTGAGAGTTAGACTCTAAGTCATTAGACTGTTAATTGCAAGCTGATGAGCCTCTTAAAAAAATTAAATGATGTAACTACCCCTTGTATATTTAATATTAGAATCTATATTGTGTTACAATAAAAGTTCTATTAAAATTATATAAGAATTCTCTCTGCAACTGATTCGATACGCTACCAGTTACCATCATTATCGGGTCTGCATAGAGGAGGCGTTACACTATGTATTAATCATTTTAATACCTTGCGCTTATAATTCGAGACACTCACATGCTAATATTAATCCTGTGTTTTAAATCTATTCAAATGACTTATTTACATTTCAATATTTTTTAACATTTTTTCTCATAGGATACATGATGCTCATCTCAAACATTGTTAGTGCTTTTTTATTTTCATTGCAGTTTGTTTCCTCTAAAAACGCTTCCGGTTTCTGAACCAGTTTGGAAACTGGAAATGATCTTGAAAATCAAACATTGTAACAGAAATCTAAAAATATGAACTAACAATTTTTGACATGGACATCAAGTATCCTATGCAGTGTGAGAAATCTACTATATCTCACTCAAAATCCTTTATACTGATTAAAAAAACAAGCATAGGAAATTTTGGCTGTCCAAAACTGTCGCTAAATATCTAAAGGTTCAATCATCCTGGTTAACATTACACCGACAGATACTTCTATACGAAGGGCATAGAAACCCCTCTTGAAACTTACCTAGACCACCCTGTGGGATGAAATATTCTTTCATCCTATGAGAATGAACATTGTTCGTGATATCATGCATAAGAGTTCTGAATGGCTAGGAAAACAGCCTTTGTTCTCTGCAACAGATGCATAGGTTGTATAAGCGAATGGCACGGAGATTCTAAGCAGCTTCTGAATGAAATTAATTGAAAGTCCATTTTGTTTCATACTGAGTCGTAGCTCTGAGGTGGGAGTTTGTTCTTCAGGCAGTCATAATGGATTCCTGCTGCTTTTAATTCAGAAAATCCGGTGAGGCTGTATATTTTTGGGTTGGAGTTATCAACTGGTATGGAAGAGTGAGACGTCCCACCCCTACTCTTAAAAAGAAAAGTGAATTGACCTCTGTCAACTTCGAAAGCGTTTTTACCTCGAGCAGTGTGAAGGATTCTGCCACAAAAGTAGTGGAAGAGGGGATATTTTTCTCACACAATAAAAGTTTATCCAGACTTTAATAACTTTTT
The DNA here is from genome assembly GCA_963931845.1 of Maratus michaelseni. Classification (NCBI taxonomy): domain Eukaryota; kingdom Metazoa; phylum Arthropoda; class Arachnida; order Araneae; family Salticidae; genus Maratus; species Maratus michaelseni. The sequence continues at coordinate 193,862,544 of OZ007596.1, forward strand.
TGTGCCATAATTTCAGTGGTGTAATTGTTGGACTCTTTACTTAATTGATTTTGATTATCAGCTAAATAGAACCCCCCATAAAAGTTGTGATTCTCATTTAATCAAGAATTTGTATTGTGTTAATATCTTTTCGAATATAATAAATACTTTGTTTTTAACGAGAGCGAATCCATTAAGTCACGCGCTACCACTTCAAACACTACATCGGCCTCCGTCACAGCAGTAATATACCTTGGGTTAAGCCTTGTTTGTTTTTATTTATGCTTTAAATTATGCAAATTACTGCTGTGAAATCTGCAAAAATTCCAAGATTGAGCTCCCCCCAAAGGGAAATCCTGGATACATGCCTGACTACAGATAAACCTTAGTTATACCATTGAGCTAAGTGTTTTAAATTATGATGAATACATAAATGTATTTGGTAAAAATGATCGCCACTGATACCAGCACTATCTTGAAATTTTTCAAAAATAAATTTATACTTCCTTTTATGAGAAAACATGAGTTGAATCATATTAACCAGAATTACATATTAAAAATGTGTACAGTAACATATAAATTTTTTTTAAAATTTAATTTTACACCTACATCTTAACTATAAGTTTCATTGTTTACATCGGAAACGATGTGTGAATTTTAGGGTGGCAGATTTGAGGGCATCTACTAGTAGGTATTTTGAATACAAAAATTCCCCACACTTGGCAACACTGGATTTTGAAAAAACAGTAGTTTTCAATCTTTTGTGCTTATTTATTTTCTTCAAGTCTAATTAGAGTATATGAAACAAACAAAATATTTTATTTGAATTTTAATAATCGCTTAGGTATTGACTAAAGATTATTCTGCGACATTGAGGAAAAATAATTAAAAAAGTAAAATTTAAAACCTTGGTCACAAAAATATAAATTTCAGAATACAAATGGCATAACTTCCCTTAGCTTCCTATTTTTAGAGGATCCACAAAGTCCATAAATTAATACATAAGATGTTTTCTTTAAATGAGTACAGATTGAGGTTTCAAAATATTAAAGAGGGTCTTCGAAGCCTCCCCAGAGGCCCAAATGTGGTTAGTTGGCCATGAATACAAATGTGAATGATAAAGAAATTTTAATGAAATTATAAATGGATTTAAAGTTTATGTATATTTTTTCAAATAACTTCTTGAATATATACATTCTGGGAATGTAAAATTGAGGTTCTATTGCATAATATAGTTGTACAGATTGACTCCATGGTATGTCAGAAGTGCATCGCTTTAATATAAATATTACTTTCAAGAAGTCAGTTCAACTCTTTAACATGAATAATCCTCAGGTTTTTTTTGTTTTGTTTTTTCAAAAGAAAGTTTACATATTAGGACAAAACTTGGTTGCAGAAAATGCAAGACAGAAGATACGAGCCACAATTTCATTATTTAATTTGCAATTTATTTTCAGGTGATTATTTATTCATTTATTTGTTTATATTTTTGTATCAAATGAATAATTTTCATCTTTTGGTGTCATACCATAAGCACAGATGGATAGAAATTTTCAAAAGCTATATAAAACATCTTAAAAGAGAAAAAAAGTAATTTATTTTAATGCCATCGTGACAAGTTTCGCATATATACATGACATGTAACAGTCACTCAGAATCTTTGATTATTCCTACCAGTAATTTTAAGAAATAAATTTTGTCTTATTTAATCACTGCATTTCTGAGATTAAATTAGTTAAAAATTCCATTTAGAGACACCAATTTTAAGATTAAAAATTCTGTGGAATATGCTCATCGTGAAGGGGTTAATACTGGTTTTGCTGCATAATAAGTGAAAGCAATACCTATCATTTTGTAACAACTTAGAATAGAATTTAGAAATGGAATACATTTTTCTAAAACTGGCTGTCATAAATTATCACTTTAAACATTTAAACATTACCAGTTTATAGGCAATAATAAATTATACAAATTCTTTTATGCATTCTTGAAACTTTAGATGATACTTACAAATACAACAAATATCATACTAAAATTTTCTTCTGTTATGGAACATGCAATACCATTAAAATGCACTTTAAGCAACTTGTCCATTAGAAGGAATATGTATGTGAATATTTTACCTATGTCCTATATAAGAATTATAACTGCTTATTACACAAAATTTTAATCAGAAGGTGCTCTAGAAACCTATATCAAATTCGATGAGACTGGACAAACTGAAGATATGAGCATTATACATTATGAAGATCAAGGAAGATATGTAGATCAGAGGAAAATAAAGTAATAACATCTCATAAAATTTATGTTTAGAAATTGTTCTTTGTAAACAAAATTAAAATTTAAAATGAATAATAATAATAATAAATTTATCCTTCACTTTTGCCAGTTTTTTTAAAGTAATTCTCCATCTACGATACTGGACAATTTACAAGGACTTCTGTTCCTATACAAAGTGTTAGTAATAGTTTAGTTACTTTATTTGAGACTAATCAGAAAATAAGTGCAGGACAGCTCTTTCCTACATAATTTCTAGGAACACCAAATATAGGGATTTTGAGAGGTTGTAAATATTTTTTTAATTGTATGCAATAGGAGAGTGGATTCTTAGTTTTCCTCTTTTTCTCTGCGGGTGTAAAAATTTCAAGAAAAGAATACACAGTAGAAGTTCTTTGATATGGGACTAGACTCCCACAAATGGATCTTACTTGCCAGGTTATATTTGCAAGGTCTTCAGTAGTGTCTTACCCTTCATTTCCCATCTTCAGAGAAGGGCATTACTAGAAAATACTTATTTTTTCTATTTATTTATTTTTTTTTAAACAGTTTTACTTTGAGAGTATTTGTGAAATATATATGAGCCCCTTAGGTTCAGGGATCGTGGTGTAACACACTACTTGCATCACTGGTTTTCACGGCATTGTTTATTTATTATTTATTGTTACAGGTTTGCTAGATTCATCTCCTCTCTTACTGCCTGGTCGTCATGTCTTGAACTCAAGTCTGTTGGCTGGTAATGTGGCTGCTATGGCTTACTACTTGATGTCCTCTAGTAATGTCGCTGGACTCAGCTGCTTGGGTGCCACCAGCGCCCTCTCCACAATTATGGGTGTTACTCTCACTGCAGCTATTGGAGGTATTGTCTTAAGCACATAGCTGCTTATCATGTATTATATTATTGTTACAGTGGTTGCAGTTACAAAAACATCCATTTTCAATGTAAAAAAAAGTATTTTTTGTTTTTATTAAATCACTGAAAGGAATTGCTTAATAATATATGTACAATAAAATCTTTCATTTGCATATTTTGAAATAATTTTCAATATCACACTCAGATCCACAAGTTAAAAAGCAAGCATTCAAATCTATCTAAAGCACCTAAAAAAAATTAAAGCACCTTTGGGGAAACAGGCAGAGCATTCAGTCGCACATAGTAGCAAATATTTCATTACCAAACTTAATGCTAACTATTTATCAGAATAAATAACTATTATTAGATATAAGTATTGAAAATTTGAAGCATTTTATGTATTACTAGCAGAACCCACCCGGCTTTGCCCGGGTTAACAAAAATTTAAATACAACAATGACGGAGCTTTGTGCATTCTCTACCATAAATTGATGAAAAAGACAATTAGAAAAAATAGCGTTGGTTTGACTCAGTCATAGTAAAATTTCTCAGCTTTATAAATGAGAATGCGCGTTTTCTTTGCACATATAAAAAAAAAATATATACGATTTTCCTGACAATGAAAAAAAATCAGCCAAATGTCGTAACATTTTGTGAAATTTCTCTTTCATATGCCATCTATCTATATTATAAAACAAACACATATCTGTGAGCAATGTTGACATTATATTGACGCTAGCAATGACCTAACCATTAAATTTTGTCTGTACTGCATTTTTGTAACTACTAAATATCGCATAATTTAATTTTTTAAACTGTCAATTAGAAAAAAAAATTGCACTTTCAATGTAGTTTGAAAAGTTTATCTCAATTTACTGATTTTTTATGGGTTGTAAAGTAATTAACTCTTGAAGTAATTTTAAAGCATGTATATTTTTTAATCTGTGTCCAATCCAATTACGAAAGATTAACTTATTTGATCTTTATAAAGTAAAGACATTTACTTCTAAACATAGCACATTCAATTTTTATGCAGTCGAATAAAAAAAATGTACTTTCATTGTTATTTGTTTGAAAAGCATATCTCAATTTACTGATGTTTTATGGATTTTAAAGTAATTTTCAAGAATGGATAGTTTTAAATCTGCGTGCGACTCAATTACAAAAGATTATCTGGTTTACTCTTAAAACAATGTAAATAATTTAGCATTTGTTGGTTTACATGTAATATTCCATAATTAAATTGCCAAATTAAATTAAAACTTTAAAAAAAATAAAGAAAATATGGAAGCCTTGCACAATATTAGAAGGAGTGTTCAAAGTATATTAATTTCATAGTTTTAATATCACTTATTAATTACACCAAAATCAATATCACCAAAGAAAACATTTTATTTTTTTATTATTCTAAAAAAAAAAAAAAAAAACTATAAAACTGGAAAGTTGCTAGATTTCATTAAATAACGTGCCGATAATTTTAACAGCTAAAATAATGGAAACATGGAGTTAGTAAAAATGACATTAAGGAGTATCTTAATATTTACTTTTAAGTCTGGTCTAAATTACATAACTGAGCCACTACAGTAACATTTAAAAAAATTATTTTGTGTGGCTTAAATGTAATTGTGGGTAAGCCTCTACTTTATGGATAATAATAAACGTTAATTTCAGAAAATCAAGACTTTTCACTGATAATAAAACATTTTAAAATTGAAACTTAAATTTTCATTAATAAAAATTAAATCTATGATTAGATGAAAATCATGTCAATTTCATATGTACTTCTAGTCGTGAAGTTTTTGTTGAAAAACGAAAGAAATGACCCCCTCTTTAATATAAATCAAAGAAAATGTTACCACTGCTTCTAAATCAATAAAACACTTAGCAATATAATGTATAGCTATAAGATACAGCTGTAGTATTATACAACCGAAGTAGGAATAAAATATAGCAGACGATTACTTACTCAGTTTGAAATCAAAACTTTTAATAGAATGTGATGTCATACCTAGCTTTTTTTTTTTACCTTTTCACTAAATTGTTTTCTTGAAATTGAAACGTCTGTATTAAAGTAGATGTGTTAACTACAAATAAATTTAAATTAAGGTACTACATCATTTTAACTCTTTTAAAGTTATCGTTTTCTATTTATATAGAAAAAAAATGCACATTTTCTTCTTAAAATCACTTTAATTTCAGAAATATAAAAATATAGTGAGTGATTCTGAATTTTTATTAGCTTATAAAAAGAAAATAAATGTGTTATCATTTGTTTTTAAATTTTTGTGCCATTTTTTAGAGTGTGGCAACAGGAAAGAATTATTGCATTAGAATTTGAAAAAAAAAAAAAAGATTTCTGTAATGATAAAATATGGGAGATGTTTAAAAAGAGTGGTAAAGAATGGTCTGAGAAAATTTAAAAGTTGACAGATGTTGTAGAGAAAAGTTGAGAGAGGAAGTTGAAGTGAGAAAGAAGTCCACAAGTCACATGACTTTCTTTGCTTAAGAAAAAGGTTGCCATTGCTCATCTACCTTATTTCATCTGGAGAGATGTGCCTTCCCAATAGCAGAAACAGTACAGCATGACAGCGGGTGCTACAGATTATCTTAGATTTTGCATATTAATTTAACAACTTGCTGTTTTTTTTAACCTTAAATTTGCTGTATATCTTTAGCTTATTATACTTTCTATTTTCTATGTGAATGCAAAGTTTGCTTATTTTTGTTGCTGTGATTTCTTATATTAGTAGGCTTTTATCGACATTATTGGGTGCACAGGAAAATTTTCGTTTGCTGCAGATTGGACAGAAAATTTAGTCCTTAATTTATTATAAGCTTTGATATTATATGATTTTTGTTCCGTTACTTTAGGTGCTGACATGCCCGTTGTCATCACTGTTTTGAATAGTTATTCTGGTTGGGCTCTGTGTGCAGAGGGTTTTATGCTCAATAACAATCTGATGACTATCGTAGGAGCTCTCATTGGATCTTCAGGAGCCATTCTTTCATACATCATGTGCAAGGTGAGAGAACACATATCATTGTAACACTAAATGTTCTGAAAAGTGTTTAAAAAAAATATCTTCTGTTCAAAATCTTTTTTTACTCAGATTTTTTTTTTTTTTTTTTTTTTTTTTTTTTTTTTCCAGGAAAAGTAAAATCCTAAGTGCTTAATTCTCTTATAAAACTAAGCAGTGGCTGAAAATAAAATTATTAAAATTAATTTATTATTAATAATTTTTAATTGTGATACTAATGTTTTATTGACTATCTCAATTGATGGTTTTCTAATAAGATTTGATCTAAATAAAGTTATTACTTTCATAAATATGTTTATTTTTCTCACTATTTCTATAAAATATTGTAGTTAAGAAAGAAAACATGACACAAATTCATGAAAAAAAAATTTTTCTTTCTTTTTGTCATTTTATGATCTTATGTTTATTTTTTCTTGCTGCATTTATTGTATGTTACATATGTGGTAGTTTGATAATAACATTGTAACGATTTCATTAAATCTCCCACAGTCTGCAAATTATGCAAAATAATCAAGGATAGAAGTTCCCAGGTGTTGGAAAACTTCTGTCATATTTTTCTGCTAACTTGCAAGAATGACGCCGACCTGCAAAGGCACAGAATAGCTTCGATCAATCCTGTGAACGGAAACTGTTTCGACAGCAAAATATTTCTCTGATCTCGCCGGCTTCATGTGGGGTCGTTTTAGCGTGAGAATTTTACCCGTGTGAACATTTGGTATTTCAGTAAGACCTCCCAAAAAGGAATCCTGATCGAATCACAGAAAAACTGAATGCTATGACGTGAACGGAAACTTTGATTGGTGAACGGAGAGACTTTTGTTGGAGCCAAGGGACGAGAAAAGAGAATCGAGGGGAAGTTAGAGTTTGGCGGGAGACGAGTGTTGGTGGAAAAACACTCATCTCAGGACGGATTCCCATCTTAGTGGGGAAGGAAAGGTTTTGCTGACACATTTTAAAAAGAGAGAGGATTTCTCTGAAGGCAACGGCAAGGCCGTCGTTTGAACTTTTTGTGAAGAGTGAAAAAGATACTCCGGTTAGACGTTAAGATTTCAAATTACTGCACAAGACTGGACTTTTGATTTATAAATTGATTGTAAGTTGAAACGAAGCACGCTGAAAAAAATTGTTGCAATGAGTTGTAAATATTAAGAAATTCGAGAACGATATTAAATAAAATTCGTTTCGAAGTAACATATTGAAATTGATCCATGAGAAAAGGCTACACGCTCCCCCTTTTTAAATTATAATGTAATGGATTCATTATAACATTAATAATCTTTATAAAATGCTTGCAATGGAATAATAAATGCATATAACTCTGAAAATATCTCCTATTGTCACACACACACACACACACATACAAAAAAAAGATTAACCAATAAGTATAAAAAAATTCTTCAAAGCTCATGCTTGATTACCATTTCTCATGTATGTAAAAGTTTTTTCAAAAATCTTAACATATTTGTTTAACAGTTTGCCAGTTTTTGCTTTTGAAAATCAACAAAGCATTGTTCTAAAGAAAGTTCAAATTTTGTACAGAGTATTAAAATGATCAATAGCAACTTTCTAGAATTGATCATTCATTTTTAAGTACCAAAAATATGTAGATTAGATGCAAGATGTAAAAGTAATGTAGTGTAATTGTGCACATAAAAATAGAAAATATGCCATACTTCATGCATAACACCAGAAAACTTTTCTGCTTTTTCTCTTCCAAAAGGCACTATACAATTTTTCACACACACTGCAGAAAGTTCATGCCAACTTTGAACATATTTATGTATTTGTTTTTATGCAGGGGTTTCTTTGAACATCGATATCGTATCCAGTGCTTCACAGAAATTAATTAATGAAACAATGCATTAAATGCTAAGTTAATTGCTTTTGAATTAGAAGGTGATAGGTAAGAATTTTGACAGATATGTGCTCTTTTAAAATCTTATCTAAATACCCAAATCCCTCCCTTTCCCTTTTTTCTCCCAGCATACCTTTAAAACTTTTTTGCTCTATTTGTTACTTTTTTTTAACAATAAATAGTCATCTAAATCTATTCCACCCCCCCCCCCAAAAAAAAAAAAAAAAAAAAAAAAAAAAACTTTTCAATTTAAAATTTAGTTATTATTTCTATGTTTTTTCATTTTTTCAGGCCTATTTGTACTTCTGCAGGAATGATAAATAAATAATCAGTCATCTGAATTATCCCAAGAAATGCCATTCTTCCCCTCTAATTTTTGTTTATCCCCATTTGCCCCTTCTCCCAATCAGTTAACAGTTTAAATTTTATAGAATTCTTTGCTTTTTAACATTTTTCTGTTTTATTTGTTATTTTACTTTAAGATTAAATAAATAATTAATCATTTAAATACGCCCTCCCCAAAATTTATGCTTCTCCTCTTTGTCACTTTGTCCCCTATAACAAAGTTCAAAATCTTTTAAAACAATAAAAAAAACACTTTCCTCCTTATTTGTTACTTTGTAGGGACAATAAGTAAATAATCGTCTAAATTCGCCCATGAAATTTCTGTTCCCCAACTAGAAAAAAAGGGAATTTCTAGGCATGGGGGACAAAACAGAGACTTATACAGAGTTTTGCAGTTTGCCTTTTCTCATCCATGTAAATAACAAAGAATAATACTTTTAGTGGCACTTTCCCAATGTAAAAATGTGTTAATTTCATAAGAATTTTAGTAAATATTTGTATTTTGTAGGCTATGAATCGTTCTCTTCCTAATGTCATCCTTGGTGGTTATGGCACTTCTAGTACGGGGAGTGGTAAACCGATGGCAGTGACTGGAACTCATACTGAGGTGGATGTGAGTCAGGCTGTTCAGATGATAGAAGATTCCAAGAATATCATCATTACACCAGGCTATGGGCTGTGTGTTGCCAAGGCTCAGTATCCTTTGGCTGAAATGGTCAAAACATTGACGAGTAAAGGGAAAAAAGTGCGATTTGGAATTCATCCTGTAGCAGGTTTGTATGCAAAAAATCTTTGATTGTGGCATGGATGTGTTTAAGTTATTTTCCTGTTAGAAGCATTTTACTGCTTAAATAATAAAATTGTAGTAGACCCTTGTTATGTTGCACAAGATAAGAAGCCCAATATATCTGAAAACTGTATGTAACCTAGTGTATTAAGGGGCAACAACAGTTATGAAATGTTATAATAAACAGTCGATATTAACAGCTGACTTTTTTCTTGAGAAATACTGAAGCGATTTCAATACTTTTTTAATTATATTCTTTAGTGTAGTTAGCTAAATTTTGATTTTTTTCTTTTTAGTAATGTTAATTTTAATAAATCTAGAATATTTTGTTTGTGAAATCACACAACCTTTTTATTCCTTGCCAAAAGATTAATTTATAGTTTAGCTACTGCCAAAACTATTTTTAAAAAGTATTGAAATCACTTCAGTAGTTCTCAAATAAAAGGTTCTTCAATATCAGCTGTTTTCCATAAGATCTCACAAGTGTTGTTGCTCTCTTAAAAAATCAGGGAACATAATCTAAAAGTATCTGCTTAATATTTATCTAAAACACTTTACTTTATAAGCTTATTTATTACAATTTTCTTAAAATTAAGAGCAGCAAAAACACTTAATGTAATTGACTTTGTGACATATTTAAAGTTATCTACCAATGCAGATAAGGCAGCACTTTTTTTTTTTTTGCTGCAAGTGCTTCAAGTGTTTGCTGCATATTCCTGTTTAGACTATTTTATTGTAAATTCCACAATCGATGCTAAGTAAATTTAGGCTAAATGTTACAATAATAATAATAATAATAATTTTTTTTTGGGTATTAAAATTATTTGATTTGATTCTAAACTTCACTTCACTTGTATTGTTATGATATGTTACCAACAAATTGAGCCAATAAAAGTATAACATAATTAAAAATATTATACCATATAAAAACACTTTACTTTTGGATATCAATAGGCAAATTGGCGACAAAGTAAGTCTCAAAAAATCTTAATTCATGAAAAAAGTTTAAAATTTCACATGGAAAAGAGAAGTTTTGCTTTTTATCAGTGTAAACATTGAAATGAAAATGTGTTTTTATAACATTGTCATTGTCAATTGCCTGTGGACCATCATATTCTTGCAGTCAATTACAATACATATACAAAATCAAAAGTTCCAGTATTGGAAAATGTGACAGTGCACCCCTGCGTAAAAATCCATTTTGTTTAAGTTCTGAGAACTAACAGAGATAAATAGACATCAAAATGATTTGTTAGCTTTCTGTGTTTCAGCACCATAAAATTTGTAGCTTAAAATTATTTTTGGGAATAATGATCATATTCCTGAGTCTGATCTCTATCTAGTTATGTCCATGATAATGAGTGTAAATAGAGACTTCAAGCATATTGGATTTTCATCTAGTTCTTTTTATCTTCTTTTTACTTCACATAAAAACTTAGTTTTGTTATAATAAGGCAGGCAACTGTGAGAACCCCCACCCCCCTTTTTCTTTCTAGTTTATAAAGGCACACATTTTATAAAAATGTATTAAAAGGCTGAAATAATTTATTTAGATAAGATTTTTCCTCCTTATTTTTAATACTTTTTCATTAAAACTCTGCATTTTAGAAAAATTTGTTAAAAAAAAAAAAAAAAAAGTCTGTGTACCAGTTTTCTGGATCCAGAGCTAAGAAATTTTGCATAATCATACTTCAAAACATATTTAAACACTTTGGATATCTCAAAACCTATATAGAGATATAATAGAAAAAAAAACTCCATGATTAGTTGCTGAACATAAGTGTGGGACATGTAAGGTATTTAAAATTTCAGTCCCTTTGCATCTCTGAGGGAGGCAAAGCCATAACTTACAGAAAACTTTTTGCAAGATGGTGAAACTTGAAGTATAAGAACACAACATGGAAGAATGTTTTTAAATTTGACCCCTTGCATTATAAGTAAAACCCCCAACCTTCTACACTTGAGTGGCCAAAAAATCCGAAGAAAGATAAAATTTTATATTGCAAATTTATACTATAGAGGAGAGGCTATTTCCTGGCATTTTTGAAATTTAAATCACTAAGACTAATCAGGCATTAGAGATCTGCATGGGCCGGAATGGGCAGGCTTGTTTATGATTTGAAGTTCACGGCATGACCCATTCAAAAATCAGTGAAAACAAGCCCGGTCCATTCAAAAATCAATCAAAACAGACCCGACACAATTTTTACAAAAAATTCCAGTTTTTTTTAACATACTATTAAGATTCTTGTAATGCACTGCATACATATTTATGGGAAATTTTTACAGTATATTTTAGATTATTATATGTTCACAAGCCATATAGAATACGAAATAGCAACATTAATGGTAACTTAGACTATATATATAACATGACTTATATATGACTATATATATGACTTATAACTATAACATTCAAATAAAGACATAAAAACAGTTAATGTAGTTTAGAATAACAGAAAAAAAGATGGTTAAAACATCATAACTTTAGTTGCTGTATAGTAAAAAAAGTAGATTTTTGAAAATGTTTCTCTATAATTTATTAAAGAATGTTTCCAAAGATTCCATTAACAGAAGTTCATTATCGCTATTACTATTTTTACAATACAAATTGCATGCTCGATACGTCCTGGGAAAAATTAAGCCCAGTTCCGGCTGGGCCCAAGTATGTAGAATAAAATGTAAGCCTGATTCCCAGCTTGCCTGAGTCTGCTGAAAATATTAAGCCTGGGTTCAAACACGATACACGATGTAACTGTCCTGTGCTGATTTCTTTTCTGGACATGTATATCTGTATTGATATTGAGCTAGCATCGGCTCGTGCAGCCCATTTATACTTATTTTTGTTCCAGTCACGTCCATTGAAAATTGTTCATATTTTAGTTTGATCCTTTTGAATTTGCTATATCGGGTCAGTCAGCACACTTAATTTTTTTTCGGCTCGTTTAATTTTTATTATCGACCTGGCCCGACTTGTTTGAAAAATTGTCTTGATTATACCCATGCGAACCCAGTCCGTGTTCATACAGACCTCTTTCAGGCATTTTACATTGACTGGATGTGTCAATCGTAATAGACATATCTACAGTTCATGCTGCTGATCGCCATTGCAACAAATCTCAACAGAATGTTTCATTTGGCAAGGCAGAACTCATTCAGCTTTTTTTTTTCTTATTTGACCCACTGATATACTATCTCACATCTCAAGTAACTCCGATTTTGTTTCAGAACACTATTTAGAGATAAATTGGGCTGGAATTTTTTCCATTGACTTTGAAAAACATCTAGAATACACTTGTTTTTTATTAGTTTCTGTAGCTGATAGTAGTTTAATTTAGATCAATAATTGATCTAAAAACAATTTTAAAACAAAATGAAACACTTATTGGGAAAAGGAATAAGAAGGTACATTAATACAATAGAGGAGAGGATATTTCCTGGCATTTTTAAAATTTAAATCACGGACTAATCAGGCATTAGAGGTCTGCATGGGCCAGAATGGGCAGGCTTGTTTATGATTTTGCAGTTCACGGCATGGCCCATTCAAAAATCAGTGAAAACAAGCCCGGTCCATTCAAAAAATCAATCAAAACAGACCCGGCTCAACCTGACACAATTTCTACAAAAAATTCCAGTTTTTCTTAACATACTATTAAGATTCTTTTAATGTACTGCATACATATTTATGGGAAAATTTTACAGTATATTTTAGATTACTATATGTTCACAAGCCGTATAGAATACGGAATAGCAACATTAATGATAACTTAGACTATATATATAACATGACTTATATATGACTTATAACTATAACATTCAATTAAGACATAAAAAAAATTAATGTAGTTTAGAATAACAGAAAAAAAGATGGTTAAATCTCAACAGAATGTTTCATTTGGCGAAGCAGAACTCATTCAGCTTTTTTTTTTTTTTTTTTTTACTTGACCCACTGACATACTATCTCACATCTCAGGTAACTCCGATTTTGTTTCAGAACACTATTTAGAGATAAATTGGGCTGGAATTTTTTCCCTTGACTTTGAAAAACATCTGGAATACACTTGTTTTTTTATTTGTTCCTGTAGCTGATAGTTGAATTTAGATCAATAATTGATCTAAAAACAAAATGAAACACTTATTGGAAAAGGAATAAGAAGGTACATTAAAAGTTTAAAAAAATGATTTTAGACTCATTATTTTATGAAGAATCTATTGCTAATATTATTTTCATTTGGCTATAGTTTTTCCCTTGCTAATTTAGTTAAATTGCTAACATTAATCGAAAGACAGTGGAAGCCCTTGTCATGTCACAGGATTGATATAGCTGTAAATAATGTATAAAAATGATGCCTTGTGTAAATTTATAATACAAGATGTATGAAGTATTAAAGTTTTATGTACACAGTGAAAACATTGTGTGTGAATGTAACTTCAAAATTTAATACAATGGAACTGCTGTATTTTACTAAACTGTTCGAATTTTATTTTCTTAGGTCGTATGCCTGGACAACTGAATGTCCTTCTCGCCGAGGCAGGTGTGCCCTATGATGTTGTGTTAGAGATGGAAGAGATCAATGATGATTTTCCTGAGACAGACCTAGTGTTGGTGATCGGTGCAAATGACACCGTTAATTCTGCAGCAGAGGAGGATCCCAATTCCATCATTGCTGGAATGCCTGTTCTCAAAGTCTGGCTTGCCAAACAGGTATACTTTCAAAAGCTTCATTCTTTTTAAATAAAATAAAGATTTTCTCTAATTTAAAAATTTCCTTTTTTGACAATGCAAAACTTTCTGATGTTTTTATAAAATGATTTTCATCTTTGCATGCATGGAATTTTCAGTCTTACTTCCAGGATCCCAGAATCTTGAATCCAGGGACACAAGAATCAAGCAATGTTCTACCCTCCCTTATAAATGGGATAGATCTTTGGTGACAGCCAATTTCTGTCCTATTGTGATATTTTCATGATTGTCATGTCCCAAAAATCAGTTTAAAACTCTAACTTTAGCTGTATTTTCTGTTAGATTTTTTTTTCTTTTCTAGGAAAACAAAAAATGCTGTTTCTCAAGATTCTACAATAAGGATATCTGCAATTTTTATCTGTGTATAGATAAAAATAATATAATGCTTGTGGGAAATGCTTGAGAATAGCTTTAATCTGACATTTAATGCTTAAACTTTTAGAAAAGAAGACAAATTAAATTTTGTCCAGACTAGGATGTTTAAGCATGTGTTTTTAAAGCAGATGACAAAGAACTTGGCTGGATCTGTTCTCACTAGCGCTGGGCAATGTAAAAATTTCTTAAAACTATTTATCATCCAAATAATATTGCAATTTAGTGATACTTTGTTTTAACACTGTTTTCATCTTTCGAATCTATTTTTATCATTCTTAGTGACGAAATGGGGCCTCCTATGCAGTTCTCCTGCATATACACACAGGTTCTTAAACCGCTTTGTTGACCATCTCGTATAACAATGTTATGATAAGTCTATTTTATTTGGATTTAGCCTTTGACATTTAATTAACAAATTGAAAGAATAACCCACTCTCAAAAGAAAAATTCCAACTGAAATTAGATTAATTGGAATTTTAAAAATATTTAAATTTATTATAAAATTATTAGCTATTTTCAAGTATACTAGATGAAACCCGTCAAAACTTGACGGAAAAAAAAAATACTATAACAATATCAGTAAAATAAGCTTCTTAGAAGGGGTGCGTATGAAACAGTTTTTCAAATATTATATTTTTAAAGTTTCCCCCCCAGTCAAATACAGTACTATTTCCGGTGCAAACTCCAAACAAACAATCCATAAACAACTGTGTAATGCGAATCCGTTTCACAGTACCGCCAAATTCCCCACAGCAAGAAAAAATTTCATGGACCTATGAAGTATCATACAAAAAGTATATTCCTACGTTCATCTCATATTCAGTAAATAAAAGAACATAGTAAATAAATCACACATCTCCCCCCTCCCACTGTGATAATGCAACCGAATGAACTCCTATATGCATGTGCATTGCACCTGCCCAAAAGCACCGTTGAAATTCGATGTTAAAAAAGTTTTAAAATGTTAAAATTAAAAGTTTTAAAATGTTAAAATTAAAAGTTTTAAAATGTCCTCTTTAATCATTGTTTGTTACAAATCCATATCTTCTAAAACGCATCCATTATTTTAAGCTAATAAATTTTTATGTAAAGATGAACTTTTTTACAGTAATAAATCAATTTGCAGATGAGGGAGATTTTTAATGTTTTCAAGTGTAATTTATTTGTACATGCAAAAAAAAAAAAGCTATTCCTAGCATATTCTGATATTTGCTGGAACATATACATCAACGAATTCAACATATCAATTTTATGTTCAACATAAACTGAAAATAGTTTTTTTTTTTTTTTTTTTTTTTTTTTTTTTGACAGATTTTTGTTTAGCACCAAAATGCTCTATCTTAGGGATAATCTAATTTTATGATTTATCACTGTGTTTATTATTATTATTATTATTATTATTATTATTATTATTCACTTTTTATGATAATTAGGGAAATCTACTTTCAATTGTGGCAACTTTCCTAGGGGCTATTTTACATTATTGAAGCAAACTGGCAGTCATTCATAAGAAATAATTGAAAAACTTTTCATGCTTGAAAATTATTTAAAAAATCGTTAAATTAAGCGGCAGTTTTCAAATAAATTTCCTTTGAAGGCTATTTTTTTTTCTAATTGATGATGTAAGAATTAAAATTGTAAAATGTAGTAAAAAATAGAAATTTGTAGTATTTAGAAGTGATGTAAACCCGATGAAAGCTAAAGCGATCGCGCCGTTTGTTGTCACAACCGTTGTACATTTTTAAGAATTGCCACTGTATTTTGGCTGGCGTCCTAAAGTAGAAAACTATTTTTTGACATCGAAAGAGAAATTCACAGTGAAAGGAATAGGACTTTGCGCTAATAAGGAACTGTTAAATGAACTTATAATAAGCCAACCAAAATAATTCCTATGAAATATTAGTCTTACATTGTTTATTTTAGCTGAAAATACAATCATTATTTCAAAGTTTTTTTTTTTTTTTTTTTCTTTAACCATAACACTATTTTTAATAATTTCAAATTTCCAGAAATCCTTTTCTTTTGTGATTTTTTTTTTAATTAAAATAGGAAATTTTCTAACCTATAATTAAAAAAAGGGTAATTGGTAACATGTAATCAACGTATGCAATCAAGATGAAGCAATCAATGACGGCTCCAATTCTAAACATTATTATTAAGAATGGAAAAAATCAGTTAAAATTACACATGTTGACACAATCACATACATTTTTCTCTTTAGTTTTATCACTGTTAAAATGCATTTCAAGCTAAGCATTATGTCATTTTCACCAGCGCAAACTTTTCACACGCACTTTATATATGTTACTTTAATGCTTAAATACCATGTATACAAATAAAAATATATTTTGTATTTAACTGTAATGAAAAAATGGCATCAACAAAGTTATAATGCATAATGATAAAATAAACCCAATAGACAATATTCTCGTGACGTTACAATAAATATGAATTTTTATTCGCTTATAAAACACGCGGATAAATATTTTTACCGAAATTTAACTTGCAAATTAAAAAATTCGGCCTAAATTACACGTGCTTTTAATATTTATTATTCCTCTTTTATCTTCGCAACCATAGAGCTTAGAGAATAAACTTTGTGCCTCGCAACAGTGGGCGTTATCCGATTATGACGTCATTAGCAGAAGTAAAAATTTAATTGAAAATTACGGCTAATTAATTAAATTTTCGAACAAACGAATGCACGATAACAAATCTGTGTCTAAATATCTTTCATTTAAAAAAAGAATGATGTAATTTGATGCGGTAGTTTGTTCTCACGGATTGTCAAAAGAAATCGCTTAGCGTTTTAAATATATAGATTTTATTTAATCTTAATTGCATAATGGATTTTAGAAAAATGCTTTTAATTACAAAAGTCAAAAAACATTTTTACAAAAAAAGTAAAATTAGGTTATTTTACCCAATACAGGATTCCACTTCTTCGTGAATAATAGAATAATTATTAATCAAAAACATAATAAACTGACTACCTGATCTGACTCCCGGTAAAATAGGGTTAGCCTGGCTCCATCCATGATTCTATTTTAAAGTATTTTAATTAATTCCTTTGTAATTATAAATTAAAACTAAGATTATCAAAAACATACTTATAAAGAAAAGATAGAAACAATCAGGCCTGTGGTAAAGTTGGATTACCCAACCTAATGCAGAACTATTAGATAATTCAGAATAATTTTCAATTAAGTCTAACATCTACTTATAAAAAGTAAAAAAAAAAAAAAAAAAAAAAATATTCGCAATAAAATAGTGTTATCTGAGGCAATGCAGAATTTTTCTCCTTTTTTTTTTGGATAGTGGTCGACGGGATAATGGATAAGTACCCAATTTTTTATAACATTTTTAAAATTCCCTCATGCACCGACATTGTTTACTTAGCCATTTTACACGAGTTGATTTTCAAATGTTTGATTGATTTTATTTAATCAATCATGAAAACAGTTATCTCTATCGACAGCAGTTGATTTGGCCTTAAAATCCCTCAGTGAAAGGAAAATGAATGGAAACCCGGTTACAGCAGATAGCCACTGGTCGCTTAATTATAATTCAATCTTCCGTAATCATTTTAGAGTTGATTAAAGTAGTGTATTTTTAGAGTTTGCAGTGCCAGAACGGGGGTTGGCGAGCGTAGCTCGTAGGGGGCAGAGCCCCTTAGTGTAATAAAAAATTATAACTGTTATCTTGACAACATGGAGAAATTGGATATAATATAATATATATAATACAAAAAATGGCAAAAAGTGAATTGACAGCATTTGTTATTACAACTTTTAGAAACTAGAAATTATATTTTTATGTAGAAATAAATAATAAAAATTTTGTTTTTACTCATATACAGTTTAAATTATGTAGAAATAAATAATAAAATTTTGTCTTTACACAAATACAGTATGAATGTTGAAAAATAAAACTACTAGCAAGGCTCGGTCTGCCAGGTACTGTTGTTTGAAGAGTATAAGTGTTGCAACAATAGTCACAACAATGAAATTAAATTTGTGAGAAACCATGTTTCTCTAAACTATTAATTAGAAGTAAACATGATTATGGAAGAACCCTTTATTTTTAATTTGCTGTCTTGTTTCAAAATGTCAGCCACCCTAAAACTTTGAACTGCTGTACCTCAGCCATTTTTTTTTACAATAAAGATAAAACAAAAAGTGCTCTGGAATCTTTGTATCAAAATCATTAAGGAAAAAGAAATTTTGTATTTCTAGTTATTTGTATATTTTTTTGAGTTAGAAATTTTTTAGTGGCTGCCTTTTTTAAACAAAATGGTAGAACAAGCTCACTAAGGAACTCTGTCAAGATCTTGGTAAGCTCTCTACATCATATTGTCTGTCACATTCAGATGTGTTTATATATATGAGTGCTATCACATGACAAAATTCTCGTGTAAATATATTTATAAATCAACATTTGAATAGAGGGTGATTTTGGGAATGGGCGTGTAAAAATGTATTAAAAATTTTTCTGAATTCTTTCCTCCAAATGGCTGCAATAGGTAGATTCTTACTTTTTGTTATGGAAGTGACTTAAAAGATCTTTGTCCGATTGGAGAATTTCTGTATTTGCCGTATGCATCTTAGTTCTCCCTAAGAAATATTTTTTTCTATTTTGATTTTAAAAAAACTTACATTTATTCAGATTATTCTCTTTATTTAGATGTTATACTTTTAAATATCCTATAATAGGTTTTACAAAGAAATAAAATACATATTGTTGAAACAAGTACCGTATTTTCGGGCGTATGAGCTGCACCGCATACTAGTTTTAAAGTATAAAATATTCTAAATGCTGCTCTTACGCCAGGGCGGCGGGTATGGTGATTTTTTTTCATAGGGATGTCTTATAATACCTGTTTTTTTTTCATACCGATATCTTAAGATGTCATTTTTACCTCTTTGATCAACTGCCAGATGCTCTCAAATTTGTACCAAAACATTAGAAAACGTCTCCTAACCTCGAATGTCCGTGAAAGGTTATTTGTTTATTTATGAGCAATCAGTGGGGTTAAAAATGTTGGTCTCACCAGCTCTCAAGTTAAAAATGATTATGTTTTCTGTGCACCCATCAATAAGCACTGTATCCTCAGGATATTAGAATGGATATAGAGCCGTTACGACCTTTTTCGCTAATGTTGAAAATATTTTGTTTTAGCAGTAAGTTTAGCTTACCATTTGCTCAAATATTGTCCTCTTAAAATATGTGCTCGTCCACCCTTTCAGAGAACGTACTTTTGTTCCAGCGCCATTGTACTTACCTTTTTGCCAACACTTTTTTTCTAAGTTTAGTTGTCTCACGATTATTTCAGCGTGTGAAAAGTTGTTTTTGCAGGGCATATAGGTGATGCTGGTGTTCCGCAGTTGTGCGACGCCGTACTTTTTATGATGTTTGCTGCACTCTGATTCGTCCAGCTAACTGTTCATTTCATGGTTCATATGCAAATGTCTTAGAAATTTTGACATGTATTTGTCAAACAGGATCTCCCTACCCATTTAAAAATAGAAAAAATAACAGGAATGCTACTAGTTATGCTGATGTGGTTTCGGCAAAGTCATTATACGATATTTTTTTATATATTTATTTTTCCGGTACTTTAAGTGAAAATATTTATATGTATATTTCTTTATATTTAATGACTAGTTTAATTCATTTTTTGTGGAATTTAAGTGAAAATATCTATAAATAAATTTGAGTTTCTTGAGTGCCGCGCTTTTTCTGTATTACTGTGGGGGAGGCTCGAAAGCCAAAGCACCGCGACCAGAGGTCTATTGTACTATCCCCCCAGATCTCCTAATTTTGAACCAATTCCAGATGAGAGACCTGCATCTGGATTGGCACCCGCAGAGGTAGCGCTTATACAGAACTTGGAGGACTTTGGAGCCACGAACAGATTTAACGTGCACCAGCTCCCATTAACGTACACGGTCCCACAGCAGAGGCAGACGAGAGAGGATAGACGATGCACCCTCCCAAACACTGACCGTGGTCGATGCTGCTTGGCTTTCGGCGATCTTACGAGAGCCGAGCTTTACCGTCCGCGCCACTGCGGGACAGTGCCGCGCTTACGTGGATATACTTAAAAAAATGATTTTCATAAAAGCGGCACTTACGAGGGTGCGACGCATACGTGGATATACTTCTTTTTTCAAACTGATTTTCATTGGTGCGGCGCTTAAGATGGGTGCGGCGGGTATTCCTGAAAATACGGTAGTATCTTATTGCCAAAACAGCAGTTGCGGCTCACTGTGGAAACATGAAAAGTTTTTGATTTCTGTCTATTGGTCTGTTTGTCCTGTGATAACTGCCGGAAAAAGCATCCAATTAACTTGATATTTGGTATGTCTGTTGGTGAGGTACCTGGATTTAGCTGTATAGTTTTTGGTTGATTTATTCAGAAAAATATCGAACAATTTCTCTTGTTTTCCTATAGGAATTCAGACTATTTTCATTCATTGAAAACATAAATGGTGCATTTGATAAACAAATTTTTAAATGTTAAATTAGAGAGGCTAAAATTTCCCGATGGGAGTGTCTTAAATTATTCCAATTAATTTGAAATTTTGTTAGTACATTTGTCAGATTTTTTAAAATTATGTGTATAACTTTTAATGGAATTTTATGCATCAGTTTGAACAATATGAAACATTTTGTTTTAACACTTTACATTTTTGACATGATTTATATTTCACTTATTTCTTTATTTATATTACATTATTACATTTTTTTATATTACATTATATTTCATCAGTTTCCTAGCAGCAGTATTTCATAGTCTATAAAAAAATCATTAAAATAATCCCGCTTATGAAAGATTAAGCAGAAAATCTAAATGAGAGAAATAGGTTCGCTAATCTTTAAAATTCGGGTCTAAAGCTTAGGCTTGTGTCAAATATGAATGAGGTTAGTAACATTATGGTTTAAATTGAATGTTAATACTATTAAAAGGCTATCACAAAAGCCACTTTTTAGCTCAAATAACATTTCCTATAAGTTAATTGGCAGTGTATACGATTATGTACACTCAATAGGTTTAAAAGTTCCCGAGTAGGTCTATTTTAGATGATTTTAATATGCTATTGCTATGGAGTAGTTAGGATGTATTTAGATAAAATCTTGCATCTAAATATTATAGAATGACTACCAAAACTGTTTTTCCAAAACAAAAAATGTAAGTAAATCCAGTTACTATTTCAATAAGTACCTTTTATACATGCGATTTTATTCAACTTCTTCATTAGATGCATATGCTTCGTGGTTGGCAGGTAAGTAAATATTGCTATTTGGATATTAGGATAACAAAATCCCTACCCAAATTTATGCTTATCTTAATAAATTGCAGTGTAAATGAAACCCAAGCTATACTAAAGTCATGATATAACACAATCAATAGAAAATTGCAAATGTAAAAT
The DNA here is from genome assembly GCA_963931845.1 of Maratus michaelseni. Classification (NCBI taxonomy): domain Eukaryota; kingdom Metazoa; phylum Arthropoda; class Arachnida; order Araneae; family Salticidae; genus Maratus; species Maratus michaelseni. Next base: position 193,884,230 of record OZ007596.1, read on the forward strand.
TGAGACTACGTGTGAGGGGAGGTTCAGAAGGCAGAGCCCCTGAAGAAATGTATTTTTTTGTTTTTTTTTTTGGAAAAAAATTACAGGGGTAAGCAATTTATCGGAATAAAATGCACAAAAAAGTGTTTAATTTGACACTTCTAATTTCTGGAAGCATCAAGGAGTCTTATATACTTATAAAATAAATAAATATATATATTATATATAACTTAAAAAAATTAAATTGCAGATTATAGGACGAGTGATATTATGCAAAGTGATATTAAAAAACAATGACTTGCAAAGCTGGTACCTTGAGCAGCAGACTTGCTAGTTTTAATTATGCATGTGCCTTCAAACTAAATCTGGAAATGCTAACCACTAAATTAATGATGAGATCTCTGTTTTACTGTCGATCTCAGCATCCTTTGTTTTTTTACTCTTTTGGGCTACTAGTACATAGTCATATTTACCATTGTGTTAGATCACATTTTCTTCTTTTTCTGCTATTAGCCACTGGAATATATTCCAGTGGCTAGTAGCAGAAAAAGAAGTCATTGACTAATCTTGTTTTTGCAATAAACAATTTTTCCATACATTTTGAGTAGCAACAGATATATGAGGTGTTGAGAACCAAAGTGTACCAACTTCGCCATATGTGATTTCGAGAAAAATGCTTTCCTAAATTGTAACTCTTTTAAACTAGTTTTGAAAGTGACTTTTTCATTTCTCTGCTTTTTAAATCCATAAAAGGACGGATTTTAAAAATAAAAACCTTAAACCGAGCCAATTGATCCACTCTTGTACTGGCATCTTGATATCCAAATTACGTTAGACCATCTGTTAAACTAGCTCTATCACTTATACAGCCAACAGATGGCATGGCATACAATGCTTTGACATTTTACTCATTTTTCCAAAAATGTGGGATAGTCTATTCTGGTTTTTAACGCCTCATACAAGCCTATATAATTTTTATCTACACATGTAAGCGACATGTTTTGTTTGCATAAAAAAAATGCATTTAGAAAAAAAATTAACAAATGTAGTTTTTGAAATGTCTGCTTCAATTAATAATTAACAGATATAACTATTACCTCTTTTTGCTGAATTATGTTTCTATTGGAAAATTTGCAGGTAATTGTGATGAAACGCAGCTTAGGTGTTGGTTATGCTGCAGTGGACAATCCCATCTTCTACAAAGAGAACACGGCTATGTTACTCGGAGATGCGAAAAAGACATGTGATGCACTACTCAACAAAATTAATGAAGAGCTTAAATCTTAGGGTTTTTCTTTTCAATTTTAGGAGAAAATATTATGTAATTACATTAAAAAATGTATTAAAACTTTTTTTTTTTTTTGGTAATATATTTTCTTTTATTGGAGATAATTTAAAATGTAATTCTTATTTTAAGAACTTTTAATAAATGATAACTGCAATAAATTTAAATGGATTGCAGTGTTCATATTTCATATATAAATTGATATTCTCTGTTTCTTATTCTTTTTAAAATTTGAAGTATATCATATGTATATATAATGGAGTACTGTTTGTTTTTCAAGGGTAAGCTTTTAAAAAATTGCCTATATAACCAAAGACATTCTAAATGAAAATTATTTTCAACATCATGTAATAAATCAATAAAATATAATAAATTTCTAATGATATATTTTGATTATGTATCTAATCATATTTATCAATAAGAAAGAGACTTTTAAAATTAGCAGCTGTAAAGTAATAGTTGAACTTCTTATCTATATTTCCAATAATAACAACAAAAATAATGTTAATTTTTGTATGTCTAAAGACACACAGAGAAAATTCAGTAAACATGAAGTGTCTTACTTCAGACTCAAAATTCTCTTTGGAGGAAAATGTACAGTTGAAAATAAGAATTTCCTACTGTCCATTAAATGAAAAATTTTATAAGTTGAAGTTGAGATCTAAATATGGAAACATGTAAATGGTGCTCATTAGAAATTGAGAATGTACCGTATAAATAATAATAATAATAAAATAGTGCATAGTACACTCTAAGTAATGAATAGCACCATCTTCAAATTACAAGAGAAAAGTGTAATAATACTGCTGGTTATGTATTTTTGTTAGCTTTTATACTTACTAAATATACTAAAAAGTCTTTTTAGATTTTTTTATTGGAAACTCTTTTGAAACTTTTTGTGCAGGTAAAAGAAAAATAAATGTAACCATAATAAAATATTCAAGGTGTTTTAGATTTTTTATTGGAAACTCTTTTGTGCAGGTTAAAAAAAAAATTAAAAAAAAAAGTAACTATAATAAAATATTTAAGGTGTAAGAGAGTAAAAAAATACTTTATTTGAGAAGAAATAGAAAAATATGTAAAAAATATTTTTACTATACAGCTGGTACCTTTTTAAAATTGAATTTAAAAATAAATTAAAAATAGAAAACATTGGTACCTTAAAATAGGATTTAAAAAAAAAATTAAAAATAGAAAACATTCAAAAGGGCATCTAAAGAATCTTTAAAAAGCACTATGGTGCCTGCAGGTGCTGCGTTGGACAGCCCTTTTTAAAAATCTATTTTTTGAAGTTTTCATAATGGCACATCAGCTGTTTTCAACATTTTATGCATGGATTTCCATTTCCTCCACACTGATTTTTTGGTTGGAGTTTGCTTAAAATTCTTGAAACAACTGCAGTAATAGTAATATGTAAATATAATGTTTAGTTAGATTAGAATTGTATTAATAATGTATTAAGGATTTAATTTTATGTTCTGTTTTCAATATTCTTCACATATTTTATATTTTTTATTGAAGGTCACATCCTTTTAGAGGCTAAGATATGACTGTGGTATCTAATTACAGTAGTCTCCCATTATATTACATTTTTTTTTCTCATAATTTTTTCTTTAGGAATTTTCTTTAGGAAGTTATAATATGCATATAAACTGACATTTTGGGAGCAAATACAAAATATTTATTTGTAGGTTCTCATCTTTCTTAATTTTAACGTGCCATCTTTTATAATTCCTCCAGGCATACACGATATAATGATGGGTTATTGTAAATCTTGGTATTTATCAGTTATTCTGAGGCACTCTTTTTTTAAGTCCTAGGAAAGAAAGGTTCTAGAAGTAAAGTAATATTAAAATAAATATATTTTTTGCAGTGACTCAATTTTTTAAAATTTTAATGGATGGTCTTCTGATAAGCTTTGATCTAAAGTAAAGATTATAAAAAAGTAAATTACAAGACTAAATATATAATAAATATTTTAACTACGTTTATGCTAGGGCTTCAGACCAGAACCAAAATTATTTTTCTGCTCAAGAAATTATCCATAAAACATTTTGATTTTAAAAATTTAATTACAAAATTTAAAATACAAGCCATTGATATCAGTTACTCCTGGTAGTCTAGAATTTTATGTACAAATTCACATATCATTAATTTTAATATATTCTGGAATTTATAACTTATATTTTCATTTAATTAAAATTTAATTTTTTCTAGAATTTATTATATGTATTCATAATTAAATTCTGTTCATTTCAAAATTTATAATTTGTATTTATATTTAAAAACATTAAATATCTGAAATAATTACCAATTTTAATTTGTTGATTTTATTTTCCTGATTTTGCAAAGTAAAAATGATTAGCATTGTTATTGAGCAAAAATCAATAAATATAAAACATAATTTAAATTGAATCGCCTTTTCAAAAGCAAAAGAAATGTTGGTTCCTTATTCGGAACTGAACCAAAACAAAATATATCAATACCTTAGTTTATGCATACAATATTTGACTTTTTGATTAAAATATTTTTTTAATTATATGTAGGACTCAGATGTAAAACAAGGAAACTAACAAAATGCAAGCTTCGAAATATTAAAGTTTTCTATAGAAAACTACAAACAAAACTATTGTAGTTGCTTCTTCTAAAACAGCTGATTTGTTAAGATTCTTCAGTTAAATTATGTCAAACATTTTTTTTTTTTTTTTTTTTTTTTTTTTGTCTGACAGATTTTATTTTATAGCACATGTGCAAAATGAGTCTTTGTTATTAAAATTCATATCTAAAATTTATCTTCAATTTTTATGGTATATATTAAGTAAAAAAATAACTTTGTATTTTTAAAATATTGCCAAAATGCAGTTAAACAATTTTATATGAAAATGAGGAAAACATTTAAAATGTCAGTTACAGTGTTTTACACCTGAATCTTTCATATCTTAGTTGCTGGATGAATGCTTTATAAAAATAGAACAATAATTTCATGATAGTAATTGAGTAGAAGAATAATTTTATGAGTTCAAAATAAGTTATTAAATGCCAATAGATAGGTACAAAGTCTTCTGTTGCCATTTAAATTTCCAAGAAAATGTTTCCCAGGATAACTGATAACTATTTATTTCTTCTTCTGTTTAATAATATGAAAATGTTATTAAATGAATTTTTTCTATGTCTTGGTTTTAATTTGCTTGTACAAAAGTTCTGCAATATTTTAAATTGTGACCTTAGAAGAATTTGATTGCAGTTTTATTTGGATAGACTTCCTAAACATTCTTGAAATTCCTCTGAAGTAAATGTTACAGAGCATTGCTTAAAAATAACAGAGCTATATTGTGAAGCATGTTTTGTAGTTGAAAAAAAATTTAGATATACAATTTTCTATATAAGAACAACTAAAAGCAAAGTATTTTCTAGATCTGGAGGATTTAAGAAAAATATGTCTGAGATTTTATTAATTTTCTGTACAATAACTATCAGTTGTGATTTTGTTTTATTGTTATTTAAAGAGAATCAATACTTTTTAACACTTTCGTGTTTTAGCTTATATATTTAACAAAATAGCTATGCAATCTTTGAATATCTGACACATTGATTTATCTTATGCACTAGAGAAAGTCAACATAAATTAGTTATTTTATTTTTGCACTAGACTTTTGAATCAGAAATTATATGATAGAAAAAGATGGTTTAAATATTTAAAGGATTAAATAAACCTTGTAAACATGCCAAAATAATTTGATTAAAGTATACTTATCTTCCTGTACAAAACAAGCAATCTTTCTTATTAGATTCATTCAAATATATATATATTATGTAATAAATTTAAAGTTTTTTAATAACAAAATACTAAATTCTTTTAAAGTTGAAAAAATTCCCCTTTTCCTTGGTTTCTATAAATAATAAAATTTACAGAAAATTATAATATAATTTATAATTAAATTTATAGAAAATTTATAAATGGCAAATCAAAATGTCATTGAGAAAATTATTTATTTTCACAATGAATGAGAAAAAAAGAAAGTTGTTTTAAATTGACATTTATGCTTTCTGGTCGTATACTTTATATTTAGAGCACAATATTTTGTGATATTTTAATACCTTTTATAATTTAGATTCATATTTTTATTTCAATCTAATAATTAGCCAAATGTAGTAATATACCAAACCATACTGCAAATTTCTCAGTACCTGTATTAGTTAGTTCTAAAGTGTATTTTACTATCTGTTTTTAAATAAAATTGTTCAGTTGACATGACTTGTATCATCAATTAAATTGACATTTAATTGCACACATACACACACACTCTGTTTTAAAAAGAAATTCTTAGCTGTTTTCTCATTTATACATAATTTTTTTTCCTTTTTTTTTTTGGGGGGGGGGGGGGGGGGCAGGGAATGCAACTCAACAATGCTAATTTTTCTGATATATTTATAAATTTATAAATTCTTATTTTTTAAACATTTAAGGCATTCCTTACAGGTATTTAAGAATTGATCATTTCATTTTGTTGTAAAGATATTTAATTGTAGCAATTGCTATTTGACAACCACTTTTCCATTATTGTCATTTTCTGAAAATTAGTTCAAAATACCAAATTTGATAGCATTTTAAGAAGATGCATAAAAAAAAATGAAAAATGCCTGAATCTTTAGAATTTGAATAAGAATAGCCTCAAATTGACATGTGATAATGCTTTCATGAATGGATTAAAAAGTATAAGCTTTGACAGTATTTTCTGCAAGATCTTTTATTTTCACAAGAAAATGTCCTGTTCTTTGGAATTTGAATTTTATGTATGCACATAAGTAAATGATTCTGTGAATGTATCAAGAAGTACAAGAGTTTGGAATTTGCAGATTTTGAAGTCAGAAAAGTTAAGAATGATAGTTTGAATTTTTATAAGAAATACCTTATATTCTGGTGTAAAACATAATTTTTTTATACAAGAAAATAAAAATTTACAGGTGTGTATTATATGCTGAGTGTAAAAAAAAAAAAAAAAAAGGTTAAAAATTAACGATTTCAACGGCGCATAGATAGGGAAACAGTGTTATTAACCCCGACTTACCTTGGGGCAGCTGTTGAAGTGGTTAAGAAAAGATGAGTGTAAAGATTTAGATTTCTGCATTAAATGAACATTGTGTGTTTGGTATGTTCTTGCTTTGTATTTGCTCAATTTTTTGCCTTTAATCACAAAATTCAGTAAGGGATCAACAACAAATTGAATTAAAAAAATATTTTCTACCACCCTGTAAAATGTAATACTTGAAATGAGCTGTAGCACATGACATGACTAAGTGGATCTTCTACATTTGTGTTTATTTGTTTAAGAATAGTGTGTATATTCATAGATATAAAGGGTATTTAAAAAAATTCAAGAAATTTCCATGTTTTGTTTATAGCATGCAGGATTTTCATACAAATTTAATGACACTTTCAGGAAGTACAGTAGAAACAACGTACTACAATTAGAATATAAATATTTTAAATAAGCATTTGTATTGCGTGCAACTCTTATGCAATATCGTAAACATTCAGGAAGGAGCTGAATTTCAGTTGCTTAATAAAACTAGCTGGATGATAGGAGACTTTTCACAAATTATATTTTTTCATAACAGACTTCCAACAAAGGAGAAGATGCTTCAGTTTTATTTTATTTTTAATCGGCTCATTCTGATGATTCTTCCAAAGAGAACTAAAGCATTATGGAAAAAAAAACTTTGTAGAAAACACCTTATTATCCAGCTAATTTTAGAAAACAACTGAAATTCAGCTTGTTATATCTTTCTGAATATTAGCACATGCACAGTTAAAAATTATTTCATACTTGAATTGTTCATATTTCATCAAATATTTATATTCTAATTACAGTGTGTTTCTCTGTATTTGTCAAGTTTCTTGAAAGTGACTTTAAATTTTGCTGAAACAATGCTACAAACAAATTTCTTGAAAAAAAAAAAAAAAAAAAAAAAAAAAAAAAAAAAAAAACCTTTATCTCCATGAATTTAAGTGCTATTCATACACATGTTTCTCAAGATCTGCATAGTTATGTGCTACGGCTACAGATCACTTTGAGCATTTTATTTTACTGGGTAAATGTTATTTTTTAATTCAATTTGTTGTTGGTCCTCCAATTGCCTTTCTGATCAAACCATCGTTAAAAAAAACTGAGGTCAATTATGTTCTTGATATTCTAGAAAGTTAGATATTTAACAATCATTTAAAATTGAAAGTGTCTGGTGACTTTTGGCCATATAGTGTATCTGCCGTGCACTCATAATCAATGACTAGATTTTTGGTAATTGTTTCATTCTTTGTGTCAGCTGTTTTACCATTTGCACTAGACACTTTAGACAGCTATACTTCTATGTTGATTCATATGAGGGAATGTATATATTTATGCAGTGTGCACCCAACACGTACATATAAATATATATGTAATAGGATGCACTTATGAAGATATTAAAATAATTCAAATGCACCTATGACAATACAAAGTTTGGCAATTCCTGTTTTACTGTATGTATAGATTAAATTTGTTGCTAAGTTATGCCATACTTGATATTCATTTGGTATCAGTAAGTGATGAGACTAGTAATTCAGGTGAATGCAGCATTCACTATATGGCAGGGCCTTAAAAAACAATTAGCAAGTTCATCATTCATTGAGGGCACATTCACAAATACAAGAGGCATCTGTTTCATAAACTTATTTACACATTTTTTTATTTTGGTGCGGGAGGTATATTTGAAGACATGAGTTTCCAAACTTGCCTTATCCAAATAATCAAATTCGAGGAAATCGTGAAAACTTCTGACTGCTTCCATTGGATTTTTATTGTAAACCAAAATTTTAGAACACCAGAAATACATGCTAAAACTAGTTTTTCTGCAGATTGTAGTTTTTATTCAGTGAAGATTCACCAATAGAATAGATTGATAGAGAAAACACAATTTTTTTAATTTTGGATAAGGCGAGTTTTGAAACTAGCGTCCTCATATGAATCAATTGATTAAATTCCAAGTAAAAAAGTAGCTTTTTTTTCAAATGCAGGTTCTTGCAGAATATTATGTAAAAGAGAAAATTTATTCAAATAGGTTTAGCACTTCTAAAAAGAAAACTTTAAGTTAATAAATTTTGAAAAATTATCCCTGTTGCATCATTATTAATCTAGTACTGAATAAAAAATGTTGGAATTATTAGACTTTAAGCCCACCTATGAAGATGATCAGTTATGAAAAATGTTTTCTTTCTCCCATTAATCAGAGTTGTAAGAGCAGTTTTATTTTAAACTAGCAAGCTACGCCCGCTACGCTGGTCAATTTCTCTTCACGCACCTTTAATCAAGTTAAATATTGACTTTGAATTTGAACTTGTATTTTAAAACCCTATCGATCTTTACTTTGAATGTCCTTTTGCATTTCTGAAAACGATACGAACGCTATTGCGTTATTACATTTTTAATGTGTCAGACAAATTTGGGCTGTTAAGGACAAATTAGGCCAATTCTCTGTATAATTTATTATGGAATAGGTCAGCATTATAAAAAATGAATAATTGTGTTAAATTATGGTGTCTATGGGGTTTAGATTATGGTGTCTATGGGGGAAAAATCATTTCCATTGGATTCAAATTGGATTTGAATGAAGTTACAATTTACAATACTTCAAATATAATGAAATTGATATGTCTCACTCAGGTGGACAAAAATATGATACTGGTCGAGAATTAAATAAAAATCATGCACTCGCGACATCATAATTCACTTTTATATTTTAACAGAATAATAAGGCTACTATAATTTGTGACTCGTGCTATAATTAATATATATACGTCAGGACACATTGCCGTTATCATTATCATAGAAACTCGACAGAGTTTCTCGCCAAGCATAAGAAACAGCAATGCATTGAACCGTAAATGAAAGGAATTTCCGCCAATGGATGCCAAACGATTTTACAAATTTTTTTTCTTTTGAACTCTGTCTAGTTTATATTTTGCGGACGGGACAAAACGGGTTTTTGACACATCTATATCTCACGTTCTATTTATGATAGAAACAAAATTCTTGATTCTATGGAATGGGGGCGTGCCACGGGACTAATAATTTTAAGTAAAGCAAAATCCGACGAATAGTTTTTCAGTAAATGCGATTTTAAAAGTGCTGTTTTTTGCACTTTTTAAATCTTGTTCAGACCTCGGATTTTTACGCGGTTTACGTTATTTGAATCGTTTTTATGAGTAGTTCGGACCTTTGTAAGTTTCATGTAAAAATATTAATTAGTTTTTGATTTATATCAGTTTAAAGTTATTGATTCCTATACTTAACATAGAGCAAAAAACTGTTGACAGGGCTACAGCAATGTGTAACTATCGGATTTTTACGCAGTTTACATTATTTGAATCATTTTTATGAGTAGTTCAAACCTTTGTAAGTTTCATGTAAAAATATTAATTAGTTTTTGATTTATATCAGTTTAAAGTTATTGATTCCTATACTTAACATAGAGCAAAAAAATAATAAATGACCCAACTCTTTTAGGAATGGTCGTATACACATGATATTAAGATATGTTATTACACTCGACCCAAGTAAGCTTCCTATTATAAAAAATCTTAACATTTAAGGTTCGTTTACAGGGTCTCACAAAAGATCTTTTGATATAGGGCTAAAGAGTTGTGTAATTATCCGATTTTTACGCGGTTTGCAGCATTTGAATTGTTTTTATAAGTAGTTCAAATGTTTAATATTTCGTGTAAAAATATTAATTAGTTTTTTATGTATACCACTTTAAAGTGATTTATTCCTATACTTAAGATGAAGCAAACAAAATATTAAATGGTCTAACTCTTTTCAAAAAGAACGTATGCACATGATGTTAAAATATGTTACTACGAACTACCTAAGTTAGTTTCCTATTGTAAAACAGAATTGTAGAATTTACTGTTCGTTTACAGGGTAACTCAAAAGATTTTTTAATAAGACTAAAAAGTTGTGTAATTAGCAAATTTTTATGTTGAAGTGCATGATTCCTGTACTTAACACAGAGGAAAAACAATAGTAAATTGCATAACTTTTGTCAAATTCGCTATATACACAAGATATTCAAATATGTTACTACATCCTCTCTATTGTAAAGCGGCATTGAAGCATATATGTTTCGTTTACAGAGTCTCTTAGATAGATCTTGATTACACTACAACCGATGTATATTTACTGAGTGAGATGTATTTTAATGATTTTACACTGTTTCAATCTCTAAGGTTTCATTATCTTGCTTTAAAATTTAATATAAGATCATTTTGTCCGTCTGAAATCTCGTCGATGTTAAGCTCTAAATCTATTAATATATAGTATTTTCATCGATTAAAAAAAACTGTGTTTATTTATAAATATATAATTCTAGCGTATTAGGAATTGATTGAAATAGCGATTACAAAATTCCAACTTTACGTACATGCGCTGAGTAATAGAATGTAAAAATGTTGATACCCCAAGATTACAAGTTTTGCGTTTAAATATTTGCAGTTCATCGAATCTCCGGCTATGACGAACTTAAAATGCTAAATTCGTATACAATAGGTGTTCGGTTAACGAACACTTTCACGTGAGATTTTTATGTTCGGAGAACAAACTCCTCACGAAACAAAGCCATGATGAAGCAATGCAGTGTTTCATATTTGCCGAGCTATACTTATTGCCTCTATTGTCAACTTTGAGAACATTTTAACAGTTGCATACATATGTCCTAATTAATTCATGGACTGCCGGAGATTGGGGACCTATATTTTAGGATCACCGAATTGGAATGAACAGACTATATGAACAGAAATCACTTTAATAGTTTTTATACTTTTGCAAACATTGCGAATTTTAAATTTTTAAATTCTCGAAACGTTGAGTTAAAAAACTTAAACAAATAAAAAACTTCTAAAGTGCTCAGTAAATTTCAAAAATAATATATTTAATACTAGGGGGCTCAGCCCCCTACTAGCTAACGCTCGCCAACACCCCGTGAATTGCGAAGTAATTCACATTGAGACCGCTACGCGCTCCCAGCTCGCTCGCCCCTTTTTATTTTTGCAGAAATTCTAGCCAAAATAAGTACTACCATAAATCATTTGAACATATGAAATTGACAATTTTTTTTAATGTAAAAAAGTAATTAAACTCCGTTGAAAACACAACTAAAAATGCATTTAGTTGGAGCTACTAATGAGCATATAAATCATTTAAATACTATGAATAAAGGATCTTGGAAACATAATTTGGTTAAAACTTATTGCACCTATAATATTGTACAGCACGGCTTATTCATTAAAAAAAAAAAAACTACGTAATATGAAGATAATTTAAAAGAGTTTAGAGTTTAAACATCAATGATTGTTTAAATTTCGTTCGACATTTTACTATTCTAATTGATTATAGATTTCTGCAACAGATGGCAGCAGGTGCAACCTAGACAGTTGATATTTTTACTACTCTCCGATTTTTCATGTGAGTGAAATTCATAAATAAATTCTAAATAAGAGTTGAGAGTTCATTTGAAATTAGCAATATTACTCATAATTAAAATGAGGAACAATCTCAGACGCTTTGGATTACGTACATGTTATTTTATTTTTAATATTTGCTAGCTTGATTTTCATTGCTCTGACACTAACCGCCATATTGGAGGTGGAGCTGATCTATCTAACACAATCTAGTCTTTTCATTGGTCTGAGCTCTGGAAACTACGGTTGTTGCCAAGAATAAGCTAGAAATTCAGCCCTATTTCCGCGCCACGTAAGACAAATATATATATAGATGTTAGTATAAAAATCCCTGTAAATTTTTATACTTATAGAAATAGGTTCGTAGGAAAAAGAAAATGTTGATTATTCTCGGTAAAGTATACTCTATAAACTTATCGTTGTAGTTGACCGAAAAAAAGTGCTTCTTATTTTTCCACATTTTTCTGAAACTGTAGTATTTTAATTAGTTTGTAAACTACTGTAAAATTGTGTAATTTTTTGTTTTTGAATGTATATAAACGGAAGAGTGATATAAACAAAAGAAAAAGGAAAATAAATATGTCATAAATAATCTGATGAATACAATGTAAGGAAATTAATATAAAAGTTTCCCAGTTGTTATGGTAGCGACATGTACATTGGAATAAGTCACTCAATAAATTGTATAATTCTGATGTATAATTCTGTTTATAGCATCACTATTATTTTTTTTGCCCCTTTCATCTTTTCTTTTCTGAATAAAAATGGAACCCGCATAATTGAAATTAAATACCTTACAAAAAGGAGTGATATCTCATCAAAAACAACTCGTTGTAAATGATCCCGCCAAGCCACAAACCTAAAACGTCAGTCACAAAAAGAAGTGATATCACATGAAAAGAAGCGATATAGAAGTGCATAATACTCAGAGTCCCGTGTAAAAATCTATCACCACTCATAATGTTTCCAAAGGACTCGGAGTGAGGTACAGTATGTGAAAACTGCTTGGCGACCTGCAGGCTTTTATAATGTTTGCGTTTCCTGCAATTACATATGACTATATTAATTTAATTTAATTTAATTTAATTTATTTATTTATTTTGCTCCCATAAAACTGTAAAAAGTTGAAGCTTCTGTGTTTGCATGTCCTTTCTTATTTATGAGCTTGAAAAATCAATTTGTTGATTTTATTTACCATTATTTAAACTAGAAATACCACTCTTACGAAGAGGATTTTTTAAGTAAACATGTAAAAATTTTGAGTTTGTAATATATATATATATATATATATATGTTGATCATACGCATATTAATAACATTGTACCTTATAATAAACGTTAACTAAATTGAGATATATTGCAGCAATTCTAGCGTAAGCGGAATTGCATAGATCTGGGGGAAAATCCGTTCTGTCAGTTCTTTCGCATACAAAAATATTTAAAAAATGATGTAACAAAAATTTTAAATTTATTTTTTTTGATTTTCAAAATTGATATACTGCATATATTATAAAAGCCTGCAGGTCGCCAAGCAGTTTTCACATACTGTACCTTACTCAGAGTCCTTTGGAAACATTATGAGTGGTGATAGATTTTTACACGGGACTCTGAGTATGCACTTCTATATCGCTTCTTTTAGGTAGATTTCGTAAGAAATACTACCTATTACATTCTCACCTAAGTTGGAAATTTTGAAAAATTTTTGCAGATCTACGCCGATCATGACTCCCAGAACCCAAAACCACCCCCAGTTCAAAACTTTATCTATCTATCTATCTATCTATCTATCTATGTCACTTTTTTCTGACCACGATAACTGGAAAAATTCTGCATTAATCTTTTACAAACTGATACATAAAATCAAGGGGCATAAAATCTTGGTCAAGTTCGTTAATGGGCAAAATCGAACCAAGGGGGGGAGGGTGGGGGGGCTTTTTGTGAAAACAGAAAACCCCCCATAATTTCTCAATTATGATACGTATCGAATCCGTTTAAAGTTATTATTACTTCTAGGAGAAGGGTCGAAAAGGTATGTATGACAGATTTTTGATATAATTAAAAATGGCCCCAAGGGGGGGAAAAAAGGGGGGTTTTAAGAGAAAAAAAATCATAGCTTCGTCAATTCACAAGATATCAAATTCGCGTAAATTTATTATTAATCCTATTAATATTATCTAAAACTTTTATATTGACAAGTTTTTTATAGGACCAGCCGTTATAGCAAAAAAAAAATTAAAAACAAAAAAAATCCCTGCCGGCTCCGCCTGCAAACAAGTTATTTTTCGAAGTAGGCGGTTCCAACTCCCGCATCTTTTCGAAATTGATACATAAAATCAAGGGGCATAAAATCTCGGTCAAGTTCGTTAATGGACAAAATCGAACCAAGGGGGGGGGGATGGGGGGGGGGGGGGCTTTTTGTGAAAACAGAAAAAAACCCATAATTTCTTACTTATGATACGTATCGAATCCGTTTGAAGTTATTATTACTTCTAGGAGAAGGGCCGAAAATTTATGTATGACAGATTTTTGATATAATTAAAAATTGCCTTAAGGGGGGGGGGGGGGGTTTAGAAGAAAAAAATTCATAACTTCGCTAATTCTCAAGATTTCAAATCCGCTTAAATTTATTATTAATCCTCTTAATATTACTTAAAACTTTTATATTTACAAGTTTTTTTATAGGACCAACCGTTATAGCAAAAAAAAAAATTAAAAACAAAAAAATCCCTGCCGATTCCGCCTGCAAACAAGTTAGGTTTCGAAGTAGGCGGTTCCAACTGCCGCATCATCGTAAAAAGGTCATTTCTTCTGCAATTCAGGACAAACAGGCGCCCCACGGTCTGCGTCTTCGAAATCTACCTGTGCCTGTAGGCCGAGCCGTCAGGGATTTTTTTATGTGATATCACTTCTTTTTGTGACTGACGTTTTAGGTTTGTTGCTTGGCGGAATCATTTACAACGAGTTGTTTTTGATGAGATCTTTTTATGCGTGAAGATTTCGCTATGGTACTCCATTGTAAAAATTGGTAATTTTTGAAATTCAATATTTGAAAAACGGCACAATCATTAGATTTGAAATTTATATCAAGAAAAATACAATTTTTTACCTTTCTAACTCAGTTTGTCTAACAATTTTCTGACAAATACTTTTCGAGCTATTGATTTTTTCAGTAACTTCAAATATTTAATTTTCCGAGATTAATCTGTGGCAATGATTAGCAAAAATCCCAGTCATCAGCAACACATACCTTTTTATTAAAGAGGATGAGGAGACTACTACAGTACAAGGTACTTTAGTTTTTATTTTCAATTAGGTTGCTATTTAAATTTCTAAAGTCTTCTGGCTAGTACTGGGAGGAAAGGATAGTTTCCCTACTCTTTGGTTTCAAGAAATCAGCTATTTTTACTCAAAAAACATGAAGCTAAAATGCTTGGAACTAGATTATAAAAAATTCCCAGTTTTTGACAATACTGAATTTGAAGGAGAATTTAAAATTTAGTCAGCTATCACAAAGTTGGCTTCATTCATGGCAACTTATTTTTGTAGACCAATTTCGTTTTATTTTGCTAAGTATTGTAAAGCTTGGCAATAATTTGATTCTGGCAGACAGTTATGTATGTATGCATGGGCAAATTTTTTATGAATATAAATATATTTTACTTTTTAAATACATCATTTTATGATAGGACTATGTAGTTTTAAGGGTACTAGAGTAGCAATAATGGTTATAACCAGGGCTTTACAAATTTTAAATAATCTGGTAGCCAGGTATAAATTGTAGTCGCCAATAAAAAAAATTTAAAACGGGGAAAAAATATTTAAAAAATACATATTTATATTAAAATGAATTATGTTGAAATTTTAATTAAGTTTTATAGATTTACTTGAAGTAAATTATTTATAATCACGTATGTGTTGTTAGTTTTTAAAATGAATGTGATAGATTAATCAAATTTAATTATGAACACAAAAATCTGGTTTGAAACTTAGAAAAAAGCATAAGCCTTTTTTATCATTGCATTTCATTTTTAGGAGCCACGTAAATTGGATTGACAATATTTCTTATTGAAAGTCCTGCCCACATTCTAATCATGTGACATGCTAGTCCGATTAGAGCGGAAAAGAATGGCATTTAATGTATTTGAAATGGAAGAGAAGAGAGAAATCACTGCTTACTGCCCGTACGAGTAGGGAAGTTGGAGAGGCAATTGTGCACGTTTCTTAGTTCAATTTTTGTAAAGAAAAAAAAAAAAGTCACATTAAATATTAATCCCTATATTACCAGTTAAAAAAAGTTGGTCACCAGTGGCGACCACATTTGTCAATCCCTGGTTATAACAATGAATGTAAATTTGAGATAAATCATACTTGCTAAAGCTCATAAGTTAAACCTGTTTATGAGAAAGGTGGTCATCAAGTGGCAATTGATTTCATTAAAAAATATAGTTGTAAGAAAATAATTTTTAAAAAGGCTATTATAAAATTTTCAAGCATGGTGGCAAAAATTTGTAATAGTATACAAGGTGTTTATAAAGTCTAAATATTTTTGAGAAATAGGTGTCTTTACAGATGATCTGATAGAATGCTTCCAACAAAAGAAAGAATAGCCATATTTTGTTCTTCTCTACATAGATTAACATATGAACAGGTGCAGGAGGTCCTCACCCTCATAGTTTATTACCTCCATAGTAGTTCCCATTCTTAGCTTCTAGCAAATTGTAGCACATAGCTTGTTGTGTTGCATAATTGTCAGCTTCAAGCATACACGGCACAAATCATATAAAACTAGCAGACTACGCCCGCTGCGCTGGTCAGTTTCTCCAAAAGAACCTTGAATCAAACGAAATATATCGGTGAATTTAACCTTGTATTTTAAAGTAATCTGTACCTTTACCTAGATATCCTATAACATAAAAACGGATACTTATTTCACTAAGTTATGTTTTTTTAATACGGTTTATTATTACGTTTACAATTTATTACCTACCGTTTTCCATTGATTTATATGTTTTATAGCTACATTTTTTAATAACAGAAATAAACCTATATTATTCACAACTAAATAGAAATGGCGCATCTAGTATTTGTCGAGAATTAAATAAAAATCATGCACTCGTGACATCATAATTCACTTTTATATTTTAACAGAATAATACGGTTACTATAATTTGTGACTCATGCTGACATATTGCTGTTATTATTATTTTTTTACGCGTGAAGTTTTCGCTATGGTAATGCATTGTGAAATTTGGTCATTTTTGAAATTCAATATTTGAAAAATGGCATAATCAGTGGATTTGAAATTTATATTTACAATTTTTTACCTTTCTAACGCAGTTTGTCTAACAATTTTCTGACAAATACTTTTCGAGCAATTAATTTTTTCAGTAACTTCAAATGTTTCATTTTCTGAGATTAATCTGTGGCAACGATCCCAGTCGTCAGCAACACATACCTTTTTATTAAAGAGGATGCTTCAAATTTCGAATTTTCAGTTTTGTATTTAAAATGTAAAACAGACCAAATTTCTAAATAATGCCCAGTGTTTCTCAATGTATTTTTTACAACTTTAGGTGCTGTTTTTATAAATCCATTAAAGCTAGAGGATACTTCACAGGTTTCTGTAAAACTATCTAGAATTAGCAATATAATTATATTACAGGAGATATGCAAGAATATATAATTTTTTTGGAAAGAAAAATGCTTTTTATTGTTAAATGATACATTTTAATCATTTATGTTAGATTTGAAGAAGTTATTTGCAATGCTTTTTTAGAAAAGTGCATGTACATAACTGATCTATAGTCATGGACATTTAGATGGAAATAAAAAAAAGTTAGTCATACTGAATAAAATTGTGTATGTTATGTCTTTTTTTTTTCTTTTAGGTTTATGTGAATTAAAATGCATTTATTTTAAGCTAGAATTGTTTTTCATCTTGTAATTTATAAACTTCATGCTAGATTTGCTCTTTTGCAGTCTCGAGATGTCACTTGTTTGTACC
The DNA here is from genome assembly GCA_963931845.1 of Maratus michaelseni. NCBI lineage: Eukaryota > Metazoa > Arthropoda > Arachnida > Araneae > Salticidae > Maratus > Maratus michaelseni. The sequence continues at coordinate 193,901,992 of OZ007596.1, forward strand.
CTCATCTGTTCTGGAATTTAAAGTGGCTACTTTCGGACATATTTCCAAAGTCATTTTTATTCATAACTGCATCAGATTTGCAAGTATTATTCATATACCAAGATAACTAACAGTTTTCTTATTTTGTTAAAGGCATAGGATGTCAAATTTGCGATTTTAAACCAGTTTTCAATCAGTTAGACCTTTTCATTCAAAGAAAGGTTATCAAAGACCATCATATTCATTATAACTTGAGACTATAAAAGTAACATTTGTAGAGAAAACACAAAATATGGTTTGATCCAAATCACTTGAATAATCAAATCAGTGAATTCGATGCTTCTATAAATAAATATAAGTACTAAATGTGTAAGGTGAGCCAGAAAAAAAATTTTTTTTTTAGAAGAACTTTAACCCAATACAAGACTTTTAACACATATAAAAATGTATATTTCTAGCTTTTGTCCAGTGTATGTCACTGTTTACTACTTATTTGAAAATATATTCTTGTGAACATATTCAAATCTTATTTTGAGAGCATACACTTTATCAAACTTTCAAGTGTCACTACATTACAAAAATCATTTCCAATTGTCAAGAATGTCTTACTTTTGGCAAGAGTTTTTAATGCAATTTTTTTGTGTGTAAGTTTGAACTAGAGTGCTGCATCGGGTTTGGTTAGTGTTATATTTTTTTGTTGCGGTTCGGGTAAGGTTGCTATTATATTTTTTTGTTGCGGTTCGGGTGAGGTCGATTTTCATTGTTTCGGGTTGGGTTTTGACTATTGCGGATCAAGTTCGGGTTGACCCGCTTTTTTAAAAGAATGTCCACAATATTTTTGCAGGTTAAAAATATGTATGCAATAAGACCTCCATAATGGACACCCCTGAAAAGAGATCTTTTATGCTACTTTGAAAGGAAGAAAAAATGCCATTCTTCTAATCACTTGGTAATAACTCGCTTTTATTTATTTATTTTTCAAAATGAGTTCTGTGCAACAATTTGCGAATGTTAACGACAAATCTCAGTTACAGTGTCATAGATTTTCTCTTTGACTCTTGCTGATAAAACAAATCAAAATGCTTAACTCACACAAATAATAAATTTTCTTGTGGTTAACCTTTATCTACTAATGCATTATTATATCTAATGTTTTAATATCGGGTATCTTCTTTTTCAATTAAAATTATGAAAGAGAAAAATGAAATTGAACTGCCTGGTCGGCATATAACAAGTATTTTAAAGTTATCAAACAACAAGTCTTTAGTAATTAATTACACTGTAACTTGTAAATTTTGCCCATTTAATTTTAAAAATGTTGTTTCAAAATCGCATGCTTTCAACATGAAGCTGCACATAGAGGTAAGTTAGCATTTTCATTATTAATAATAATTACTGGATCACATCTTGCACCGAATATCTAAAAAGCCTATAAACAATAAAAGGAATATTTTCAAATTATTTTTCTGTGATTAGTCACTTTTTGATAAATTATGGTCTCTCAAACTAATGAAAATATAAACTAAGGTAGTTCAGCTTTTTTTAAGTATAACTCAAAAATTATTTGGTAGAATATGCTGAAATTTTGTAAAGAAGTTTAGAGGTTTCTAGTAATAGACTTCTAAAATATTTATAGGTTATAATTTACAGTTTTATCGAATATTAATTTCATATTTTTTATCATACATATATGGAAATTAGATAAAATAATTTCTAAAACTTTCAGTAAATGTTACTTGAAATTTGGCTTTCGGGCATAAATTTCAAAGTAAATTAAATTATTTTCCAATTACAGTGTTGTCATTGACAGTTGCGATTGATCAAACATTTCAAAAGAAAGTCCTGAAAAAAAAATTTTTATGAAAAAACTATATATTTGAATATTAATGAGTGTGTATGTGTTCACACTCATTTTATAAAAAGATAAAACTGATATTAGAGATATAATTATGGACTACTTTTTCATAATTATATTGAAATATGGATCAATTTTCTCTTTCTTCGATTTCGGGTCAGTTTTGAGTTGACTTTAAGCAGAATTTTCAAGTTTGGGTCGTATACACAATCCGACCCATGCAGAATTCTAATTCTGTGTTCTCAATTTCGAGTGTACATTGAGTGTTTCGAAAAAATTAAAAAGTAGCGAAATAGTGAATACTTTTGAAAACAAGTTTGTTGTCGCTACTTTTTGAAACAATATAGCGACAGTCTATAAAGATGCAAAATAAAGTAATTTTAAACAAAAAATGAAAGCAACTTCAAAGAGCTGTTTCTTTATCTACAGCCCGCTTTCAAATTTGCAAAAACACTCATGTTATATTATTTCTTTTATTTTTTGTGCAGCAGATGACATATTTCAACAAGGAAGAGGTCTGGCACATTATTATTTTATGCAACAACCCTTGTTATCCACACTCAATTTAGTCTATGCCATTGCCAGTAGGGGCTTTTTATAAATATGAGAATGGCAACACATGCACAAGTTGCATGCTCAGGCTGGAAATTTTTATCCAAACTATGTCAACCCACATTCCACAACTTTGCAACTTTTTCAATATGGTAATAAATATTTAGTATAAGGTGCACGGATAACTAATTCATAATGCTTTAAATGTTATTCTAAATAAGCAGTTTGATTGTTTTAAAATTTTGAATTTATTAATAAATGTTAAGACAAGTTTGTCTCATCTTTGTGGGAAAGTATGCAATTTTCTTAATTAAATACTTGCTGCAGTTTTTGTATTTTAAAATACAAAGGCAAAGAGCATGTAAAATTAAATTTATTTTTGACATCAGCAGGCTTCTTATTAAAAATGTTCTCTGTAGAATTTTTAATTCCGTTAGAGGCCCGGACAATACATTAATATAATTAGCAATGAGTTTTAATTGTGTAATATAGTGCTCATCAAAATTTCAGCTTGATACTTGAGAATTAATAAATTTAGCTTATTAGTCTATCTGTAAGAATTTAGAGTTCAAACAAGAGTACTGCATGCCGAACCCGTATATTTCATTTGAAGTCAACCCGATAAAAAAAAAATTTCCTCGACCCACACCCGCAAAAATAATTTTTGCCAACTTGACATATTTCAACCCGCACCCGCAATGAAAGGACAATAAATCATGTTTTAATGCTATTATGAAAAGAAAGGTACAATTATATCTCTAATACCAATTTTATATTGAAAAATGGACAAATTTATATTCTTTAATATTCAAATATAGTGAAACCTCGGAATAGTGGACATCTCAAGATCGTTTGAATAGAGTCCTGCAGCGGTTGGGTTGCTTCTATTTATTTTTTCGGGTCAGGATGACTAATTTTCTTTCTGCTAGTCAGGTTCAACCTTGAATAATTCTTCCGGCTCATATTTAGGTTTTAGCATGTCTGATTGTTGGGATTTTCACAAAAAGTTTGAACAGAACTATGTTGCAGATGAAAATAAATACGTATTTGAATAAGTCAGGTGTCAGAAAAATTACTTTTTTTTAGTAGCGAAGTACAACTACTTTATCAAAAATGTAGTTAACTGCATCTACAACTATTCTCATACATCTCCAAACTTTTTCATATTTATAAAAAGCCCCTACTGGCAATGGCATAGACTAAATTGGCTGTGGATAACAAGGGTTGTCGCATAAAATAATATGCCATCTGCTGCACAAAAAATAAAAGAAACAATATAACATGAGTGTTTTTGCAAATTTGAAAGCGGGCTGTAGATAAAGAAACAGTTCCTTGAAGTTGCTTTAATTTTTTGTTTAAAATTACTTCATTTTGCATCTTTATAGACTGTCGCTATATTGAATTATGCATATCTAATTCACCTCTATTATATTAAAATCAGATTATTTCACAACCATGCCTTCTAAAATATGGAACATTGGGCAAAAAATTAACACCAGTTATTCACATGGATACAAGGATGTCGTAAACTGTCAGGATTTTTAAGTGTTTGCAATATTTTTTTTTTTTTTTTTTTTTTTTTTGTACTTTTTAATGACATTTCTTTTATGGTGGCAGCTAAATTATTCCACTTTTGTTAATAATAAAAAAAAGAGAGATAAATCTATATATATTTTATTGATGTTATTTTCTCATTAAAATTAAAGACAAATTATTTTCAATTTGAATAGAAGGTAAAAAAAAAAAAAATCTTGATTAAATTAATTTCCCCCCCCCCCCCCACAAAAAAAAAATAAATAATAAAAAAATAAATAAAAATATATTTTCATATATTCAAGCTTCATGAATAAATTATTCTAGAGAAACAAAAATTGTCGACATGCCTCTAAAAATTGTCGACATGCCTTGTCGACGCCAACTCTACGCACCACGTTGGCGCGATATTTTTCAACCGCCAATTTGGCGATAACTTTGTGTTTAAATAAATTGTTGTTTATTTACTTTTATTTTTTCTTTTAATTCTATAAATTATATTTATTATGTATATCAATATTTATTTATATCAAACTATGATTTATTTATTCCCTTTTTTAAAATAATAGAAGCTATTTCATTTATCACGTTATTTTATTTTATATTAAAATAAAAAATCACGTGTTATTATTGCGTGCTATTTGAAACTAATATTGAAAAACAAAGTTTTTGCCAAATTGGCGGAAATTGAAAAAAATTGCGCCAACATGGTGCATATATGACATTTGTGCCGAATTTCGCCATAGGAATCTCAAAAAATAAAAATAAATAAAATAAATAAACAAACAAATAAAATAGAAGAAATTCGGAAAAACTCCACTCACCAAAGTGTCAACTATCAGTAAGTTTAAACAATAAAATTTACAATATATTAATGAAAACAGAAAAAAATAGTCTTTGATATTTATTTACATTATTTTTCTTAATTATCTCTCTCGGCTATAGTGAATAAATGTTTGTGACGTCAGTTGAAACTGATGTAACTGTTCATCGCAACATTTTTCAATGCCTTTTCTTTTTTAATATCATGGCACTGCCGTTTAAGGATACAATGGTTATTTTAATTAATGAAATAATTAATAAATCAGTGCTACATAATGAAAAATATATGTATATGTCGAATCAAAAGCCACTTGATGCCATAACAAACACATGAAATGCCTCTGACGTCAAGTGAATGTGACGTCACATTCATGCATTTTTGTTGTTAAATCCTTTAGTTTGGCGATAGTTTTTTGTTATAAAAAGTGGTCGATGGGATAAAGGAGAAGTACCATATTGATAATGATATTTTAACAATTTATTAGTTATTTCGGTATTTCAAAGGTTTAATAATTACAAAAAAATATAGTTTTTAATTGAGAGGAAATATTATTTACGTTGTTTTAAAATTTGCAATAACAGGTAAAAGATTTGTCGAAATAAATTAATCTCTCGTGTAAATATAATTTTTAATTGAAATTGTTTGGAAATGTTGCTATTTGAGCATTTTAAATATGACGTAAGTTTCCCTACTTAATACTTTGAAAACGCGTAATAATTTTATTATTTCTCGTTTTAATATTCACGCGCAAGTATATTTTTTATTGCATAATTTTCTACATTTACTGCTTTTAACACGTGATCATTTAATTATTATTTAAAAGTTTTATTTCTGTTTTTAATAGTCACGCGTAAATACATTTCTTAATTGAAAGGGAATATTATTATGCGCGCTATTTTACAAATTGACAACAATCCAAATAATGGATTTTATGAAATATGAAATAAATCTTCAGAAAAATAATGAAAATTTTGAATAAAAAATCGAAATATAACCTCAAAAAATTACTCAAATTAAAAAAAATAATTGCAGTCTGCACACCGTAAATTTGTCAACTATATACTTACAAATTATGATTAAATTCCTGAGCATAGTTTTTGTTCCTATAAAACTTTTTTCAGAAAACTGTTTTCATCAACTTTGATTTTAAATATCTCTTAAAATAATTCTTCGATTTAAAAACTGTCTGCTTCAGCCTGTTTATCGAACATTTCTTTATAAAACCACCAATTTTTTAATTTTTATACGTAATAGTTTTCTGGATATTAGTCCAGAAAGACTTCAAGGCACAAAATCTTCATTGACAGCGGCTGCTGCTGCGGTGGTTACTTTTTTTTAATATAGAGAGATTTTAAACTACACTGGCCTCCAAAAGTTAAGGTACATGTTTTTCGATGCTCACCAGACAAAAAATGGCAGTCAGATTAAACTTCATAGTTTATATGAATGACAATAATAAGCTTTAAAAAAACTTACGCAAAATTACAGCTACCACTTTTATTTTATAGAAAAGAATAGGTATTTGTGAATGAAAGAAAAATATGCAATAACAAATCTTTCGTAATTTCGCGTGTAAGTTTTGTTGTATTCGAACTATTGTTGTCAGTTTTGTTCACAACAGCACGGCAATTTTGTTTTCAAATTTATGAAGCCAGTAAGCAATGCATTGTAAATACTTTTTAATTTTAGCACTAGCCATTAGATTTCAATAGAATAAAATCCCTTTTCTCTCATCAAATGGAGTATTAAAAATTAGGGTGGGTGTACGTGTTTCAGGAGGGCACGGCCTATATGAAAAAATGTGATAAGTTTTTAAAATTCTTGTACTCCCTAGAATTTTTCTAAACTCTTTGGATTTTTTCTTCTCAAGTCTGTATGAATTCTGAAATCTCTATGATGGATATGTTAAATTTTTTTATTGCGTCAAAATAAGATCGGCCTATACAACACATCTATATATTTAAAATGCTAAACGTTTTCTTTTGACAGTCCATGAGAACAAACTACTGCATCAAATTACATCATTCTTTTTTTAAATGAAATATATTTGGACACTGATTTCTTATCATACATTTGTTTGTTCAAAAATTTAATTAATTAGCCATAATTTTAAATTAAACTTTTACTTCTGCGTATGACATCATAAAGTCGGCAATCAGATAACTTCCACTGTTGCGCGGATAAAAGAGAATAAATATTAAAGACACATAGCTTTTAAGCCGAATTTTTAATTTGCAAATTAAATTTCGATAAAAATATTTATTTGCGTGCACTTTATTTTTATAAGTGAATAAACATTCAGATTTATTGTGATGTCACGGGAATATTGTCCATTGGATTTATTTTATCATTATGCATTTTAACTTTGTTGATGCCATTTTTTTCTTACAATTAAATACAAAATATTTTTATTTGTATTTCTGTTAAGCATAAAAGTAACTTATATAAAGTACGTGTGAAAAGTTTGTGGCAGTGAAAATGATATTATGCTTAGCTTATGCACTTTTAGTTTTTTTTATAACTAAAAAAATTATATGATTGTGTCAATATGACATAATTTTAACTGATTTTTTAATTTTTAATTATAAAGATTAGAATTGGAGTCTTTATTGATTGCTTCATCTTGATTGCATACCTTGATTACATGTTATCAATTATTCTTTTTTAAATTATAGGTTAGAAGATTTCATTTTTTAATAAAAAAATTCACAAAAGTAAAGGATTTCAGGAAATTTAAAAATAGTTTCATGGTAGAAAAAAAAAAAAAAAATGATGATTGTATTTTTAGTTAGAATAAACAGTGTAAGGCTAATATTTTATAGGAATTATTTTGGTAGGTTTATTAAAAGTTCATTTACAGCTCTTTATTAGCGGCAAAATCCTATTTTTTTCACTGTGAATATCTCTGTCGACATCAAAAAATGGTAGTCTACTTTTGAACGCCAGCTTAAAACACAGTGGCAATTTTTAGAAATGTATAATGGTTGTGACAACAAACAGCGCTATTGCTTTCATTGCACTTACATCACTTCTAAATACTATGAATTTCATTTTTTACTACATTTTACAATTTCAATTCTTACATCATCAATTAGAAAAATGTTAGCTTTCGAATGAAATTTATTTGAAAACCGCTGATTAATTTAACGACTTTTTAAATAATTTTCAAGCACGAAATATTTTTCACATCTATCTCAACAATGACCATCAGTTTGAATCAATAATGTAAAATAGCCCTGGGAAAGTTCCCACAATTGAAAATGGATTTCCCTAACCATCATAAAAAGTGAAAGACAGAGCATTTTGGCACTAAACTAAAATCTGTCAAAAAAACTACTTTAATTTATGTTGAACATAAAATTGATATGTTGAATTCATTGATGTTATATGTTGTATCAGAATATGCTAGGAATTGTATTTTACTATTTTTTTAAAGATCCATTGGGTATTTAACTGTATAAGAGGGAAAAGATCCCCAACTCTGATGGAAAAAGGATAATCAAATCATCCTGATTATGTAAAGGGATCGAAGAAACCATTTAAATAAATTACACTTGAAAACATTAAAAATCTCCCTCATCTGCAGATTGATTTATTATTGTAAAAAAATTTCTTCATCTTTACATAAAAATTGATTAGCTTAAAACAATGGATGTGTTTTAGAAGATATGGATTTGAAACGAACAATGATTAAAGAGGACATTTTAAAACTTTTTTTAATGTTTAATTTCAACGGTGCCTTTGGGCAGATACAATGCACATTCACATAGAAGCTCATTTGGTTGCATTATCACAGAGTGTGTGTGGGGGAGGGGGGGGGGAGATGTGTGCTTTATTTACTGTGTTCTTAATTTACTGAATATGAGATGGACGTAGAAATATACTATTTGCATGTTACTTCATAGGTCCATGAAATTTTCTTTCTTGCTGTGGGGAATATGGTGGTAATGTTGAACTGATTTGCATTACACAGTTGTTTTCGGATTCAGTGGGGGAGAGACCTTTCTTAAACAATAAAGAAGCTTATTTTACCGATATTGTTATAGTAATTTTTCTGTCAAGTTTTGACGGGTTCCATCTAGTTTATATTTAATTCTTGCTCTCGACCCAGCCAGGTCTATTAAAAATTGTTCATATTTTATCGGCTTAGCCCCTTTTAAATTTTTAATATTGGGCTGGTCGACCCGTTGATTTTTTACTATCAGCCCAGCCTGGCCTGATGCATTAAAAAAATTGTCTTTGTTCTGTTGGTGTGCTTGAAAAGCCTTCATTTTGCTGATCTGGCCTCTAAACTACATTACATTTTCTAATGAATCTTCATTTGAATGTATTTGTCAAAGTAATCAATAATATTTTATATTCCATGACTTGCACACATACAAACTAAAAAAAGTTGTATTTTTGCATAAGATATTTTTTTAAAGAACTTTAATTATAAAACAATGTTTAAAAAAAAAAAAATTAGTCTGGTAGGGTCTGATTACACTGATTTTTACCAGTGCTGGGTTGAGTTGAACTTTGAAATAATAAACTGGCTGGTACCAGGATGAACTTTTAGCTTTTATACTGGCTCAGATTGGACAAAGATAGATTTTGTTTGGGCCAGGCCTGGAAATCTTGGCCAAGGCTATAGTGTTCAATATTTCTCCATCCACAACATGCAAGTCAATATTAATGTTTTATTTATTTTATTAAGATACTAAAACTAAAAACTTTAAAAAAAAAAAAAAAAAAAAAACTAACAAACTTGCTAATACTTTTATGCATTGAATACTTTCAAGCTACTTATAGATCCTTTTTTTTTTTTCAGATTTAATTAATAATTATCTGATCCATGTTAGTCCTGTATCGAATCTGGTAACCCAATTATATCCGAACCTGGCCTGTCCTACAATTTGTGTATTTTTTTTCATTGCAGGTTGGACCAAGTTTAATTTGTTAGGGTCTGTTTTGGGTTAGGATTTGACTCTTAAGGGTCGGGGGTTGACCTGATTTTTCAAAAAAGTTGAATATTTTCTCAGATGAAAACAATTGTATATTAATGAGTTTATGTTCCTTTTTGAACATAAAAGTTGACAATACTAGAGTTAAAAGTGTAGACTTTTTTTTTTTTTTTTTTTTTTTTTTAATAACTGTATTAAAATATGGATTGATTTTCTTCCATTTCAGGTTAGGTTTTGGGTTGACAAAATTTTTGTTAGGTTAGGGTTGACTTGAAATAGAATTTTCGAGTTTGAGCCTGGTATAACCTGATCCATGTAGAATTCTAATCTGTGTGTTTCATATCTTATTTTAAATCTATTAAGTTAAAAACTTGTGACAGCAAAAACATGCACATAAAAGTAAAATAAAAAAAACATAATGTCATCTGCCAAATATCTTTTAACTTTGCACTTAATTTACCTCTCTCCCCAAAATAACTATTCATTCCCTCTTCCTCGCCCATGTATAAAATAAAAGCCCTTTTTTTTTTTTTTTTTTTTTTTTTAAACCCATCAAAATACCCTAAAAAACCCAGTGATGGTAGTTTTTTTTCAAACTATATAATTTATATTTGTGTGTCATAAAATCAACATTTTGATTAATTAAATACTAAAAAGATAAATAAATATAAACAAATTATAATAAAGCAAATATATTTTGACCAGTGTATTTATTAAAAACATTACACGATTGTTGTAAAATGTATTTTTAAATTTAATTTTAAATTTCTACTTCATATTCTTGTAATTCTTTTTTACTGTTTTAAATTCTGCACTTTTACTAATTTTTGTACTTTTTCACAACCCAACCCGTCACGAAGTTTAGACCATACTAATCCAAAGGGAGAAAACGCTCTTTCTATTGATGCTGAATGAGCTGGGCAACTAGTCAACCCATTCAAAAATTTGCAAAAAGCATTGACATTCTTATTTGCTGAACGTTTTTCCAAAATATTCCACCACTGTGCAGAGCAAAAACTTTAAATTACATAATCTACAAACATCAATGATGGATATATTTGTGTATCTTTAATTTTGAATGCTAAAAATGGTACAAACCATTCAGGATGTTTGTTTGTTAACCAAGATTGTACATCTTTTTCTTGCCCAAGAGATAACAGTTTCTCTGCATATTTTGGATTTATCATATTTGCTAGGCAATGAATTGGCAAAAGAGCTTCACACATCCTTCTCTGAACATTGTTTTTATGCATTGTAAGATCAAAACATTCTGCTTAATCCGGCCAAAGTGCCACAGCATCAGAAATATTTGCATTTTCAGCTTGATCAAATATTTTTTCTATGTTTTTCAGCTGTGTTCGCATGTGGATAACTACTTTATAAACAAGCACATTTTTCAAAATTCAGGTAATATTTTCTGGTATTTCAGAATATTTCTCATGCTGTATTTCTACATATTTAGTATAATTTTTTGAAAATGTATCTATGCAATCAAGCTGAGAATTCTAACGTGTAGCATTTGGTATCTGTGGCATTAACACCTCCCCCCCTTTTTTTTCCAGCCATCTATGAGATTGATGGTGATTGAGGAAAATCTTATTAACCTCAATAATTTTTCCAAAGATTTTTTTATTTGAAATTTCATTTACTAAATGATTCATATGGTGGGCTGAACATCTATAGGTTTTCTAAAATTTTTCACATTTTTGCCATTTTGTTTTCATTAGTTGTGCATACTGCAAAAAATTTAACTCCAAATTTTTGACAGTAATCAAAACTTTCTACAGCAATCTGTGCACAGTATTCAGCTGTTTTCTTGTTGCTTTCCTGTGTGAATTGATGCAGCAATAATTGCTTCATTTTTAACATTTATCCACCTATCCAGCATCAAAGTAAAGCTATTAGCATGATTTTGAATTTCTTTTTAATTAAATCATCAACTTCTGAAGATGCTTCTTCTAACAAATTAAGTCTGCACTTCTGGGACCAGAATATCCGAGACATAATTATTTCATCATTCTTTTGTATTCATTGCTTGATGCTGCATTAAAAGCAATATTGTTGGAATAAAAGAACTTAGTAACTTTCAAATCCAAGTTGCATTTTTGAAGATTTGTAACTTTAATGGTAAAATCAGACAACTTGATGTTTCAATGATGCTGCTGAATCTACTATTATCCTGCTTCTCACAGTTGGTTGCAGAAGTAGTAGGTAAGTTCCCAATACTAAAGTGATGCTTGCATTTTCTTGAAACTGAATTTGAGTGCAAAGCATACCTTTTGAGCATTTACTGAGATTAACCCTTATCCTTTCAATTTTAGCACTTATTTCAGTCACACAATAATCACTTTTAACTTTGTTTTGGTCAGTGCGCACTTTTCTAACTTCTAACCATTCTGGTGCACTTTTTATACCACTTCCTAATGATATTATTTAAAATAATGTATAATTTTTTTGTGTAACAAAAAAAAAAAAAAAAAAAAAAAAAAAATTATGTTTAAATACATTTCAAATAAATATACAGTGTGAAAATCAGCTTTAACAGAATCTAGTTCTCCACCTAAACAGCAAAATGGCTTACAATTATAAAACAAAAAAACTGAATGTATTAGTCATCCTTCAACCAATAATCAGTATCTTACTTAAGATAATCATCCAATGAACAATCTTATTCTCTCCTCCTTACTAACTGATTAAAACAGGTTTATTGCTACTGGAGCTGATTAAAACATCCTTTCCAACTTCCTTAGAAGAATATGAATACAATATGAAATTTCAGTGCATTCACTATTATTTTTAATTAATATGAAATTTAGTAAATAGATATTTAAATTCTTTTTTTTTTTATTATAATGAAGTTGTCTTTTCACTTTGTGTTTTTGTTATTAGAACAATTTTTAAATTCTAGAAAAAATTGTGTGCTTTAATAACCCCCCCCCCCCCCTCCAAAAAAAAACATGGGCTGGGTTATTTTTATTTTAAAAAAGGGGGAGGAGGTGTTAAACCCTGGTTAGAAGTGAGTGAACATGCCTAAGCACAAAAGATTTAAGTGTTAAGGGAAAGCAAAAAAATGCTGAAAAGATATGACGACATGCCAAAAGGCAGTCAATGAGAAGCTTTGTCAATACTCGGGATTTCTGAAACTGCTTTATTCAACTTGTTGAAGCAAAGAGATACCATTTCTGATGAAATTAAAAATGGAAACTTATCCTTGAAAAGAAAACACGATTAAAAATCTGATGACATAAAAGTCTGCATTTTTAAACTGGTTTGAGAACATGAGAAAACAAAACATCCATTTCTCGTTCAATTCTATGTGAAAAACACTGCAATTTGCTAATTTGTTTAGAGAGGAAAACTTTGTACCTATGAATGGATGACTAACCTGATGGAAGGAATGCAACATTGTTTATAGAAAATTGCATGGCGAGAAGTAAGATGCTGATAACTAGAAAGAAGTCTGGACTAAATTGATCAAAGATTATCAGCCTGATCAAATTTTTAACTCGGATGAGACTGGTTTATTTTACTCAGCACTTCCAAAACACTTTGGATGTTAAAAATGAATCTGCTGTAGGAAGCAAAAAAAAAGCCAAGCAAAGATTACCTTTGCTGTTAGCATGTAATATGACAGGAACTGTAAATAAAACACCTTTGTTGATTGGTGCAGCAAAACCCTTCATTGTTGTAAGTGTGTTAAAAACCTTTCAATCAATTATGCACATAGTATAAAATCATGGATGACCACAGCTATTTATACAGACAGACATTCTCCGTAAATGGAGCAAACAACTAAAAAATGAAAAATCCTGCTCTTGTTAGTTTAAATTCTGTTCCACTCATCCAAATGATTTGAAATGAAATAATATTAAATTAGTTCTTTTCAAGTATAATTCAAACTTTAGATCAAGGGATCATATGATCATTTAAATATCATTACAGAAAAACACTTGTTACTAGAATTGTCAAAGAAATTGATTCCTGCAGTTCTCGTTCAAACTCGATGAAAAAGATTGCTAAGTCAGCCTCTTGGATGCAATCTATATAAACAAACTTGCAAACTTGCATAAACAACAATCTCTAACGATTTAAAAAGTTTGTAGCTTCAGCATGCAAAATTCTAACACAGAGGAAGAAATTTCAGTTGAGGAATATGAACTGACTGAAGACTTCTTGAGATGGAAATCCGACTATAATATTGTACAAGAAAATGTAAATTCGAAAAAAATTCTTGTTTTAATAAGTGATTCATAATCCAAAAGATGAGAAAAATTAGCTTCCACCAACTGCAACTGAATTCCGGCGAGTTGAATGTTTTGCATCGAATATTGGAGCAAAAAAATGGAGATAAAGAACATTGTGCTAAATTTCTCCTTTATGGCATATCTCCATTTCTACCTGAAAATCTGGTCATCTAACATTAAGATTTTTAATTTTGTCAGTAAAATGCTTACTGAAAATCAGAAGCCTTATTACTGCAAATGACTTTCAGAGGTTCTTTGGAACAGTTTCTTAAAAGGATTATCTCTAGTTGAACTGTGTTTTGTGTTCTTTTCATATGATTTTCACTTTTGTTATTTTCACAATAACTTTTTCAAAAATAAACATGCATATGCTTACTATTGAATCACACACAATAGGCAATATATGTAATAAATATATTTAAAAAATCATTTCTCACAATAAATATATATAAGAGCATATTTACAAATACTTTCAACAATATAAAATAACATTAAACTATGAATTTAAAAAGAACAACTATAAACAGTCTCATTTGTTATCTTTGGGAATGTCAAAAGGTATTACAAGATTTTCAGAATTCTGAATCTGAATACTCTGGAGTGCAGCTAAGATAGAAGAACTGGCTTCCTTTACCTGAAAGAAAAAAAATAAGTTATTCAATGGAACTGCAATAACTTAACTGTCCTAGTTGGCTCTGTAACTATTTAGTATAGAGAAAACTCACTAAACATGTCACAGGCAAAATTAGAAAAAAAATGGTTATTCAATTTTTTTTTCCCAAATCACGACCCCACATATTTGGAAATTTCCTACAAAATGCACCCCAAATGCTCCAAAACATATGTTTTCAATTCCTTGTTATATTGTTTTACAAAAGATATGCAATCAATTCTCCCTCTTGTAACCAGAAGATCCCAATGAATTATGATCTTTACTGACTATTTATCTTGACACTGCCGGACCCAATAAAAATTTCCTGTATGACATCAACAATTCTATTCTTGTAACTCCCAAAATTAACATATTTAGCCTTTTTAATTTTACAATAATACTGACAGAAATTTAAATTAGCATTTAGCACTTGCAATGAAAAAAAAAAGGGGGGGGGGGAGGCACCAGTTTAAAATAAGTAGCTATTAATAAAACAACTACTGGCTGGCCATTGGCTCTTACATAGTTTTGACTTTTATCAACATAAAAACTCATACCAGAAACTCCCTTATTTCTCATGTTTTTCATACTTCTAACATTTCTTGTGTGTGCCAAACTAGAAATGTTTAAAATATAAAAGTGTTTGGATATGGAGGAAAAACTATCAAAATTCTAAGTGTAGGTTTTTATTTTGTATACAACAATTTGGAGTTAAAAACCATGCAAACTGATGTTCTTTTCCGAATTTGGTAAAATTATCATATAAACAAGATTATTACTACAGGCATCTTTTATTCATCTATAAATTATTCTATAATCAAGATATTTCAGCAGACAAAAATGCATATATTGCATTACATATTTTAAAAGAAATAAAAATACTGTAATTTCCTGCATATAATCTACAGATCAAACAAACATGTTTAGGCACAGAAATTTAATTCAATGCAAAGTAACTTAATCAAATGCAACATATATATATGTACAGGGGTTGGAAGTAACGCGCTACAAATAGCGAAGCTACAGTAGTCGCTATTTTTTCTAATAGTTTGTAGTGTAGAGTGCTACATTTAAAAAAATGTAGTGTAGCGAATAGCGCAATACACAAAATCAGTAGTTTGTAGCGAGCTTTCACGCTACTTTAAGAAAGGAGGGAAAATGCTATTCTTCTAATCACTGGATCATAAGTCGCTTCTTTTTTTACGAAATGAGTTCTCTACAGCAATTTATGAACATCAGCGACAAATCTCAGTTGCAGTGTTATAAATTTTTCCATTGACTGTTGTTGATAAAGCAAAACAAATTGCTTACTCACCAAAAGAATATTTTTTCTTGCGGTCAACACTTTGTCTATTAACGCTTTCTTAAATCTTATGTTTTAATGCTTCTTTTGGATTTAAAATTATGACAGAGAAAAATAAAATTGAACTGCCTGTTCGGCATATAACCATATTTTAAAGTTATCTAGTGGGAATTACACTGTAACTTGTAAACATTGAACATTTAATAAGAAGTTGTCAGTTTCAAAATCATCCGCTTTGAACAGAAAGATGCACACAGAGGTGAGTTCGCATTTTCTTTATTAATAATAATTCCTGGATTGCATCTCGCACTGATTATCTAAAGCCTACGTATAATCATTAAAAAGAATATTTCCAAATTAAGATTTCTAGTTAAGGAAATATTCTCATTCAATTGTTTATTATCACAAAAGTTTATCTAATTAACACGTCTTTTGATCGTTGTAAAGTATTTGTTCTATGCATGCATAAAAATTAATTGAATACATATTCCCTTCTTCCAGATTCCAGTAGATAAAAAAAAGTGCTTAAGGAAAAAAGCCAAAAAATACGTAACTTTATTTTTATCAGGAATATACAGTATAGCAGACATCTCTATAGTCCTGATTGTTATGGTTATTTTTATTTTAGCTGCACAGGTTCTTTATCACTAAAGAAATTGATTCATAATGTTTTATAGTTGACTAGCAAGCTACGCTGGTCAATTTCTTATAACGAACTTTTAATAAAAAAAAATATTGACATTTCATAATTCACTTTTATATTTTAACAGAATAATAAGGCTACTATAATTTGTGACTCGTGCTATAGCCAATATACACGACAGGACACGTCGCCCTTATCATTATCTTTTTACGCATGAAAGTTTTGTTATGGAACTCCATTGTGAAATTTGGCTATTTTTCAAATTCAATATTTGAAAAATGGCATAATCATTAGATTTGAAATTTATATCAAGAAAAATACAATTTTTTACCTTTCAAACGCAGTTGGCCTAACAATTTTCTGACAAGTAATTTTCGAGCTACTATTTTTTTTCAGTAACTTCAAATGTTTCATTTTCCGAGATTAATCTTTGGCAACAATTAGCGAAAAACCCAGTCGTCAGCAACACATAGTTTTTTATTAAAAAGAGGCTGTTGGAGCAGGGATTGTCACCACCAATTTGCCACCATCACTTTTGAAATCGGTTCTGTGGTTCCAGAGATTCCATAGAAATTGTAGTTTAGAAGGATTTTAGAACGCTTTTCGCTTATTTCACTCTTTTAAATTTCGAATTTTTTTAAAAATTTGTTCTTAAAGAGCATTTACATCTTATAAGTAACTACAATGCCAAATTTCAAATTTCTAGCTCCTTCAGTATAAAAAAAATCTCAATTTTAGAACGTTTTTCACTCCTGCACTCCCCTGGGGTTAGTGGCACCGACATAAAATATAGCCTATGTTGGAGCAGGGGTTGTCACCATCAATTTGCCACCATCACTTTTGAAATCGGTTCGGTAGTTCCAGAGATTCCATAGAAATTGTAATTTAGAATGTTTTTAGAACGCTTTTTGCTCATTTCACCCTTTTAAATTTCGATTTTTTTAAATTTTTTATTCTTAGAGAGCGTTTACATCTTATAAGTAACTACAATGCCAAATTTCTACCTCCTTCAGTATAAAAAAAAAAAAAAAAATTCGCAATTTTAGAACGTTTTTCGCTCCTGCACCCCACTGGGGTTAGTGGCACCGACATAAAATATAGCCTATGGTGGAGCAGGGGTTGTCACCATCAATTTGCCACCATCACTTTTGAAATCAGTTCAGTAGTTCCAGAGATTACCCCCTACAAACAAACAAAAAAACAATCTTTACCCCTTTATAATATTAGTATAGATTTAATATTGACCAGAACACAAACTTGGTTTTTCAATACTTTTGATACTAAAATACGAATCTACAGCTAGACACTAAAATTAGCCCAGTTATAAATTTTTGCGAAGCTTATAATGTTTAGTGCTCGATAAATTCAATATTAAAAATTGAGTTAATTTTAGACATCGTCTATAAAGTTAAATCATTACAAAAAATTTTATTCTTTTCAACGAAAAATAACATTAGTATTAAAAAATGTTAAATAAATCAATTAAAAATCCCATCAAATATAAATAATTAACAGTGCTATTACATCTGTTAAGTTTTCTGAGATTAGTCACCTTTTTGATAAATTATGGTCTCTCAAACTGTAGTTCAGCTGATTTTTTAAGCATAACTCAAAAATTATTAGCCAGAATGTGATGAAATTTTGTAAAGAAGTTTAGAACTTTTTAGAACTTTTTCTAAAATGGGTTACAGTATACAGTACAAATATTTACAGTTTTTTCGAATGTTAATTTCCTATTTCATATCATACAATTATAGAAATTAGATACAAGGGATTTTAAAACTTTCAGTCCAAGTTACTTGAAACTTGGTATATGGTCATAAATTTTAAAAGTACATTAAGAATATATTTTTTAAAATATTGTCATTGAAAGTTGCCATTGACCCAACATTTCAAAACAAAGTCCTGAATATTTTTTTTAAATAAAAAGACTATATATTTGACTATTAATAAGTGAATACATGCCCCTTTTTTTTATACAAAAAAGATCAAATTGATATCAGATATATAATCCTAGACCACATTTCCATAATTGTATTAAAATATAGATTAATTTTCATTTCGGTTCCGGGTATAAAGATTTTGGGGTTCAAGTCGTTTTTAAGTTGACGATTTTTTTTTTTTTGGTCTGGTTTGGGTTGCGTTGTGGGTTGACTTTAAGCAGAATTTTCAATTTCAGATCAGGTACAGAATCCGACCCATGCAGAACTCTAATTCTGTGCCCTCAATTTCGATTGTAGATTGATGAATCCTTCGACAAAATCTAAAAGTAGCGAAGTGGCGACTACTTTTGAAAAGTAGTTTGTAGTCGCTACTTTTTAAAACAAGTAGTTGTAGTTAACTACATTTTTGATAAAGTAGTTGTAGTTGGCTACTAAATAAAAATAGTTTTTTCCGACTCATGTATATGTACGACTTAAATTATCATATAAAATTTATGGTATATCCAAGAACCTAAACGAAAATTAAGATGATTATTAATAGTCCAGGCAATAGAGATTTTATATGGCAAAATTAATGGTAGTTCTGGAAATCAACTTATTTTATGTTTTTTGAGTCGATGAAACCAAATTTGTAACTTCCCAACAAAATTCTCTCTCCCCCCCCCCCCCCCCCCCCAAAAAAAAAAAAAAAAGATTTTTTGAAAAAATTTGGTTTTTGTAATTGTTTTTGGGGGGAAATACACAGAAATTCAAAAAGTAGACAAAATTTGCAACAAAAAAAAGCTACATGACATTTTGACGTAGGATGAACATGAAGCGGGGGGGGGGCACTAGCCTCAGAATATGGGTCAAAGGGGACGCTATTGTAAAGCAACTATGCAGCGCAGCGCTTATCTCCGATTTCACATTATAATAGTCATTGTATTGTGGACCCATTATGAGTAGAGATCTGGGAAACACCTTCTTTTAGACGAGTCCATTTTATGAAAGGTATGTTAGCTGGGACAGCCTCTACAAAAATGTTTGTGATTTTTTTCATATATGTTTGAACAGCATTTTTTCATAAAAAGAAGAAAGGATAATATTTTCCGAGCAGAAAATTAGAAGATAGAGTTAAAATTATGAAGAATTCTGAAAACATAAGAGTTTGATCAGATGCTACAAAATGTTAAATCTAATTGAATGGTCAAGGGGGTAAAAAAAGATGATATAGTCCATTTTTGCATAGTTTGAGGTGACAGTGCCATCTGACAACTTGTGAAGTGAACAATTGTTTGCTAACCTTTGATTGGAGGGAGGGGGGGGGGATGAAGGTAGTTTTGAGAAACACAGCTGAAAATAGGTCTATACACAGCTGAAGATAGAATGTCTATATGTGTAAAGGGAAATCCACTCAGAATAACTAGTTTGTTACTATCATTTCCCCCCTTGACCTTTCAATCAGGTCTAATTTGTGCCGGAGCCCATCGAAGCTCATAAACACTGTGCTCCGGAGCCCATCGAAGCTCATAAACACTGTGCTCCGGAGCCCACCGAAGCTCATAAACACTGTGCTCCGGAGCCCACCGAAGCTCATAAACACTGTGCTCCGGAGCCCACCGAAGCTCATAAACACTGTGCTCCGGAGCCCACCGAAGCTCATAAACACTGTGCTCCGGAGCCCAGTGCAATATCGCTTCTGAAAAACGAATCCTAAATAATCCTTTCCCTTCCATCTCCAATCGTTTGCATCAAAACACTTATAAGTGACATAATGTGTGGCTCACATAAGAGATGGAGATGAAACAGGCTCAATTTTTATATCAGTTTTCGGGTTTGGGCAGGCTCGAGCTCAATCTGTCTCAAATTCAAAATTTTATTTATTTCTATTTCAAATCATTTTAATGCTATTTTTGATCAGAATAAAGAGTAAACAGAAATAGTCTTTTTCTATTCTGCATAGCTGCAAACTATTTATTTTGTGTGTTAACACTATTTTCGAATCATAATCCTGAGCTTAGTTAATAGCAGAATTCTACGATTAATTAACATTAAGATTAGCCAAAAGTTTCTATTTGGAAGTAGTAATAACTAAAAAGTTGAAAGCTAAGTATATACAGATTGATGTATTTAAAATTTTTATTTTGCTAAATAAAAAAAATAAAAAACGCTGCTTTAAATTTTGAAAACAATGTATGAAATATAAATATGCAAATTGGAGTGACAGCGGAAGGGAGGTGTACGCTATGGGTTTTAGTACTGCAGAATATTAGGACTCCGGTACTTTTTTCTTAGAAATTAGGCCCTCCCTTCAATTGCATAGTATATTTTTTAAAAATAACCACTCTATATTAAAACATAAATGTCAGTGAGAAACATGAATTTTTAAATAAATACCCTATGAAATCTAAATAAAATGAATATTTCTGGCTGCATACAAAAATACCTCACTGGTGCAAATTTAAGAGAAAAAAAAATGAAAAACAATAAGTTTTCAGAAAAAATAAAAATTCAATAAGCAAAGTTTCTGCCATTCTTCAAACTAACATGGACTAACTCTGAAACTGTAGCTTACCATTTCACGGGCTTCTACAGAAAGGGGTTCATCTGATAAAGACCTTTCAACATGGGAAATGTCTTCAAGGAGAGACGTTTTCTCTGAAGAGTGATGCTTAGTCAGAGCTGCTTCAATCTCAGAACCATAATTTTTTATTCGATCAACAGGTGTTGACTCGAGAGGAGCATTTAGAGCTGGCACATCAATATAACTACTAAAAATGGGAAAAAAATTGATAATTGTGAAAAAATTGGGGAAAACAGAAAATAAATTTTTGATAGAAGTATTTATTGAAAAATTACAACAACTAATGAGATCCAAAAATTATGATCCATTTGATATAATTTTTTAGATCTTATATAATCAGAGCCCGATTATTGCACAGGCATGAAAGTTTTAAGAGGTTTAAGAGTTTTAATAATTTTATAATATATTCATGAAAATAATTTTCTATGGAAAATCCAAAAGTAATCAGAACTTTTACTGTTTAGGCAACTCATCTACCAGTTAATTTATGAATGCCTATTTTCACATAATTTTGTTTTATAACTTTTTTGTTTTATTCAATGCAAGTATACATTAAAGTTTATTGAAAATTAGAAGTGAGCTTAGCAAAATATGTGATCACTTCTCCAGAGTTTAGTTCTATAAAATTTTAAATGTCAATCTTTTTTAACTTGGCAGATTGTATAGATTTTTTTTTTTTTTTTCTTTTGCACGATTAATTATAAGAATTTTCTACAATTTGGTGAGCAGCGAAAATTATGGAATTTTAAATTACAACAGAAGTAATGTTTATTACTTTAACAGTACCATGACATTTTGTTCAGAATATTCTAATAATCACAACAAACTATTCTGACATAAAAAAATTTAAATCAGAAAATATAAATTTGCAGGAAGCTCGCTATATTTTTTGTTGATTAAAACACATTCTGCAACCAACCAATTATATCTTCTTAAAACTAGTATTGTGCATGATAAGGATATTGAACATTTCACTTAAAATTTCAAGTCTACTATTCTTAAAAATTCTACTATAAATAATAAAAGTGTTCAAAATACTTCTGAAGATAATAATATAAGGGATTCTGGTAGTAGAAGACCACTAATCTGCAAAGCTTGGTTCCAAGAGTTTTGCCGATTTGAGACTTTTTACGGATTGCAGGTCATGTCTATTTATACAATAAAATTCAACGTTTAACACACAGTATCGAACTGTAGCACAATAAACAGACGTACATTAAGTGAGTAACTTGGACTCACATCATCAGTGTCAGTAAAAAAAAAATTATTATATCCCCCCAAAGACATGAAACAGAATCAAAAACCCAAATGACAGACAATAACACACCGAAAGTTCATCATGCATGAACAACCAATAAGATTAAGTCGGAAATGATGCACTATGACACAGTAAATCAACCCAGAAAGGTGAGATGTAAGGTATGCTTGAAAAATCGTTGATCAAGGAGTTACCAAATCTATAAATGTAAACTGCTTAAAAAAAAATCTAAATGAGTATTGCATTTCTTAATAATAGTGGCTGAATCAAAATTTAAATTATGTTTCTCCCTACAACAATGACAAGCAATAGAGGATTTTTGTAATTTTTTTTTCTTAACGTAGTTTCTGTGTTCATTGATTCTGAAACAGAGTTGTCGTTTAGTCTGTCCTATGTAGGACAAACCACATTGACATTGGATATTGTAAATACCCCAGAAGTTTTGATGTAGAATTTTATCCTTTTCGGTGAAAAAGTTAGTTTATTAACTGGCTTAAAAACAACTTTAAAATCATAATTTCTTAAAATATTAGCTAGTTTGAAGCTAATGCTATTATAAAATGGCAAAATAATGAGGTTAGAAAAAAAATCCAGTTGATCCAGTTTCTTTTCTTTTAGGTAGATTTCGTAAGAAATACTACCTATTACATTCTCACCTAAGTTGGAAATTTTGAAAAATTTTTGCAGATCTACGCCGATTATGACTTCCAGAACCCAAAACCACCCCCAGTTCAAAAGTTTATATATCTATCTATCTATCTATCTATCTATCTATCTATCTATCTATCTATGTCACTTTTTTCTGACCACGATAACTGGAAAAAATTCTGCATTAATCTTTTACAAACTGATACATAAAATCAAGGGGCATAAAATCTCGGTCAAGTTCGTTAATGGGCAAAATTGAACCAAGGGGGGGGAGGGTGGGGGGGCTTTTTGTGAAAACCGAAAAACCCCCATAATTTTTTAATTATGATACGTATCGAATCCATTTAAAGTTATTAATACTTCTAGGAGAAGGGCCGAAAACTTATGTATGACAGATTTTTGATATAATTAAAAATGGCTCCAAGGGGGGGGGGGGAAAGGGGGGTTTTAGAAGAAAAAAAATCATAGCTTCGTCAATTCACAAGATATCAAATCCGCGTAAATTTATTATTAATCCTCTTAATATTATCTAAAACTTTTATATTGACAAGTTTTTTATAGGCCCAACCGTTATAGCAAAAAAAAATTAAAAACAAAAAAAACCCCTGCCGGCTCCGCCTGCAAACAAGTTATTTTTCGAAGTAAGCGGTTCCAACTCCCGCATCTGTTCGAAACTGATACATAAAATCAAGAGGCATAAAATCTCGGTCAAGTTCATTAATGGGCAAAATCGAACCAGGGGGGGGGGGAATGGGGGGGCTTTTTTGTGAAAACAGAAAAAAACCCGTAAGGTCTTAGTTATGATACGTATCGAATCCGTTTGAAGTTATTATTACTTCTAGGAGAAGGGCCGAAAATTTATGTATGACAGATTTTTGATATAATTAAAAATTGCCTTAAGGGGGAGGTGGGGGGGGGGGGGGGGGGGGGGGGGGGGTTAGAAGAAAAAAATGCATAACTTCGGCAATTCCCAAGATTTCAAATCCGCTTAAATTTATTATAAATCCTCTTAATATTATCTAAAACTTTTATATTGACAAGTTTTTTATAGGACCAACCGTTATACCAAAAAAAAAAAAATTAAAAACAAAAAAATCCCTGCCGGATCCCTGCAAACAAGTTAGGTTTCGAAGTAGGCGGTTCAAACTGCCGCATCATCGTAAAAAAGGTCATTTCTTCCGCAATTTCGGACAAACAGGCGCCCCACGGTCTGCGTCTTCGAAATCTACCTGTGCCTGTAGGCCGAGCCGTCAGGGATTTTTTTTATTGTATATTTATCCACACAAGATTTTCTTCATGTCTATTTAATCTGTTTATATTTTTTAAATTGATACTTTAGATAAATTTAGATTGTTAATGCTTAAAAATAAACAAATTACACACTTAAACATATAAATAAAGCAAGAATTATAAAAAAAAATAATGTAGTATTAATATTTATATGCTTTAAATCTATCATCAATAGTTGTTGGTATTAAAACATTTGGTGTATGTTTTTGTATTGTATCTCACAGTCTACAAATGGCCATAATTGTCTGTTGAATCACAAAAATTTGTTTTTAGAAATTTCAATATCCTTGGAAAATTATTGTAAAAAATATATGTGTAAGACAAGCACATTTTTAAAAGGAAATATTTTTTTTAATTTTATTTTACCATATGAATGATTAATTAAATAAAATACTTTTATATGTACTATCATTTTAAACTATAAAAGAGAGTATTAAATGATATCTATATAATAAAACCGTAAGTCATGTGACTGTCATCAACAGTTCCGGGATGTCCGTTTCACTTTTTCATATGCCAGGCGGCCATTTTTTTTCAAAATTATTTTTGCAAATAAAACTGCATAAAAATTACATTTTTAGAAAGATCGTTCAAAATAAATTAATATTTGAGAGATGACTTACGTTCAATTATGTATACATTCTGCAATAACTTCAGTTTAAATTAGGTTCGCAGTTAAAATTCTCTATCTATGAAAGTAAACAAAGAAAAAAGATTCATTCGTTGTGAATGTTTAAAATATTAAACCATGAATTTTTGGATTGCTGCCTGGCGTAAAAAAAATAATCCGCACCAGTGAGACAGTCAAAGTTTACCTTAATTCTGTTCCATACAACTCGAACTTCCGGATCTTTTTTGACGTAAGTTGCACTCATGTAATAATATTTAATGGATCAAATTTCGAAAAGAATTGTCAGCTTTTATTTTTTGCGCGTGTAAATTAGAAACGATACTTTAATTTGAAATCAAATGTTTTGATTTATGATAATTATTATTTTTCTATTTTCTATTTTAAACGAAAAATGTGAACGTCATGTTATTTTAAATTGAAACAGCTGTCACGGACGCACCGGGGTTGGCGCGATTTTTGTTTTGCGCCAAATATGTTTAAGAATCTCCGCATTAGCGAACATATTGCAAGTGATAAGCAAACGGACATGAAGCATAAATTCTTAAGTGGGTTAAGCGGTTTTTGTCAAGAAAGATGAAATACATAACAAAAAATATGCGAAATGCTACCGCGATCGCAAAAGTTCTTGATTTGTCTATTATATTTTTCCAGTTATGCGAGGAATTAAGGAAAAAAATAAATTATGAATAAAAATAATTTGTTACAATGCTTAACATACATTTAAGGGCGACCAAACTGGTCGCCAGTGGCGGCTAGTATAATAATATGTATCAGAAGTAAAAATTAAAGTTGGAGGGAAAAATGAAAACAAAAATGCTACTGGTGAATTGGTTTTAACAATTAAAATTTCTTTGTTTACATTCTCATATATTGCGCACATTACAGGCATTTTCAAATTACAGGTTTGCAGATTAGAGGTACTCTACTTTACAAAAAATAAAATGCTGCAACACAACTTCTAATTCAAGGAGATACTTGAACTAGGTAGTTGAAACATATTATAAATTTTAATGAGAATAAGATTGTTATATATGATGCCAGTGCCAATCCATTTCAAAATGTAGAAAAAGGGGATAGATATTTTGAACAGGTTATTTACTTGTTTAATTTAAATAATCTGTATAAACTCATTTTTGCCAAAAGATGCATGGCAGGAAAAGCCAAATTACTGAAACATAGTAAATAAAAATTAAATTCATGAGAAAACTTAAAATTTTTATCTAAAAGAAAAATAAAAAGATAGTGAATCACATGAATATTTTTTTGATTATGAAACAATTGTGTTTGTATGAATTAAATCTGAAGATACGCAGCCAAGAGGCGCAGATTAGATGTCAACAGTAAATTTGTTGATGAAGAACTTTTTTTTTTTGTATATATACTTGACGGAGAAACCTTTTTTATGCAGTTAATAATCTCCACGTGCAGTGAACGATCGAAAGAACATGTTAAAAACCAGACCCCAATTAACTATAAGTACTTTAAGTGATAGCCGCAGATGCAAAACATAGTGAATAAAACCAGAGACTGTCGAAACCAATTAACTGTGAAATTCTGCAGACCTCCCTACTTCAACCTACAGCTGATATCCCGTACGCATGCACTAAACTTAATAACAATTCTCCCTCAGTTTCCAAAATGTATCCGAGCAGTTAAGACGCTCTTGTATATATATGATGTAAATATATCTCAAATATAATGTAAAATTGGAGCACCTATATGCAGTCTCCAAAACACGATAAAAATGTACATATCTAGCCAAGAATTATAATATTATATTCAAAGGAAAATGGATCTACTTCTTATTTCACACAATGTTATTTTCTAATAATAATGTTTCTTACTATTCAAATACAGTGACACGACGATCATTCAAAGGAATAAATATCTGGATACACTGTGGATATTCTGTGCGCTAAAGGAAAATCTCAGGTAAGCCGAAACAATATTCTTTACCATTATCGAAAGATGAAAATGTATATTAAAATATGAAGACTGATATAACAATTTATTAAGATAGAAAATTAATCATGCTACCGACGGTTCCCCTAACAATACTTCTGTAAAATAATTACTGCAGGCTCATGATGGTTTTACAACCTTCATGGGACGACGTCGGCAAATGGATGTTAAATCAAAAGTTGCTAACCGCCCCCCCCCTTTTTTTTTTCATGCAGTTCAAAAATACCTAAAATTCTAATGTAATAAAAGACTACTGATTTATAGAAGTTTGAATAAAAATATTCATAGTAGTTTGTCTAAATTTTTAGAATAAAATCATGAAATAGTTTTATATGAATTAATTTAAACATTTTACAAAATTAAAAATAACTTACATTAGTTAACATTTTTTGAAAAATACATTTTTTTTTGCTTCAAACGGTAGTTGTAAACTTCTAAAATACCGCTTTCGAGGTTACTGATATCTGAAAGTAGTTGTTAAAACTTTTTTTCCTGTCAAAAATGTTCCAAACGAATCATGATGTCATCCTTTACTTCTTTTAATGTGTTGTGTATTTCTGAAATCTCATCAATTTCCTCATCTCAAAAATTATTTGGAATGTTGTATTCAAGATTCAGAAAGCTGCAGATTAAGTCATCTTTAGAAAATTCCCCTTCAATTTTTAACTTATCGTCAATGGCAACATAATCCTCAAATGTGAGATTTTCAGACAAAACATGTTTCTGTAATTCCTGCATTTAGATTATTGAAATCTTCAATTTCGGTGTTTAGTTTTTTTGACACTTTGGCAGAAAGTTCAGTTTCATATGCTTATTTCTTCAAAAAATCCGGTGTATTGGAAGCAATTGGAAACTGCTTCCCAAGCAACATTTGCTATAATGATACCTCTGACAAATTCACTGTATGAGTTATTTTTTCTACGCTGATCAGAATATCCTTGACTAGTTTCTTCAGATATATTTTTTAAAAAACACTGTATCACACCTTGATCAATAGGTTGTAAAACAGATGTAACATTAGGGGGAACACATAAAATCTCTACATACTACTTTTAGGTTTAATTTCTGGAGGATAAGTCGAGCAACTATCAATCTATATTAGTAAAAGAAAGTTTCACTCTGTGTGTGTGTGTGTCTGTTGGTGATGGCTAGCAAAATCTAGCCCACCTAGAAGTCTGAAAATTTAGGTGTGGATAGGCCAAGGTCTGGCCATGTGCAACTGAGTCTCAGAATTTTAATATTTTGATAATTACCCAAGATATTAATTAGATTCTCATTAACCATCGCTTCTAAAATGACATCTTTTAAATAAAAAATGGCTAAAGAAACGACTAGGCGCATTGGATTTGCAAGCGGAAATGAACGAATTTAAAATTATTTTACTAATTAGCGAATTTTAAGAAAACTAATTGAGATATCAATTTGAAAATTTCTGAGCATATGTAAAAAAAAATTCTGCGTCTGACTGTGTTTTTTGAAAAATTCGGTTGGTATTTTTTCTTAATTTATGCAACGACTAGCAACATGCAGTGACTTATACAACGACTATGCAATGACTAGGCGCATTGGATTTGCAAGCAGAAATGAATGAATTTGAAATTATTTTACTGATTAGCGAACTTTAAGAAAACTAATTGAGATATCAATTTGAAAATTTCTGAGCATATGTAAAAAAAAAATTCTGCATCTGACTGTGTTTTTTGAAAAATTCGGTTGGTATTTTTTCTTAATTTATGCAAGAAACTGCCAAAAATCTGCCGGCGCCAGTGAAAACAATCCGAGAAAGTTTCAGACAGGGATCTGCTTTCATTAAAAACTGAACTACAAAGAGATCTGTTTCTCTGGCCGATCCCTCCATTTAGTTTGTGAAAATGAAAGGAAATAATTGCCAATTTTTACTAATGAACAAAAATTTAGGCAACTAATTAAGATATAGATTTGAAATTGAGGTCGAGAAGGGGTGTCGTCTGCCAGCTATTTTAGCGTAGCATCTTCGTTATGCTCTAATTATCAGAAAAATGTAATTCTTTTTTAAATGATCGTGTTAATGTAGGTGACGGTGGTTTTCTTGAACACATTATTCATTATATTTGCAGGTATGGGGAGGGAGGGGGTTAACGCCTTTCTCTGAGATTGTAATTATCTCGGCAACATTGGGCGGTTTAGCTAGTAATTAATAAAATCTTACTTTATTTCTCAAGTTTTTTTTTTTTTTTGTGCGTGTGCAATTTTTTGATCTATTTATCAAAAATTTCTGTCATCATCCATGCTTTGTTATTGGCTTTGTAAACTACAAGTAATCTTTTGATCCCCTGGAAACAAGGCGGTTTTGGAGAATTTCCTACGATGAGCAGAGGAAGTTTTTCGGTTAGAGACATGTTAGCCGCTAGTAGAACAGTTCTTTGCTCTGCTCACTTCGTCAGAGAAACTTTCATCTTTAAAAACTAAAGATCTCTTCTGTAGCAACTTGTAAAAGAGAGCATTTTCATCAGCATTAAATATCTCATCTTCGTTGTATTCATTTAAAATCTTTTTCGGTGTTGTATCTCTCCACTGACTATTTCGAGATTTAAAAAAGAACTTTCTCCACACAGCTTTTTGAAGATTAATCCATTTCGTGTTTTACAATTTTGCACCATCCAACAGAGGCTTTAAATTTTTCATTGACATTAGATGATTAGACCTTACAACAAATGCTTTAGCTTTTAACACATTACCATCGATTGGCATATTCTTCATCCACTCAAAAAGAGCCCTCTCAAATAGAAGATATTTAGCCTTTGTTATGTAGTCAGTTTGTCGGTACACATTCTTTTGCTTTCATTATGTCATCCCGATTTTTTATTGTTTGCCAAAAGTGAACTTTTTAAAATGTTAAACATTTTAGTCATTTCAACTTTTGCTATAGGATGTTTGTTCACTCTTTCAAGAACGTTCATGTTCATATCGATGGACATAGACTGTCTTTTAGTTACAATGGAAGCAATTGAAAAATAAAAATGTTTAGCATGAAACCAGTACAGAACATGCAAATGTTTTAAGAACGAAATGACTCAAAAAAAAAAAAAAAATTGCACATTGAGAAATTCTCTCTTCAAGTGGGAAGTGCGTTTGTCTGATACAGCTACTTTTGTGACCATCCCTAGTCACCAATCGCAATTAAAAAGCCCAGTGAACTTGTGCTGTGAAGCTATACAGGTGAAAGTAGAAGGACATTTCCAAGAAATTTAACAGAATTTATTGTTCAGTACATTATCATTCATACATCACGGAGGAGAAAGGGCGAGCTGACAGATGTTTGATAGGGTCCGAAGAAGAAAATATTTGGTTATTTTTTCTTAGACTTCATTTCTTAGTATACAATACTCAGTTTGTTCCTGCTTTCGAAAAGATCACTAAATCAAGATGCAGATTATTTACGAGTCATTAAAACGAACAAGGGAAAACATACGAGTATTGGAAAATGGTCAGGACCTCATCCAATGGTCGTTAAATTGGCGGTTGCAAAATTGCAAGTCTACTGTATTAGTTAATCTAGAATTCAGACTTATTTGTTGTAGAGTATTTCTTTTACACACACACACACACACACACACACACACACACACACACACACACACACACACACACACACACACACACACACACACACACACACACACACACACACACACATATATATATATAAAAGACCACCCTATTTCTAAATAAGATTTTTTAAATAAGATTTTGAAATAACAAAGATGTAATATAATGATATTAATTTACTTTGCTGGAATGAAATTTGTTGACAAAGTAATGCTAAACCAAAACTGTTACCAATTTTACTCTAGCTTCTTACTTTATCTTAAGAAATACTTACTTAGCAGTCTTTTCTAAGATTTGATGCAACCTGGCTTGTTGATTGGTTCCATTAATATCAGCATGTTTACTGGAAATACTATAGCCAAAATAATAATAAATATGATTTTTAATATTCATATTTGAACTATATGGAAAAATAAATACTGTTATTTACATATTACCAGTGCCAGGTCAAATACGCCACACCAACAATGGTGCTGATGGTACTAATTACAGTAGTAACCTGTATTATTTTTTTGTTCTTACACCGACTATTTTATATCCTGTTGCTATTCTTTATTTCCAGGTATGTGATATTACAATTATTGTACCAAAAATATGGAGTGTTCAAATTCCCATGAAAGTAATTTGTGCCTTAATAGTATAAGGAAATGCAATGTAGATAAATGCAGACAGTGTATTTGAACAAGACATACAATAGGTATGAGTATGAGAAGTAGAATTTCATTTACAAATATATTAGGGTTTATAGCTTTCTGCAGCAAAGAACCGACATAATACAATACTGAATAAATTTTGATGGTAGCCGTGGCAAGTCCAAGATAGTGGCTGCAGCAAGACACACGTACTACTTCGCTATAGATCTTAGTTAAGTTATTAAACCAATTTTTACAAAAGAGATAGTGATTTTAAATCAGAAACTGAAGCCCACACACAATTTGTGATTATCAACCATTTTTGGCAATCTATCTTCCTGGCACAGATAATACGCAAGTGCCTAAATATTTAAGATCATACCTTGTTGATCTATAATCTTTCCCTACAGGGTTTCCAAGAAGATTAGTTCTATCAGACTCTGTACTCTATAAGAAGAACAAAATATTAATTCTTTAAAAATGATTTTTTTTTTCTGCAGGAACATGACATAACTAATAAAGCTTTAAAAAATTTAAAAAATCTGGTATTCATTAAAAAATATCTCCTTCCTTATTATAAATGCTTTCTTGTTCTTCCATTGTGTAATGTACACATATGTATTAACCTTCTCACCACCGTGAACTGATATATCTGTTCACTATGCTGTAGATTTTACTGCAATAACAGCATTGTTTAAATTAATATATTTCTACAAATATAATTACTCAGTCACATCCATATCGGTTCATAAATAAGAGAGTTCCAGCATGGTAAATGTCAGATATATATAAATCAACATTTGAATGGAGTGTGGTTTTGGGGTATAGGGGTCATAATCAGTGAAAATATACTAAAATTTTTTTTAATTGCTTTCCTCCGAACAGCTGCAATATGTAGCTTTTTGGGCAAAATCCTAGAACAAGCGAGACGCCCGATTTCGTGATTTTTTTGACGCGCGCCAACACAAAAATCGCTTACCTTTTGTTATTTTTGTTTGTATTCATCTTTTAATCAGCATTAATAAACATATACAAGCAAACATAGCGGTATGTATAAAATATTAAAATAAACAGTCTTGTTGCCAAAACGTCTATAGAAAAATAGTGTTGCCACTGTAATTATATATATATATATATATATATATATATATATATATATATATATAACATCCTTATTTCTCATCTTTCGTTTTTTTTTTTAATTATTTCACAGGAATTATCCTTCTATGACATATGACAAAACGTCAAACCATTAAACTTCACAAAATACATTCCACAAACATAATTCAACAAATCCGACACACAATAATCCAATCAAGACCTTCTTATATCTTTGCTTTGAGCTCAAACCCCAATCCAATTTCCAGAACAAACAACAATAAACCAACCAATCAACCACAGTAGGCATGAAAGAAACATAACAAAAAAAAACCGGTAGCAAGAAAATCTCATTTATCGTTTCGCCAACTTCGCCGCCACCAAGCGTCTCTCTTGTTTTAGGATGTAACCACTTTTTGTAATGAAAGCTACCTAAAAATATAAAGAGGTAAATGTTTATTGGTTATTTTTTATAAACCAAAAACTTTGAAGGTGACCCATTACTGGCACATCTACCCTATATGTATTATTTATGGAAATGTAATTAAGTTTTATTTATTTATTATTTTTATTAAACTCCAACAATAATGTAACTTTGAATTTTTTTAACATAGAACATTCAATTCATTTTTAAATGCTATAAATAAATATTTTAATATAAAAACAAATTGTTTTTAGTAAAATAATTTTTTTTTAATTTATGCTATGGATGGACAGGATGGGAAAGGAGAGAGAAAATAGCAATAAAATAATTTCCAGGTTTTAGTTAAAATAGCCAAAAAATATTGAACAACTAATTTTTATGCTTCAGTAAATTTTTAAAAACAGTCTAAGAAACGTTACCTACTTCGCTGTGCTATCAAAACAATAGCAATTTGAAGATACAAAGTACATAATCCCTCCCCTCCCTTGTGCATATTAATAAGTTTTATCTGGTCCATATATATTTTATGTAAACAGGTTATTTTTGTAGGAATTTTAAAGGATTACCTCTATAAATTTTAATTGTTAAAGTTATAGAGCAACTGGCGGACCGCGGAAGGTCAAATCGTGGACCGCCAAAAATTTTCAATTATATAAAAAACTAGCAATTATATAAAAATCGAGCAACTTCAATTTATAAAAAACTAGCCCAAGACTGCAAGTGTAATTTTTCAACAATTATCTGCTTTTTCTATTTTAAAATGTGCATATAAAATTTTTCAGAACGTATACTTGTGTATATAGTAATTTTTCATAACAAATACCGGATTTTTCTATTCTATAGTGTATGTATGTGTAAAAAAAACAATTTAAAATTAATAAGTACTAATATTACTTAAATGTTTTTTTTTTGGACCTCGATAAAAATTTTCAAAAGTATTCGGACCCTATTTAAAATTACTTGCCGACCCCTGATAGAGGTTCAGATAAAGAGAAAATGAAGATTGATTTAGTTGTTGCAAAGCTGTTATATCAAGGCCATGACTGGACAAGAGCAGGGTGGGCCAGGGCCCTCGCTAAGGGGGAGGATGGGGGGGGGAGCCTCTCCCACCAAACATTCCCGAATGCTGTTGCACTTGGCAAATTTAAAAACTTTTAATTGGCAAATTTGTTTAAAACTTTAATAAAAACTATAATATAGGGTAGATGTGCCAGTAATGGACCCCCTTCCAGTAATGGGCCACTTTCAAAGTTTTTGATTTATAAAAAAATAACCAATAAAAATTTAGCCTTTTATATATTTTTTCATAATTCCTCCTTGCTTGTTTTATAATCTGGGTTATTGTTGACACTCTTAATCAAACCAATCAGGAAGCAGAAAATAATGTTTCACAGTTCCACAGATTTTCTGTGAAAATCTTAATGAACATGCTAAGAGCTGGCTTCACTTAAACAACTGATATCTTTTTTATTTTCTTGAAAAAATTGCATGTTTTTATTTAGACAATAATAGAAAACTTTGAATTTTACATACTAATGGCAATTTACAAAATTTCATTTATTTTTCAGGTTTTAGGACCATGGCCCATTACTGGAATGCTTAATTAGTCAATTTCCAGTAATGGACACCCCATGTGGACATTACTGAAAAAGCAATTTCAGTAATGTTCATAGTGCATATATTTTTGTTATTTAACTGAAAAGCTAAGTAGTCAAATTTTAATTTTTTAATTTTACTTACCAGACTGTAATAATACATTTTTTTTATTAATTTCATGTAATTAATAATTTTTTTTAGATTGCTATCAAATTATTTTTTTGTAAACCGTACCTTGCATATTTTATAATGTGGCAATTAACACCCATCAGCAACAACACCCATGTGGCAACTAACACCCACAGGAAGCAGACAATAATCTTTAAGGGCATGGGAAAATGAGGGGCTCATGGGGTTCACACTTTCCCCATTTAAAAAAAGACAAATTTTTAAGTCATAACGAGTGCTTAAAAATTTATTTTCTGTCTTAAATGTTTCATTATTCAGCTCTGACAAAAGAACTACATACATAAAAAATCCCTATAATATTAAATTTATAGTAGCAATGAAAGTAGTAAATCTGCAGATCAGGGGGCTCAAATGTCAGTTCTGATATTTTATTTTGAAATAATTTTATTTAGTATTTAAAAAACATTCAACCTACACTTTCATTTATTTGATATATTTTATACAAATTGCTAAAAGTAATATATAAAGCAGTTTTAGGAAGTTTAACTGTTAAGAATAAAAAGAAATATGATTCCATGCACTGGTACTTCAAGACACTTAAAAAAAAATCTTTTTCTTTTGTTAAACTAACCCTTCTAAACCCCCTCCATGACTTAATAATTTGATAGATATAATTCTTTGAAAGTTAGTATTTTAAACCTTCTATCTAAAATAATTAAAATATTGATCTTGTGATAGTGACAATATTTAATTTAAACAGTGAATTATTCTCATAAATATTTTATTAATTATTGATATCCTAATTGTTAAATTTATTTTAAAATGACTATTTTATTTCATTAATATGCTTTCATGAAATTCTGGTTTTAAATACAATCATAAAATCAATTACCTATTATTTTTTGTGGGGTGTCCATTACTGGGTGGCCCATTACTGGAAGAGAGGTGGCCCATTACTGGAATTTAGGGTGTTTTGATTTATTTCTGTTATTTACAATTAAATTTTGATCCACATTGGGAAATGTGACTATGAGCATGATTAAATATTGTTGATAGATTAATATAATATTAAAAAAAGTGGACTATAATAATTATAACTATTAATTAAAAAATAATTTTTAAAGAAATTCCTTAAGGGTGTCCATTACTGGCACATCTACCCTACTTTCTATTTCTGGTAGATTTGGCAAAAGTTACAAATCTAATTGGGAATATTATTAATCTTTTTACAAATAAGAACTATATTACATTTTCTAATTGTGGTAACTTGGCAAAATTATAAAACTAGTTGGCAAACTTATTGAATTGGCGAAAACTATTTATTTTTGCTTCTCAATGAGTTGGCAAATACTGAAACTTGACTTGGCAATTTAAGGTCCTCTCCCCCCTCAATAAAAAGTCGTAGCGAAGACCCTGGGGTGGGCTAAGCCCCTATAATGTAAGGCGTAACATTAAAAAGTTATTCTTGTGAAATATTGTAAGAAATTATGAATTTGTTAAGAAATATTGTAATATGTTCCTATTAATAGAAAATGTTATATTAATGCAATATTAATTATTTTAATATCTATTAATTATTTATCTATATATTATTATTATACGACGTGCTTTGCGAAACTGACTGCAACTTGGCGTAATCGTAATTATGGGGGGCGCTGTAACCCAAAAGTACCAAAACTACCATAATAAAAAAATAGTAATTAAAATAAAATAGTTGAAAATTCAAATTATTGACAATGTAAAAAGCCTAAGAACATTACTCTACGGAGGAATAAATTACA
This sequence comes from Maratus michaelseni, assembly GCA_963931845.1. NCBI lineage: Eukaryota > Metazoa > Arthropoda > Arachnida > Araneae > Salticidae > Maratus > Maratus michaelseni. Next base: position 193,938,062 of record OZ007596.1, read on the forward strand.
TTAAAGAAAAATTGTGCACCTCTCGAGTTCTATTCATGAAGACTGCGCGCCTCTTACTAGCCTATTTATAAATAAATTAAAAATATGATAACGATATAATAATATAGGGAATACCATAACGCAAAATATTGTTAGATTCAATGGCTTTCAAAATACGGAATACAATAATGGAACACAAAACATAAACCAAAAAAGAAAAAAAAGCTACCTCAAATATGTCATCATCTCTATTACCACAACAGGAGCTGCATAAGTTGCCCATATTTCAAACTGGGATGGGATAATTGGATATGAAAAGTAGTTCTGCGAAATTAAAACTATTTTCTTTATTTATAAGCATTAAAAGGTTGTTAAGGGTCAGTCAAGAGATTTCGCATAGCCTCGACATTGTTAACTAAAGTAATCAGCTAATCATATGACTGTCAAGCATTTTTTTTATTTACATATCGGAACGTTGGTTGGGTGGTTCTTTGCGGGTGTGACGATGGCGCAGAAGACTGGCAAGGGTTGTGTTCAGGAAAGAAGATCGCGCGGCGCGCGCGCGATGGAGAGAAGGATCATGGAGTAGGTCTTATCGGAAATTTAAATAATTTAATATATTGAAATAATTTAATTATTTCAATTATTTTAAGCTTCTGTGGCTCGGATTAGGTGAAACTAGCGACTACACATCTTTATCCTAAAAAAAAATGGATCTTATAATAGGAATATCTATTTTTATTTCATCATAATAAACCCCCGAAACATTCATGAAAAGCATCACGTGATCAGATAGCCCGATCCGCGTTCATAACCTGCAAATTTTTAGCGCTGGCTGCGCGCGGGTGACTCACAAAAATTCTGTGGGCGATTTGATCACGTGATTGGGCTTTTTTGTGTCTTACTTGGTTTGGTAGGTTGATTGATACAGCTGTAGCAACATGATCGGATATCTGAAAATTTTTTAATTTTTAACATTCTAAACTGATTTTTTAAGCCTTTGATCCAACATAAAAATAATAGAATACGAAAGTATGATGTGTGTATATATATATATACATCATATAGTTACATAACTGCTGTCAACTTATATGTCTCTTAAACTACAGCACCTACTAAAACTGATATATTAGTTTAGTTGATAGCAGTTACATAAATATATATGTTGTACAAAACAATGCATATAATATTATAAAGTTTAATTTTCTATAACCACTGCACCTTTAACTAACAAGGGAGAGGACGTTCGGATCACCGAATTCCTGAAACACGGTATTGGTGGTTTCAATAAAATTAATGTAAACTCTAAAAAAAAAAAAGGGTACTTTTTGGTTAACCGGGCACCAGTGAAACAAATATAAATATATACACAGACACACATATATATATATATACATACATATATACACAAACATATATGTAGATATATATTTATATTTTTTTTTCACTGGCGCCCGGCTAACCGAAAAGTACCAAAAATTGTTATGTACTTTACTGACGTTTGGGTTGTCCTACACAGATGAACCTGAAAAGTATGGATACAAAGTGAATGCTCGCCGTTTATTTCCGATTTTCTTCCCCTATTTTTATTAATTTAAAAATTATTTATCAGTTGCTTTATATTTTTTGGGATAAATAGAATGTTAATAAATCAAGGTCGTGATACCAACATATGTTGGTATCACGACCTTGATTTACGATAAATCTTTTAACATATGTTAAAAGATTTATTTCTTTATTTATAATAGTAAAATAAAATCTTTGTTAAAATTTGATAAAAAAGCTTTTAAACATTTTATTAAAATATATTTTTCGATAACAACCTTGTTGAAACATAATTATTAATTTCTAAAAATTTATTTTTCTTGAAATTCATTTTTCGATGTAAATTGCATTATTTATTATATTGCAATAAACATCATAAAACACGAGAAACAAATGCTAAAATACTTGTACATTCAGTAGAAAATTTATAAACATTCTAACTATATTTTATTTATATTCATTACGAAACTAGACGGTAAACCACATGTATTTTACCTCTTTACAAAAATAGGTACTGATATTTCTAGTTTAAATAATGTATATATTTTACATTTTATTTTTATAATATTTTTTACATTGTAAAATATGCTTTGCATTCTATTCGTACTAAAAATTCACTGTTGAAGTACTCATTATAAAAACATGGAGAAATTCGTGCAAATTGACTATATTTTCATTTCTTATTTTACATTTGCTAAAAAGAAAAAAAAATAATAATAATGTTTAAATATTAAAAGACACTGTAATGTAAAATTTTAATCGTAAAATAGCTGAATTTGTCGTATTTAATAAAATAAGTAATTGTTAATAATATCAAATTTTGCTTTTATAAAATATATTCCATTAATCATGAAAAATACAAAGCAACCGATTAAACATTTTTAAGTGAAAAAAACAAAACAGAAAAATCAAACAGAAATTTTGGGGGATCGAACCCGCAACCTCCAGAATCAAGAGCAGTGCTCTAACCACTCGGCCACCAAGTTCACTTCTTAATTTAACAAAATATCATTAAAATACGCTAATTAGTCAAATGAAGGACTGTGTTCATTATCATTGATTTGGATGTCCAAATCAATGATAACGAACGCAGGCCTTTCAATTTCATTCACAGTATAGACTCACTCGATATTTTAATCTCCGTCTTCCGCGCGCCGCCTGATCTTCTGTTCTCAACAGCCCCAAGAGTACAAAATCGATTATTGTTCACGCTCATCCGATCATCACAATACATAAATCGGGCCGCCCCCGCGGAAGGAGATGTCTACAACAGGAGTAGAGAACAGAACAAGGAATTTTGTAATAATTTAATTATTTCATGCTTTTATGGTTCAGAACAGGTAAAACCAACGACGAAGGTTGTGTTCAAGAACGAAGATCGCGCGGGCGAAGGAGAGAAAGGTTATGGAGTAAGTCTTATCGGAAATTGAAATAATTTAATATATTGCAATAATTTAATTATTTCAATTATTTGAAGCTTCTGTGGCTCGGATTAGATGAAACTAGCGACTACACATCTTTATCCCTCCACAAACAAATGGATTTTATAATAGGAATATCTATTTTTATTTCATCATAACAAACCCCCGAAACATTCATGAAAAGCATCACGTGATCAGATAGCCCGATCAGCGTTCATAACCTGCAAATTTTTAGCGCGGGTGACTCACAAAAATTCTGTGGGCGATTTGATCACGTGTTTGGGCTTTTTGTGTCTTACTTGGTTTGGTAGGTTGATTGATACAGCTGTAGCAACATGATCGAATATCTGAAAAATTTCAACTTTTTAACATTCTAAAATGATTTTTTAAGCCTTTGATCCAACATAAAAATAATAGAATATGAAAGTATGATGTGTATATATATATATATATATATATATATATCATAATATAATTATATATATATATATATATATATATATATATATATCATAATATAATTATATATATATATATATATATATATATATATATATACATCATATAGTTACATAACTGCTGTCAACTTATATGTCTCTAAAACTACAGCACCTACTAAAACTGATATCTGGAGGCACGGCAGTGCCGCCGCCAAGTCGAGAAAGCACGGCCGTAAGCATACTTTTCTGGAAGCAACTCAGGGCACTTTTGACCCCCCCATATCTCCACGCTGGAGTATCCCAAAAATTTAAAACTTCGTTTTTCTAGAGTATTTGGCACACAGGACCAAAATTTAAAATTACAACTTTCTGTCTTTTCTAGTTCAGACGATATATGAACTCAAACATTCGATTTTTTGTCACTCACTCACTCACTCGTTCCGCGTCATCAAAAAGATTAGGTAGATCCCGTAGCCCTAGAAACTTGAAATTTGGAAAAAAGGTAGTGTTTAGGATACAAAGAGAGGAAAAATTATAAAATCCGGAAAATTCGAAAAAAAAAAAAAACATTCGAAAATTCAACAAATTCCATCAAAATTGAGAATTGAAAATAAGACGATCTTGTAGTCTTAGAAACTTAAGATTTGGTATGAAGGTAGTGTTTAGCATCCAGAAAAAGAAAACATCAAAAACACCAAAAAAATCGAAAGCAAAATTGAAAAAATTGAAAAATCGAAAAAAAATCAAAAATTTTCAAATAATCCGATTTTGTTGCGCTAGAAACTTGGAATTCGGAATAAAGGTAGTATTTAGGATGCAAAATAAGAAAAAATTAAAAAATCCGGAAAATTCGAAAAAAAAAATTCAAAAATTCGAAAAATTCGAAAAAAATTAAAAAAATTAAAATAATTTGATATTTTAGCCTTAGAAACTTAAAATTCGCGGTAAAGATAGTGTTTAGGATTCCGAAAATGTTAAAATAAAAAACGCAATAAAATTCGAAAATAAAATCGAAAAACCGAAAAAAATCGAAAAATAAGGAAAATTTGAAAATAATTCGATTTTATAGCGCTAGAAACTTGAAATTTGGAATAAAGGTAATATTTAAGATACTAAATAAGGAAAAATTAAAAAATATAGATAATTCAAAAAATACCCATAAATTAGTGCCGACGGTATATGAACTCAAAGTTTCGATTTTTTGTCACTCACACACTCTCTCACTCTCGCATCATCAAAAAGATTGGGTAGATCCCGCAGCCATAGAAACTTAAAATTTGGAATAAAGCTAGTGTTTCGGATACAAAGAAAAAAAAATTATAAAATCCGGAAAATTAAAAAAAAAAAAAAAAACATTCGAAAATTCAACAAATTCGAACAAAATTGAAAATAACACGATCTTGTAGTCTTAAAAACTTAAAATTTGAGGTGAAGGTAGTGTTTAGAATTCAGAAAAAGAAAACATCAAAAACACACAAAAAAAATCGAAAATAAAATCGAAAAATCGGAACAATCGAAAAAAACCCGAAAATTTTCAAATAATCCGATTTTGTTGCGCTAGAAACTTGGAATTCGGAATAAAGTTAGTATTTAGGATGCAAAATAAAGAAAAACTAAAAAATCCGGAAAATTCGAAAAAAAATTCAAAAATTCGAAAAAAAGGAAAAAATTAAAATAATTTGATCTTTTTAGCCTTAGAAACCTAAAATTCGCGGTAAAGATTGTGTTTAGGATTCAGAATAAGTTCAAATAAAAACGCAATTGTGAGGATTGCGCATGCCTCTTCTTGCTCTAGTAGCGCCCCCTTCTGGAGAAACGAAAGCGCGCGGCAGTAGAGCTTGGAATGTCAGCGGCGAAGAACGTCGACTGTCCTATGAGAAACCAGAAATGTTATGAAAATGGCCGCAAATGTTATCGGTCATGAATATTGAAAAATAACATTAATCCTCTATGTTTATTTAATGTCGTGTGATGTACCTGTCTTCGTCATTCTTATGTCAACTTTATGTCAAGAATTAAACTTGTGTTCGTCGTCTAGAACGGCCTGTTTCCTTTAGAACGCCCACACATATAGAAGATACATCACATTGGTGTCAGAATTAATGGATGAAAAACAGGCTGTATTACTGGATTACGGAGTGAAATATTATAGTGAAACATTATAGTGAAATATTATAGTAAAATATTTTGGATAACCTTAATCAGAGGTAAGGTACATTTTTTTTATTATTTAAGCATGGCTGATCAACTGACTAAACTTAAAAAACTAGAGGCGTAATAAAAGCATCTATTACATCTATTATTAAAAAGATCGAAGATGCATGGGTTTTAGAATCGCCGAATTTGGTGGAATTAGAAGAAAATTTAGCTCAGCTGGAACAGAAAGGTATCGACCTTAAACGAGAAGATGAACAAATTTTAGCGTTAATTAATGATGAAAATGAAATCGAAGCAGACGCGAGGACCTCTATTGAATATCATGAAAAAATAACTTTATGGAGATTTAGAATTAATAAGAAATTGAAAAATAATAGCAAAAGCCAAGTTTCCCCCGTAACTCATGTCGATAATAAGCACGCAGAAGTAGTTGCACAATCTGTTAAACTCCCTACATTAAAAATTGAGAAATTTTACGGCGATATAAGTAAGTTTCAAAACTTTTGGAATTCATTCAAAATAGCAGTCCATGATAATGATTCACTGTCAAATATTGAAAAAATCAGCTATTTACAAAGTTATTTAGGTGGTAGTGCATATAATTCTATTTCCGGGTTTGCGTTATCAGATAAAAATTATTTGTAAGCTGTCCAAATTCTGAAACAACAATTTGGCCGAAAGGATCTCATTGTGACGACACACATAAATACATTATTATCTTTGAAACCCGTATTGAAAACAAATGATGTAATCGCTCTGCGAAAATTATTTGATACCATTCAATGCCAAATAAGAAGTCTCAGGTCTTTAGACATTGAATCAAATGGATTTGATAACCTGTTGATACCTATAATTCTTAAATCCCTGCCAAATAATCTTTCGTTAGAATATAATAAGCAATGTATAAAAAATTCCAATGACACGCAATCAAGTATTGATGATTTGTTATTATTTATTTGTACCGAAATAGAGTCGAGAGAAAAACAAAATTATTTAATTGGAAATTTAGATAACCCAAAGTTAAAGCAGTCGTATAATAATGATTCCCCTGCATTTCGTAAACAAAAGTTCGCTAGTGATAGAATTAATTCTGAAGTACCTCATATTAAAGCCACCTCTGAAACCTTTTGTATATTTTGTTCTTGTAATAGTCATTCGACTGAGGAGTGCAATAAATTACCCGTTGATCAGAAAATAGCTAAATTAAAAGCACAAGGACGCTGTTTTTTATGCTTAAAGAAAGGTAAACACGTCGCTAAAGATTGTACCATAAAAGATAAAAAATGCACTGATTGCGGCAGATATCATAATGTTACGATATGTAGTTATTTATTTGGCAATGCCAATAAATTTGATAGGGAAGATAATTCGAATTCAAATGAAAAAGCACTCACTGCTAGAATCAAATCGGATGAGATTTTTAATTTGAAAACACCGCGAAAAGAAACGAAATTAATTGAAACATTACCGACAGTAAATATCGAATGTGGTAATAAAATATTACATGGCGTAGTAGATAGTGGAACTCAAATTTCTATAATAAAGGCTAATTGTGTACCCGAATACTTTAAAAATCCTTGTGGTACTATAATATTGCAATCTGCATTCGGTCACCAATTGAAAGCTCCTTTAATAAATATCCCATTGAGTATTGCAGTTGATAAATTACACCCCAAGATATATCCTAATATTATGATAACATGTGCTGTGGTTGATAATTTAATTAATGATTTATTACTTTCTCTTGATACATATAATGAATTGAATGAGTTGAATAAATATAATGAAAATGAAAAGGCATTAAATTCTAATGTTGACGCGATAAGTGACAATACGAAAGAAACCAACACTGTAGATCTGTCTGCTTCAATTTTAGACCATGTGTCAGTTGAAAATGCGAATGCAAACGAGAACATTAACCAACCACCTGGCGACGACCCTGATACTTTTATAAATGATTCAGAGAAATTTAAATGGACACAGAAAAACGACCCTTCTTTAAATCAGTGTTCGACAGCTAACAAAAATGAATTTAATAGCTTTTCCGTTCATGAGAATTTCTTATATCACTTGGATAAATTATTCGATGAGACGAAAAATAACCCTCACCCGCGTACTAGTATTACACAATCGATCCCGAAAGAAACTAATAATAATGAAAATGACACATGTACTGTTGTCGATTTAATCGTAGTAGAGAGTGGAGATCAAACCGAAACGGAAATTCATTATAAGGAAAAAGATCCCCAAATTAGGCAAGCAGAAGAAATTTTACATAATTCAAAAGATTTAAAAGTCCAAAATTATTTACAGAGCGAACACAATATTATGAAAGATACTCCCATAGTTAACAATGTAATTTCAATTTTCGAACCCTCAAACTATGCAGTCACACCTGATGAAGAAACCGAATACGAAACCGCAATTTATGCTAAAAAGAATGCAAGTGCTTCGGATAAATATTTGATTGCATCAGAAGACATGAAGGAAGAAAATATAAGACGAAGCATAATTTCTGAAAATAAAGATTCAAAAGTTGATGTCACGACAACAGAAGAACCTTACTCTGTTTTCAATAATACAATGCCAGAAACACTTGATGGAAGTTCCGAATCCAACACGATTGAGTTCAGCGAGAAACAACCTCCTGTTTACAATGAAAATTCCGACTACATTATCGTCAATGGTTGTGTGAAATCGCATGAAATAGCAAACAAAGAACCCGATGTATTCCTTAAGTTAAATCATCCTGACAACATGATGTTAGAAAACTGCCAGAAGAAATCTGAGAAGCTTGATGAGTTTACAGAGACTAAGGAAGTGACGATCAACGAAAATAAAAATGAAACTGAACTTTCTAAAAATTATGTTAAAGTGAAAATAAAGGAAAGGAAGAAACAGTATACACGAGATGGCTTTTGTCGAATGAACAATGCATTTAGTACAGGAAGACGGCGAAAACGGGAAAAAAATAAAATTTCTAGGTCATGTGGTAGGATCCGGTATACATGCACCCGATCCCGACAAAGTATCAGCGATACAAAACTTAGAAGTTCCCAAGTCAAAAAAAAGATGGCAGAAGCATATTAGGTCTTTTATCTTACTACCGATCCTATGTTCCTTCATTCTCCGACATAGCTCGTCCATTGATTGAACTTACGAAGAAACGTGCCCCTAATGAAGTTACCTGGTCTGAGGATTGTGACAAAGCCTTTTTTGAGTTGAAACAGGCGATCAGTAAGTCACCCATCTGTTATTCCCCGAACTTTCAGAAACCATTTATTATACACGCAGATGCTTCTTCGTATGCGATAGGCGCTTGTCTATCTCAAAAAGATGAAAATGAACAAGAGCACCCCATTGCTTTTACAAGCAAAAAGCTCTCCAAATGCCAAGAAGGTTATGCTACCATCGAAAAGGAAGCTTATGCTGTTATCTTCGCCCTGAAAAAGTTCGAACACTATATTTATGGTTCGCACGTAACTGTGGTGAGCGACCATAATCCTTTAAAATTTCTCACGGACTGTGCACCTCAAAGTGCTCGCCTTCAAAGATGGGCCCTTGCACTTCAGCGCTTTCAAGCCCAAATAACGTACCGCGACGTGGGAAACTCCACGCGAATGCTGACTTTCTAAGTAGGCTATATGCCTCACATTGGACTTAAAAACTGTGAACATTCTCTTTTTTTTTCTGTGTTACAAGTTTGAACTTAAAAACTTTAACTTTATCCTAGAACTCTAAAATATTAGCATTAGTATATTATAGTGTTATAGTGTATGCTATTTGTTTATTTTCTTTGATGTTCTTTAAATGTTTGAATTTTAGTATTAATATGTTTTACTTGTTTATTTAGATATTTACCAGATATTGATTTGTCTCAAAAGACTAAATCAAATTCTCGAAAGGGGGAGGTGTGAGGATTGCGCATGCCTCTTCTTGCTCTAGTAGCGCCCCCTTCTGGAGAAACGAAAGCGCGCGGCAGTAGAGCCTGTTAGGAGTAACTCTGTTAAGAGGAAGATCTCCCATTAACTGTTTGGAAGAGGCTGCTCTATACCTACAGCAAGTAACACATTTATGAATACAATTTTTAATTATCCTTTTGGCACGTATTATCCAATAACTCTGTCTAATGATGCCCATAAGTAAATTTAACCCAGCATGAAAATGCATAACATGAAAATATTTAACAATTAATACACTTAATTTATGCTGAGTTGGCAAAATGACTGGGTGTTTTGCATTGTACTGGAGAGGTGAATTTCGCAGGCTACCTCCCACCCTTAGCAAACCGTCACTATCAATAAAAGGACAAAGTGAGAAAAGAGAACTTTTTTTAGAAACTGATCTATTTGATCGAATACAACTAATTTCATCAGCGAAATATAGCTGCTGAACATAAGAAATAATCAAATTACCTGAATGTCTTCTTCCGATTGTTGATAATGGAAGAAATTTACCTTTATTCAAAGGACTAGTGTTCATTTTGCCAACTTTCTGTTTGCAATTTTTCACAAACCTAATACAAAAAGCTAAAACATCAATAATTTTGGTAAAAGAAGAATAAATTTCAAAATATAATTCAAACAGAGAATTATTTAAAGTTATTGGAAAACAAAATTTAGAGTTCTTTTTCTCTTTATTTACAGTGTCTAAATTAGTCTTAATTTGAGGTTGAGGCCAATGTTCTTGATTTAAAGAAAGCCATTTTGGGCCATCCCACCAAAGGGAACAATTAGGAAGATCCCTGGGAGATAATCCTCTAGACGCAATGTCAGCAGGATTTTCCCCCTGGAACATACCTCCAACAGTCAGATGGGACTGAATCTAGAATTTCAGAAGTTCTATTGGCCACATAAGGCTTCCAACACCTAGGATGAGATGACAGCCATGAAAGTACTACTTGGGAGTCAGTCCATGCGTAGAACTTAATAACGAACGTATTCAAAATAGTCACAAGTGTAGAATATAGTCTGGAAGTAAAGCACCATTGAGCTCAAGCCTAGGAATAGAAACTGGTTTAAGTGGCGCTACCTTGCTTTTTGCAACCAATAGGGTCACCTTTGACTTTATTTCACCAGGTTGTACTACATATATCACTGCAGCATATGCCGATTCTGAAGCATCGCTAAATCCATGCAATATGATATCTTTACTGGAAACTTGGATTCATCAGGGAATTCGAATAGAACAAACTTGTTCAAATTCCCTTTGGAATTTTTTCCAATTTGTTTGGAAAATTTCAGGAAGCGCAGTATCCCAATCTAACTTCATTAACCACAATTGCTGGTAAAACATTTTTATAGAGACAGTGCATGGTGCCAAAAATCCTAACGGATCAAATAATTTGGCAGATTGTGAAAGAAATTTTCTTTTAGTTATGTTATCATCAAATTGTAAATTAACGTTAAAGATAAAAATATCATTTGAAGAATTCCAGCTAAGCCCTAAGGCTTTGGAACAATCATCAGGATGGATTTCTAAATTTGTAGACTCAAGAGAATTTGAAGATAAATGAGTTAATACATCAGAAGAATTAGATCTCCACTTTCGCAAATGAAAACCTCTATTTTCTAAAGCCAGTGAAAGCTTTTCAATCACTCTAATAGCTTCTTCACTTGAGATTGAACCTGACATACAATCATCAACATAGAAGCTCTCTTGAATTATTGCAGCTATTGCAGGATCGTCTTTCTCCTTCGCAACTTGTCCTTTGCAACTTGATATAAGCAGCGAGTAGCCAAGAATGGAGCTGAAGATGTCCCATAAGTAATAGTTCGCAGCCAATATTCCTTTAAAGCTGAGTATGCTGATTCCCGCCAAACAATACGTTGTAAATCTTGATCTTCTGGAGCAATCAAAACTTGTCTATACATCTGCTGAATATCAGCAGTAAAAGCAACAGGATTTGTTCGAAATCTTATCAGAATAGTAAAGAGATTTGGTTGTGGAATTTGTCCAACAGCCAAAACAGAATTTAAAGAATTACCATTAGATGGTTTGCATGAACCATCAAACACCACACGTAACTTTGTTGAAATAGAGTCACTTTTTATAACAGAATGATGCGGAAGGTAATATACTTTGTTGCTTGTAGAATTTGAATTTTTGTCCACAAGTGTCATATGACCAAGATCTTCATATTGCTTCATAAAATTTCTGTACTCATTTTCAAAATTTTTATCAAACTGAAATTTTCTCTCCATAGCAAACAAACGTGAGACTGCCATGGACTTAGAATCTCCTAATGACATCACATCTTTATAAATTGGTAACTTAACTTCAAATCTATTCTCTGGAGTTACCTTGTAAATTGAGCAAAAATGTTGTTCACAAAAATTTTCTTCATCAGACAACTGTGGAATTTTAATGTTTATTTCTTCAGTTTGCCAAAATTTTTGCAATAATAGATCAACATTTAATTCGCTTGCAACACTAAGAAAATGAGATTTGATACTAGAAGAATATTTACATTTAGGTTCCAATTTTCCAGCTACCACCCAACCAAACATACTATTTTGGACAATTGGCTCATTCTCAGTACTCACAATTCTACCATATCTTAAAATAGTAAAGAAACAGTCAGATCCCAAAATAACATCACATTCTTGCGGTTTCATGAAATCTTCATCTGCTAAGGTAATACTTTTAAGATACTCCATTTTTTCGTATCAAGTAATTCAGCTGGTAACTGAGATGTTACTTTAGGCAGTATATAAGCCTGAACCTTTAAGGACTCATTAGAAAGCTTAGACCCAACTGTAAGAATCACTGAACCTCGAGTTTGTCCTGCTGATACTCCGGCAATTCCATTTAGAACAATTCTGTCATTTTTTCTTTTTAACCCTAAAGTTCTTATAACATTTTCACTTACAAAGGTAAATTCTGAACCAGAATCCAGCAAATCTCTGAAAGAATAGGCTTTATTTTCATTATTATATAACAGAACTCTAGCAGTAGGAAGAAAGGAAACACATTTGGAATTATTGAAAGAAGCACTAGAATTAATTTGTAATTCATGAGATGTTGACTCGTGTACAACTTCCCTACTTGAAAGATGGTTTTTATTCTCAGATGAATGAGGAAATAATTTAGTTTCAGTCTGAATAGTGCAAGCATTATTACCCTTACTCTCTTCATGTAAGAGTGTATTGTGTTTACTTTCACATTTAAAACATTTTAAATGAGAATTGGGACATTCCTTAACTTTATGAGAATTTAAACACAAAAAAAACAACAGTTATTACGTTTAACAAAGTTTTTTCGGGCAAAAACATCCATAGATTTAAATTTTACACATTTGTACAATGGATGCATTCCTTGACACTTTAAGCACACCTTTGATTGTTTATTATTTGAAGTGTACTTGGAACCAACAAAATTTGAGCTTTTGGAATGTTTAATATCACTTTCATTGTTAGAGATGAGCTCTAAAAAAGAACATCTTACACTTAAAAGATCAAAAAATTCCTTTAAAGTGGGAAATTCATTTTCTGTACTTTCAATGGACCAAAGTCTTCGACTTTCAGGATCAAGTTTTTGGAATAACAAATATATTAACCACGGATCTCTATTTGTAGCTTCATCACCAACAGCTTTCAAACCCCTAATAACTTCATCACTAGTATTAAGCAAATTTCTTATATTTATGCTATTAGGTTGAAGAACTGATTTCTGGTCTAAAAATAATTTAATCAAAGAATTGACAATCTGTTTCTTTTTATCATACCGGTCTAACAATTTTTCCCAAGCTTCTTGGTACGATTCATTAGAAAGGGAAATGTGCTTAATTAATGAAGCTGGTTCTTCAGAAAGTAACCCATTTAAATACTGAAATTTCTGAATACCACTCAAAGCTACTTGGGAATGGACAGTGGAAACAAACATATCCTTAAAATTTGTCCATTCTGAAAATTTTCCAGAAAATACTGGAATATTTAATTTGGGTAATCTAATATTACATTGATTTGGAACAACAACAGAAGGACCTTGAGCAGGATTTTGTGTTACAGTATTAATAACTTCTGAAGAATTCAAAGAATCTAGTTTGTTTTGATATTTAGTTTTTAACTGAAAATACCTTTTTTCAAATTCTGATAATTCTGAATCATCATCATTCAAATTAGAATCTAATCTTAAGAACTCTTTAAGTAAATCATCTAATCTTTGTAATCTAATCAAAATTTCATTCTTTGTATTCACATTATCAAAACTATTCTCTAATCTAGTTACAGAGCCTTTAATTCTACCTCTCTCAATTTTAATTTGAACAGCTTTCTTTTCATAATCTTCCATTTTATACAATAACTTATAAGCAGAAGGATTTTCAAAATAAAATTAACTTCAAAACAAAACTAATAAAAATTACTTCAAAATCAAAAGTAATCAAAATTGCTTCAAAACAATAATAATCAAATTAAGTTCAAAACCAGACTAAATTAAATTCAAAAACAGAACTACTATACAATATTCAATCACTTAAGAATACTGTTTCATACAAGCAATAGTGGAATGTTCTGTTCTACAATCTGCATAAACTTAAAAATAATCTTCAAATTCTTCAATGCAATATAATAATGCACTATAATAATTAAATATTCAAATTTTTCAATTAAATAAATCATAATATTCTTGAGAACAATAAATAAAAAATCATAATGTTCTTCAGAACAATTTTCTTTTCAAGAACAGTTATCCAAGCAATATAATTCTAGAATACTTTCTTATTCTATCATTTTCAATAAACCAAAATTTAATTGTTCTCATATTGCAAATTAATATATGCTGAATACACTTTCATATTTTTGCAACCAAATTTCAGCATCAAAGAACAGTAAAAACAAAAGTACTCACATGATATCTCGCCATAGTGCCTCCAAAAAATTCTTATGTTAGATTTTTTAAAAGAAAGAAGTCTTTCTTGGTTTTCTTCTTTATTGTCACAAACACAAAAAAAAAAACATGAACTTGACAAAAAAAAAAAAAAAAAAAAAAAAAAAAAAAAAAAAAAAAAAAAAAAACTTCACAGTTGACATCCACAAAAAATATACAATGAAAGTTCTGGTTTCATATCTATTCCCTAATTCAAAATATTCTTAGAAATAAACCTATTTCAAATTACTTTCATCTAACATGAAAGCCTTAAATTAAATTATAAATTGGAAATTGTAAAGTTCCCAGCCAACATGATACTGGGGAAATACAGTTCAATAGAATAAACAAAGACAAATTATGCCTGCAAGCATCTCTCTACCATCCAACTCAAAGCCTGACTGATGTGAGAATTCTGATTCAAAAATGTTCTTAGAATTACATAGTGGCGCCATCTGTTATCAAACAGAGCAACTATTAACTGTACTGAACACATAGTAACATAATTTAATTATTATTAATTAAAAATAATTATAATTTAATGATATGTACTAAAATATTAATTATTTAATAATATAGTTAATATTTTAAAATAATTATTTAATATTAAAAACTATAATTAATATTAATAATAATAAAATATTTATAATTATAATTAGTATTAATTTTAATAAATAATTAATATTATATATATAAATAATATTATAATGAATTATACTAAATTAATACTACATTAAATTAATAATATAATATATTAAATTAAAATACTAAATTTTAATATATTAAATATATAAAGTACTATAACATATAAATTATTAAAAAATAATCTAATAATTTATACTAAATTAATACTACATTAAATTAATAATATAATATATTAAATTAAAATACTAAATTTTAATATATTAAATATATAAAGTACTATAACATATAAATTATTAAAAAATAATCTAATAATTTATTAATTTTAATATGATTTTCTCTTTACTTATAATTAAAACATCAAATTACTTATAAGTAAAGAGAGATAAATGCATTTTGACAGACATGAATGTAAAAATCACCGATTCAATCGATGTAAACAACTGCCATGTTTGCCTAACCGGAGTTAAGCTAATGAGCTTTTAATAAATTATTCAAATTTAAAACACAAAATCAGAAGTTTGGTGAATTTATAATGAAAAGCTTACCTTAAACTTTGCAGAATAGTGCCTGAAAGTTCTTAAATATGAAAATTATTATTCCTAGAAGATTTTATCTCTTACGTCCGTGTTATTTCAATGGGCACTTCGATCTGTTTATGCCCAGCGCCATTTTGAAACGTCAGACTTCAGCGGCGTATGGAGTAGATCGGGGACCTCCCGTATTTCGCTGCCGGGCTCACCGAAAGCAAAGTCATTGGGAGGGGACAACCCTAGCTAAGCCGTGTCTATGCGTCAGGGACTGGTTTCCTTCGAAGTCCCGGGTTGGCGAGAAGCTCCCCTTGCTCGCCGCAACCGATGAACTAATCGTTTTCTCCCTCACTAGGACTCGATAATCAGAAGTTGCGGTTATAGTAATGGGTCGTGGGGGTGGTTCGGCATTGGCTTAGGACCCGGTTCCTTTTATGGGGTTCCGGCAGCAAAGCCGTCGGATCAGTTCTGCGTCCACCCAAGTGTTGTGTGGTGGTGTTCTCTGAGTTTGGGCTCCACCGCATGTTGCATTGACCTTTGTCGTCAATTCATTTGGGAAAGGGTAGGAAGGCGCAGGAGGCTCACGTTCCCGTCTCTCCCCCGGCTGAAGAGCGCCACCTGTGGAGATGCACCGCGTAAACCGATCCTCTATTGGTCGCGTCCTGATATGAATGCACGAGAATCTGGATTCGGCGGTGGAGTACAACTGCCTTCGTCAGCCGTAGCTCTTCATTACCAATACGGCCTATGGAGCTTTCCGTTCTTCTTCAGTATCATAGAAACTCGACAGAGTTTCTCGCCAAGCATAAGAAACAGCAATGCATTGAACCGTAAATGAAAGGAATTTCCGCCAATGGATGCCAAACGATTTTACATTTTTTTTTTTTTTGAACTCTGTCTAGTTTATATTTTGCAGACGGGACAAAACGGGTTTTTGACACATCTATATCTCGCGTTCTATTTATGATAGAAACAAAATTCTTGATTCTATGGAATGGGGCGTGCAAAGGGACGAAGAATTCAAAAGTAAAGCAAAATCCGACGAATAGGTTTTCAGTAAATGCGATTTCAAAAGTGCTGTTTTTTGCACTTTTTAAATCTTGTTCAGACCAAAAACTGTTGACAGGGCTACAGCAATGTGTAATTATCGGATTTTTACGCGGTTTACGTTATTTGAATTGATTTTAGGAGTAGTTCGGACCTTTGTAAGTTTCATGTAAAAATATTAATTAGTTTTTGATTTATATCAGTTTAAAGTTATTGATTCCTATACTTAACATAGAGCAAAAAACTGTTGACAGGGCTACAGCAATGTGTAACTATCGGATTTTTACGCGGTTTACGTTATTTGAATCGTTTTTATGAGTAGTTTGAACCTTTGTAAGTTTCATGTAAAAATATTAATTAGTTTTTGATTTATATCAGTTTAAAGTTATTGATTCCTATACTTAACATACAACAAAAAATAATAAATGACCCAACTCTTTTAGGAATGGTCGTATGCACATGATATTAAGTTATGTTATTACACTCGACCCAAGTAAGCTTCCTATTATAAAAAATCGTAACATTTAAGGTTCGTTTACAGGGTCTCACAAAAGATCTTTTGATATAGGGCTAAAGAGTTGTGTAATTATCCGATTTTTACGCGGTTTGCAGCATTTGAATTGTTTTTATGAGTAGTTCAAATGTTTAATATTTCGTGTAAAAATATTAATTAGTTTTTTCTGTATACCACTTTAAAATGATTTATACATATACTTAAGATGAAGCAAAAAAAAATATTAAATTGTCTAACTCTTTTCAAAAGAACGTATGCGCATGATGTTAAAATATGTTACTACGAACGACCTAAGTTAGCTTCCTATTGTAAAACAGAATTGTAGAATTTACTGTTCGTTTACAGGGTAACTCAAAAGATTTTTTAATAAGACTAAAAAGTTGTGTAATTAGCGAATTTTTACGTTGAAGTACATGATTCCTGTACTTAACACAGAGGAAAAACAATAGTAAATTGTATAACTTTTGTCAAATTGGCTATATACACAAGATATTCAAATATGTTACTACATCGTCTCTATTGTAAAGCGGCATTGAAGCATATACGTTTCGTTTACAGAGTCTCTTAGAAGATCTCGATTACATTACAACCGATGTATATTTACTGAGTGCGATGTATTTTAATGATTTTACACTGTTTCAATCGCTGTAAGGTTTCATTATCTTGCTTTAAAATTTAATATGGAGTTCATTTTGTCCGTCTGAAATCTCGTCGATGTTAAGCTCTAAATCTATTAAAATATAGTATTTTCATCGATTAAAAAAACTATGTTTATTTATAAATATATAATTCTAGCGTATCAGGAATTGATTGAAATAGCGATTACAAAATAGTCGGTAAAGTGTGCTCCATAAACTTATCGTTGTAGTTGACTGAAAAAAAGTGCTTCTTATTTTTCCACATTTTTCTGAAACTATAGTGTTTTAATTAGTTTGTAAACTACTGTAAAATTGTCTAATTTTTTGTTTTTGAATGTATATAAACGGAAGAGTGATATAAATAAAAGAAAAAGGAAAATAAATATGTCATAAATAAACTGATGAAAACAATGTAAGGAAATTAATATAAAAGTTTTCCCGTTGTTATGGTAGCGACATGTACATTGTAATAAGTCACTCAATAAATTGTATAATTCTGATGTATAATTCTGTATATAGCATCACTATTATTTTTTTTGCCCCTTTCATCTTTTCTTTTCTGAATAAAAATGGAACCCGCATAATTGAAATTAAATACCTTACAAAAAGGAGTGATATCTCATCAAAAACAACTCGTTGTAAATGATCCCACCAAGCCACAAACCTAAAACGTCAGTCACAAAAAGAAGTGATATCACATAAAAAGAAGCGATATAGAAGTGCATACTCCGAGTCCCGTGTAAAAATCTATCACCACTCATAATGTTTCCAAAGGACTCGGAGTGAGGTACAGTATGTGAAAACTGCTTGGCGACCTGCAGGCTTTTATAATGTTTGCGTTTCCTGCAATTACATACGGCTATATTATTTTTATTTTATTTTATTTTATTTTATTTATTTATTTATTTTGCTCCCATAAAATTGTAAAAGTTGAAGCTTCTGTGTTTGCATGTCCTTTCTTATTTATGAGCTTGAAAAATCAATTTGTTGATTTTATTTACCGTTGTTTAAACTAAAAACACCACTCTTATGAAGAGGATTTTTTAAGTAAACGTATAAAGATTTTGAGTTTGTAATATATATATATATATATATATATATATATATATAAATATATATAAACCTTATAATAAACGTTAACTAAATTGAGATATATTGCAGTAATTCTAGCGTAAGGGAATGACATAGATCTGGGGGAAAATCCGTTCTGTCAGTTCTTTCGCATACAAAAATATTTATAAAAGTGGTATAACAAAAATATAAAATTTATTTTTCGATTTTCGAAATTGATATACTACATATAGTATAAAAGCCTGCAGGTCGCCAAGCAGTTTTCACATACTGTACCTCACTCCGAGTCCTTTGGAAACATTATGAGTGGTGATAGATTTTTACACGGGACTCGGTACACACTTGGTATGCACTTCTATATCGCTTCTTTTTATGTGATATCACTTCTTTTTGGGACTGACGTTTTAGGTTTGTGGCTTGGCGGGATCATTTACAACGAGTTGTTTTTTATGAGATTTATCTTATTTGGCTGCACTGAAAAATTTACTTACCAGGTCAGGTTACCAAATTCGAAGAATCAGTCCATAGCAGAAAAGAGCAATTAAAGATGCTAGGTGGGGAAACCTACAATAGATATTGTAACTCTCCTCTTCATTTCACCAAAGTCTCAAATTCTCACAAAAGCGATTCTTTCTCTCTATCTTAGCCCTGGAAATCACCCCAGCTCTGACATCCCCTCCCTCCTACACAGAATCATATACAATCTTCCGTTCTGTGTGAGAAGCTCTTTTTTTCCCCTTTAAAGATGGACAACAAAGAACTGAAATGAAACTTACGACGGCCGGCGGAGGGGACATTTTTGCAGGGAGTGTTCTTAACTTTCTGAATTACCGACTATTCTAAATTTTACCAACTCTTACAAATAAGTGGAGGGGGGGGTGTCACACCCCGAACCCCCCCCCCCCCCCCCGCTAGGCACGCCCCTGGGGCTGATCGTTGGTGCAAGAAGAGTTGGTACTAGCATCTCTGAAACAATGACTCTTTTAGGATTTTCTCGCCAACAGTCTCTCGAGTGTTCAGAGAGTGGCAGTTGATAATAATAAAACAAAACTTCAAGTCATAAGGACCATCCTGGTCTAAAATGGCTGGTGAACGGGAGAGGTGAAAGGTGAGTAGCACGCATAGTCCGCAGCAAAAGAAGGGAAACAGCACGACAAATTATAGCTGAAATCAATGCAGGTGCATCACAAAGCATATCTCAACGCACAACAAGACGAACTTTGCAAAGGATAGGCTTTAGCAGCAAGAGACAATCAAGTATGCTTTTAAAAGCATACTTGTATCGCAGTAAAAAAGAAAAAGACGCCTGTTGTGGACGGAGGAACGACGAAATGGGTCGCTTGAGGACTTGAAAAAAGTAGACTGGTCCGATGAACCTTGTTTCCTGCTCCATTTTGCAAATGGCAGGATCAGAATATGGCGCAAACAGCACGAATTCATGTACTCCTCTTGGCCAAATAACAACTCTTCAGGCTGGTGGCGGTGGATTTAGGGTATGGGGAATGTTTTCCTAGAGTACACTGGATCCCTTGATAACCGTGGACACAACTCTAAACAGCACAGCTTACATCAACATCATTGCCGATCACGTGCCGTCGCTTATGTCTATAATGTCCCCTTATGGATATAGTCACTTTCAGCAGGACAATGCACATTGCCACCGTGCTCGATCGGTCTTAAATTGGTTTGAGGAACATCAATCAGAGTTTAACCTGCTTCCATATACATCTCAGTCCCTTGTCCTCAATCCTATTGAGTATTTGTGGGACGAAGTCGAAAGAGCACATCTAAGCTTGGAAACACCACCATCGAACCTGACCCAACTTACAGCTGCCATTATGTTAGAATCAGCCAACATTCCTCAGCAATGGTGACAAAAATACGTTGCCATATATGAAGCCAATTTGGGTATGTTTGTCTAATTTGGCGATATTCTCAGTCAAATTCAATACTGACGAGAACTGGAAATGACTCTTCCGTAATCGGGTTCCGCGCATTTTATCTTCGTGTATTTTCAGTAGAATTAGCTAAAATCTGAAAACCAAGCATTAGAAAAGTCCTTTAAACTTCCAATATGACGTCAAATTAATTTTCTTTTTAATTCTCTAATGACATCATATTAACCAGCTTTCTGTACTTACACATACTCATATTCCTTGTATTATTGAGAAATGTTTGAAAATTAATTGCGTATGAGTAATTATAAATAATTCATTTCAATTAAAATTTAAAGGAAAATTAATTTTAATAAAATTAAAGAATGATATGTATTTTTAAAATATTTTTTCCTCGCTTAAAATGTTTGGTGTCTGCGAGTATCGCACAATTGCACAATAGGTCGGCGCCATCTGGGTTTGAAGACAAGTGTTTGGTACTTGGTTATTTACCATTATTTTTTGTGAGAGAATTCAGTTTCCAGCTTTTCAGATCATTTTGGTGGGAGGGATGTGTGAGAGAGAATATGTAATACATGGCCACTAGCAATTTAGTCGATATCGCCTGAAAGATTGAGATCACTCCTTCTTTGTAGGAGCGGCTTCTTTTAAAAAGTGGACAAATAATGATGAACAAAATTCATAAAATTATGTCTTTTAAGAGTGTATTCAAATCCAAACTGCTTATTTTGAGACACATTTTTTAATTCATTTTTGCTCTAAAATGCATCCAGTTGGCAGGTTTTCTTATTCAGAAGCTTTATAATGTCCGTGTTGTCTCTGTATTTTGATAAAGGCAGAATATATTTCAAAAAATGCTGTCAAAGTGGACATTTTGAACCGAATTTCCTGAAGCGATAGCGCTGGAAAAAAAATATCGTACGGTGAAAATAATTGTTTGTAAATCAATTTCTAATTAATTGAACGAAAAAAACAACAACAACATAGGTCCCTTATAAATTTCTTCATAAATCACGCCGCCAAGTTTCATGTTTTTACTTTTAAAAATGAGTCTGAAAATGTGTCTCAAAATTTTGAGTTGTTGAGCGTGGAAAAAAATATATTTTTTTTAATACCGCCTTAAAATAATTTTTCAAGAAAATTTATTTTAGTAGAGAAAATTTGTTTTTCTTATGATACTGTACATTTATTCATTCAGACTTTGTAATATATACAGTAAACTCTCAGTTATGCAGAAATATAAGCGATTTGTTTTATTCGTTATGGTCTATTTAAGAAAGAAAAATCGTTATTTGACAAATTATTTAATCTATATCATTATTTTCTCAAGAATTTTATTACAACTAATTTATTACATTATTTACTCAAGAATATTTTATAATTATATGTGTTTGGATTATGATCGACTGTAAATGGAAGTAAAAAATCATTCATTGCATTTCAGAATAGATTATCATAGATTGTTGGATCAAAATAAACTTTTTCGCTCCAACCGGCTGCCGACTCTGATTACGTAATACGAGCGCGGGAGAAGGGTTTATTTTAGCTACGCATATTACACAACAACTCTTGAGTTATTTTGAAAACGTAATTAGTTTTGATATTTTCCATATTGGGATTTATTTTATAAGCATGTAATTTGAGTATGCTTATGTATATAAGCTTTTTTTTTTGTAATCAATATATTACTTGCCAATAATTTCTATCAAGAACAGCATTTGTTACTCATCATAGTCACAATGCTAATTTAATATTATCATAAGATGCCTCACTATAGTTTTTGCACAGTTACAAAATATTAAGAAATAAACTTAGAAACTATATTCAAACAGCAAATAGTTTTAACTTTTATTTTAATTTGGCAAAAATAAGTTCATTAACTGCAAATTTTAAAACAGTAAAATCAGAATCATTTTAATGACTTCGACAGGAAAATAGGCAAACCAATTGTTTTTCTGCTTCACTATTTCCTTGATGCCCTCCTCATCAGACATAAGATTCTGTAGCACTCAACTATCCGGACATTTGAAGCATTCTGCATCAGGGTCATTCCATGGTAACTTACATTACATTTAGAATAATTTTCTTTAGTAATTTTCATAATATAACACCAAAAAATATTGAAAATGTAATGTTGATATGATTTGTTAATTAAACCTATCCAAAGCGAAATTTGGATGACAATTACCTACTTTTAGTGCTATTTTTTGAACACTGGCCATTATATTTATTATGGTAACTTACGTTCTTATTGTCAGAAACGTAAGTTACCATAGTAAATATAATTTTTAGCGTTTAAGAAATAGTACTAAATTTAAGTAATTTTTATCCAAATTTAGCTTTGCATAGGTTTAATTAACAAATCATATAAACATTACATTTTGAATATTTTTTTGTGTTATATTACTAAAATTACTGAAGTCAATTATTCTAAATGTAACGTAAGTTACCATGGAATGACCCATCAGCATTTGCCGAATATGCCAGTTAATTCAACTTTTCCCACTGAGTTCTATATACAGGGTTATTTTAAATGATGGACCCATTTTCAAAAAATTGTATTTATTAAAGTACAAATCCAAAATGAACAATCTTTATACCAATGAAAAGAGGAAGTTTCAAAGTTTTCTTTAAGACATTATAAATGTTCAATGTGTCCACCGTTTGCTCACTTGTTGCAAACTCAAGAACGCAGAAAACCTTGTGCTCCACAGTAGCCATCTCACTCACAACTGACAGTGAAACGAAATCGCAGCTTATTGCCGCGCGAGCTCTACCGGCCGCCTCTGGAACAATCACCACTTTGAAAGCCGTGCACTCAGTAACAGCAGATATGCTTTCTCGTGTGTGGGACGAGTTTGGCTATCGCGTAGATGTTTGCCGTGCAGCAAACGGTGGACACATTGAACATTTATAATGTCTTAAAAAAACTTTGGAACTTCCTCTTTTCATTGGTATAAAGATTGTTCATTTTGGATTTGTACTTTAATAAATACTTTTTTTTTGAAAATGGGTCCATCATTTAGAATAACCCTGTATATCAGTAGTTCTGTATTCCTTAACATGATTTACAGAGGTCAGCGCAGAAGGATACAGTGACGATCATTTTAGTTCGCATTCGTAGCAAAACTATTTATAGAATTCCCTTACATGATTAGATAATCATTTATTAATTATATAAGCATAACTTAATTAGAGAAGCATACATAAGGATAATAGTAAAGGAGAACACTAATATCTGACATTGAAAATGCAGACTTTGTTTTTTACCTTTGCCTTGCATGCTTCATTTGCCTTGCAAGTTTCTGACCGCCGCGCCGACTTCAGAACTCCTGTTATATATGCAGCTCAGTGGCTTTTACAGAATTTTTATTATTTTTTTTTTTCAGATATATATATCATCAGAAAACTTAGTTTATACTATCTTTCTAAATTATGTACAATTCTAAACTATGTAACTAATAATTCGAAACTATGCTTGTTATTATTTTCCTTCAATTAATTCATAAAAACACCCTTTTGTGTTTTTTGAAAATCAATGACGGGGGAGAGGAGGGGGTGGGGGGGATTAATATTTTTTACTGGCGACTAGAATTTTTTGCTGGCTACCAGATTTTAGCAAATTTGTAAAACCCTGCTGTTAGTATTATTTTTTAAATTTTTATTAAATTAAACATTAAATTTTTAAATTTTATCGTATTTTTGTCATTTTATTGCAATATTTTCTATTAAATGTATTAGTTTTTATTAAATTAATATTACTATTAATTTTAATGCCATTTAAATTATTGATTTAATAAATCAAATAATTATTAAATGAATAATATATAATTAATAATTAATATTAATTAAGTTCATATTTATTGTAATTAATAATTTAATAAATAATTCTTATTAATTAATGTTTTAATTGTTAATTAAATATTAACTTAATTATCTTTACAAATTATTAAAATTTGTTTACAAGAAAAAATAATTTTTATTTGGCAAATTTTAATAAAAACAGTTTTATTTTAAGAAAGACAATCAATTATAAATATTTTAAGTATAATAATAACTTATTATAATAATAACTTTAAAATAAATAACCAAACAGTAAAATAAATTAAAAAAAAAACTTTAAAACAAAACTATCATGCTATCGTACGCCCATGAATGTTTGAATTAACTGCAACTACAAGGGGGCACTTGCATCTCGACAAATCAGAGGGAAAAACAAATTCTTTAGAATTAAACATCAAAAGAGGACAAAAATTTAATTTTTCGTCCTCCTTTCAACCCACCTTCAAGAGTTCTAATGAAGACCTCATTACGGTAAGCTCTACTTGCAAACAATAACATGTGGTCAAAATGTAAACACTAAACAACCGTAACCGTGATAAAGTCGCCAAAGACTAACATTTTGGCAATGAACAGAGTGCTGAATTTTGATTGGCCAGAAAAAGTGTCTACTGTCGCCCAGTTATCAAAACGTCAAAAAAAGTGGCTGTCAATTTCAAAACATTCCGAGGATGTTTTTGATGTGAAATAATTTGAGATAGCTATTTTAGTTGAGTCGATTAGACGAGAAGGTGGAACTAATTTAAACAAAAATGCTTTTTAGTTCAAAATGACTATAACACACTTCCATTGAACATAAAAAAAAATATATACATACATTTATAATATTGTGCAAATTGATAATATTACACAAAATTATAGTGAAATGTATGCTAAATCTAGTATTTTATTATTTTTCGGTGGATATGATATGATTTGTATCGGACTGCTCTGAAATCTCCAGAAATCTTATTTACGCGTACAGAGTGATTGAGATACACAAATACTTTTTAAGTTTCAAATTACCTTTATTTTCAAAGTTCTATAAAATCTTTATTTTGGGTGTAATACCCAGGCCCTTATTATCGCATGGCCAAATCGGGACTTTGCCCAGGAGCCCCAGTCCTCAAGGGGGCCCAAATCCTTATATTAATTTATACAATATTTACTTTTTTTCTTCCCCCAATTCCAACTCTGAAAAATTTCATATACAAAATACAAATTTCATCTTTAAAAGATTCTATTAAACTTTCTGAAAAACAAATTTCATTTTGAACTCACAGAGCACAGTGCTTTCGCAAAGCTAACCCCAACCACCAGTAGTAAAGCACCACTCCGCTTTGGCTGCAAGCGCAGAGCATAGAACATCCTATATGCTTTATTAGCTAAATTGCCATCTTTTTAGATTTATTGAAAAAACACTTTCTACTTGTGAGTAGAATCTATTTGATTTGATATTATGTTGTGTGTAGTACAACTTAAAAAGATGTAAAAAAAAAAGTAACTTGATTAACTTATATATACATGTTAGAGTATTTGACACTCTTCCATATGTTGAAGTTATTAAATTCACCTTAAAGTAATATAACAAGTGGCTAAAGTTATATAAAAGAGTTTTGTAATGTACTAAGTAAAAAAAAAAGAGTATTTTTATTAATTAAAGTACTTAATTTAGAATTGACGAAGCTAAGAATTTTCTTCTATTTAAAATCCAAGGGGCGAAAATATTGCATAAGCATTGCAAGACTGACCATCAGTTCTATTTGTATAATGTTGCAACGGTTCGAATGGGGCTCCCTAGTTTATCTTTGCCCAGGGCCCCAATCAGTCATGATCGGGGCCTGGTAATACCCGCATTATAAAAGGCAAATATCATATAAATTTCATTATTAGTAAGACCATTAGCTGAGGTTGGCTAGCTGAGCGTTGTGTGTTTGTGATCATCAGTTATTGGAGTATCACATGTATGGTTTTTATATGATTTGCCTCACAAATACCACTTTAACTCTATAGCCAAGCGCTAGGTAAAGACTTCTTCGCAAAATTACCTAACATTGCAACAGGTGTCTATGAAATCCGTTCAATAAACGCCATGTTCATTTTCCCTAATTTGGGTTCAATGCATACAGTAGGCATAAAACTTATTTTTCAGCAAATGAAAGTAATAGGCACTAATCATGAATCTTCCATATTTCTAAACTTCAGTATCACAATTGGTATAAAAATGTTTTCTCCACAACTAGGTTGCAATGTTTTAGCTGTGCTACAGCTTAAAACTTATATAGAGGGCATAGAATACTAATTTACTTGTGTAATAGCAAAACTTGTAAAAGACCTTAAATTTTAATAACAAACTGGAGAATTTCGAGTTTCAATTCGGCATAAAACACTGTCTAAACCTTGAAGGCTTTTCTGCATTTTCTTCTATACATTATTAGTTACTAGCTACTATCATGACTGCATGTGAGATTTGAGGAAAAAAAAACACTAATTAAGTAAAAATTCGAACCTTTCCCAACCGAAAATTTGAAATGCATTACCACCAGCCGTCTATCAGTTTTCCCTTTAGGCGACGTTCTTGATACAGGTTTTCGCGAGCCGAAATTTCCAGGCCCGGACCGCACCCTGTTTTTTTAAAAATCAATGTAATCAGGCCTGATCCAGCCTCTGCTGACTTTAGTACCCCAGCCCGCATCAATTGAAATTCTTTAAAAAATTGCTGTGTTTTTTAATCAATATTATTGTAAAATTAAAAGTATTAAAAAAATATATGAATGTATATACCGGGTGTCCTAAAATAGACTGACTGATTTTAAAATTCAATAACTTCCAAATGGTGACAGATATTTAAAATTTTTTTGCAGTAATGTAAGATGTCAGGAGTTGTGATTTCTGATTTTAGTTCGAATTACACGCAATAAATGGCACTGCAAGCGATAGGAGTGCAATCCAGACCAAAACAACAATCACCCAGCATAAGGAAAGGGCATGTTTACAAACAAACAGTTCCATCAACAAATCTACCACTTCATTTTTGTCGCAGCTATCATTGCAGGAATCGTCAAGGCAACGTAGGCCAATCATATTATAGACCAGTTTAACGTAGACCAATCAAAGTTTCCCCTTTCATGTGTACAGAAGGAGTGATAAAGAACAAACAGGTTTTTCTTGCTAACCAACGGTAATTGAACCAACAGTGACGTCAGCTGCCCTTTCCTTATTGATACGAAGGAAGGAGGTTCAATACATGGAGTGGCCTTAGAGATTTGCACGGGCCGGGCCAAGGCCCGAAGCCCGAGCCAAGCCCGGACTCGGGCATATTTTCCTTCATGGCACTCGGATCGGGCCGGGCCCGGGCCATACTTTTTTCTGAAGGCTCGGGCCGGGCCGGGTCCAGTGATTACTCTTTACGGGCCAGGCCGGGCCTTACTTTTTTCCTGAAGGATAAGGCCGTGCCTTAAATTATTTTTTCTGTACAGAGCTGAGACTGGTTTCATTCTTCCTAGTCTTTACGCCCCAAAATTTTCAGTCCTGGTTTTGACCCGTATGAAAATCATTGTCTCGGCGTGGCCTGGTCCGTTCGAAGGTCAGTAAAATAAGACCTGGCACAAAAATCTTTGCAAAACATGCATACATTTTTAAATCGCCATTACTCTACAATTAAACATTAAAATTTATTCTTTTTAAAGAATAGTAGATTTATACACTTATTAAAATATGGCTAAATTAAAATATAGTAAAACGTGTGAAAAAGAACCTGCTTATGACGGAATCTTGTCTTAAACTGAAAGATGTGTTGATCCATGAAAAATGAATATACTAATACGTAAGAAAAGCATATGTAATACATTTACACCTGCTAAGAAGGTAAATTGTCTATAACTATTTTTTTTTCTTCCCTATGCAATTCATTGTAGAACATTTTACTGTATAGCATTTTTCTGATTTTTACCACTTGAATAAATGGAATATGGATTAACAATATTAATGATAACTTAAACACATACATACAACAAATAGAGATTTATTAAAAAAAATAAATATTCCAGGTGGCGGCACCTCTATAAAAATAAAGATTATAAACATGAAAAAAAAAAATGTTAGGATAGGAATTTTTGGTTAGATCTCTTCCTACGAGGCAAATTTGTAACTAAATCGACGTAAAAATCAATGTTTTGTAGAAATTCAGTCTGGCCGGGCTCGGGCCGAGATTTTAACTTTTTTCCGGGTCGGGCCGGGCTCGGGCCGAGCTTTTAACTTTTAAATCGGGCCGGGTCGGGCCAATATTTTTTTTGTTCGGGCCGGGCCGGGCTCGGGCCGATTTTTTAATTTTTGTATCGGGACGGACCGGGCCGAATTTTTTTGTATGGGTTGGGCCGGGCCCGGGCCTGGAAATTTCGGCCCGTGCAGACCTCTAGTGGGCCTCATTCGCTAATACAATCTTGTTCTTATGGCCCGATTCTGAATAAGATTTTATTGGTGAATGAAACCCATTCCATGTATTGAACCTCCTTCGTTCACATCAATGCTGGGTGATATCTGTTTTTATCTCACTTGGATGTCTATTGCTCCAGCGCCATTTACTGCTGATAATATTAACTAAAATCAGGAATCGCAGTTAAAAATCTTCTAACATCATACATTACTGTCCTGCAAGAATTTTTTAATATCTATCACCGTTTGGAAGTTATTGAATTTTAAAATCAGTCAGTCCATTTTACGACACCCGGTATATGCGAACATTTCTTTCGGGTCCCTCTCAGTGGTCCTGACCCGACTCCTTAAATTGAGAAGGCGACCGGGAGCTGGGCATTGCGCGGACGCTCCATGGTTTGCGTTCGTTGCACGACGGGGACAGGAGACGACCGGACTGGCGACCTTATCGTGGTCCGCCGGTGGAAGGGATTTCTGAAAGCCAGAGACACCGCGCCACAGCCCGTATGGGTGAAGACCCAATGTGGACTACGGGCCGTGGGTCTCCCCCTCGTAAGCACAGGTTCTCTGCGACGCGAGGATTGGCCAATGTACGGAGCCTCCTCCGTAGGTGGTGGAAAGAAATCCCGCACGGCCGTTCGCAGAGAATTTCGAGAGTCTCTGGGTAACGTCCGGAGCTAATGCCAGCCGGATCTCTCCAAAACTTGACCGAGGAATTGACGGAGGCAGGATCGATCTCTGAAGAGCACGATGTGTGGTGGCTCTGTAGTGCGCCGAGCGTCGGGAGATACGGCATGCAGCAACTATCTGCGACGTAACGGCGGCAGAGGTGAGATAGTCGTCTCGGACGACCACCACGTCATCCTCTGAAGCTGGAGAGTTGTGAGCCGACCTCAACGGTCACCGTAGAAAGTGCCCGAATCTAAGAGACGGTCACTATCCAAAGGCGGGACCGAAGACCGCCAGGGACACGAACGTTCTCTTAGAGGAGGGGACTAGCCCGCTTTCTACCAAGTGATTACAAGGAACCGGGCCGGAGGCTGCCGACTAACGCTGCATCGCCGATCAGCCAAAACTCGAGACCTTGGTCCGAAACCCCAGTCCGGCACGTCTCTCGTGCAGCCAGGCGTTTCCACATCTGGCGGGCGGATGAGTGGCACACCTACTAAGCTTCACTAACCTCGATCGGGCCCGTCTCTTTGGCGCGCTTAGAGGGAGTTTCCGCGTCCTCTAGAGTCCGATAGCGGTGTCTTAGGATTCTTCCGTTTTTAGTGCAGATGGCAGCGCCACCCGGTGAACGATTTGCACCAAAATCTATTCAGTACTAATTTGTCAAAGTCTACTGAATCTGAAGATCTGTCATTAGTTCTTGAGATAAAGCACCCAGAAAATTGTGAAAAATACAATATAGCAGATAGCAAGTGATTTACACCAAAACCTAATCAGCACTAATTTATGTAAAGGTCTAACTGAACCTGAAGTTTTATTAAATTCTGTGCAGTAGTTCATGAGATATAGCACCCACAAATTTTGTATCACATACAGACAGACATTTCAAAAGACAGTCAAATCGTATTCAAGACTTTCTAAAACGTATAAATCCGTCGAAATCCACGAATGCAATACTTTCTTTTTGTAAAGATGGAAAAAAGTAAAGTTTTTGATTAATAATACACATATTCAATTTTTAAGATTTGTATTTCACAGTGTAAAAATGTAAAAGATCTGTGAGTGTGAGGGGGGTGGGGACGAAATTTCCAGTAGAGGGAGCAGTGCCTGATTTATGGCAGGGCATTCAGGGCACGAGCCCAGGGCCCCCGGTTTTCAGGGGCCCCCAAATGTTACTGAAGATTTTTCAATTTTTGGCCAAAACGGTTTTAACTGTCAAAAAACAAAATTAAAATGGAAAAAACTGTTTATCAAAGATTGTCTATGATGTGTCAAAATAACTTCATTTTTTCCTGATTGTCTTTTAACAATTTATGTGCAGGAATGTACAGAAATCCGTTTTTGAGATCGCCATATTATTTCAATTTTATTTATTTGACCTGTAAAGCTGCGTTTTCACTGGTCGACCCAACTACCTAAAAAACCCAGCGACTCAAGACCTTAACCTAAGAGCGTTTTCACTGGTTACAGGGAAGCACTAGCGCTAACCAATCATGAACAAGGTTTTACTGCGCAAGCGTCATATTTACGGATCGATATCAGCTGTGAATGATTATAAACATAAACAAATAATTATTTGTTGTCCTTGTCTTGTTAATAACAAATGTTTTGCGTGGAAATAATCCAAAGTTTTGGCTAGTTTTCGCTATTAAAGGGTCTTAAATAATGCTACACAAAAATATTAATCTTCCGTTAATAAATCAATGATAATTATTAATTTTTTTGTGGTTTCAAAAAATAAAACATATTTTTTTAATAATGACGATCGTAAATCATAAGATTTCGAAGTCACTCAGAATACAGTGAAAGCTCATTTTATCTGAGAATAATTTTTATTGCATATGACTTGTATATCTAAAATTATATTTCTGCTTTTCACAAGTTAAGTTAAAGGTCTAAATATATTTTTGATATTTACTTCAGTGCTATATACAATTTATTTGTACATGCAATATATCATTTTTGTGCCAGTGCAGTTATACTTTTGAAACAATTAGTAATATTTATCATTTATTTACAAACACCTTTCAGGATTGTCATTATATATGAGGCTTCTCCAAGATACATGCTAATAGCATGTATCAGTTGATCACACTGGCAGCTAGTTTTATCATATAATCACTACAATGTAGAATTATAGAATGTAGTTACATCTACTTTTTGTGACACCCCCAACCCCTCCCCACAAAAAAAAAAAGAAAAAAAAAGTCTTCACAGTAAAATGCAAATTAAATGTATTTAAAATTGTAAATTTTACTGTATGATTGATTTCACATCAAAGTTTGATGCAGATTTTTTCCCCATCTCTCTCATGGGTATTTTTTTTTTCAATTATGTTTTGAGAAAAATAAAATGATGTAACAAAAAGTCAAATCCAGTTGCTCTTAAATTCAAACTGATATATATATATATATATATATGTTAAGTTTACCTTTTTGGCGAGCTTATTTTGTTTGCAAATTACACATTTTAAATCCCAACAATTTTTTTTCTTCTTTTAATGTAAAGTGTTCACTTTTATAAAAAAAACAATTTTGTGAAGTGGTCCCAATTTTTGTCAGAAGCAATCACTGATTTTTCAAATAGAACACAAAAAAAGGTACTTTTATGTTAGCTGGGCCAATATTATATTATCTTGCCAATATCTTTTTTTCCCCTACAGCTATAGCACCGTTTATTTTTCACTTGCTTAGATTAGAAACAATGGCTTGATGTTGAAATAAAATAGTTTGGTTTTTTGTATTATTTCATTTATTATTATTCTTCTTTTAAATAAATGTACTTTAAATATATGTGATATGTGTATTTTAAATGAAAAATTCATATTTTAAATAAAATGAATGATGTCTATATTTCAAAAGAAATTAATAGAATACGAATAATGGTAATAATAACAATATTTAACGATTGATCTCATGTGCAGGCCTCATAGCGTATAGGAACATTCATGGGACATTTTTATTGCTTATAAGTTAAAGAAATTTATCCAGAAAATGTTTAGATCAAGAATACTGGTGGTAACAATAAAAGTTTTCCTATATGCTACGAGGCCTGCATGTGCTAGGCTGACATAAAGCCAACATTGCATTTGGCAAAGATTCCGATTTTTTGTTGTGATAGTTCGTTAAATTTAAATAGTTTTATATCATTGTTTTTTAAAATGTATATACATAAATACTTTAAAATGTGAAAAAATAGGGCAGGTATATGAATTTTTATGCAATATTGCTTAAATAAATGCATAATTTAGTCATTTTCGGTGGCATGGATGTCATAAATGGTGGTTTATCGCTCTTTTCTAGCGATCGTGAAAGTGTTACGTTGTCGATATGTTTATGGTGGTTTATCGCTCTTTTCTAGCGATCGTGAAAGTGCTACATTGGCGATATGTTTTTGTTTATTTTGTAATTACGATTAATAATGAAGGGGCAGATATTTGTATCAATCACACAAGTCAGATGTATGTTCCCAATAAAAAAAATAATAATGAAGGCTTCTCTTAGTATTTGATTAATCTAAATTGTTTAAAAATCAATACTAAAAGTTATACAGAAGAGTAAACAATATTTAATTTGTTCCTAAATGTAAATTTAATATGTCATTTATTTGTATTGTTTTATTTATAACATATTATTTCTTTCGTTTAGATTTTTCACTTGAAAGTTAAATCAGATTTTTTAAATTAATTATCTTTACCAAACTTAATAAGCTTTAAAAGATTGTTATAAAAATAACAATGTTAATAAACTTAAATTGTTAAACTTGCATTTATATTATATTAAGCTTAACTATTTACATTAAACTTTTTCTCCTCATCGTTCAAAATATCTTAAACTGTTTAATTGTAAAATTTAAAAATAAAGTACAGTTGGAAATTTTAAATTAATAATCAAAATAACTGTTGAAGATTTCAATTACAAATAATATGAGGTTGTGAATCAATATTTTATTTTCAATATTGTCACAATAAAAAATAATTTAGACTAATGAAAAAAAAAATCACTCATTTACATGATACTATTCCAACGTTCTACTATCAACAACAAATTATAGCGTAAACATTAAAATTTCAAGAATTAGGGATATTACATCAAATATGCTTCAGTCAATCACTTAGTCTTATAGTTTTTTCACTCTAAATAACAAACAATAGAACCTAATACTATACTAATTTGTGCTCTAAATAGCGTCACAAAAAATAGAGTGAACACTAAATTCTGCAAATTTATTCACAGAATAAACATAAAGAAGTATTTTGTTTCTTATTAACAAAGGTTTTAAAATATTTTAGTATTTGATTTCAATAATAAATAAATAAAATCCTTTTTTATATTTTTGAATGTAGTTAAAAATAAACATAATTTGAGAATAGTAAATATTTACTGTATATCGCACTAAATCATGTTACAAGTTTTTGAAAGCATCTTTACATATATGTGTCTAAAATATATATTTTTTTTCCCCATACAACTATGGTTGTTGTATTGTTAAATTGTAGTCAGAATAAAATAAGAAATAATATAAATAAATAAATACTCTATTTTTCGCGAAATCTTGAATGTTAAGTGTGTGTTTCATAGATTTGACAGCATCAAATTTGTAAACAAACAAACGTCGCCAAGCAAAGGCGCCAAAAGTAAGGGTTAACTTACCGGAAGTAAAATGCAAATGTTTCTACATTACTGTCCTCGGCTTGAGGTTTACAGAAAATTCAGTCTATAAATAGCTGTCAACTATTCCACTTTTTTGTTACCAGTACTTCCGAACAGAAGTCTTCGCCTAATCTTGACATGGTTTAATTGCAGAATTTTGCAATTAAATAAGGTCAATATTACTATCCGGATTTAGTAGCAACACAGATAAGGATTAGTTGGCAGCTATGCATATATATACAGTAAAATCTAATGAATGAACAAATAGCAAAAACATTCATAAAAAAAAACACAAGCACTCCGGAAGTGCCGACAGAAGTGAAAACATGAATATATATATATATATATATATAATAAAACATCACTGTTTAATTTACATAAAAATAATACATAAATATATATTAAATATAATATATAAATACTGTTCATAAAAAACAATAGCCCACAGGCAAGCATGCGGCGCGCCCGCACCGCCCTACCTCATACCGAACTATACACAATACATGTACATACTTATATACAGAGGAGTTGTTTACAGTGACAGTGTCGGGAGTTTAATGGTTTTTCCCATCTCAAAAAATGTCCAAGTTGTTAAAGAAATTTTACCTTCAAATATACAGAGGTGTCGGTTACAGTAACAGTGTCGCGAGTTCAATGTTTTTTTTCCCCCATCTCAAAAAATGCCCAACGCGCCTAAATAAGTTTTCACTTCAATAAATTCTCCATCATTGCAACTGCATATACTTTCTCTGCACTGTTTCCCTGCAGGAAAGCACTGCATCCCTGCAACTGCATGTACATCAATACCCCTCTTTAGGTCTGTTGCATATCCATTATAATTAAACATAACACGGCCTAAAAGCTTATCATATTTAAATGCCTTAATTATTTTTACTTTACTCACTGGTGGTAGATCATTGTACTTGTTTAAATATTTACCAAAATTAACTCCTTTATAGCAATTCCCCACATAATCCAATATAAAATAGATCTTTTCTTCCGTACTTTTCTGACAGTTCTTTAAATTACAATATCTCTGTAGATCATGTTTCTTGATTCCATACCGCAATAAATCCAAGCCCAAATCGTTATTAACATTTCTTGTGCTAGATTGCAAAGTTGTT
The DNA here is from genome assembly GCA_963931845.1 of Maratus michaelseni. Taxonomy (NCBI): domain Eukaryota; kingdom Metazoa; phylum Arthropoda; class Arachnida; order Araneae; family Salticidae; genus Maratus; species Maratus michaelseni. The sequence continues at coordinate 193,973,507 of OZ007596.1, forward strand.
AAAGTCTTCGGTATCAATTTCTTTTTTTATATTAAATATAATTCCCTTAATGTCATTTTCCCTTCGAATACTATCACAGTTAAATATTGATTTTTCTATTTCTTTACAAATATTTAGATTTTTCAAAGTATTCAAATTGATATTATGTCTAATATCACTATGATAAGCTCTTTCCTTATATCATGTTTTATTTTGTCATAATCTTTATTTATCCAGATTCCTACTTCTAAAATTCTGTAGGACATTCTTCTTGCAATATATATATATATATATATATATACTAAAATACAATTATAAATTTACACTAACCACACTATCTAACCAAAAACAAATAACATTATATCAACTGAACACTGAAATATAACCCATTAAAACTATAATACAATTATAACCAAACACAAAATACTAACGAAAAACCAATACCAGGAAAATTAAACCTGAAGGCAGGAGGGCATGGCTAACGACATGCACTGGAGGGATAAAACTGGTTTTCACGCAAGCAACGTCCCCCTTCTCCTGCCGAGACCAAATTAATTCAAACTATCAATCAAAACACTAAGCTACACACAGCAGTAACCAACCCTATCTGAACTCATCGAACAACTGATCTAGACCACACTTAGCATTCATAAATGAATTCAGTTCACTTCTATATTTACTTCTACCTATAAAATTAATCATATTTCTCCGTACAAAGTTCACAGGTTAACCCTGCATCAATGCCATGTTAATCTACTCCATGAATTCGTCAACTGCATCGCCAAATCTTGAACATAATCTCTCAATACGAACTAAACCGTTTGTAAATACATTTCTAAATGCTGAAATATGCACGTTCGATTCAAAATTTAAGATCTTTAAAGTTTTAAAATCAAAATCATTTCTCTTGTCATAAACCCTTGTTATCAAATTGTCATTCTTCAACTCTAAATTCACATCCAGATAATTGATGTTTTTAATATTCTGGGAGGAGAGTTCTAGTTTTAAAGTATTTGGATAATATTTAAAATCTAGGTTTTACATTTTTCCTTATTTAATCCAACTATTAAAACATCATCAATATACCTATAACTCAATATTTCTCTATTTAAAATATTGTTATTCTCATATATATGTAAGTACATGTCAGCTCAAATTGAACTGCAACTCCCCCCCATTGGGATTCCACGAATCGGTTTAAATACTCTACTCCCCTCATACAAGTAATTCTCTTGCACTACCAACTGAAACAAGTTAATAAACCAATCTTTATCGCTATCTATATTGCTGTTTTTGTTATAAAAATCTATAACCTTGTCTTTTAAATCCAGTAAGTTAATGGTACTGTATAGGTCTGCAAAATCATATACAAACAAACTCTTTATGTTTTGATGTTTTTTCAATTTATCTAATAAAATGTAACTGTTCTTTATAATAAATGTGGACTCCGTACTCAATACTCTATCAAACACACTACTCAAAACTCCCAACAATTTCTTATTAGCAGACTCTAGGTATGGACCATACCCACAAGTTACAATTCTAAATTTCGCTGTTTTTTTTGTGAAACTTTGGCACTATAACAAGATAGGGGAAACGTGTCTTCGCAAGTGTTGACTTTTCTGCTTCAACTAACTTTTCTATATAGTGCCTTAACCCTGTTTTCCATCACTGAAACTTTCAATTTCAATAGCTCATAGTTATCGCTGTTATTATAACTTTCATTTAATATTTCACCATAATTTTTTTTACAGATTAATGCATAACTTGTGTTCGCTTTACCGACATATGTAATTATAAATTTACTCTGAAGCTCTTTAATAGATTTAGTTAACCTTGTATAATCCTCTTGAGACACCGTCACAATCTCTAACACACACACACACACACACACACACACACACACACACACACACACACACACACACACACACATATATATATATATATATATGTCGTGTTTCCAAGTTCAAATCCGGGAAGAAGGCAGTCGTGCTCGTGATAAATAGGGTTAGCTATGTTATTGGTTTCCCTTTTAGTTCGCATCAGGCGGCCGGGTGGTATCATCAACAACAAGAAATGTCAGTCCATATTTTTGTCGAAGAACCTTTTATTTCCAGTTTAAGACATCTCTTCAGGGAAAATGCTCATTAGCCAACGCTAAACGAAAAAAAATACAACGTTACATTATTTTCTAGAATCCGTCCCGATTCTTTTAGCAAACACCAGCGTCGAAAAAATCCTCTCGGAATCAGGATGATCGTGTTTTTAAACTAGCTTGCGTAATAATACAGAATACGTCACGTGACCCACTTCTATTGAATCAAAAGGTCTCTTTTGGAACTTTATCAATATTTCCGGCGGATTTATTTTGTTGTAAAATGCAAAAACTTTCTACGCCCTTCCAGAATATTCCATAATCTCGTACCAGATGTCTGTCATATCAACAAACGAGCTTATCTGTTTTTGAGGCTGTAGCTAAACTTCGAATTTAATACGTAATAAAAATAATAAGAAGAAAAGAAAATGAATCTTTATAAAAGGAAAAAAAAAGAAAGAATTAAAGTTTTTCGGAAATATTTTAATAGACATTTGATATTTAATAATAGGATAACTTTATGAAATAAGGTTTTTTGAGCGGAATATTTTAAGAGATACGATATTTTAGCATTTAAATAAAGAAGTTATAGCAATTTGACCACACGGGAATAATACTAATGAATTTTAATAATGGATTAAAATAAAGATGTTCTATTTAAAGAATAAATTAAAAAAGCTATCGCCATTTTTAGAATAACTACATTCGAATAAATATTATTAAGTGGATTAGGAATAATTGGCTTTACATATGGATAGTAAAAGGCTATTTTAAGAATGAGAATTATTTTAATAAGCTGGGTTATTAAAATATTATATATATATAAATATTATAAATATATATAATAAATATTATATATATAAAATATTATAAATTATATACCGAATATTATTGAATGGACAAATTTTATAGAATAATTGCGGAAAAAATTTAAATTTTGTAATATTATCCCCCCTCCCTAAAGATTTTGGATGAAGTTAATAGTTAAGTAACTATAAATTCAGACAATATAAATTTAATACTTTAGAAATTTGAATTTTGACTAGTATAAATTTAGAGACTGCCAGCAAGGAGATGGGGAATTTCTGAAGAACTGGAAGACAAAAACAAAAACAAAAATAAAATAATAGTAATCAATTAAAATTAATAGATAAATAAAAATAAAGCTACGAGCATTTCCCCTGTAAAATAATACAAGAAATGGTTACAATCTCACTTACCATTTGTAAGTGCACAAGAAAAATACAATAACAATAAATAATAAATATTAATAAACAGGAAAAACAGGATAATAATAGTAACAGAATTTTGCTTTTACCAAGTTCACAAGCTTTAGAATAAGTAGTCACTAGCAAATTGTTAAAACAAAGTTTAAAAAAAAAAAATTCGACTTAATTCAAATTTGAGTTCATTAGATCCAACTGTTTTATTTCAGTCTCTTTCTTGGATCGTGATAAGTCCTCATTTTGTTTTTAAAAAAAAAAATGGTTACTGCAGTCCCTTTCTTAAAAATACAGTTTTTATGTAAAGGCTGAAAATAAAGACATTACTCCATCAAAATTTTAAAACTGTAGTCATTCTTACCAATACTTCATAATGACTTTATAATGCTAGCACTTGTCACAACATCTTCTCTTAAGTATCACATTAATTTTCTCACATAATAAACAAGTCAAATTATCTCTTGGTCGTTTATTGTACTTGGAATATGTTATCTTTGTTATATTCCTGTGGGATTTGTTATATTTCTGTTGGGATCCCACCATCTTTAACTAATATTTGTCAAACAATTTTTCACTAATAAATAATATAACTCTTCAAAATATAAATAAATGCTATAATAAAATTCAATTCATAAACATAACAATAATAACTTTCAATATAACTAATACTTCACAACATATGTAGTAATTCATAATATAATTCAATAGTAGAAATAATAATATAATAACATCAGTATAATTTAAGAAAATATCACAGTTTGTTTATTTATTGTTAGGAAAAATATTGGTTGAGGATAAAATAATTACATAGCAAATAAATAAATTTCTTATTTTTTTAATTATATAAGAAAGTATTTTTGCCAGTCGAAAGTATACAAAAAAAAAATATATAATAATTTCAAAATCCAAATAAATTTAAATCTAAATATTTAGAAATTGAACTCTCAACCATTAGTTCCTTACAATAATTTTTTCCTCTGATACCCTTTTACAAAATTATACTGTTAAGTTATAAGTATTCATATCCTAAATGCAGAGAGTTGTTTTTTTGGCAAACTTAGAATAAATAAAGACAATAAATAACAAATAAAAGATGTTAATTTTAGCTGAGAAATGGAATACAAAGGCAATTAGTTTAGATACTTAATTTTCTATTGTCACACCAAAACAATCACTGTAAAATCACATCATCACTATCCAATCATTTATATAATTATAGAAATACTTATAAACGGTTACTATTTGATTATCTATTGAAGTAAATAACATAATATTAAATTTTTGAAACAATTGGTTTAAGAAAAAGTAAATAAAGTAAAAATAGTTTATTTTGATATAGAATTAAAACATTTAAATTCATTTTTCAACATCAATTTGACAATTCCTAAAATCAAAATACACATCTTATGCCTGCATAAGGTGTCTACTCAACCTCAAAAACTCTCAAAAACAAGTAATATTCTCGTTGCGCACCAAGAACATACCTGATAATGTTGAAAACTATTGTAATAAGAGATATTTAAATAATTAGAATTTACTCTATTGTTTTTACTTTAGTTTGATTTTGTGATGGTGATTGTGATGTCTGTGGTGATTTTGATTGTTGTTTGGGTTGCTCATGAAATAGTCTGAAGTTATTTGGTGAAAAATATGGTTGCGAATTGTTCCATGTCTCCAAATTAAGACCATATATACCCTTCTGACAGAAACATAACTGAATTCAAACCTTTCCTATTGAATTTTTAAGAATTATAAGAATTTGTGAATCCAAATTAAGCATTAACCAGAACATTTATTCAATAAAATACATAAAAATCTCCTAAATTTTATTTATTATTTTTGCTAAATTTAAATTTAATATGTTGCATTAACTACCTTAGAATAAATTTTTTTATCATAGTAATAATAATAATAACAATTGTATCACCAGCAAAAAGAACAAGAAGAGCAACATCATCAACAAAATTTTATTACATACCCTATGAATTTTTTGAATGCAACTTACCTACATTTTCCAATTTCTCTTCTAAATATTTTTATTATTTGTCATCAAGGAAAACATGACTTTATCTTCATATTGATCGTCATCACGTATTAATTCTATCATCACATCATAATTATTCTGAGTATTCAATTCTAGTAAATTTAAGGACTTGGTAAATAATGAACTTATTTTTACCTAAGCTATGGACAAATGAGGTGTAAAAAAAGTTCCCCATTGGTGAGCTTAAGATTATTAAAATTCAAATTACCTAATAGAGCAATTCAGCTAGGTTAACATAGTGCTAAATGTCTACATGTTCTAGTAATTTAATTTCTACCTGACCTAGCATTTTATTTAAACACTTTATTAATATTATAACACCATCAAAAATTTTCAAATTTTCTATATTAAATATTTTAGCAAGTTGGTAAATGCATCATAAATCCTACATTAAATGAAAATAAACAATAACATACTAAATTTAATTTTATATATTCACAGTTTAAATAAACAATAAAATACTAACACTCTATTTACATATTTACATCATAAATAATCTTTCAGTGGCTCATTAATTTACTACAATTCAAACCACCAGTCACTTATTATTCAACATACAGATTTTTTTTTTTTTTTTTTTTTTTTCTCATAATAGCTGTTTTGTAACTTAGGTTTGGCATGGTGCCAGGAATGTTCCCTTAGGATAAAAGCTGTCTTTTTATAAAATACAGATCAGATCTCAGTAACATATTTAAAATAATAGATTTTTTTTTTTTAAGACTATCTGTTCTTAAAACATGAAAATATAAATTATACCGCTGTCTATAATATTACAATGACGTATCACACGAAATCATCAAATAAATTAATTAACCTTAACAACACTTAAATATTTGCAACAGAAATAAATTTTAAAAACAAAAATTTAATCAGTATAACATAGTATATAAAACCTTTAAATTTCAAGGTAGACTATTAAATAAATAAAACATTTTAAATATAACATAAACTAATAAATATCAACATATAAAGATACCAATAAATAAAAATACCAACTTACAGTTACTCTTGAGCATATTTCACAGGAAAGTTTCCCACATCTAAAAATCTTTAATTTTCTTGATAACACAAAAGTTCTGCTTTTTCGCAATCCTTTAAAACCAACACCATGAAGACGCTTATGAAGATGAATAGTATATTCTCTAGCAACAACTTCACTTAGGCCAACTTTTCCTCTTCTTTTCTCTTTTAGGCTTGACCATTTTTAATTTATTATAAAACTACAAAATAACAAAACACCAGACGTAAACGTGCTGTAATGGCGTAGACGTCCTCGTAACATATTCTTCTAATCCGCAAATTTCACGTTTAACTACACAAACTTTCTGTTGATCACCAGCATCCTGTTCGACTTATTATATTAATGTCGTGTTTCCAAGTTCAAATCCGGGAAGAAGGCAGTCGTGCTCGTGATAAATAGGGTTAGCTATGTTATTGGTTTCCCTTTTAGTTCGCATCAGGCGGCCGGGTGGTATCATCAACAACAAGAAATGTCAGTCCATATTTTTGTCGAAGAACCTTTTATTTCCAGTTTAAGACATCTCTTCAGGGAAAATGCTCATTAGCCAACGCTAAACGAAAAAAAAATACAACGTTACATTATTTTCTAGAATCCGTCCCGATTCTTTTAGCAAACACCAGCGTCGAAAAAATCCTCTCCGAATCAGGATGATCGTGTTTTTAAACTAGCTTGCGTAATAATACAGAATACGTCACGTGACCCACTTCTATCGAATCAAAAGGTCTCTTTTGGAACTTTATCAATATTTCCGGCGGATTTATTTTGTTGTAAAATGCAAAAACTTTCTACGCCCTTCCAGAATATTCCATAATCTCGTACCAGATGTCTGTCATATCAACAAACGAGCTTATCTGTTTTTGAGGCTGTAGCTAAACTTCGAATTTAATACGTAATAAAAATAATAAGAAGAAAAGAAAATGAATCTTTATAAAAGGAAAAAAAAAAGAAAGAATTAAAGTTTTTCGGAAATATTTTAATAGACATTTGATATTTAATAATAGGATAACTTTATGAAATAAGGTTTTTTGAGCGGAATATTTTAAGAGATACGATATTTTAGCATTTAAATAAAGAAGTTATAGCAATTTGACCACACGGGAATAATACTAATGAATTTTAATAATGGATTAAAATAAAGATGTTCTATTTAAAGAATAAATTAAAAAAGCTATCGCCATTTTTAGAATAACTACATTCGAATAAATATTATTAAGTGGATTAGGAATAATTGGCTTTACATATGGATAGTAAAAGGCTATTTTAAGAATGAGAATTATTTTAATAAGCTGGGTTGTATACCGAATATTATTGAATGGACAAATTTTATAGAATAATTGCGGAAAAAATTTAAATTTTGTAATATATATATATATATATATATATATTATATATAATATATATATATAATTATATAAATATTTAATATATTATATATTTAATTACATAATATAATATAATATAATATAATATAATACTACTGTTTAATTTACATAAAAATAATATATAAATGTATATTAAATATAATATATAAATAATTTTCATAAAAAACAATAGCGCACAGGCAAGCATGGGGCGCGCGACGCGCCCGCCCCGTCGTACCTGATACCGAACTATACACAATACATGTACATACTTATATGCAGAGGTGTCGGTTACAGTAACAGTGTCGCGAGTTCAATGTTTTTTTCCCATCTCAAAAAATGCCCAATGCACCTAAAGAAGTTTTCAGTTCAAATATACAGAGGTGTCGGTAACAGTGTCGCGAGTTCAATGGTTCTTTCCCATCTCAAAAAATGCCCAACGCGCCTAAAGAAGTTTTCACTTCAAATATACAGAGGTGTCGGTAACAGTGTCGGTTACAGTAACAGTGTCGCGAGTTCAATGATTTTTTCCCATCTCAAAAAATGCCCAACGCGCCTAAAGAAGTTTTCACTTCAAAAAAAATTCAGAAAATCTTACTCGCTAAGCATTTTTTTTATCAACCAACAATATAAAACATACACGAATGTCCTGGTAAGTTGTGGTGCACAATATTTATAAGCTATCTATATTTAAGTATTCACTGAAAACAAAGAAGTACCAGAGCTGAGCTCCATCATAAATTAAGCACTGATTGCTAGATATCCAGTATTCACTTATAAAATTCATGTAAAATAAATATTTCAATAATATTGAACACCTGCTCCAATTCAAATCCATCAAAGCAAAATAATCTGATGATTTAAAATTATAAACAAGCATCTTTGACTGCTTAAATGTACAATTCTTAAAATTAAAAATAACGCTAAGGGGCAATTCAAGTATTACGTAAGCAGTAAGGAGGAGTTCAGGGTTTGATTATTTTTGCTGACAGGGAGAAGAGGGGAGGGGGGGGGGGAATATGACAATTTTTATGAATGCATTAGACAACGCAGCAACAACAAGAAAAAATACATGATGGGAAATGAGTATTCTGTAGTCCGCTCGGAAATTCAAACACGTAACATTTCTATGATTCCTGTTAAAAATTTTAGTTATGATGACTAATTAAGTTAGGGCCTATTGTTAAGTTTTATTGTTCAATGCGATAAACAACAATATATTAAAACCATTTTGCATTATTTTGATACCACAACCCCTATATATGCCTATTTATATAAATTTGTAAGATTAATTGTGTAAATTAATGGTAACTGTTACTTCCTGGCAAACAGTGTTGACGTACAAAATGTCAAAATCATACATAAGCAAAAAAAAAAGGAGGGGGGGGGTTACTATTTGCTTATTTTTTCTGATAAGGGAAGGACGGGGTATAAAATTACTAAAAATATGCTTACGGGTATACTTGAACGACCCCCTAAGGTCACTTGAGAGATAACATCACCATACAACTTTTGTTTTATTCATGTTCGACGAAAAATATCTCTTCTCTGTCAGAACCACAAGCAAAAGGGAAAGGTTGCTAGAATTTACCAGAAAATGCATATCGCCAAAATTTCACGACTTTTCGATTTTTTTTAGCAGGAAAATTTTCCTTTTTTTTTTTTTCAGACAAAAGCATTAATTTCAAGCTTAAATCGATTATTTTTTTTTTTAGATTTGTGTGATAAATGGGCCATATAAATGTATATTTTAAATATTAATACTAATTGGCGTTGCCCGGGCCCATAATAGTAAATTTAAAAAGAAACATCAAGTTTTTATTATTTTATGTCTTTAATCAGATTTTGTATGACATATTTTAAAATGAAAAATATTGATATTTAGTGATAAAAGTGCTCATTTTCTTGTTTACGTAGGGTCGTTTCATAGTTTTAAAATAAAAAGTTCTTTTTGTCCGAACTCTTTGAAATCTTTATTGGTGATAAATAAAACGGTTTTACACCCCATGTGAAAATTTTGTGAAAAAATATTGTTATCTAGTTGTAAAAGAAATGTTTTCTTATATTTTTTGTTTGTTTGTTTTCATGTTGGCTCCTTTAACATAGAAATAACAAAATAGTCTTCATTTTCAAAACTCTCTGACATTTCAATCGGCTTATAAATATAACTGTATCCAAGCTCTCTTTAAAATTTTGTCTGAAATTATATTTTAAAATGAAAAATTTGGCGAAAAATTATTAAGATTTATTTAGTGATGCACTCATTTTCTTGTTTACATAGGGTCGTTTCATAGTTTTAAAATTAAAAGTTCTTTTTGTCCGAACTCTTTGAAATCTTTATTGGTGATAAATAAATGGTTTTACAGCCCGTGTAAAAATTTTGTGAAAAAATATTGTTATCTAGTTGTAAAATAAATGTTTTCTTCTCGCTTTTTTGTTTGTTTGTTTTCGTGTCGGCTCCTTTAACAAGGCAATAAAAAAATTGTTCTCATCTTCCGAACTCTCTGACATTTCAATCCGATATAAATATATAACATTATCCAAGCTCTCTTTAAAATTTTGCGTAAAATATGCATATTTAGTATTGGAACAATGAGTTCTTAAAAAAAAAAAAAAGCTTCAGCTTTCAATCTCAGAGCAAAAATATATTAGAAGGTTTATGCTTAATGCAATGGTGAGGTGACTCCATCTGTTTGCAATCAACCCTTTTCAATTTCCCTTGGCTAAACAGGTGAGGGCTAATACATCAGGTTTCCCCTTTCTGAGGGGAGAAGCCTTCAAAAAATGTTGGCGCATGTGCAAAGAGACGATATTCGTGTGGAAAATTTGACAGAATGTGCTTTTAATTTTAAATATATAGATAAGCCAACTAAATATATTGTTGATCACTTTACATAATTTATCATTACAATGGATATTAGACATTAAAAAAATGTATGCATGGCTTTTTTCTGTGAGATGTGTGTTGGAGGCGAGTGGGTGCATTCTCCTAAACATTGTGTAAATCTAAGGAGACAAAAAATTTAAAAGATACTTCCTCATTATAGTGGCCTTCACAATTACTATTATCCCACAGTTGTAATGATTTTGCCAATCTTATACAGTAGCCTTCCTTAAATCTGTGTAGCTTAAAACCAGAGGTTATGCAGATTTTAGAATTTTGCAGATTTTTGGTCACTGTTTTATTTACATTTTTTAAACAATAATTTGAATTTAATAATGCACTGAAAATTATAATGAAATTCACATTACAGTAAAATAAAATAAAAAAATTAAGAAAATTTAAAAAACATTTAAAATATAAAAGTAAAGGTCAGGTAAATAATTATTAATGCTTAATTAAATATGATAATGATGAGATATTTTTTTCTTGAATTATTCAGTGAAACTCACCTTATAAATGTACACTAATAATTCACAAAAAAATCTTAAAATAACAAAGTTTTCTTTCATGTTCAGCCGTGCTTAATAACCACAAAAGCTTGATTATACAAAAATTATTTGGTTAAAAAAAAAAAAAAAAAATATTGCAATCGCCACTGATATCAGCAGTATCTAGAATTTTTTCAGAAATAAATTTATACTTTCTTCATGAGAAAACACGAGTTGAATCATATTAAACAGAATTACATATTAAAATGTGTACAAAATGATATAAAATTTTTTTTGAACTAAAATTTTACACTTACATCTTAATTGTAAATTTCATTGTTTACATCAGAAACAATGTGCGGATTTTAAGAATTTGCAGATTTTAGGGTGGTGGATTTGAGGAAGTATACTGTATATATGTATATCCTAAATGTACCCAATATATATATATATATTTTCATAATATTTACGTCTAAAATATATGTACATCATAAAATGTCAATATGATTTTAATGTCATATATGTAATATAACTTGGCGATACATTTTAGTCGCCGCTATCTATATCAAGGAAATACCACATTAAATATTTTATTACATTTTAATTAATTTTTTGATAATTATAAAATACTCTGGATAGAAATTACAGACTGCCGAAATGGCGATTTTCTTGTGTCAAACTGAGTGTCCCCCTAAACAGATTTAAGAAAGGACAACACGGACTGAAGCCCCATGAGTTATGTCACAAATTTTAATACAACCTTTTTTATTAAGTATCATAAACATCTTACGGAATATTAATAAAAATGGGATAAATTATTACAATAACAATAAACGCTTACTTTTGTTAAAGCTTTCTTCCTGCTAGATCAGTTGCTGGTGAACACAGCTTTTCCCATTTTACAGTCGAAAAAGCATTGCTGGTGTATACAGTTTAAATTAAGCATCAATATATACCAAGCAATATTTATTCAACTATGCCACAAAGCAGCAGTAGTTTTCACCAGAAAATGGCAGCTAGGTAGCATCAGATGAGGTCAATTCTTCCGAGGATGGCTCTTGGGAATGCCATGTTAGTGCTACAGACTTGCATAAAAAAGTAGCGGTGTGGAGAGTCCTCTCACTTGGAGGTCCGTAGGTAAAAGAGAAATGCCAATCAAGCCATGTGGTATCTCGTGAAATAAAAGTTTCACATGTGGGTGAACCCAATTCCTTCAATCACATTGATATCTACAGTTGTCCAGGGTACAACAGCAAAATTGGCTCTAAAAAGAGAGAAGATTTCAGATTTTAAAAGTTTGGTTGAAGTGAAAATTAGGCTAGAAATATTTTATAAAATTTTCAGTTTAATAATATACACCATATGAAGTATAGATAATGATAATTTGTGAGCTTTTCCAAAATATTGTTCATTAAGTTAAAAATGTCATAATATATATATTTATATTGGCACAGATGTCATATGCGCACCACATTGGCGCGATTCTTTTCCCGCCAACTTGGCGAAAAAATAAATTGTTGTTTATTTGCTTTTATTTTTTATTTCAATTCTATAAATTATTTTTATTATGTTTATCAATTAATACGCACCACATTAGCGTGATTCCCCCCCCCCCCCCCAGGAATTTGGCAAAAACTTTGTTTTTGAATAATAATGTTATAATGTATGTTAACATTTATAACACTAACGTTATAATGTATATTAACGTTATTTTATTTTTACATTGAAATAAAAGATCGCGTGCTATTACTGCATGCTATTTGTGACAAAGTTTTTGCCAAATTGGCGGAGGAAAAAAATTGCGCCAATGTGGTGCATATATGACATCTGTGCCTTTATATTTTACAGATTTTTTATTTAAAATTGACTCACTCAAAAAAAATTCACTTTAAATATTAATGATAAATCATAAAATGGTTTCCTAATCCATTATTAAAACAATACTTAATTATCTTTAAACATCTAAAAATTAATGGATTTGTTTTTTCATATTGGTAAGTTCACAGCACTACTGTCAATCTGCAGATAATGAATTTTACCACCTATCTCTCAGACATCATTACACAAGCATAAAATTTCAAATAACAGAAGTTGCATAATGCAACACTGTATCAGTTTAAAAAAATTATCACTAGAATATTCACTAAATTTTGTTTTCCTTATTAAAATATTGTAGAAACCTAAACTGACTCAATAACATTTATCAGGATATAACGATCATCTTATAACTGATACAATATAAATATAAAACTATTTGTAAAATGCAGTAGAAAATGTTACATAAGACTAAATGAAATACAGCAAACTACGTCTAAAACAGAATCGACCAGGACCGAGAAAATTTTCCACCATAAAGAATATTCTACCTTAGACAGTGTATAACTCTATTTAAAATGGGGACTTTAAAATCTTTTTGCATTACACAAAATTTATTGTACACATAAAAGGTCTAACCTAAATCATAAAGTCGTTTCTGTTATTCTAATGCTAATTTGTGAAAGAATATCTTACCATTAAAAAATATTTTAAACATTATTTGCAATGTGCCAGTTTGTTTATTTAAGCATAACATGCTATTAAACATTATTTTTTTAAGTTACATGCCTTATAAATGTTTGTTTATTTCCAATCTAATTCTTAAAAATTTCCTAAAGAAAAAGATAAACACAGACTTGGAACTAAATTTCTCCTTTTTTGTACATTCATAATTAAGAAAATAATAAGACTGAAGAGCAATCAAAATAATATTAAACCTGCTGCTTTCTTGTTGACCAAATAAAGTACATATAACAAATTCAATGGGATAACTCTCAGATTCGTTACTCCTCACTTAGAGAATACAGAATATTTTTTACACAAAAAGAGCATTAATTCCGATCAAAGTTACAGGATTTGTGGATTAAACTATGGTGAAGTAAAAGTTAAATGCCATTCGAATTGAAATATCACATGAAAACATTGCTCAATTAATAACAAATCATACCTGATAATGTGTGCCAATTCTTAGAGATGTCTATTTAAAAAAGTTGTATATGATTGCAATTGAATTAAATTTTATTCAAAGTTTTAAATCTTCATAAAAGTTTCAGCATGAATGGAATAACAAAAAAGATTAAACTCAAATATAGTACATCTGCAGGGGAAATGCATAAAAAAAGAAAAATTAAACAACAGAACAGCAGAGTTTTCTTTATATAGCAAAGTTAACAAGTAAATCTTTGAAAAGGCAAACTGTTTTGAAATTAGAAATACATATTTCACCTTTAAAAGAGAACATGATAATACATAATACACTGGCTTATTTAATTTAGAGAAAGTTTGTTTACGTGCTTGAATAAACATGAATGTTCAAGTATTAACAAAACTGGATTGACGTTTGTCTTTAACTAATTTTCAATTTAAATATCAATGGGCTGGGCTACAGTAAACAAATCTTTATTAATACTTATAATTATTTTAAATGAGAAAAGAGAAATTTAATTCTAAATTGCCGAAAAACACATTATCAAATAAGGATATATAATAAATTAAAATCAATGAAACAAGTATATTTATTTCATTATGAGAGAGAAATATCCATAATCATAATATATAATATTTTTATTTACTTTTTTTTTATTGTTAACATTCAATCATAATAAAATAATTTTGAGAACTGCACTTTATGCATCCATTATTACACCAGAAACGAAATCCTTAAACGAACTATATATTTAGTATTTTAATATTAATAAAAAGCATCTGATTCATTACCAAAAACAGAGATATTTATCGTACAAAAAAAGTGCAATCCAGTAATCTATACTGGATTGCTATTTACTAAACGGAAAGACATTAATAAAAGATATAAACTTGTTAAGAAAACTCACTATTTTGCTTCAGTCACAAAAAATTGAATTTCTTTTTGCAAAAGCTGAACAATTCCAAAATAAATATTATTTATCCGCCGCCATTGTGCATGAAAAAGCTCTTTTCTAATTGGCTGGGCTTGGGTTAGATGTGCTTAGGATTGAGTGCTGATCAAACCTTCAAAATCGCTACCTAACTGCCTAAAATCTTGGGTTTAGGTCGAAAGTTGGGTAAGTTAGGCCTTGGGTCGACCAGTGAAAACGCAGCTTCAGCCTATTCGAGTTTCCCCTCCAGGTATCTTCCTCCGTGACTCCAAATATACTGCGTGTGTTCTTTCAAGTTTCAGAGCTATTTTTGTTGTTGTTCTTGTTGTTTTGCCAAAAGAAGAGAACAAAAAAAAGCCGATGAGTTTTGCAAAGAAAAAGAAGGTGTGGTGTATGCATCTGGAGTATTTAAATTTATTATAAGGATTAGTGTCCTTGAAGGTAAGTGAATATGTAAACTTCCCTTTTCTCAGATGAATAAATTTTGAGTTTGCGCTAAAAAAATTTCTGTTAATACATTTTTAACAATATTGTGTGCGTATATTTTGGTTTTAAGTTAGATATGAGTATGTTAAGATTCTATTTTGGTCAAAAATTGTTTTTTATATGCATAATTTCTAATTTTATCATGCGCGCAACACGTAAGGATTTTTGTTTACGTATTAGTGATATGAATTTTTAAAATTAAAATTAAAATATTATTTTTGAACATACAACATTTATTTTTCTGTATCATATACTTAAGAATATACACTTTAGGCAGGAAGTAAAAAAAAAAAAAAAAAATTGCATATTATGTGTGTTTTGATAATTTTAAGTGATGTTTTTAAACGTCTCGACAGTGAATCGCTAAATGCGTTGATTTGTATCGTTTGTTCAAAAACAACAAATTTTGCAAAAACAAAATTTAGAACTTGCTGCTAATTTAGTCATTCGAACTTTAATAATGTTAAACAATCCTTTCTATCCATTATAAAGTAATTTTAAAACATGTTCCAGGTATTAACTCATAGAGTTTGTTGTAAACACTGATAATCGACAACTCTCGAGTTACAGTTACGAAGCCAGGATTGCACAGAAAAAAAAAAGAAAGCCGATGAGTTTTCTAATTAAAAAAAAGATGTTGTATATACTGCAGTCATTTATTTGTTTATATAAAAATAAGTATAATTGTAATTGTAAATAAGTTGATGTTGAAACTTTACTATGCATTTTCTCAAATTATTAAATTTTGAGTTTGCGCGCAAGTAGATAAGAAATGGGCTTTCTGTATCAGTACCCTCGCTACCGTCGACCTCAAGATCGAAGGAAGGTCAGTGCAGCCCGGAAGTACGTCACGGCGGAAGTGCGTCACAGAGATACGAGATAAACGGAGTGGAGAGATAAGGGAATGGGGAGATAACCAAGTCTATGAGGGGGATTATTTTAATTAATGCTAGAGGGGGATTAGTTTAATTAATGGAAGAGGGGAACTAATGAATCGTGGAATGCTCCTTACAAAATTTTTTTGAGGTAAGATTTTATTTTTTAGCTATGTTAGAGAAGAGGGGTAAATTTTTAATGATTACACGAACTACAGAAGGGTAATTTTACTTACCCATCATACGTAGTATAGGGTAAGTCTTGTAATCGTTTTGAAAATCGAAAAAATATTTTTGACGGATTTACACGTTTCAGACACTGGAGATTCCGAAAAACATATTTTTAGAAAAAAAATTTTGCCGTCCGTCTGTGTGTCTGTGTGTCTGTGTGTGTGTGTGTCTGTGTGTCTGTAAACGCTCTATCTTCCGAAAAAATTGAGATAGAGACTTGCAATTTGGTATGTACTTAGTATGTAATAATGGAAAGAAGCCTATTTCATTTCAATAACCTCGATTAACCGGAACAATTTTTTTCGGACTCTCGAAATATTCGTTCTGATGAAAGGTATATAAAAATTTTCGAAATTGTTTATTTTAAGAAATGAATATAAAAGACAATAAAAAAACATAAATTTTGAATAAAGCATGAAGTCGATCGGATAATTAGTTGCCGAGATATATGGAATCCTATTTCCACACTCTTCGATTTTTCATGACCCTGTATTTCATCCAAATTTCACTTCAAAGATATATTTTAATTGGAAATTTGATGCTTAATCAGATGCAATAAGCCGCTAGTTAATAGGATTATTATTTTTGGAGTTATAAGGAAAAACCTCTTTCAAGCAATTCAGTAATCGAGCCTTTAAAGTTTGTGACGTCATCAAGCCACGATTTTATTTGAATTGCAATGCATTTTATAAGTAGTTTACACATTTTTATTTTAATATTTTACATTATGCATATCCATGATGGGTAAGTATTACGGTGGCCCCCAACGACTAGTTTAGATACGTTAGAGAAACGTTTTTAATGATGAAACAGATTTCACAAAAAATAAATCTTTTACTAAATTATTTTTAGGGCCGACCCCCCCCCCCCCCACACACACACACTTTTTTCTAAAGGACCCTTCGCTGGAATTTATGCGAAAAACAGAGAGTTTGATGAAAATATAGGGATACTTTATTTTTCTTTTTAGCAGAGTGCCCTTTGATAAAAGTTAGGCTGAAAATAGAGGGTGTATGAAAAATACAGAGTGTCCATCAAAAATAGAGGGTACCCTATAAACATGGTTCACCATACTAAATTTAAGTATCCCCCTTCCCTTATTTTTTAGCAGACTGTTTTGGGATGAAACATTTTTGAAAGGTATGGACAGAGCTAATATATTTGAAACTATATACACTTTTCTGTTTAGTGTGTAACCAAAATATATAAACTGTTCAAATATATATTCCATTTTCGTATGGCATAAAAGAAATATTTTCGAAAGCTTTTTCAATCTCCCATACATGGAAAGAATGATCAATGTTCAAATAACAATAATAATATTTAAATAATTATAAAAATTGATTAGATTTCTAAAGGGTCGAAGAAAACTATTTTGCGAGTAAGGCGACACTTATTCATTTAACACATTTTTCAACAGAAGAAACAAAATAAAGATTTATACTATTTCACACTTCCCTTAAATCCATATGAAAGTAAAATTTCAAAACTCGATAGAGTCAAAATTTTGGGGCCTATTTAGACACAATTCACAAAAATCTATTTAATAAAATAGTTCTCTTCACACAATTCCTTTTAATGAAACAAGTCCCTTCCCAAAATTCCTCTTAATAAAATAGTATCCCTTCACAATATTCCGTTCTATAAAAACATATTCTTCATTAATTATTATTTTATGTTTTAAAATGTATAATTTGAAAGAAAGTACCACTTAGGTATTATATACAAAATTCAATGATTCTCCGTAGGGGACAGTTTTATATTAGAATTTTTTGGGTTTTTGAAACCGTTGGCTAAAGATTTGTTATCGACTTGGAGAAGAAAAAGCACAACCTTCGCATTGGCTATTGTATGAAATAGCATAATTTCGACGCAATTTGCTATGATTAAGAGTTTGATCAACACTCTACATTGCTTTGTTTTTATGTAGTTAACAAATGTGTGATTTTATTAGGCATAAATAAATAAATAAATTATATTGAAAAGTGAAGAAAAAATTGATGTTGCACGTAACTATATACCTTTAAATTTTGGGATTTTATTTAAATTTTAAATTGAAAATAGTCTAATTTTAATCTATTTAAGTGAAAAAAAAAGATGAGAGGGTGATTAAACTGTTGAGTGTTTTTTTTAAATTTCTACTTTTTCTGAAAAAATTTACATATTGCTTATTTTCTTTTCTTCATTTTGCAATTCGTATTTCTTTATACGCCAAATTAACTACAAGGAATTTAACTGCAATTATATATAATTAATCTCGATTGGTGAAAATATAGATTCTTACTGAATCAATTTAACTGAATCAATTTTATTGAATCAATTTTTCATCATTCATTTTAAGTACAGTTTCTTATAATTACTCTCTATTGATGACAATATCAATTTTTTAAAATTATATTTGGTAAAAATTCGCAAAAAGGCTGAATTTTAATATGTTATTACATGCGCTGCCGACAAGTTACATCAGAAAATATTTATTATATCAGGTCATTCTCAATATTTCGCATTCGTGCTTTTTTCTCCTATTCATTCATTTAAACTGCTTTTTCTTCTAAAAGTTTTCTTAATCTGTCTGATAAAAAATAAAAAATAAAAGAGTAATATATAGTATAATTATACCGATTATAACTAAGAATATAATAAACTTTGTATTAATATATATTTTTGTTCATTTTTTTTCTAATTTTACTATGATTTTTCCGCATTCTTCTTTCCGATGTCTCGCACCTTAATTTATTCAAGTGTAAAATGATTACTAAAACATCCCATCTTGAGAATGATAATTCATTCAAAGATATTTATCATTTTAATAATAAGTAAAAAAAAACCATTCTATTATTATTATTATCATTATTATTACTAGGGTATCCAACCCGGGCTTCCCGAGTTACAGAATATAGAGAGAAAACATATTTTTTTTATTGAAAACGCTAATGTATTTCTTGCATTTAATATATATTTTTAGATTGTCCTCTAACAACATTAAAAATCATTTTTATATTAAAATTTCTGACCCTACTTCTGTGACGCCCCATGCTGTCTCTATTTAAACGGTGTCTCCTTTCAAGCGATGTCTCAACATCTGCCATGTATTAATAAAAAACTTTATGCAAAAAGTAAAATTTCTCTGTTCGCTGGAAACAACAAAAGTTAGCTAAAGCATATAAAACATCGAAGAACATTTCAAAACAAACTAATCTATCATTGTTACCGTTGCCAGATCACTTCAAACAAACTTTCAATGAATGTAAAAAATGAATGACTTACTACACAGATCATTGTTTGTTCACACCAAATTTAAACACGATGATTTGATATGAACTATTAAAATTCACAAAATGTAAATAGTAATACTACTGTGGTTAAAATATTCAATTCGCGAAAGTTAAACGTGAATTACTTACCACACATCTAATTGTTTGTTTACATTTGTTTGCATTGACAAAATTAAATACGATGATTTGGATATGAACTATTAAAATACATAAAATTTATATATTAATACTACAGGATATATTCAATGTGCTAAAGTATTTTTTAATTTTTAACAATGTATCTCAAAAATGAATGACTCACTACACAGCTCATTACCAAAATTAAACACGATTTCTGAAATGGTTTGTCGGTTGCACAATTTATTGACATTTTGTTAGTTTAAACCCAATAGACAATATTCTCGTAACGTCACAGTAAATATGAATTTTTATTCACTTATAAAAACCAAATTACACTTGAAGAAACTGGCAAATTAAAAAATATACGTCCAAAAACCCCACGCGTCGAAATATTTTTCATTATTAACTTTTCTCTGCAACAATGGAAGTAATCCATTGTTGTAATTTTGTTTTTAATCCATTGTTCTAATATTTTTATCCATTGTTGTAATCCATTGTTGTGATCTGGATGAGTTAATTCCGGAATTGTTTTACACTTAGCGCTAACATATATATAATACTTATTATTATTAAATTGGCAGAGTAGCGGTTGCAGTTAGAATTTTTATTTTTTATTTGCAATGTAGCTAGCCCTTGTCCTTAGTATGTAAGTAAAATTATTGTAACACAAGTACCATAGCAACGTATGTTTATGAAATATGTAATATAACATGGAGCTCTCCGAGATTCAAAAGAAGTACTTTGTTTGAAAAAACCCTTAAATACAGTTTTTAATACAGTATTGGAAAGAAAAGGAAATTAAAGAATGAAAAATGCATTGTAATAGCTACAGAATTTTATATAATCTACAAAACAACAACAACACCACACACACACACACACACATATATATATATAATATAAAGATCCATTTACAAACTACTCAAAAGCATTATGGGGATATTTAGAATGTTATTTGAAGGATAGAATTTTTGTTAGACATATATAATGAACTAGATGTAATACCATCTAGTGTGATGAGTTAAAAATAAGTTTAGAAGTTTTACCCGTTATATTTACGGAAAAATCACACTGAAAAGTTTGAAATACAGAAATATATTAAAAATATATTTTAATAAAAAATTGTAAAAGAAAACATAATTGCATTTAAAAATCGAGTAATATTTTTTCAGTAGCTAGGAAAAAATTGCTTGCATAAATTTGTAATAATTCTTTTAACTATTTAGATTTTACGCTTGCATTTACGATTGGCGTTACATGATTTCTCTATTACCCAAAAATGAACAAAAAAAATTATTATTCTCATTATGAAATAAAAAGAAAAGAAAAGAAAAGCATTCGTGGGGTTTTATTTTATAAAGAAATGAAGTTTATTATGAAATATATGTCATAATGTCATATATTTCATGATATACGTATATTGAATAAGAAATATCTTCAAATATGTATTTTTTAAAAATTAATTATCGAATGAAAGTATTCATTTTTTTAATAGAAATTGAATTCTAGAAGCTTCAAATATGAGAATGCAAAATAATAGTTCATTTCACGAAGTAGTTTCTGAGTTACGTTTAAAAAATTACCCACATTACAATCTGTTTTGGAACGATTAAAAATGAATTTAGCATTAGGAATTCCAAACTTTAAATTTCATAAATCTAAAACTACTTGGCCGAGTGACTATACATAATAAATTTCAAGTACAAAATTTTATAAATAAGTAAATTACCATCTCTGTATATTTTTTTAAATAAAAAGTATGTTTGATTTTAAATGTATTTATCAGATTCTGACACAAATGTGCAATGGCCAGTTTCAAATTCACCAAAGATAAATTATATATTTTAATGACTATATTAATGTAAGCTTCATTCATTAAAAAAATGTTTTACAGTTTGAAGTAATAATGTATATTTATGTATACATATTTTTTTCATGTATTTAGATCGTCATGGCTTGTGGTATTCATGTTTTTAAAAAACCAAGGGGGTACTTCCTCGTTTTAAAATTTGTAAGTATTTTCGAATATGTTATATCCAATTATTTCTTAAGTATTTTTTTTATTTCTTTAAAATAAATATTTTTAAATGTGTATGTTAATTTAAAATTTGATTCTAACGTTCATTTTAATTGCCTGACCTTTAAAAATTTTCATTACTTTTATTTTTACCAGCCTGACTCTAAAACCCTGAACTTAAATTTTGCTGTTTGCAGCTAACGATTTACACTCACTGCCAAAAGTTAAGCACGCAACGATAAAAATAGGAAAAATCGACAAGTACTACTTGGATTGACATGAAATGCGGCCGAAAAGTAGCAAATATGTTTATGCCTGAAACAAAACAAAGAATTACATACAAAGATGAAAACAATATTAAATTTTCATACGTTATAAGAGGAAGTCATATCAGACTAATGAACAAAAACATGTTTAAAGCCAAAACAAACAAGCAAAACTGACATTAATAAGGTATGTGAACACCCCTCACCTGCATACAATATTTACAGCGTGTGACTATGCTTTCAATGAGGTGATCAACCAACGTAGAGTCAAGTAATCGTTATTCCTCAATTAGAACAGTTTGCACATCTGTGAGAGTGGCTGGTGATGGGAAACGTGTACACACAGCATGGCCGAGGGTTTCCCAAAGATTTTCAGTGGGATTAAGGTCGGGCGAGTACGACGGCCACTGCATTCGCGCAATCTCCTCACTCTCCAGGTAGCTTCGACGAGGACAGCTCTACGGGGACGTGCATTATCATCCATTAAAACAAAAGCAGGACCAACTGCTGCAGCATACAATCTCACACTAGAGTCTGGGACTTCATCCCGATACCAGACAGCCATCATAGAACCCCTTCTAAAGATATGCAGGTCGGTGAGATATCCCAACGAAATTCCTTTCCACACCATGATGTTGCCACCTGGGAATGTGTCATGTTCAGTAATGTTCTGGGGCTGATTGCGTGTGCATACTTCTTCCCAATCATATAACCCGGATACTTTGGAATCGTTATTCCAAAGTATCCGGTTTCGATCCCCGGCCTGGACAAATTTTCACTCTGTCGGTTTTACGCTTTGTGAGCAATTTGAAAAAAAAACTTCACATGTTTCACATGTTTAATAACTACTTCCCGCTAACATGGCGTTATTTTCGACATGGATAATTTTGTGGTGCATATTGTTCTCATTTGCTATGTACTTTCTTTAAATTTTTTTAACGTTTTAAAAATTTAAATAAAAAATACGGTCTATTTATGTTAGCAGCGCGCAGACAATTTCAACATCAAAGCACATCCGTTTTATTGTCGATATTTACGAGGTCATATTTGCCTGCTTTCCGTACTTACTCATATTCCTGCATTATTGTATTATTATCAAGTGCTTGAAAATGCATGTTTTATTTCTAATAATGTTATTTCATCTTTTTAATTTTTAATTTTTTAATTTCATTTTCATTTTTTCTGAGGAAATTTTCAATTGAAAATAAATTGTTGATTCAAAATTATAATTCTGGGTTTTGATTTAGTATTGGCAACGGTAAAGTATTAGCAACGATAAAGAAAGATTTAACCATTTTAAAATTGTATACAAAAGAATTCCATTTATTCTCTAGGAAAATAATGAAATTTTGAATTATTAAGAAAAATATTTGAATAAAATAAACAAAATATAGCCTATTTTCATTCCTGTGTCATAATCCATCTATATGCAAAGATTCAAAGAAATTAAATTATCCGTTATGACGCTGGCTTCAGCTTTACATTCACAGACACTTTCGCATTTGTAATACTATTAGGATTATGATGAGGATTCCTATGAAAACAATCAAACAAACAAACAAACATGGTATCCATAACATACTGCCCGGTATACAGAACAACATTCAATGAAAACCATTTTTTAAATTGAAAACTTTATTATATTTTTTACAATTATTTTATTTTGACAACTAACACCGAAAAGCATTTTCATATGATAAATATCAATTATGTATACAAATAACGTTTTGAAATTTATTAAAAGCTATACTTTCGTATTAGCCGCAGAAATCACCACAGATTATGCTAAACACAGCAGCATTTTTGACACGTAGTTCGATGATTACGAATCTGTTAAATTGGGAGTTTTATTTATTTATTTATTTATTTATTTATTGATGAAGTGTTAATTTTGTTATGGAATATTAGCCAGAAATAAACGCTGAACTATTTATATAGTTTCAAGAGCAAACGTGTTAATCTTCCGTGGTTTAACTGCACGCGATAAAGATTCATAAAAAAAAGAAAAAAAAAATCTTGAAAATTATTGTAAGGACAAAAATCTTCAAATTTTTGAAAAATATTTTATAGTATTAAAAAATTCTCTGTTTTTATCCGCTTAAAATGACGTTGAAGTCATGTTTCTATCTTAAATAGAACAGGATATATTAATTTTTTGTTATAAAAATCTAGCTTTCAAGTAGTGGTTGTCATGGAAACGTTTTTGCGTTTTTCTGCATGATGGGTTCTTTCACGCATTCGTGTCTTTAAAACGTTATAGTCAAAAACAGTTAAAGATAATTGGTTGAAACTTGGAACATGTCTGTTTCAGTTATTTTACTTTAACTTTGATTCAGCAAATTTGAAAAAAATATTTACTTTTGAAAATATGATTTTTTTTTAAAGTTACATCATTTTTTAAAAAAATTTTACGTTATTATTATTATTATTATTTTTAATTAATATTATTTTTTAAATGCTGAATCAAAATTTAAATTTATATATTTCTGTTTATTTAAATGAAAAAAAAATTAAATTCTACAAATAATATTTCGAGTTATAGCGATTTTAAACTACCCCACTTAAAAAAAAAAAATTAAATTATTTTTTTTAAAAAAGTTGTGAGAAGTTTTATCATGTGATTTTGTTTACAAATAATATGGTTAACCATCACAAAAAATTTAAAATTTTAACTCAATAAATAAATTTTTTTTTTAAATGTGTCCCGGACCCCCTTAAAACTATACAAAAAAAAAAAAAAAAAAAAAAAAAAAGAGATACAGCTGTCGAACATGTTGCATTTGAAAACAACCTTTTCCCCCCATTCAACTGGGTAAAAATTAAAAATGATGCGCTATTTAAAAGTAATTAAATTTCCGAAAAAAGGTAAATGGATTTCATAATTTAATTGTCTGAGTGAAAGGAAGACTCATACACAGCGCAATATTACTTTGTCCCATATATAGCTACGATAGATATTAAAACCTTTCGTCAAGCATAACTGGTAATTTCGTCAAGCATAACTGGTAATTTCGTCAAGCATAACGGTATTTGTTCAAATTTTCACAGAAGGTACCTGTGAGGGTGACAACTAGACTCTCCTATTTACCAAAATTTAATTTCAAACCGTTTGGAAATTATATTAAAGTTGGAAATTGTACCTTAAACGTGACAAATGAGTACTTTAACTAGTTTTACAATGTAAAAAAAAAAAATCATCCTTATTATTTCAGTGAAGTGAAATTATATCTTTTGTTATGAGCAAAATGAGCATGCCTTTTTTTTTTTCTTATTACGTATGCTACGTTTACTGATGCGATATTTTTTTCGACACCAGACAGCGCTGCAAAACTCACCATGGAGATCTTGCTTTGCGAATTATTACCACCATGGATTAATATTTCTATGACTGACGATGAACGAATCTCTTGTGTTTATTTACTTTAATGGATTGAGATATTCGGCAGTTAACCTAATTTCCACTGAAGTTATCTCAGAATCTATACATTTTTAAATGTAACTTATCTCTCAATCAAACAAATTTTTTGAACGACCTTTCTAAAAATGTAACTTTTAGGCAATTATATTCGAAAAAATAATTTTGAATAAAAATGGCCTCTTGACATATGAAAAAAGAAGTGGTTTTCCTCAGTCACATGACTTGCGCTTTTATTATATAGATTACGTATGATAGGATTTAACAGAATAAAGAAAATTTTCATTAATAACTTTTTAAGTTTTGATTCGATTTTCATTAAATTTGAAATGACTCGACAAAATTCTGCAACGATTAAATATATTAAATTTCAAACCATTCGGTTGGGTTAGTTTTTGTGCTGTTATATGTGGACGGACGGATCAGACAACGACTATAGGTGCTATGTATTTATATAATTCCCAACAAGGTACTAATTACTTATACAAACAACAGTTATATAAACCTAAGTTTAAATTCCAATGTAAATATTTGCAATGCTCTATCCCCTCCCCCTAAAAAAAAAAAAACAACAAAAGTTACAGCAATGAAATTAATTGGCGTTAAGCCACGCTTTCTAATTTACGCCATTGGCTGCAAATCCAATTACAGAACATCCCTCCACAACTTGAATTATTATCGGTACTTTTATGTTAGCCGGGTAATAATCTCGCTAAAAGCAGCATTTTTTTTTTCGCATATGTAACTTAGAAATAATGCTTTGATGTTGCAATAAAATGTTTTGGCTTATGGTATTATCTCTTCTTATGTTTATTTATTTTATTTTAAATGAAATGAGTAAAAGGCATGGTTTTTTAAATGTATTGAATATATGTATTTTAAATGTATCTATTTTAAATTAAATGAAAAGAATGCAATGCGAAAGAGGGCGATAGTGAACAATATTTGGCGATTTATCAACTGCGCCAGGCTAACATAAAAATGCCTTATTAATATGTTTCTCATACTTCTGACAGTACTTGACAGTACTCCGGGCCTTGGCACTTTGTTAAAAAGCTTGACGCAATGCGGGTTTAAGAAAGTGATATTTATTGCCAAATGATATAAACAACTATGAGAATAGAACTGATGAATTAAGTTTGTTTATGCGTATGCATATAAAAAAAATTGCATCTGATTATACGTATTAGATAAAACATTTTTTTATGTTTGTATATAATAACAGATAAGCGGTTTCTGTTATATTAATATTATAAAGAAGTAACGTTTGTATGTTTGCAGGGGATAATCTCTAGAACTACCAAACCGATTTAAAAAATAATGGTTGCAAAATCATGATGACAATCTCTGCTCCAACATAGGCTTATATTTTATGTCGGTACAACAACCTTTGAGGGGGTGCAGGAGGAAAAAACGTTTTGAAATTGCAATTTCTCCGATGCTGCTGGGGCTAGAAATTTTAAAATTTGGTGTGGTGGTTACTTTTAAGATGTAAATACTCGTTATGAATGGTTTCTAAAAAGTTCAACATTTAAAAGTGAGAAATGAGCAGAAAATGTTCTAGAAAATTTCTAAATCACGATTTATTTCGAACTGTTGGGGCTTGAAATTTGAAATTTACAGTGACTGTAACTTTTAAGACGTAAATGTTGGCAATAGAACATTTTCTAAAAAAATTCGACCTGTTAAATGGTGCAGGAGCAAAATACGTTCTAAAATTTACTATTTTTGTGATGCTGCTGGTGTTAAAAACTTGTAATTTTGTTTGATGTTACTTTTAAGATATAAAGAACGGTTTCTAAAAAATAGAAATTTAAAAAGGGGAAATGAGCGGAAAACGTTCTAAAAACATTCTAAATTACGATTTATTTGGAAATGTTAGTGCTAGAAACTTGAAATGTTTAATAAAACCAGATTTATTTTAAAAACAATAGAAAGACCTCGTGCAATTTTAATGCAACACAACGGGACTGCTACGCATTATTAAATAAATTGTGTAACTATTGTGGAAATGCTTGTGTGTATGAAACAGTGAATAGATTGCCTGAAAGTGCTTGTGAAAGTGTTGTTTCTCTTGGCTCTTCTCTATATCGCCAAGGCTCCTAACAGGGAAATGCCAGCTTAATATTGATATATATATATTTTCAGCTTCAATAATCTAGATATTTTATAAAAAGTACTTTTCTCAATTGTCATTAGCAGATTGTTTATATATTAACTTATTCGGGGAAAGTTTCGTAATCGGGTTCACATTGGCGTATTTTAGCTAGCATGATTTGAATCATAAGAAAATATGCACGGATTTGTAAATTACTTAGAGTGGTACTTTCACAGTCCAAAGGCATGCGGATGAACATTCAGATCTCATGCCTTACCTGACGCTGAAGCCATCGCGTGTTCCTTTCTTTTAATGCATGCTAATGCATAAAACAGCTCGATATCCGGAGAATATGTTTAACAAGGGAATAATTATACAGCGTATGTAGTAGTCAGTATGCTCTCCTCAGTTAAATCCGATCGAGCAAGTCTGGCTCACACTCGGACGACGCACTGCAGAGAAAACAATGCCTCTGTTGAAGTTGACTGTTCGGGACTTTGAGATAGTACTTTTTGAAAAGTGGAGCATAATTCTCAAACTCCTATTTATAACCTCATCGCATCCATGGAAAACAGATGTGCAACAGTTTTAATTGTTCGAAGGGACCACACAATATAAAACATTCCTTTGTCAAAAAACACATTTTTTTGACATTTATAAGTACTGTAATTAGTGTGGAGCGTCTCTTCATGTTCTTGGCATCATTTTAAAGAGTTAAAATTTCGATATACGATGTTTTAGTGTCGTATTTTCTGTATTACCTTTAATATATATGTAGTTCCAATTTTATACCTATGCATGGCTGTCTTGCATGGTTTTCTTAATTTGTATGTTTGCTTCCCTATTTTTTTAACAGTGTATATGGATTTATATATGGTATTTTGTAATTCTACTATATAATTTGCTCATTTTCATCATTTGAATTTGTACCAGAACATAATTAATTAAAGATAGTGTCTCATTTTCATTACTTGTCAAAAGTTATTAACTCTTGGTTCCCAGCAATATCACTCAGAATAATCCCTTTGAGGAAAGTCCCATTTCTTATTGTTGTCACCGTCTATATGATGTCGGCGTTATTCACAGACTGGTTTTGTTTTATAATATAGATATGAATTATTACAATTATTTTTACATACAAAAGAAGTAGCGTCGTCGAGAGCATGCTTATGTGCTGCAACGTTTCATTCTTATCGTTAGTTTTCGAGGATTAGAGGGAATTTATTTTTAGACGATCTAACGGAACTGTTGCCTTTTATCATTTGCATCCACAGAAAAGAAAATCTTACGGGAAAATTGTATGTTTTATATTCAGAATAAGTTCATTTTATACACTAAATTATTTTATATTCAGAATTAAAATTTTTCCAGCAACTAATTGAATGAATCTGGTATTTTTCCTGTAAGATCTTATTTATTTTTATATATTTATGGATAAACCATTAACCCATTTTCTTTTATAACTTTAAGAATATTATAATAAAAGAAATACACAAACTATATACGATTCCAGAATATTTTGATCCAAGATACTCAACTAAAATTGCAATACTGGGTGCAACCACGTGTAAAGTGAAAGTTCGTACACTTTTTAATATGTCGAGAATCCCCAAAGTATAAGTTATGCAAAGCAATTAATTTTTTATTTCTTTATTTTTTTAATTTGCTTGCATACCATGCGATTTCACGTTGATTATATATATATAAATTCCAGCTCTGTACATTTTATTAATGTCTTTTAGTTCTAAAATTGGCTTCTTAATTCTGCTTCGTACTCTTACAAACATGTATTTATGCAGTTTTTGAAACATTCTTTCAAAATAACTCTTGTGCATATTTGAAATACTAACATATTTATGTAATTACAGTTCATTGCGCTCTCAGCGATTTGTACAACATTAGCTTTTTCTACAAAGTTTGAATTCAGTATACCGTGTGATGGAGAGCCTGATAAAACTATTTATATTTTTGTCCATCATCCATATAAGTAAGTAAATATCAAATACATTGGATTTTTAAAAAGAATATTTAATATTAGTATTTTGTTAGTGTTTATTTAACTTTTAGCTATATGTCATTGTTTGTAGGGAAAGGTGGGGTAATAAGAGACAGGGTTATCCCTGTCTGAGTGAAGCCGTTGAGGAAAAACACCGTTAATTTATCCTTCTATATATATAAAAAAAGTAATGGTTTGGAAATGGACCAATGAAAATCTGCGTAGATACCGCAAAACGTATCTGATTGGTTAGAGCTTTCTGACTTTTCTTAGGGGGAATTAACATGAAGTAGAGAATTTAGATAGGATTGGCGCTATTAGAGGGATTACCAAGGGGAAGGGACCCGGGTCTGTCGCCAAGTTTGACGCCAACTTAGCGATATATCGCCAAATTTGGCGGCCAAAATAGCTGCCAAAAGTGGTGCCAACTTGGCGCTATTTCCAGTATTTCGCCAAATTTCCATAGACTCCCATTGAAATCTAATAGCGTTTACTCGCTTGCAAAAAATCAACAAATTGAGATATTGCAATGCAACAAAAATTAATATTAGCTTATGAATAGAGCTTAATTGAACTATTTACGTTATTTTTAAGCACAAACATTAACTATTTACAATATTCGTAACACTATATATACAATTGGTACTTGTTAGTTATCCTGTCGACCAAATTACTGTCGCCAAATTCATATACAGGGTGATTATAAAAAAACTATCCCGATATATGAGCCCCTAACCGTCGTCATACCGTTCATAGAAACTGAATGAAATTCTGGCCTAAAGTATTTTGAGGTATGTGCTCAAGAATCATGTGAAAAACAACAGTTAAATTCTAACAGTTACGGTTACAGTGACAAAATTTTGAAAATTTCAAATGGCAACATCTACTTTTTTTTAATGGAATATGATCTTCATAGTGAAAAACCATAAAAAGTGTTAGAACGGTACCTGTAGCACGAAAATCGCCGGCGCTAGACAGTCTAAGAAGAATAGTGAAAACAACAAATAAGGACAGAGAAGCAACAGAAAACAAAACATTTTATTGTGTTTCATACATTTTCCATTTCACACACGACAACACTTTACATGGTGGATAGCACTGAACAATAAAATGTTTTACTTTCTGTTGCTTCTCTCTCCTTTATTGGTTGTTTTCACTTTTCTTCTTAGTCTGCCTAGCGCCGGCGATTTTCGTGCTACAGGTATCGTTCCAACGTTTTTTATGGTTTTTCACTATGAAGATCACATTTCAATAAAAAAAAGTAGGTGTTGCCATTTGAAATTTTCGAAATTTTGTCACTGTAACCTTAACTGTTAGAATTTAACTGTTGTTTTTCACATGATTCTTGAGCGCATACCTCAAAATACTTTAGGCCAGAATTTCATTCAGTTTCTGCGAACGGTATGACAGTTAGGGGTTCATATATCGGGATAGTTTTTTTTATAATTACCCTGTATATTAAACGAGCAAGGGATTTTCCCGATTATTCATATATATTAAACGAGGGAGAATAAAAAGGGATCGCGAGGCGATCCAAAATGGAAACGCGAAACGATTACGTCTGGGGTTGGCTAGGGCGCGATTACGCGGGGGGTTGGTGAGCATAACAAGCAGGGAGGCCGAGCCCCCCTAGTATAATTAAAATAAACTCAAAATTGCTAAAATATACTTTTAATTACCTCTCCTGCAGAAAGTTATCATGATTTTTATATGTATTATAGTTTTTTTTTGTTTTTTAAAAAATACCTTCACTTTGAATACTCATGATTATTCTTTTCAGAATTATTCTTTCTAAAAGTAAGTAAGCAGAAGAGAATTTAGTTACAGAATGAGATGTATTATTGTACTCATGGATAACTTGCTCTAACAATTTAGTCTAGGAAATTTTTGAGGTTGTATAATTAACTTTACACTGTAATCTCTTAACTATAGATTGATTAACATTTTCCACTTTGTCATGTCTGTGTATGATGGGATGCGATTAAAAGTTGCTTAATTTTAGTTTCGAAGAAGTTTTTTAAACCTAGAAGATGTGAAGGCTACATTCCTATCACCAAGTAATTTCTGAGGTATTTGTTGTATGTTAAAAAATTGTTTCAAACAAATTAGGTCTCAGAGGTAACACTTTTTAACTCTTTCCAACCTAGTTGAAAAGGGTTTATGACTTCGGTTTGCCTGCCGTATGGCCGTCTGGCCGTCTGCCATCTGGCCGTGCTCTAACTCCCGTAAATATGCTCGGATTGCCCTGCAATTTTTATATGTTATTGTCGTTATCTGTAGCATGTGCCCTATTTCAACTGAAATGTATAGCACTTATAGTTTTTTTACAGGGACACTCAAAAGAATTCCGTTACATTACGGTCTATATGGAAAAATCATTTGCGGTTTATTTTAATGATGTTACACAATTTCAAACACATTGTAATTGATATATCACTAAGGTGCATTACAAGAAGCTTAATATGGAATAGGGTGTGCATAGCACTTATAGTTACTTTACAGGGAGAGTCAAAAGAAATCCGTTACATTACGTCTATGGAGAAAAATCGTTTGCGGTTTAATTAAATAATGTTTCACTATTTGAAACGCATTGAAATTTATATATATCACTAAGGTGCATTACAAGAGGCTTACTACAGAATATTGTGTGTATAGCAGTCATCGTTCATTTACAGGGACACACAAAAGAATTCTCTACTGTCTGCTAACAATAATTCCTGAAAGTGCGTTTTAAGTTGCTGAACGTGATTTTAAATTTAACTCACTTTTTGTCTATTACTTGGTGTGTATAAATTCTGTAGATCATATACAGGGCAGCACAAAAGTTCGCGAACACATTTCCGTTTATTGACAGAAACTCCAGAAGGAGAATTTTAAACTGTGCTACGCGTTTCCTAACTAAACTAAAATTTAGCATCCTATGTAGTATATATACAAATCTATAGATCCTATACAGGGCTGAATAAAAGTATTCGGATATTTTTCCGAATATTGTATATGTTGGAAATTTCTGAAATTACGTTTTTAAATATGTTATGCGTTTTCTAAATTGTTTACTTAGATGTTATCTTCCAGCTTATTAAACGGTAATGATTTGTAAAATTATTTTGGAAGCGTTGGAAAGTGTTACATAATCTATGCTTGACGCATGATTTTTCGTTCTTGTTTATGGAAAAGCTCAAGCATATCTTGTAGCATGGTGTATTACCAAATTCAGACGTTTCTTTTGAGAATTTTAATAATTATTGAAACCACAAACAGTATCAATAGAAAGACATCCAAAAAATTGATCTGTGGCTAGGAAAGCTTGTAACAAACCAAATGTTTTTTTTTCTTAGTTTTTTTTTT
Organism: Maratus michaelseni; assembly: GCA_963931845.1. NCBI lineage: Eukaryota > Metazoa > Arthropoda > Arachnida > Araneae > Salticidae > Maratus > Maratus michaelseni. The sequence goes on from OZ007596.1 coordinate 194,006,625, forward strand.
TTTTTTTTTTTTTTTGGACAAATATTCCAATGCTTAATATATTGAGTCATATCCTAAGTCATATTTAGCTAATAATAATTACAGGAAATAATATTTAACATTTTTTTAAAATACCAAAATGATAAAAATTTCCATGAACAAATTCCCAAGTTTTCCATGAACAAAACGATATAATAAGTTATTCGTTTACGATAATTATTTACGATAAGTCATAATTTTTACTGGTTAATTCATACAGAAAAATTTGTGAAAACGCTACTTTTCTATGACAGAATTTTGTCTGAAATAGAAAAATTTCATGGTTCCGATGGAAGGAATAAGATACATATCTACTAACTAAAACGGAAACCTGTCTGAAAAAAAAAAAAAAAAAATTCCGGTTTCTGGTGACTCCATTTTCACATGTTTTACTATTTCATTATTGATTGTTAAATTAACAGAAAATTAATACAGTAAAACCCGATAAGACGGAATCGCTACGGACCAAAGAAAATATTTGTTTTAGGCAGTTATCTGTATTAGTAGGTATAATTTTATGGTATTTCTTCATGTATTTTTTCCGTTTAAGGCAAGACTTCATTATAAGCAGTTTCCGTTTTCAAAGGTTTAACTATAGTTTATGTGCATTTAAAATAATTTACAAAAAGAAGTGCAGTAAAACCTCCTAAACGGAATCATTTTAGCAGTCATAATTACATGGAGTTCGTGCCGTTGGGACACTGAAGTTTTCCTATTTAAGAGCAGTAAAATCTAAGAAAACGGAAACTGTCAATAACGAAATCCTGCTTTAAATGAAAACATTTCATGCTGTGGAGAAATGAATACCAAACAATTATACCTGCTAAGTAGGAAACACGCATAAAACAGAACTTTTCTTTCGTCACTAGAGATTTTTTCTCATCAGGAATTGCTATATTTTATTACCATTAGAATACCTCTTTAGGAAATAATTTCACTTCTATAAAGGCTGAAAAATCATGCTTAGAACTTAGGTATGGAGCTAATAGCACCTATTTCTCAAAATATTTAAAAGCAAGCATTAGGATAATCTTAATTTTCAAAACAATTTTGGTAATGCATATATCACAACTAAAAAAATAATAGTTACTCTGAGCGCAGCAATGGTGGTGGTGGCGTGTGTGGGCGGGATGTAAGGATTAAAAGACCAATTAAAAAATATATATAAGATAAGTACAAAATCCATGTGTTGTGATACATAAGAAACGAAAAGAAAAGCTAAATACCTGAAAAATTAGAATGAAATTGTTCCAAGGCTTTATGACAAAGAATCCTTTGAATGCAAAATGCAATGTAAAAATAATGAGAAACAAAATCAACACCTTGTGCTGCAGTTTTTCATTCTCTTTTTCTCATTTCGCTCTTAAAAGGGGGGATCTCTTACATGAAGCCACGAAACAGTTATCCCTATATAGCAGCAAGCTTAATTTATCTGACTGTATTTTTCACAATACATTGGTTAATACATACAATAATAAAGCCTGTGAAAACAGAATCACTAGGGATCGCGAAAAATTCCACTTTAGAAAAGTATCAATATTAGAAGGTTTAATTGTATGGTGTTCGTTCTGTTGGGATCTTTAAATATTTCCGTTTAAGACAGAACTGGGCCGCAGAAGTGGGCCAGGTCCCGGGCCTATTCGTGCATTTTTATTTAAAAACTAATTATAGCTTAAAACCTAAAGCGTTGCCTCGCCCCTCCCGAAAAAAAATTCTATCTTCGATTTTGTAGTCAGGTTTCGTTTTAACAGGTATATCAATTTTGTCTTAGGAAAACTTGCCCAAAGTAAAAGCTTAGCGAGAAGAGGAAAAATGGTAAGAAAATGCACATACTTTAGCAAAGGAAAATTTCAAGCAAGTCGGGCAAGCTAACTTTGATTTTAATTGTCCAACTCTAACACATTTGTCACTCACTTTTATTTTCTCCGAGATGATGTTTCAAAGAACAGTAAAAAAAGAGTTTAAGTTATTAATGTGGAAACAGTTGTTTAGAAGTACTATTTACGATTGATTGTTGGGTATATTAGCAACCACCCTGAAATTATTCCATTATAATGCGGAACATCGGAGATCATTATCATTCGTCCATTGGTATCTTTCCTTTAACATTTCATAAAATCTTATGGAAAAAAGTAAGCAAGAAAAATTTAATTAGTTCATTGCAACAATGAAATGCTATAAAAAAGTATGTGTACAAAAGAAAATAAGTATGCTTAAAACTATTTTGGGAGGGGCGATCGCCCCCCCCCCCCTCGAATCCGCGTTTGCTCTAACAACTAGGCTGCTAGGGATCGTAGATATAACAAATTACAGTAAAGCCGTAGGAATAACAAATTTCAATACTTTTCAATCAGTTGTCAATTGTAGCATCTGTTACTAGGTTCTTTTCATTATTGTAGCTAACCAATGTTCATTGTTGAGATAGGTATAAAAAAAATTCTTGCTTTATAATTATTTAAACAGTTGTAAAATGTTAGTAAATTGAGTTACAGTTTTCAAACAAATTTTGTTCGAAAGTACATTTTTTCCCCTTTTGGATGATGTAAAAATTTACATTATGCGACGCTTAGAAGCGATTTAAGAGCAATAAGAATGAAAGTCGATTAACGTCGGTAAACTGCAATTTTTTGAAGATGACAGAAAAGTCCGTAATGAAAGAAATGGAACTTTGTCGCTATTAAAAATAATATTAATGAGATATTTATACATATATTACACTAAATTAGAACGACGGGAGCATTAGTTGATCAATTAAGAATATACGTATTTGATGTCCAAAGGTTCTCTCATCTGCCCTGCTCACAGTAAAAACGTGTTTAAATAGTGATTTCTTCGTTTTTAATGGTGAATAAAATCATATATTCTAATACGAGTAAATCTTGTGTGTGGTTATATATATATGCAAATTTTATCTTAAGAACGGCTCTAACGATTTTGACGAAATTTTGTATCTTACTATTTTGGAGCGCCAGAAAACCATTGGGCTAGCTCACATGTTCGAGAAAATTCGATTAGTGGGTCATTTTGGGTCACCATGGGTCATGGTCAAGCTAATTGTATCTAAAAAACGATTCACACGATTTTGACGAAATTTTGTATCCGACCACTTTCGGGCACGAGAAGACTATTGGGTTGTGTCACATGTTCGAGAAATTTCGATTAGTGTGTCATTTTTTGGGTCAACGCGAGTCAAATTAATTTTATCTAAAAACGGCTCTAACGATTTTAATAATATTTTGTATCCTGTGAGTTTTGGGCACGAGAAAATCATTGGCCTAGGTCACATGTCTAAGAAAATTTGATTAGTGGGTCATTTCTGGGTCATTGTGGGTCAAGCTAATTTATCTAAAAAGCGGCTCAGACTATTTACACTAAATTTTGCATCCTATGGTTTTCGGGCACGAGAAGACTGTTGGGCTAGGTCCTATGTTCGAGAAAATTCAATTAGTGGGTCATTTTGGTCATGGGTCATTATGGGTCAAGCTATTTTATCTTAAAAACGGCTCAGACTATTTACACTAAATTTTGCATTCTATGGTTTTCGGGCACGAGAAGACTGTTGGGCTAGGTCACATGTTTGAGAAAATTCAATTAGTGGGTCATTTTGGTCATGGGTCATTATGGGTCAAGCTATTTTATCTTAAAAACGGCTCAGACTATTTACACTAAATTTTGCATCCTATGGTTTTCGGGCACGAGAAGACTGTTGGGCTAGGACATATGCTCGAGAAAATTCAATTAGTGGGTCATTTTGGTCATAGGTCATTATGGGTCAAGTTATTTTATCTTAAAAACGGCTCACATTATTTACGCTACATTTTGCTTCCTATGGTTTTTGGACACGAGAAGACTGTTGGGCTAGGTCACATGTTAGAGAAAATTCAATTAGTGTGTCATTTTGATCATGGGTCATTATAGGTCAAGCTATTTTATCTTAAAAACGGCTCACACTATTTACACTAAATTTTGCATCCTATGGTTTTTGGACACGAGAAGACTGTTGGGCTAGGTCACATATGTTCGGGAAAATTCAATTAGTGGGTCATTTTGGTCATGGATCATTATGGGTCAAGCTATTTTATCTTAAAAACGGCTCACACTATTTACACTAAATTTTGCATCCTATGGTTTTCGGGCACGAGAAGACTATTAGGCTAGGTCACATGTTCGAGAAATTTCGATTAGTGGGTCATTTTGGTCAAGGGTCATGATATTTGAACTCAAATCTAATTTTGACCGAGCATAGCTCGGTCTTCCCTGCTCGTAGTATATAATGTATGATGTGCATATTTCGTTAACTCATGATTCTGTTCTAAGTTTGAAAAATCAAGTTTCGCCTGTAGTTAATTATCCATTGCTATTAACTAATTAAGAACGATACAGAAGTTTGTAATACGTTCAAATTAGAATATAATTAATACGAAGCAAATTGTAAAGCCGTACGTTCAAGACTTCATTGGATACGATATAATATTAACTGATGAATTATTGGAGATCGATCACTGATTAGTGCAGTCACCCTAAAAATAAATTATAAATCATAACAATTTATCAATAAAATGTAAAGTTATTAGTTGAAAATCGTTTATATTATTATTAAATGTGACTTTGAAAATAACTTTCTTCAGAAAAAAATGCTTAAAACTCTGAGCTTGATAAAATGTGTAGAGTAGAGGGTCAATATGCAAATTGATATCGTATGCATGTTTAACTATCGTATTCACAGTACAGTCTCGAAAATACGAGGTAATTGGGTATGAGGCTACCTCGAATTACTGAAAACTAGGACTATCCTAAAAATTAGAAAAGACTTACCGATTATAATTTTATACAATTAATTACGATAAAAGATCCTGCAGTCGGCCAAAGAGAACACCCCTAATAAGAACTCTAACGCAAAATAACGCATATAAATGTGACAGATACCAATAAATTTGTAATAACGCTTTTTAATTCCTGCTGTACTTAAATTTTGTTTTATAAGTCGTATACATACAGAAATTGCAACAAATTTCAAGATTTTCAATACTAATTCCTAATTTGTACATCATATTTGGATTTTTCGGTACTTTTTATCTACGGATACAAAACGGAAGGTCATTCAGTCAATTAATTTAGGAATTATACAGGTTTAAAAATTGGAACACCTAATGTTATTTTTTTTTAATCGTTGAAGAACATATTGTAATGCGAGTACACTGTAAAAAAGACAAAGGTTTCTTAATCTACGAATATATTATATAACTACGAATGAAAATATACAATAAGCTCTTTCGAGTAACCCGCGATTCCGAAAAGCCTTCTTTATCATTATAAACCTCAGAAACCAATGTAGTTTCGAGATTTAAAGAATCATTTATAAAAACAGAGTTGCTTTTGCCGCCACTGATTTTCAGAAGCGTTTTCGAGTAGTTTGTATAGTGTATTAATCAGGTCTCTCAAACCGGAATATCGGTTTTCAGAATGCTATCAATTCCCAATTAAACATTTTCAGCTGCGTAATATAATTTATACATGAAGACAAATTAATATTAATTTTAATATTAGTGTTGTTAATTTATGAAGTTTGCCTGTCAAACAGGTTTGTTTAACATGAAAATGTTTATTTGGGAATTGATAGCATCCGAAAAACCTATATTACTGGTTGAGAAAACTAATTAATACGCCGCATAAAAACGACTCGGAAACGTTTCCGTAAAAATCAATTAGCGGTAAAAGAAACTTGGTTTTTATAAATGTTTCTTTAAATCCCGAAACTATATTGGTTTTTGAGGTTTCTAAACATTAAGAAGGCATTTCGCAATATTTAGTAATTTGGAAGAAGCTATTATTATAAATTTTCATTCACACTGTAAAAAATGACCAATGTTTCTTATTTTATGAAAATATACTATAACCACGAACGAAAATATAATATAATCTTCCGTGTTATCCGAAATTCCGAATAGCGTGTTCCATTGTCTTTTGAATCCCCAGAAACCAATACATTTCCAAAATTTAAAGAATTATTTATAAAACAAAGTATTTTTCGTTGCCCGTATTTTTCAGAAACGTTTCCGAAAGGTTTTTATAGTGTATTAATTAGTGTCCTCAGCCTGGAATACTTGTTTTTCGAATGCTATCAATTCTCAAGTAAACATTTTCATGCTCAAAAAATATGTTTAACAAAGAAACATGCAAAATTAACAGCGTTAACAATAACATTAAAATTAAGATTATTTCTTTACTCTTTTATGTATAAATGAACTTATCCGGCTGAAAACGTTTACTTGAGAGTTGATGACATTCGAAAAACAGGTATTTCAGGCTGATGACACTAATTAATACACTATAAAAACCCTTCGGAAACGTTTCTGAAAAATACGGGCAGCGAAAAATACTTTGTTTTTATAAATAATTCTTTAAATTTTGGAAGTGTATTGGTTTCTGGGGATTCAAAAGACAGTGGAACACGCTATTCGGAATTTCGGATAACTCAGAAGATGATATTATATTTTCGTTCATAAAATAAGAAACATTGGTCCTTTTTTACAGTGCATAGTTATCTTAAATTTTCAAAGATTAAGAAACTCTATCGTTTTTCACAGTGTAGTTTTTGAAGCATAACTCAAACTAATTAACAGATTTTTGCGGATTTCAGTGTTTAAAGCTTCCAGTAATCGATTTCTGTTTAAAAAATTTATACATTACAATTAATTTTTTTTCGAAAATTAATTTCATAACATATATATTTTGGAAATTAATTTTCGATTAAAATACTAATTGATTAAAATATGAATAACAATTATAATAAAATAAAAAACGAAATCAATTTATTGAAGCTTCAAATATGCGAATCCAAAATTACAGCTCATTCCACATAGTAGCTATTGATTTATGCCTAAAAAATTACCTGCATTCTGCAAAGATTAAAAAGGAAGTTAACATTAGGAGTTCCAAATTTTAATTTTGCATAATTCTTAAAATATACCATACCGAATGATTTCCTGTTTTGTACCTTAAGGTAAAATTTAAAAATAAATCGAAATATGATGTCTAAAATTAGGTTATGGTATTGAAAATTTTAAGGTTCGTTAAAATTTCTATATTTAGACGACTTTTTAAGCAAAATTTAAATATAGATAACTTGGTAGATGTTGTTACTAATGGATTGGTACCA